>OY284477.1:1623217-2370786 GCA_958336345.1 Dorcus parallelipipedus | reverse complement strand
TTAAATAAAAACAAGTGACTTTTTTTATTCACTTTGCCCACCTTTTGCTTTGGGGTTTCGTCGAACCCTCCGATCTCCAAGAGCTTAGCCGAGCGGTGCTGGAGAAACGTCAAAGTCACTCGCACAATTTGCTGACTTTCAGGTCGCTCGTTTTTTCCATCCCTTCGGTATTTTTCCGTTATTTAGTAGCATCATTGCTTTCGCCCTATACGAGTCTTATTTCTGATCTTTGTTACTATGCCCCCCCTCCACCTCTTTTTCAATTTTTCCTTCCCTTCGGTATTTTCCCGCTGTTTATTTGCTTTAATGCTTTCGCCTGTTGCAGTGCTACTTCTCTTCTTCGTTAGTATGCCCCCCCCCCCCCTTCTTCCATCATCTTCTTGCGCAATTTTTCCTTCTCTTTGTGTTTGGTGATTCTTTTCCGCAAAACAATCTTCCAACATTTCCACTGATTTTATTTCAGTTAAGATTTGCACGTATACCTTTTATGCATATTTCATATTCCCTTTTTCGTAATGTTGGAGGGAAGAAAGTTGTACGAAAAAGAAAAAGAGAGGGTGTACGAAAAAGAAAAAGAAAAAATCAAGAGGTGCACGATCTATATACGCCAAAAACCCAAAAAATCTCAAAGAATGGGACGCTCCTTGAGAACGAAAGAGGGAGGAATGATCAAAGACGGTTTAGATAGACAGTGTCGCCTACCGGAAGGCTGCAAATAGAGGGAGGGCAAGCTAAGATCGTCCCGATTGCCGGCCAAACTCAATGAGACCTGAAGTTTGCTTTCATTTCATATTCGTCTCCTTTGGAATCTCACATTTTTCAGCCAAAATATCTCTTCGCGTTTTGTATTAAGCGCTCAGTGTACTGCTACTGACTTTTCAGCAGCAGCAAGACTGTGGGGGGGGGGGGATTAACGTACATCCCACTGACGGCTAGTTCAATGGGACGGGCAGGTTCGAACGAGAGAAAACAAAAAGGCCAAATTAAAAAAAAAAGATACCTAAATTAATAAAATCGCCACTTGTCGCTTGTCTTTATTTTAACCAACAAGTTGCTCTCAAATACTCAGTCAACCAATGTAACAGTAACGGCCAACGAGTCGGGCGCCAGTGTGTCGTCCAACGTCCCCGTGTGAAGTTTCCCTTAGCTTGCGTACGTTGTCGTGGAACTGCATGGCGGAATCGAGTCCGACCGGCTCGACCTAATGCGACACCAAAGTATATCAGCACGGTGACCCCAAATAAAAACCTAATTAATAAGCAACGAAACAACGGCACGATTTAATTCGCGCACAAAATCTGCTCGCAGTATCTATTTGAAGAAATCAGGCTTCGGAAAGCAATTGATGATGCTTGTATTGCACGCAGAGTGCTTCTTTCCAGATCACGGATCCAATCTCCGTCCGTTGCAGAAGTCAAGCTTCGGAAAGCAATTAAAGATACACGCAGAGTGCTTATTTCCAGATCACGAATGAAATCTCCGTACGTTTCAGAAGTCAAGCTTCGGAATGCAATTGAAGATGCTTGTATTACACGCAGAGTGCTTCTTCCCAGATCACGGATTAAATTTCCGATCGGCTTCCCACACAAGTACACACCAACAAAACGGCTACGAGCCATGAACAATGCAACAGCACTCCAACGCGTCCAGCAAAAGACTACTCGATTCTGTGTGTAACCAGAATAACGGGCACGAAGGGAAGTCACATGACCCCAAACTGACCAGTCACAAAACCTTTCCGAAAAGTCAATACAATTGACCGAGAGGACCAACGGCGCCAAATTGGGAGATTTTGCTTTTGACAGTATCCGCTACGTCTTATACAAGTGGAAAATATTTTCTTTTTGCAAGAACACTCGAGCACGTCAAATTTTCCATGACATAAATAGAGCAGTCTCAACTCATTTAGTAACAATGACTAAATCAATTTCTAAGTAACTGACAAACTTAATATTGTTACGGTAATAATTGAAGTAACATGAAATTAGGGACATAGCTTAATATAACAACAGATTTATTATTAACTAATTAACTAACAATCATTACAAGAGTTACAAGTTACTTACATCGTGTATTGGGGCACTAAAAGACTACTAGACTACATGACACTCTGAAGAGATTTGTTCTAATACTCTTTCTAGCGTTGGCTTCGTGGCCTTTTTATAGGGGTTTCGTTTCCGGGGTGTGACGTCAATTGTTGCCTTGACATTTTGTATCCGCGCGATTCCGCACTAGATCTGCGCCTGCAGATGAGTCATTAGATTTTGCGCACGGCGCGCTGTGCAGGTGGTCTGTCTTTTGCAACTCGGGTGAGTCATACGTTACTTAATTGCGACGGAGGCATTTTTTGTTTATGTTATCGTTTTATGTTTATGTTACGCTTGACTTATTCTCAGCTGTACACCTTTCCTGGTTCTCTTATCCTAGTTACAATATGTTACTATACGAATTGCGAATGGACACGAACAATGCTCATCATGGCGCGACTGTTTTTTAGGCGATCCGCGAAAATGCGTTAAAGCGTTAAATGTGTTTCTATGACCCCGCTGGGAAATACCTTAAAAACTAATATTAAGTCAAAATGTAAATACAAGAGTCCACCTGCACAGATCATACAAACCTCATACAAACTAGAGCAGAGCAAGTGCAAGAGCCGTCCTCCTTCCACGCTACAGAACGTGAGCAGATAAATCTAGGAAAAATTATTAATGTCAAATTTGGTATAAATTCATCGTCTTTGATAGTTTTTTTTTTAATTCCGTCTGTCCGTTACGAATTGGTGGCAACGCGGTGGGATTGCCGAACAAATTGTTTTATCGAAAGATTAGGGATTTTTCCTCTTTGTTACCTACCTTCTAACGAAATCGTGGTCCACCATGAACACGTGGCATAAATCCGTCGCTTTAACGTTGCAGTTATGGTCGAAGTTGTTCTCGTACCTGATATGTTCCGCGACTTTTACAACAGCAGGAAGTAGCAGTACATGAGAAACTGCACTGGTGAGTGTAACCGTAAGTATCATCTAACGCCATGGATTTTGAAAGTTCCCCACCATGCTTTCTTTTTTTTTTTTTTAGCCTGAAAGGATGGTCGACTGAGGACCTTTGGGACTTCATTTAATATATTAACGCACTCGGATCAAATAATTTATTTTCACTCACGTCTTTGGAAACACAAAACGCATCTATAAATATTTAAATAAAGCAGAGTTTACACCGCACCTTCATTCGTTTCAATTTGAAAGTAATTACTTTAAGTTGTCTTTCTTTCGTTCTGAGCGAAACCACACCTTAATTAAAAAAGATCCAAGGTCGGTAAGACCCTGTATTTTTTTATCTTTTTTACCCGATAAACCTTTTATCTGATTTTTCACCGAGTCAATCAACATCAAGTATCTCAATGGACATGGGTATCAGTGGTACTTAATTAAACAATTATGTATATCTTTGTTAATTGGATTAAAATCTAGGACCTCATATAGAGTAGATCTCTCTGCCGCAGTCTTTTGTGAACCTACCCTTTCACAAAAAAAACTTTCCAAGTACAACTACCCCCGTCACCTACAGGAGTGGTGGTTTACTTTCGTTCTGTTTCATCTATGTATACTATAGTCGTTTTGCTTAGCACTGGTGCATAAGCGTTCCTTTTTAGCTGTCAACGACTGTACATTACCAGTTCTGTATAAATTTTTATGTGTCACCACCATCACGACAATAAAGTGCGACGCCGCCTAGTAATTACCGCATGCATAATGAAAACGCAGATTAATCGCAGCTGATTCACACAAGACGTTCACTCAGGACGAAGCCCACCGAGCAAGCGTGGGACGTCGTCAATTGTCGGTAAAAACAGCGTTCTCCATGAATGTGACAAATCTTGGAAACTGCGGGCGAATCAAAACCTGGAAGACAATTTCGACTCGAATTCATCCGAGTTCTTTTCGGTGTTAATTGAACGTAAGAAAATGTTAAAATTCGACTTGCCCAAATCTTTCCGTCACTTGCGTTCCTATTCGGAGCATGGAACACAAATCAGAAACGCCTTCGCGGTCATTATTCCTTAACTTTTCTTCTGTCGACGTTTGGAACTAAATAAAATTTACTTCAGGGGGTTGCATACCCCTTTGTTTAAACTTAATTCTTAACGTAAACATTCCCAAGCGATAACGAGCCGGAACGGAAAGTTCCTAGCCAAAATACTGACTCTCCTTAAGATAAGTGACCATTGTAAGGCAGTTTTCTTTATAAATTCCGCAGCCACGGTATGAAGGGTTAACGGTGGGGCAAACTTCCTGTCTTTCACACCCATCGACCCTTCCCACAGCAGCAGTTGAAGACGCCCCTTGAAACTGAGGAAAAAAATTTTGGGCTGGAACTTGCAGGAGGGTCCCGCACGTTCAAACGCCCTTTACCAGAAAACAATTGAACGACGCAACTCCGACTTACGCTCTTTTTTAGACGAAATACTCCAAATATTATTACATTTTTGGATTCTACGGAAAATTCTAGCCTGAAGTGATGGGTCGCATCATGGGTCTAGGACGAGCGGTTTTCAAGTTGAGTGACATCATAAAAAATTTCAACTCGAAAACCGCTCATCGCAGACCCGTGGTGCGACCCATCACTTCAGGCTAGAATTTACTGCAGAATCCAAAAATGCAATAATATACAGGATGTTTCGTAAAAAAAATGTAATTTCGCTTCGTAGTTCGGAAATGCGCTGTTTCCGTGAACGTTATTCAATAATAGGGAAATTGTGCGCAACTTTCGTATTGAAGTGTCGTCTCTAATTCCAAAAACAAAAGAGAAGACGGAGATTATTTAAATAAAAATGCCGTTGATGTTTCAGGCGAAATCATTTTTGGATTCTACGGTAAATTCTAGCGTGAAATGATGTGTCGCATCGTGGGTCTAGTACGAGCGGTTTTCAAGTTGAGTGACGTCATAAAAAATTTCAACTCGAAAACCGCTCATCGCAGACCCGTGGTCCGACCCATCACTTCAGGCTAGAATTTACTGCAGAATTCAAAAATGCAATAATATATTGGACGTTCCATTAAAAAAATTGCGACTTCGGTTCCTAATTCGGAAATGCGTCGCTGGTAATGAAGATTATTAAATTAAAACCAGAATCGCCTTTAGCCGTACTCTCAAAAGAATTTCAAACTTTAATTCCTTAAAGTAAGCATTCTCAAGAGATGGCGGGCGCGGTGAGGAAATGGCCGAATCAAAATACGATCTCTCTTTTACGTTAAAGTAAATAAATTACGATAAAGACCCTGGGAGCTTGAGAACAACTTGTGGATCACTCCCATGACCTATTTGGACAATTTGTAAAGAAGGTACCACTTCTCGAGGGAGGCGTGGTCTCTTCCTTTTTGAATGTAAACAGTAAGCCGTCGCGGTTTCAGAAGGAATTCAAAAAAATTAATCAACGTTCGCCGGACCCCTTTCCTTAACAGACGCGTCTCCCTTTATATTATTTTTGTTTCTTTTAAAAATTTGACATTTAAAGCAAGAGTCGCGTGTCACGGAAGAAGTGCAAAGGATTAAGGATGAAATATTGGCAGGAAAAAAATTCTTGGACTGGAACTTGCAGGGGGGTTCCGCACGTTCAAACGCCGTTTACCAGAAAACAATTGAACGGCGCAACTCCGAGTTACGCTTTTTTTTTAGACGAAATCTCCAAATATTATTACATTTTCGGATTGTACGGAAAATTCTAGCCTGAAGTGATGGGTCGCATCATGGGTCTAGGACGAGCGGTTTTCAAGTTGATTGACGTCATAGAAAATTTCAACTCGAAAACCGCTCATCGCAGACCCGTGATGCGACCCATCACTTCAGGCTAGAATTTTCCGTAGAATTCAAAAAATGCAATAATATACAGGGTGTTTATTAAAAAAAATAATTTCGCTTCGTATCTCGGAAATGAGTTGCTCGAATGTTTTTTCGTGAACGCTATTGAAGAGTGTGGAAAACATGTGCAACTTTCGTGCTGAACTGTTTTCTCTAATTTCGGAAACAAACGAGAAAACGGAGTATCGCATCGTGGGTTTAGGACCGCTCATCGTAGACCCATGATGCGACCCATCATTTCGAGCTAAAATTTACTGCCGAATCCAAAAATGCAATAATATACAGGGTGTTACATTAAAAAAATTGCGACTTCGCTTCGTAATTCGGAAACACGTTGCTCGATTGTTTTTCTGCGAACGTTATTCAAAAGCATGGAAAATATGCGCAAACTTTCGCATTGAACTATTTTCTCTAATTTCAAAAACAAAAGAGAAATCGGAGTACGTTTAAGTACAAATAACGTTAACGTTTCATGTGAAGTTATATTTGCATTATACGGGAAATTCTACCGTGAAATGATGGGTCGCACCACGAGTCTACGATGAGCGGTTTTCAAGCTGTGTGACGTCACAGAAGATTTCAACTCGGAAACCGCTCGCCGTAGACCCACGATGCGACCCATCATTTCAAGCTAGAATTTGCTGCCGAATCCAAAAATGCAATAATATACAGGGTGTTCCATTAAAAAATTGCGACTTCGCTTCGTAATTCGGAAATACGTTGCTCGATTGTTTTTCTGCGAACGTTATTCAAAAGCATGGAAAATATGCGCAAACTTTCGCATTGAACTGTTTTCTCTAATTTCAAAAACAAAAGAGAAATCGGAGTACGTTTAAGTACGAATAACGTTAACGTTTCAGGTGAAGTTATATTTGCATTCTACGGGAAATTCTACCGTGAAATGATAGGTCGCACCGTGAGTCTACGGTGAGCGGTTTTCAAGCTGTGTGACGTCACAGAAGATTTCAACTCGGAAACCGCTCGCCGTAGACCCACGATGCGACCCATCATTTCAAGCTAGAATTTACTGCCGAATCCAAAAATGCAATAATATACAGGGTGTTCCATTAAAAAATTGCGACTTCGCTTCGTAATTCGGAAATACGTTGCTCGATTGTTTTTCTGCGAACGTTATTCGAAAGCATGGAAAATATGCGCAAACTTTCGCATTGAACTGTTTTCTCTAATTTCAAAAACAAAAGAGAAATCGGAGTACGTTTAAGTACAAATAACGTTAACGTTTCAGGTGAAGTTATATTTGCATTCTACGGGAAATTCTACCGTGAAATGATAGGTCGCACCATGGGTCTACGATGAGCGGTTTTCAAGCTGTGTGACGTCACAGAAGATTTCAACTCGGAAACCGCTCGCCGTAGACCCACGATGCGACCCATCATTTCAAGCTAGAATTTACTGCCGAATCCAAAAATGCAATAATATACAGGGTGTTCCATTAAAAAAATTGCGACTTCGCTTCGTAATTCGGAAATACGTTGCTCGATTGTTTTTCTGCGAACGTTATTCAAAAGCACGGAAAACATGCGCAAACTTTCGCATTGAACTGTTTTCTCTAATTTCAAAAACAAAAGAGACATCGGAGTACGTTTAAGTACGAATAACGTTAACGTTTCAGGTGAAGTTATATTTGCATTCTACGGGAAATTCTACCGCGAAATGATAGGTCGCACCATGAGTCTACGATGAGCGGTTTTCAAGCTGTGTGACGTCACAGAAGATTTCAACTCGGAAACCGCTCGCCGTAGACCCACGATGCGACCCATCATTTCAAGCTAGAATTTACTGCCGAATCCAAAAATGCAATAATATACAAGGTGTTACGTTAAAAAAATTGCGACTTCGCTTCGTAATTCGGAAATACGTTGCTCGATTGTTTTTCTGCGAACGTTATTCGAAAGCATGGAAAATATGCGCAAACTTTCGCATTGATCTGTTTGCTCTAATTTCAAAAACAAAAGAGAAATCGGAGTACGTTTAAGTACAAATAATGTTGACGTTTCAGGTGAAGTTATATTTGCATTTTACGGGAAATTCTACCGCGAAATGATAGGTTGCACCATGAGTCTACGATGAGCGGTTTTCAAGCTGTGTGACGTCATAGAAGATTTCAACTCGGAAACCGCTCGCCGTAGACCCACGATGCGACCCATCATTTCAAGCTAGAATTTACTGCCGAATCCAAAAATGCAATAATATACAGGGTGTTCCATTAAAAAATTGCGATTTCGCTTCCTAATTCGGAAATTCGTCGCTTTTTTTGTGAACGGTAGTGACCTATTTTGGCTAATTTCAAAAACGAAACGGAAAACGCAGTACATTTAAATAAAAACAATATTTTAGGCGAAACCGTTAGATAATGGTGGCGCGCCGGTGAACGAGGAATGCGTTTGACGTGCCATCTGCTGCTCCGACTGTTTCGCACGGCCCTGGCCTTTATTCCATTGGATCTCCACCACGTCTGAGCGATGCGTAGCTCTCCATTGGGAGTACGGTAGAGTTGTGACCGCCAACCTGCAGGCGGTAGCTCATAGGAACGTCCAAGTGGGGCCGGTCCTGGCGGTGAGGCTACGGCCAAGGAAGGAATTGGGTCAAAACAAGAGATTAGTACCAGGCAAATTTTCACCCGATGAAGAAACGCAAGGACAAGAAGAAGAATGTTGATATTTTAAGAAAACGAACAACAACTTTACCGACCGACCTCATCCATGATACGTTGTTGAAAACGTATCCAAAGCTGAGGCAGGTTTTGGCGGTCGCGCCGTTAAAGTCTTGGTATTATTTTTTTAATTCGTTGCGCCCCGGAGCGTAGGCAACCAACATGACTCGCGTGTATAGAATAATCTCGTGAATTCTAGAGATTTCTTGCACGCGCCGTTGCGCCGTCTTTTCAAATGAAAGCATTTTGAAAGACGGATTTCTTCAGCGACATCTAACGTCGCGTACTGGAGCGGTTTAAATAAATTGAGATTTGGATTGTGGCCTCTATAAGCAATAAGATCTGACGGGGGATTTCGTGGATTTTCACGCGTGAGGAGCGTTTTTGGGTATTTTTGGAAACGTCTCGGTTAGGATAAGGACGCGGTGAAATTTGATGATTTTTTCTGCACGTAGTCGATACATTTAGAGAAGAAGCGACGACAGAAGAACATCAGTAAGGACAGCAAAGTGCCCAATATTAGTGTCCACTATGATGATGAGCGCGAAGAGTGGAAGGGGCTCGCGTTAGATCAGTGAGTGCTCCGTAACTGCTGGAACAACATGGATTTTGAGACACTGGCGGCAGGTAAATATCCCTGATTAGAGTTACCATGTGCTCCCGAAAATTCCCGCCCCCCGTCCTCTTCGTACCCCCCCAGTGTAGTGCACCACCTAATTCCGCCCGCGAAATAAACGCCGAAGCGCAGCTCTCCGGTGGATCTTAAACGTCTAAATTGTTGTTTAAATGTCGTGCTAAGTGGATGATTGTGTTTCTGGCGGAAGAGGATAAAGAAAGAGACGGCCGTACGTGCGCGCGAAGAGGTTTCAGCGTGAAACCGTCGCGGGGAAACTCTCAGGCCCGATGATCGAACCGAGAACGAAATCGAATCGAAAAGTCGCAGGATGTGCCGCTTCGCATACGCACGCCTGCTCATTGAGGCTAATCAAATCGTAATTGAGTGGGCATTTAACGAAATGGGAAACTTTCGAGAAATCGAAAATCGCGCCGTCCAGGCCCGAATCTTGCGAAAATGCGCGGCCATTATGCGTCCTTAATTTAGTTGTTATTGTGGATCCTATTGCGTCAAAATTTCGATGATTTTTAATCGCTCTCTGCTTCTGCCTAACAGGATGCGATCACTTAGTTTGTTTTTTGACTGAAAAAATCAGAACCTAATTTACCAGAAAGTAAGAAGAAGAACGAGTTTTCAAAGGTCGCTTGATTTTATAACCGGCACTTAAAAATAAATTGCTGAATGAAATCGTTCGTTTTCTTACATGTTAAAGAAGCGTCTTTCTGCTCTGAATAAATTCGTGGCTAACTACTTATCAATATCCCCTCGTATATTGTTATACTTCGTTTTCGTTTTGGGATTTCTAATTTGGGGAAGAACAAATGAATGCGCGTTTGTAATTTGTGTGACAATTTAATTCTCACGGTATCATGATTAGTATCAATTCTTGCGCACTTTTGATTAAAAAAAAACTACAACATATTTTGTAAAAAAAATATCAGAAACTATACGAAATAATAATCGGCAAGTAGAATTAATTAAAAATCGGGATAAGAAAACAATAACTCAAAATCATTGGCATTTCTTAAAGAGAAGAAACGGCATTCTGTACATCAAATAAAGCAGTTGTTAGATTCTAATAATGTAACTAATTGCTAAATAAATTAATTTTCGCTCACCAAACCGAGAGAGAGAGAGAGAGAGAAAGGAACTTGGTGACGATCTCGAACACGATCAATCACACAAAGACAAGTAGAAGTGAGAGGGAGGGGGAGGGGCGATCATCGGATATTTTCACACTTAACAAAAATTGAGAACCGCGCGGAGCGCGATTTGCAAGGCGATGCCTAATCTTACGTTTAAAAAAAGGGGGAAAGTCTTGAGGCAACTTTACTTTACTCGTCAAGATCGAAGCTCATTTACTCAAGTTTAAAACTCAAGAAAACCTCAGGAGCTTAAGTAAATTGACCTGCTTAAAGATTCAAGCGTTTCAGACAAGTTTGGAAGCTTCGAGGTGGTCTAAAAGCTAGGTATTCAAGTTTGAAAGCTGCAAAGACAATTAATCAATCTCAGAAGCTTCACCGAGCTTGTTCAATCGTAGAAATTTGAGGCAACTTTCGAAAAACTCAGTACTCAGTAGAAACAAAGGCGTAGACAGCTTGACTCAGACAATGTTTGGAAGCTTCAAGATGGTCAAAGAGCCAAGTACTCGAGTGTAAAAGCCTCAAAGCTTCAACGCAACTTAATTGAATGGCTCAGAAGCTTAACTCAGTTCATTTCTTTATTAGTTTCAAGCACTTCAGGTATGTTCGGAAACTTCAAGGTGGTCGAAGAGCCAAGTACTCAAGCTTGAAAACCTCGGAGACGTCTAACAACCTCAGAAACTCCACTGAGCTTACTTCATCACAAAGACTTTATTTAATTAAAGACGGAGAAGCTTTATTTTGATTTTAAAACTATCAGTAACACCTCATTTTCTTTGAATAAGCTTCAAGGTGATCGAGGAGTCAAGCAGTCGAGTTTGAAAGCTTCAAAGACAATCGACAAACTCACTTAGGCCCAGTTGTACAGTGCCAGTTTAAAGTTAAGCTAAGGCTTAAACCTATATAGCAGCGATTATTTCAACAATTGTTGTTAAGGGTTTAAGCTTTGGCTTAAAGTTAAACTGGCATTGTACAACTTGGACTTAATCGCAGAAAATTTAGGCAACTCAATTGAATCATAGGCGAAGAAGCTTTAGGACCGACTTTACAATCGTCGGATAAGCATTACTCTTAGAATAACGTGACGTAGATATAGAGGAACGTTAAAGGATATTCAGCGAACAGTTAATCCGTCCTTATTCCCAGAGCTCAGTTTAGTTCAACGCATTTGCTTACGAGTGTCGAGTATTTCGGATACGTTTGGAAACTTCAAGCAGATCAAAGAGCCAGGCGTTCGAGTCTGAAAACTTCAAAGGCAATGAACAAGCTCGGAAGCTTCACTGAGCTTACTTAATTGACATTGAATTTCTTTATCTTTTTAATTTTAAATGAGATTTAAGTTCCTAGCGCCGCGCGCGCCTTGCGACCAATTTTAAATTTGCCGCCATGTTTATAAAAACAACGGCGTTCGCATTTAATTCCTTTCGTAGACGAACAATGAATTTAGACACTTTTCTTCATAAAAGAAGAAGAAGAAGAAGAAGAAGAAGAAGAAGAAGAAAAAAGGCTGCGGCCTTCTTTCAGTCCAGCTCTCAACAAACTACGCGTTTGCAATCGAACACAAAACACATGTTTCTTATGGGGGTAAATGCATGAAAAATTGACGAAATCTTGAATATGAGAAAATTGAGGTTATGAAAAAATAAAAAATTTTCTACTCGTGGAAACAGGCTTCCTTGTTTAATTTATTTAAACGGGGGATAATTGTTTTTTTTTAAACAAAATCCCCTCTTTCTCTCTCTTTTATCGGCATTCATTCTTAACGCACGTACCGGGTAAATATTAATTGAACAGTTCAATTAGGCAACAACAGATGACGCAGTTTGTAATTCGTAATTTATAATTTCCGGAACCGTACTATATTTCCGATGGTGGCAGCGACAACTAACAAACATTTCTCTATTTTCTTACATCCATTAGTAAGCATTTTTCTTTATAAATTCCGCGGACACAGTGAAAAGGGTTAATATGGGGGAAACTTCTTCTTCTTCTTTTACCCCCATCGACCCTCCCTACAGTAGCAGCTGAAGGAGTCCCTCGAAACTGAGGATGAAATATTGGCAGGAAGAAAAGAAACAAAATTTTTGGGCTGGAACTTGCACGTTCAAACGCTGTTTACTAGAAAACAATTGAACGGCGACTTACGCTTTCTTCTTAGACGAAATTCTGCAAATATTATTACATTTTTGGATTCTACGGAAAATTCTAGCGTGAAGTGATGTGTCGCATCGTGGGTCTAGGACGAGCGATTTTCAAGTTGAGTGACGTCATAGATAATTTCAACTCGAAAACCGCTCATCGTAGACCCATGATGCGACCCATCACTTCAGGCTAGAATTTACTGTAGAATCCAAAAATGCAATAATATACAGGATGTTTCGTTAAAAAAAAAGTAACTTCGCTTCGTAATTCGAAAATGCGCCGTTTCCGCGAACGTTATTCAATAGTACGGAAAATTGTGCGCAACTTTCGTATTTAAGTGTCGTCTCTAATTCCAGAAACAAAGGAGAAAACGGAGATTATTTGAATAAAAATGCCGTTGATGTTTCAGGCGAAATCATTTTTGGATTCTACGGTAAATTCTAGCGTGAATTGACGTGTCGCATCGTGGGTCTAGTACGAGCGGTTTTCAAGTTGAGCGACGTCATAGTAAATTTCAACTCGAAAACCGCTCGCCGTAGACCCATGGTGCGACCCATCATTTCACGCTAAAATTTATCATAGAATCCAAAAATTCAATAATATACGGGGTGTTTCATAAAAATAAAAGTAATTTCGCTTCTTAATTCGGAAATGCGGTGCTCGATTGTTTTTTTTGTGAACGTTATTTAAAAGTACGAAGAACTATGCGCAACTTTCGTATTAAAGTGTTGTCTCTAATTCCAAAAACAAAAGAGAAAACGGAGATTATTTAAATAAAAATCGCGTTAATGTTTTAGGCGAAATCATTTTTGAATTCTACGGTAAATTCTAGCGTGAAATGATGTGTCGCATCGTGGGTCTAGGACGAGCGATTTTCAAGTTGAGCGACGTCATAGACAATTTCAACTCGAAAACCGCTCATCGTAGACCCATGATGCGACCCATCACTTCAGGCTAGAATTTACTGTAGAATCCAAAAATGCAATAATATACAGGATGTTTCGTTAAAAAAAAGTAATTTCGCTTCGTAATTCGGAAATGCGCTGTTTCCGTGAACGTTATTCAATAGTACGGAAAATTGTGCGCAACTTTCGTATTGAAGTGTCGTCTCTAATTCCAAAAACAAAAGAGAAAACGGAGATTATTTAAATAAAAATCACGTTAATGTTTTAGGCGAAATCATTTTTGAATTCTACGGTAAATTCTATCTTGAAACGATGTATCGCATCATGGGTATAGGACGAGCGGTTTTCAAGTTGAGTGACGTCATAAAAAATTTCAACTTGAAAACCGCTCACCGTAGACCCATGGTGCGACCCATCACTTCAGGCTAGAATTTACCGTACAATCCAAAAATGCGATAAAATACCGGATGTTTCATAAGAAAGAAATCAATTTCCCCGTTCGTAATTCGGAAATATAGAAAAAATGTGCATTTTTCGTACTAGGCATATATTAATTGAACAATTAATTTAGGGAACAACAGATGGCGCAGTTTGCAATTCGTTCTAACTGCATCCGGAATGCGTTTGTAATTTTTACGTTTTCTTTTTTGTAAGTACGTGAGAACTCTGCATCATTCGTCACGTAATTGCACACGCGACGTTTCATTACAGGAGCTAATAAAAGAATTAACGAACGGGGCTTTAAAATAATAACGGGAATTACGGCACCGTTTAACAAACAAACAAAAGACCGCGGTGACAACTCGTTTGGACCAATTAGCTACGGTGTGCGTGACCAGTTTTCAACGTGTTTTTTTTTTTTTGAGAGAAGCTTAACCAACATTTTCAAACGCTCACCTAAGTGGTGATAAAAGTCTACTCACAATTGAGTTAAAAAAAAAAGATATCTGAAGTTACTTAAGTGCGGTGAGTCAAGTGTTGATTGTCTGGTTACCATTTTTTCGATATTAAAATTTCGATATTAAATATTTTGACGCATTTTTGATCAAAAATTATTGCTTTCCAAAGAGTCTCTTTTTCACTCTCATGAGTCTGAGGCCTAGTAATACTTGACCCTTGGTGTTAAAGGTGTTGCCGTTCTGCATACGCTGCGTTCCACGAGATAACGAATTTTATTGGCGGTATCCCGCGTTGTTATTTTCAGCCGAGAATGCGATAGTCAATTGTTCACTTCTTCGACGCGTTACTATTAATAATATCGGAAATTTTCCATTGGCCGCACGACTTGACCTTCGACATCGCAGCCTTTCTCGTTTATCGTAATTAACACTCTATTTTTGAAATTGTCAATTCCTATGTAAACGGAAACTTTCTCTTGGAAAGCCTTTGAGAAAACAAAATGCTTTTATTAAAGAAAAAGAAGAACTGTACTTGCTTATAAGCACAGAAAGTTTGCAAGAAGAAAAAGGACGGTCAAGAATCAAGAACACTTTAAGGTCTTCTGTCCTCACGTTAAAACAGACAGTTGCGATAACGCAAGTACAGTTGCTAGAGTTTCCAAGTAGGAACTTTGCAATCTTACGACAGTCGTCAAGAATCAAGGACGTTAAAAGTTATTTCGCCAAGGTCAAGGTTTTCCATCCTCACTTTAAAGCAGACAGACTCAAGTAGAGTTGTTAGATTTTCCAAGTACATTGCGAAAATTAATCTTGGAACTGTCGTCAAGAATCAAGGACGTTAGAAGTTATATCTTCAAGGTCAAGGTCTTCCTTCCTCACACTAAAGCAGACAGTTGCAACAACAATTCCAACAACGCAAGTGAAGTTGCTAGAGTTTACAAGTAAGTACTTTGCAAAAATTAATCTTATGACAGACGTCAAGAATCAATTATACGTTATAAGTTATTCCATCAAGGTCAAGGTCCTCACATTAAAGCAGACGAGTACAACAACGCAAGTAAACTTGCTAAAGTTGCCAGGTAGGCACTTTGCAAGAATTAATCTTACGACAATCGTCAAGAATCAAGGACGTTATAAGTTATATCGTCAAGGTCAAAGTCTTCCGTTCATACCTTAAAGCAGACAGTTGCAATAACGCAAATACAGTCGCTAGGTTCTCCTAGTACTGTGCAAAAATGACTCTTATGACAGTCGTCAAGAATCAAGGACGTTATACTACGCCATTATCGCGTCATCAAGAATCAAGGACATACGAGGTTCTTTATTTTCATTTCAATTTTGTTACAATCTGAATTTTCACGGCTGCCTACGGTTGTCAAGAATCAAGGCACCTTTACAGGAATTAATCTTGCGATGGTTTATTGATGCGTCGTCAAGAATCAAGGGCCTTAGGTACATCTTACTGCAACAATAGAATAGAACAGAGAAAATACAAACAAAAAGTTTTGAGCACGTATGGCTTATGCTATAGAAGATTCAAGGACCTGGAATTTCAATTCAAGGACCTTCCGAATTTAGAATACCAGAGATTCTCTTGGAATGCCAAAATCGTTGATTCTTTAAAAACAACTGAGGAGACTTTGATTTACTTAAAGCAAGATTCAAGGGCCAAGGACTTCGATGATTAATATTTTACGTTGCGTTTTTTCTTTTTTTTTAGAATTACCTTATTTGGGATGATCGAACGACCGATTCTTTAAGAGCGTCCGCTTCTCAAGATATATAAGAATCAAGGACCAAGGACTTCGATGTATAATTTTCCATATTTCTTGTTTCTGAATTTAGAATGCTGGAAATAACCCCGAAATTGTTGATTCTTTATTTAAAAAAAAAAACAATCAGGAGCCTCTGATTTATTTGAAACTCCAATTTTGCAAGATTCAAGGATTTCGATTCAAGATTTCGATTGCCAATTCTTTGTTTCTTTAGCTTGGCTATAAAGCTGAAATTTCTGATTTTTTGCGAGAATAATAAAGGGGTGTCCGCTTTGTCCTATAAGATTCAAGGGCCAAGGACTTCGATGCCTAATTTTTTGTGATCCTTTCTTCTCAGCTTAGAACGCTGGTATCAGAGGCGAAATTACTGATTCTTTGAAAGAACAAATCAGGAGTTCTGATTTACTTGAAACTCCGGCTATGAATTCAAGATCCAAGGACTAAAGATTTCGATTCCTGCGATTATTAAATGTTTAATTATTATTTTTTATTGAAGAAGGTTAGAAGCTCTTTTCCGATGCTGAAACAGCTGATTCTTTAAGGGATAAATCGATTGGTTTATCCGACTTTAATTATATGAGATTCAAGGACCAAAAACTTCGATGACTAATTTTTTGTAATCTTGTCTTCTGAATTTAGAGCGCTGGTAGCGAGCGCGAAATCGCTGATTCCTTGAAAGAACAAATCAGGAGCTCTGGTTTACTTGAAGCTCTTCTAGGCAAGACGTCACTTTTAATTTCATGGCCTTCTGAGGATAACTTGATGTAATAATAATAATAATAATAATAATAATAATAAGCAACGCGTCACCACCTCAGAGGGTCGACCCCACAACCTCATCAGGTATTCCTTCTCGCTCAAGACCGGTAACAAAGTGTCTCTTAGCAGTGATTAAAGACACGAGTGATAACTTATCACTCCGGGTTTGAGTCAAACGTGAGCGTATAAAAAAAAATAAAATAAATCTGAAACAAAAGTTAACAAATGCAGGAATGTGACAGAATGGCGTAACGAATGCCGTTTCGGTGTATTTTGAGGCAAAATCAAGTTATGTTTGCGCGTCTTTGTCACGGCGAGGCGACCTCCGGTGCATTCGAGTTTTGCCGCCGAACCGGAAGCGCATGAAAACCGGAAGTGAAATTTAAACGCGTGTAAAACGACAACTACTTGATCGATTGGCATGAAACTTGCAAGACATGAACACCTAGACGTTTTCTATATTACGTATATGTCAGGAGACCGGAAGTAACTCGACCAATTACTATGAAATTCGCGTAACATGACGTTTTCCACATGCATGTAAACAAGAGCGCGCGAAATAGAAAAGGATTTGGCGCGTCAAAGCGCTGTCAAAATACGAGCAGGAAGTCGAGAATTTTTTAATTAATTAATTTCTTCGGCGTCCTATTGTTTGGCTATTACCGACCGGCCTTTTAATATCAGACCGCAAAAAGAGCACGAAATTAAAACGAAGTAATAAAACCAAGCGAGGGATAATTCGCCGTCGTTCTTTAATTTTTTAAGCTACTGCGGAAGACGGTGTTTAAACAGTTTCGTCCTGCGGGGGCGTTTACGTTTCCTGCGCGGGCCGAAGTTAAAAAAACGAAAAACTTCTAATTAACCCCCGTCCCGACGACGACGGACGTTAATTACTTCTTCCCTTAATATTTATCTTCGTGTGTGTGTTTCAGACTTGCTAAGCCAACGGCGAATTTAAAAGTACTTTTCTTATTTGCACACTAAAGTGGGCCGCGTTTCGAGCGAGCGAGTTCTAAAGCCCGCTACACACTTCGCGACTCAATAATGTTTACGGATTTTGCGACGATCGATCTGACAATCGATTTCCAGATTCATCATTCATATTTAATGATGGCTGTCCGATTTCTTCACCGCCTCATCCTAAGTTTAAATTTATCTGTCAGTTAGAATGTGACGCATAGTTTGTGTACAGCCAACTGTACGCCACTTTCCAACTCACAGATAAATTAACCCTAAGACAAACACAATGAAGAAAACTAGGTCATTCGAACTAGGGAAAGGAATGTGGAGGAAGGGATGTAAGGGGGAAGGGATGTAAGGAATTTAAAAGCACTTTTCTTATTTGCACTCTAAAGTGGGCTGCGTTTCGAGCGAGCGAGTTCTAAAGCCCGCTACACACTTCGCGACTCAATAATGTTTACGGACTTTGCGACGATCTATCTGACAATCGATTTCCAGATTCATCATTCACATTTAACGAGGGCTGTCCGATTTCTTCACCGCCTCATCCTAAGTTTAAATTTATCTGTCAGTTAGAATGTGACACATAGTTTGTGTACAGCCAACTGTACGTCACATTCCATAAATTAACCTTAAGTTAAACACAAAGAAGAAAGCTAGGTCATTCGAACTAGGGAAAGGGATGTAAGGGGGAAGGGATGTAAGGGCGAAGGGATGTAAGGAATTTAAAAGTACTTTTCTTATTTGCACACTAAAGTGGGCCGCGTTTCGAGCGAGCGAGTTCTAAAGCCCGCTACACACTTCCCGACTGAATAATGTTTACGGACTTTACAACGATCTATCTGACAATCGATTTCCAGATTCATCATTCACATTTAATGAGGGCTGTCCGATTTCTTCACCGCCTCATCCTAAGTTTAAATTTATCTGTCAGTTAGAATGTGACACATAGCTTGTGTACAGCCAACTGTACGTCACATTCCATAAATTAACCTTAAGTTAAACACAATGAAGAAAGCCAGGTCTTTCGAACTAGGGAAAGGGATGTAAGGGCGAAGGGATGTAAGGAATTTAAAAGTACTTTTCTTATTTGCACACTAAAGTGGGCCGCGTTTCGAGCGAGCGAGTCCTAAAGCCCGCTACACACTTTACGACTCAATAATGTACAATACAGACTTTGGAAAAATATATCTGACAAGCGTTTTCCATATTCATCATTCATATTTAATGATGGCTGTCCGATTTCTTAACCGCCTCATCCTAAGGTTAAATTTATTAGTCAGTTAGAATGTGACACATAGTTTGTGTATAGCCAACTGTACGTCACATTCCAACTCACAGATAAATTAACCCTAAATTAAACACAATGAAGAAAACCAGGTCATTCGAACTAGGGAAAGGGATGTGGAGGAAGGGATGTAAGGGGGAAGGGATGTAAGAATTCATCGCCCGTAAGTGTATGATGAGCTTGAGGGGGCAACGCTGTTAGGCCAAGCGCACACGTGCGATTTTTCGACGCGACGTTGCGAGTTCATCTCGAGGGTGTCCCTCGCCAGTGCACTTTCCGTAGCTTCACGGTTTGCTCAAAGACTGACGTAATAAGTAAAAAAAAAGCAATATTATTTCATCTACTGACGTACACGTGTGCGATTGTGCGGCCGCAACAACAGCCTTTGAAATGACGCCGAAACTCCGGCGCGCATTCATACATCATCCATGGCCGTTTATTTATAAAACGGGTCATTAGAACTAGGAAAAGGGACGTGGAGAGAAAGGGATGTAAGGGAGAAGGGATGTAAGGGCGAAGGGATGATGTAAGGGGGAAGGGATGTAAGGGGGAAGAAATGTAAGAATCCATCGCCCATAAGTGTATGATGAGCTTCAGGGGACAACGCTGTTAGGCTAAGCGCACACGTGCGATTTTTCGACGCGCGATTATTTAGCCGCGAGTTCATCTCGAGGGTGTCCCTCGCCAGTGAACTTTCCGTAGCTTCACGGTTTGCTCAAAGACGTTAGGCCAAGCGCACACGTGCGATTTTTCGACGCGACGTTGCGAGTTCATCTTGAGGGTGTCCCCCGCGAATGCATTTTCCGTAGCTTCACGGTTTGCTCAAAGACTGACGTAATAAGTAAAAAAAAAACAACAGTATTATTTTATCGACTGACGTACACGTGTGCGATTGTGCGGAAAAACGGCCGCAACAACAACCTTTTGAAATGACGCCGAAATTCCGGCGCGCATTCATACATCATCCATGGCCGTTTATTTATAAAACGCGCGGCTTTTGTCTCGGAGGTACGAACAAAAGCCGCCGCATGATTGCCAGGAGAGGAGCGCCACCGTCGCCATTGTTTACCGGCGCGGCGCTGTTATTATTTGTTTACTATTACGACGCGTTTGACCCACGATAAACGCGATTGGCCGATAATAACTGGGCCAGAAAGGAGCGTGCCGAGATAAACCCGACGCTACACCATAAATATATTCAGAGTATTCGCCAGAAAAAGGCGACAAAATAACTAACCTACTTATACAGGGTCTCACCAAACTTCGGTCTTTTTTAATACTTTAATACCAAGCCCGCCCAAATTTGTTTTTTTTTTTGTTTTTTAATTTTCTAACCCCCTTGCTGGGGGAGGCAAACTGCTTCCTATAAGTTTTCCGCTCTGCTGAAGAAGTGAGAAATTAAATTCCTGCGGACGTTTCGGCGTCGTCAGCGTAAAAAAAGCGAAACGGGTGGACCGGACGCAGGGGTGGGTAAAAGCTCATCGAGGCGCGCTTTCTTCTCTTGTCGTCTACGAGCGAGTTCGCTCGGCTGTACATACATACGTGCGATTGATTGAATTACTCGCGGGGCACGGCCACCGCTGACCTCTGAATAAAGTTGAACTTGCACTTACGGACGCGCACGCGGGGCTGCTCGTTGACGTGCCGTAAAAAAATGCACCGGAATTGGTTCGGTGTACGGCTCATGAGCTCATGACGAGCGCAATTATGTAATGATGATGATGGATACGTGTCGCGGCGGCCAATGCCAATTAAACACGGGGCGATGGTTCCTTGGACGTTTCAAAGAAGAACCTCGCTTTATGTCCGTACTGTACCGGGTGATGGTTGAATAGACCGACGAAAAAATACTGACGAAAGAAGAGACTTCCCAGAATATGTATATAGGGAGATACCGGGCTTGAAGTTGTGTAAACATTTCATCTAAATACAGGGTGACACTGAACTTGAGTCATTCGCTTGCAGGCTTGAATTGCACGCCACCTGCCATCGAAGACTTTCCCAAGGACTTATTCACGGAAGAGCAGAGACACAGCGGAGGGATAGCCGTGCACATCATCGTCTCGTTGTACCTTTTCGTGGCCTTGGCGGTCGTCTGCGATAAATTTTTTGTACCTGCCGTAGAGAAAATATGTCACGGTAAGTCGAAAACAATTACACCAACCAATTCTCTTTCCTTTTGGTAATTTTTGGTTTCACTGAACGTATCAACTACCTGTCATGGTTTTAGATGTTTCCAAAATTTGCCGAAATATACTGAGTCTGTTTTGGTGTCTGCTTCCTTCCATGGTATTTGATGTTGCCTCTCGTCTTTTTCTAGCTTTAAATATGTCGAGTGACGTCGCCGGAGCGACGTTCATGGCGGCGGCCACGTCGGCACCGGAGCTGTTCGTCAACGTCATCGGCACCTTCATCACCGAAGGTGACATTGGGGTAGGAACCATCGTCGGTTCGGCGGTCTTCAACATTCTGGCGGTGGCTGCCTGTTGCGGCATCGGAGCGGGAATGGTAACGTCTTCATATTCTTTTGAAAAGAAGGTGGAAATTGGTTACCTTCTTTTACAGTGCGGATTGAAAGTGGTCCCTTTGGATTGGTGGCCTCTGACAAGAGACTGCCTAGCTTACGGCATAACAGTGTCCATCTTGATTTGCATCATCCACGACGAAAGGGTGGAATGGTACGAGGCGCTGGTCCTCGTTCTCCTCTACACCGTCTACATACTTATCATGTACTTCGATAAGTCCATACAGAGATGCGTTAGGGGTAAGTACCTTTGCTTCGTCTTCTTCTTTGTGGTCTTCTTCTTCTTCTCCTTCGACGTCTTCTTCTTCTTCTATCCCTCTAGGGATAAAGGGATGGTCTCGTTTGAAACGAATCCATGCCATTCACCATTTATCTAAATTCTGCAAAGAAAAGACAAACTTGGCACTCTTGTAGGTAGCATAAGGCAAGCGCACAAGCACAAGTCGAGGTCGATCACCGCACCAGCACCACCTATAGGTGAGTGAAGACTTGTCCCTTGTCCATCGTCGGTAAACTTAATGCGTGAATTTGTTCCCAGAGGCAGCTGAGGTCTGTTTATCTCTTCAGATCGGTAAAGAGAAAGACAGCATGACGGTCAATAACGAAGTCAACTCCACGGATAACTCGGAGGTGGTCGCGTACATCATCACCCCGGCCCACCTCAACGGAACGGTGAAGATCCCCCCGACCGGGGGCGAGGAGCACTGCAGTTCCACTTCGGCGACCCTGGAGGAAGGGCACAGCCTCTGGAAGTGGCCGGCTGGCAGAGGACTTTTCACTCAGGTAGCTCAAGCCTCGAGGATTCTTGGGGGGGGATTTTTGATGATTTGCTTTAAGGCGACGTGGATTTTGACGTGGCCCATTCACCTCGTCTTCCTCTTCACGATTCCGGATTGCGAGAAGCCGAAGCTGAAGAAGTGGTTTCCGGTGACGTTCCTCATGTGCATCATCTGGATCGGCTCGCTGTCGTACGTGGTGGCCTGGATGATCACCATAATTGGGGACACCCTGAAGATACCCGATTCCGTGATGGGGATAACGTTCTTGGCCGCCGGGACGAGCGTTCCCGAAGCCGTTTCCAGCGTTATCGTCGCGAAACAAGGTCAGTTCCCAAATCCCACTCTTGACCATAAATAAGTATGAGAAAAGGGGATGAGATAAACGCAACTATTTTTTGGATGAGAGTTTTGCACCCTGTATAACGTAGTCTTAAGAAAAAGTTTGCAAGATCGTCAAGACCCAAATCCCACCCTTGACCATAAATAAGTATAAGAAAAGGGGATGAGATGAATTTTTTGGAATAAATACGTCTTGGCGGAGTTTGCGAGGCCTGTCAAGTCAACCCATCCGCCCTCATCCCCCAACTTTAACGTCGCCGAAATACGTCCGTTGATTAGAACGTAACCGCCAGACATCATTTGGGGGATGTCTCCACCCAGCAGAGCAGGGCAAATTGAAAATTCATTTCGAATTAACTCGGATTGAAATTCACCCCCTTGACGAGCCGGTGTCCCGCAGAGGGTTTTTATTAATCGCACCGTCGAATTACACGAGGGCCCCGCTCGGGGCGCCTGCGAGGGAAAGGGTTTCGACATCTGTTTTGCTTGCGTCCTTTCGTGGACTCGTTTTCAATTGGGGTGATCGAATGAGGATGGAGGCGATTGGGTGATTGATTAGTTTTTCCCTTGTGTCGGTTACCAATCTCTGTTAATTGGGAAAAAGTAAGTTCTTCGATCCACTTCGTTTTTGTGTGTGTGTTTGTGTGAGACATCTTCCTCTTCTCCTTTTTCATACTTTCACATCCCTACGAGAATTTACCCCCCGTAATTATGTCTTTTCACTTTTGGCTATCTCCATCTTTTTCTTCCAACGTGACCTTGGTTTTCCCTTTCCTCTTTGCCGTATTGGTTTGACGTTATGGGTCTAGCCAAAATCATCTGGTGGTCTTTGCTCAAAGGGGGAGGAACAAGGATGAATGTGCGAGCCAAGGTCTTCAAGATCCCTTTCTTTGGCTAAGCGTGGTATCACTCCCCCAATTTTTTTGTTTCTTCAAAAGTTTTCCTATTGTGATGTCATTCCCTAATGTCTTAGAACTTGCTGGCCTTTCATCTTATGTTCTTGGTATAGGTTAGCCTTTTATCGTCTTTTTGTTTGATTTTCTTCGTTTCTTTAAAAGCTTTCCTGTGATGTGATTGTCTGACGTCTCATTATTCGCTAGCGTCTTATCTTTTTGGTTTTTTTGTTTTCTTCGTTTCTTGAAAAGTTCTTCTAGAATTATGTTATTCGTTAGTTATCTTCTTTCTGTTCTCTTGATAACTTATAACTCGCTGGCCTTTCATCTTATTTCTTCATTTCTTGATAAGGTCTCCTGGGATGTTGTTGATATTGGTTATTCTTTTATCTTCTCTTTGTTTAACTTTCTTCGTTTCTTGAAAAGTTCTTTTGAAATTTTATATCTACCAAATCCAGGTTTAGGAAGGCAGACATTTTCTGCTTTGCATTTGTCTTGACGAAACAGAAATTGACAGACAACTCATCAAAAAGAAACATACAGATTTAGATAGCGAAAGACAATAAAAGACAGATAGACAAAACTAGGCAAAAGTAAACCGCCAGAAGGAGACAGACAGACACAAATCGTAACAAATAAAGACAGACAGTTTGGCAAACTTAGACTCTGTGGCAGACAGTTGTCTATTTTAGACAAGCAGCAAATGTCAGACAATGGTAGGGATATGTATCTGCCAAATCCAGGTTTACGTAAGACAGATATTCTTTGTTGCATTTGTTTTGGTAGCAACTGTCGACGGAAGGCAAGCAGTATAGGAAGCAAGTATAGGAAGACAGACTATTGCAGATAGACAAGAATAGTTTGACACAAACAAAGCGGGATAGACTACAAAGGCAGAAAATGGATGGTTGAAGCGATAAACTAAAGACACATGATTAGTGAAAAATAAAGGCAGAATAGTAGATAAAGATAGATACCAACAGATCCCAACATTCGTTAGTTTTCTTCTTTCTATTTTCTTGATTTTCTTCATTTCTTTAAAAATTTTTGTGTAATGTTATTGTTCCCTGGTGCTTTATTTTCCTTATCTTCTTTTTGTTCTCTTGATTTTCTTTGTTTGTTTAGAACATCCTTTGTTGTTGTTCCCTGATGTTCCTTTATTCGTTGGCCTTTCATCTTCTATTTTTCTTGATCTTTTTCGTTTCTCTAAAAGTTTTCGTGGGATGTTGTTATTATTGCCTAGACTTTTATGGTCTTTTTGGTTTCCTTTATGGTTTTCTCGATTTTCTTCATTTCTTTAAATTTCGTCTGGGTGGTGTCTTATTATTTGTTATTCTTTTATCTTCTTTTTAATTTCTTATTTCGTTTCTTTAAAAATTCTATTGGGATGCTATTACTCGAATTGGTTAGGCTTTGATCTCCTTTAGTTTTCTTGATTCTTTTTCACTTCTTTAAAAGTTTTCCTGTTATTATTCGTTAGCCTTTTATCTTCTCTCTCCTCGTTTTTTAAAATTTTTCTTCTTTTCATTGTAAGATCTCTTGGAATGTTGTTATTACCGGTTGGTCTTTAATAGTTTCTTTTTTGTTTTCTTTATACTTTTCGTTTCTTTAAAAGTTCCCGCGGGATGTTATTATTCCTTGATGTCTTTTCTTTAAAAGTTCTGTTATTCGTTGGCCTTTCATCTTCTTCCTTTTTCTTAGTTTTCTTCGTTTTTCTGCGATGTTGTTATTGTTGGTGCGTCTTTCGTCTTGTTCGTGTTCTCTTGATTTTTGTCGTTTCTTCAAAAGTTCTTCTGAGATTTCGTTATTCCTTGATTTCCTATCATTCCTTTCATCTTCTCTTTGTTTTCTCGATTTTCTTTATTTCTTTAGTAGGTTTCCTGTGACGTCGTCGTTCCTTGATGGTTTATCATTAATTAGTCTTTCGTCTTCTTTTTGTTCTTTTGATCTTCTTCGTTTCTTTAAAAGTACCTCTGGGATGTTGTTATTCCCAGATCTTTTATTATTCGTTAGTCTTCTTTTAAATTTCCTGATTTTCTTTGTTTCTTTAAAAGTTCTCCTGGGATGCTGTTCTAATTGCTTAATCTTTCATCGTTTTTTGTTTTCTTATCATTAGTTAGGTATCTTTTCATCTTCTTTTTGTTTTTTTGGTTTCTCCATTTCTTTAAAAGTATTTCTGTGCTGTTGTTGTCCCCTGATTAGCCTTTTATCTTCTTTTTTTCTTGATCTACTTTGTGTCTCCTGGAATGTTTTTTTAATTTTCTTGATTTTCTTCGTTTCTTTAACAGATCTTCTTCGAGTTAGCCTTTCATCTTCTTTGTTTTTCGTTTCTACTGGGATGTTGTTAATATTGGTCAGTTTCTTTATCGTCCTTTTTTTTAAAAAAAAAGATCTCCTACGTTTTTGTTATTCCTTGATGTCCTATGATTCGTTAGCTTAGCCTTTTCTCTTCCATTTGTTTCCTTGAATTGCTTCATTCCTTTAAAAGTTCTCCTATGATTTTGTTCCCTGATGGCCTTTCATCTTCTTCTTTTTTCTTTTTTCTTGACTTTGTTTCTATTGGTTGGCCTTTACTTTCTTGATTGTCTTCGTTTCTTTAGAAAAAAGTCCTACGATTTTGTTATTCCTTGACGTCCTATCACTCGCTAGCGTGGCCTTTTATCTTCTTTTTGTTTTCTTGATTTTCTTCATTTCTTTGAAGGTATTCTTGTGGCATTGCTGTACCGCGATGTCTCTTGATATTCGTTAGCCTTTTATCTTCTTCTTTTCTCTTGATTTTCTTTATTTATTTAAAAGTTCCTCTGGGATGTTATCTTTTATCTATTTTTCGATATCCTGATTTTCCTGAGTTTCTTCAAAGGTTCTCTTGTGATGTTGCTCTTACTGCATAATCTTTGATCGCCTTTTGTTTTCTTAATAGTTGGAGTAGCTTTCTTATCTTCTTCTTGTTTTCTTTAAAAGTTTATTACTCGCTAGTATTTTATCTTCTTTTTATTTTATTTTTTTTTTTCGTTTCTTTAATAGTTCCTCCGAGATGTTGTTGTTCCCTGATGTCTTATTATTCTTGATCTTCTTGGTTTCTCCTGGAATAGATATTATCTTGAAGGTCTTTTTATTTCCTTGATTTTCGTCGTTTCTTTAAAAGTTTTCCTGGGATTTTGGTACTCCTTGATATTCGTTAGCCTTTTGTTTGTCTTTGATGAAATGATTTAATTTTGTGACGTCACATTCGTCTAAGAACGTAAAATTTTTACGAATTGATTTGTTTCATATACAGGGTCCCCAAGGTGAGTGGCTTATTGAAAACTTTTTGAGGAAAATGAACCCGAATGTTGCCGTTATCTTTCCGATTCTCACAAAAAAAATGTTTTTTTTTACAATTTATTTGTTTCACTTTTGAATTCTGAAATTTTTCGAAATTTTCTCAAGATTCAACGCCAGAGCCCGCGTCAAACAAGGAAGATCCTTGCGAAGGATTGAAAACCAAGTGCATTATGATTCTTTCGAGCGGACGCGATTTTCATTAAAAAAAAATGCGTTTCTGACTCTGTGAACATTCGATTTTGTTATTGACAGTTAAATTTTATTATTATCGGCGACATCTCGCGGTCGATTTTTGATCTAAAATTGCGTGAACTGCTCTTCTGCTGACGGGGCCCCAATTGCTAGATGTCAGAGGATGCTCGGGGAATCAATTATATTTAGTTTCTTCTTCTTCTCTTTTCTCTTATTTTTCTTCACGTTCTCCTTCTCTTATCTCCTCCTCTCCTGCTTCTTCTTCTCTTTTCTCTTGATCTACTTTTTTTATTAATTGCATTTTGTTCTTTATTTTCTACCTTTTTTTCGTTAAAGGTCTATCCATTTTTAATTTTACTGTCTTTCGCAGTTGCATAATTGATTGTGTTTTGTTTTTTCACGTTTCCAATTCGTGGATTTGTCTTTTTTGCTTTCTACATTTTTCAATTGTCACCTATTGCCTACATTACTTCCATTCTTTCGTTTTCTTATGCTTTTGCTTCTCGATGGGATTCCTTTTTCTTGATTTCTAACTTCCTCAATGCAGTGTTTTTAATTTCTTCATTTTTCTTTTGTTTTTGATCCATGACTTTCTTGTTTGTTTTTATGTGCTGCAGGTTAGAAATGATTCAGTTTCTCTCTTTTTGCGCCAGATCCGTCTAAACCATATGGAATTTCTAATTCTTTTGACTTCTTCTTCTTCTTCCTCTTTGGGCTTTGCACTTCATCTTGAATTCGTCCCTTTTCGAGAAAATTAAGCAATGTTTTCGGCGTTTTTCCTTTTTAATTCATGTCTGCCACTTAACTTCCTATTTTCTTCATTATCCACAGCGCTTCTAATTTTTTTCTCCAAGCTCTTGCTTCTTGGTTTCTCCAGTTTCTTCGGAAGCAGATTGTATTGTCAGTTTCCCTGGGTATTTGGGCGAACCAAAGAAATTGGGGGCACATCAGACACAGTTCTTCTTCTTTTTCTTTTTCCGGCTATGCTCTTCATCTTGAATCATCCTTTTTCTTCTTTTCTTTATTAACTTTTATATTTATTTCTTCATCATTCTCAGCGAATCTAATTTTTTTCTCTCTAGTTCTTGCTTCTTGATTTCTCCAGTTTCTTCGCGAGTCAGTTTCCCTGGATATTTGGTTTAACCAATGGGATTGGGGGCACATCAGATACCCACCTTCTTCTTCCGAATTTGCTCCTCATCTTGAACCATCCTCATTCAATATCATCCATAGTTTCTGCTTTCTTGGTTTTCATGTGTATTTTGGCTAGCCCAACCAGTACCCACGACTCCAACAAC
This sequence comes from Dorcus parallelipipedus, assembly GCA_958336345.1. Taxonomy (NCBI): domain Eukaryota; kingdom Metazoa; phylum Arthropoda; class Insecta; order Coleoptera; family Lucanidae; genus Dorcus; species Dorcus parallelipipedus. The sequence continues at coordinate 2,342,419 of OY284477.1, read as the reverse complement.
TCACTCAACGAAAAAGTGGATGATAGAAGAAGGCCAGGAAGAAGAAGCTGGCTACAAAACACTGGTTTGGTTTAATGTCTATCAGACGAATTAGATTTAACTCTCTACTGTAATAAAAATAATTATGTTAATGGCACGTCCGCGAAGGATAAAGCAATGGAAGACGAAGAGACAGAAGAGAAGGAAGAAGAGGACGAAGAAAAAAAGGAATTGAGATAACTTCTTGTAATAAATATAATTATGTTAATGTACGTCCGCTAAGGATAAGGCAATGGAAGAGGAAAAAGAGAAAGAAGAAGGCGATGAAGAAAGAGAGGAATTGAGACAACCTCTTGTAATAAAAATAATTATGTTAATGGTACGTCCGCAAAGGATAAGGCAATGGAAGAGGAAGAGGAAGAGGAAGAGGAAGAGGAAGAAGAAGATGAAAAAAAAGAGGAATTGGGACACCCTTTTGGATAGACATTAATGTAATTTAGAAATCAAATAAAAAACGAAGTCCGTTTGAAAAATTGCCACTTCCGGTACAACAGAAAGCCACGTCAGAGTCAGTACGCCAACATCTACTTATTTATCCAAGAGATTTCATCTCGAGGGACCCTGTATGTACCAGAAATGGTAAAAATCGACCGTTTCTTGAATATACAGGGTCTATCGTTATAACTATTACATACGGAGGTTACGGCATACTGACATTTTCATCAAAAACTTAGGTCGGGATAAAAATGTCAAACACATTCGATTTTTCAACGGGTTCATAAAATACTTATTATTATTATTTTTATTATTACAAAAATATGAATGTTCTTAGCTGTTACCTATATCGTTGCTTTTGATAAAACATCAAATTTACTGCGAAACGTCGGACTTGCCAATACATTTGTTGATATAAGTATTTTTGTCTGCAGGCCATGGATCTATGGGCATCAGCAACTCGATAGGGTCCAACACATTTGACATACTGCTGTGCCTCGGCCTGCCGTGGTTCATCAAGGCGACCTTCATGCCCACCATCGAAGGAAAACACTGGGTGCGTAACAATATCACGTGCGCGCGCCACAACAAAACAAAAACCGAAAAACTGAAACTCTATAGGCCTTGTCGTATCTTTCGGATGAAAAAAAAAGAAAAGAAATTGAAGTTCGATTGCGCAAACAACTATGGCACGATCTAATCCAATCTGTTTTCGCCGCGTAGCTTATTTTTGCTTTCTTCTGTTTGATGTGTATGCTCGATTTTATTTTGCTTAACTCGCGCTGTAATACATGCATCGTAAGCGTGAGATCTACCAAATCGCCGCCGGGACAAACAGTTCTTTGATGAACTTGCACATTTTATGTATACAGGGTGACTGTACATACATAATAATTTTTCTATACGTTTTATTTTGTCGGGTTGTATTACCTCATTCACCCTGTATAATAACGATCATTTTTCTTTTCAGGTTGGAATAAATTCTGCCGGCATCGAATACAGCGCCATCTCCCTGCTGTCGTCGCTGTTGATGCTGTACATAGCGTTCGCGCTGAACAAGTTCAAACTCGACAAGACCGTGGGGCGGGTGTGCCTGCTGATGTACGCGGTGTTCCTCATCCTAGCCAGCCTAATCGAGCTTAACGCGTTCTTCAGGGTGAACCTCCCCACCTGCGGACGATGAAGTGTGCGTAATCGTTTTCGAATTGCCATCTCGCGTCGTTTTATGTTACCATGTAGCCGAGCTAGGTCTGCCAAAGTGACGGTTTTTCCTTTTTGCGTTCTCATCTTCAGTTGTTTTCTCTCAGTTCAGTTTCTTGCCACCTCAGTTAATTTAAATCAGTTAGATTAACGAGATCTCATACTTTATCGAAATTGATCTTACTCTTGGGGGGGGGGTTCATTCTAACCGGAGTTGCGACCTAGCAACGTGGTAACTAGTTGCAATTTCGGTAATGCTCGGCGGTAGCGACGTTGCAACTTTCAATTCCGGTTAAAACGACTCCTCTAGGGGGTCATTCTAACCGAAGCTACTTCGTTAGCCATGTGGTAACTAGCTGCAACCTTGGCAATGCTTGGTAGTAGCAGGATACAACTTGTGCAACCTAGGCAATGCTCGACGGTAGCGAGCACCTCCGGTCAACATGACCCCATTATGACTCCCATAGGGGGTCACTCTAATCCTGGTTGCATCCTAGCTACGGTGGTACCTCCTTAGTAACGTGGTAACCAGCTGCAACCTAGGCAATGCGCGGCGGTAACGAGATACAACGTTGTAGCTTGCAACTCCGGTCAGAAAGAGCTCGGGAGTTGCGACCTAGCACCTTAGCAACGTGGTAAGTAGCTACAACCTAGGAAACGCTCGGCGGTAGCAACATATCACATTGGAACTTGCAACTCCGGTCAACATGACCCTATTAGGACTCCTTTAGGGGGTCACTCTAATCCTGGTTGCATCCTAGCTACGTTAGTACCTCCTTAGTAACGTGGTAACCAGCTGCAACCTAGGCAATGCGCGGCGGTAACGAGATACAACGTTGTAGCTTGCAACTCCGGTCAGAAAGAGCCCGGGAGTTGCGACCTAGCACCTTAGCAACGTGGTAAGTAGCTACAACCTAGGAAACGCTCGGCGGTAGCAACATATCACATTGGAACTTGCAACTCCGGTCAACATGACCCCGTTAGGACTCCCTTAGGGGGTCACTCTAATCCTGGTTGCATCCTAGCTACGGTGGTACCTCCTTAGTAACGTGGTAACCAGCTGCAACCTAGGCAATGCGCGGCGATAACGAGATACAACGTTGTAGCTTGCAACTTCTGTCAGAAAGAGCCCGGGAGTTGCGACCTAGCACCTTAGCAACGTGGTAAGTAGCTACAACCTAGGACACGCTCGGCGGTAGCAACATATCACATTGGAACTTGCAACTCCGGTCATCATGACCCCATTAGGACTCTCTTAAGGGGTCACTCTATTCCTGGTTGCATCCTAGCTACCTCCTTAGTAACGTGGTAACTAGTTGCAACCTAGGCAATGCGCGGCGGTAACGAGATACAACGTTGTAGCTTGCAACTCTGATTTGAATGAGTCCGGGAATTGCGACCTAACAACAGTGATGCCTCCTTAGTAACGTGGTAACTCGTGGCAACCTTGGCAATGCTCGATAGTTACCACGTAATAGCGGTAGTAAGATCATTGCAACTCTGGTTAGAATGACCCTTAGACCTCATCAGATATATATTTTTTCAGAATACCTTTTTTTAAGTTAGTTAAGGTTCGAGGTAAGTCTTGCCGTTTCACGAATTTATTCGGCGCGAGGGCGTCGGCCGGCGTCCCGACGCGACGGTCTCGCGGCACCTGATTTTTTTTTTTTTAGTTTGTAATTAATTTACGTTTGTTTCATCTTGCATTAAAGAACATGTTAGCCAAGTAAGGTTGGATGTATTTTGTCAGAGTATAAGAACTTGTACATAGTAGCTCTATGGATTATTTAATTATATGCATTCGTAAGTTAATAAGCGATTTTTTAATTTTTGAGAGAATTTGTGCAAACTTAGGGCTTGCACGTCCGTTGCGCTTTCTTAGACCTTGAGCCCTTTGAACCTTTTGAAGAGTTAAGCGACTTATCTAGGTTGAGCGGCTAGCCTAACGCTAGACCCCTAATTTACTTTCTGGGGAAGTAATCATGACCGGCGGTATTGTTTGTGGGTTAAATTTCGTTAATTTTCGAAATTAAAAAAAAAATCCTGAACAATTTCCTTCACAAGGAAGTCCCTCCTAAAGAACCTTCGAAATCTTCTCTTTTTTTTTATCCATGCAATAAAAATTCTTTGTTGCTTCGAAGTTCCAAAGAAGTCATTTGTTTCCGCGCGAAAAAGTTCAAGTTCAATCTTTAAAAAGATTTCGAGAATATTTCTTTCTCTTGGAAAGCCTTTGAGAAAACAAAATGCTTTTATTAAAGAAAAAGAAGAACTGTACTTGCTTACAAGCCCAGAAAGTTTGCAAGAAGAAAAAGGACGGTCAAGAATCAAGAACATTTCAAGGTCCTTTGTCCTCACGTTAAAACAGACAGTTGCAATAACGCAAGTACAGTTGCTAGAGTTTCCAAGTAGGAACTTTGCAATCTTACGACAGTCGTCAAGAATCAAGGACGTTAAAAGTTATTTCGCCAAGGTCAAGGTTTTCCATCCTCACTTTAAAGCAGACAGACCCAAGTAGAGTTGTTAGATTTTCCAAGTACATTGCGAAAATTAATCTTAGAACGGTCGTCAAGAATCAAGGACGTTAGAAGTTATATCTTCAAGGTCGAGGTCTTCCTTCCTCACACTAAAGCAGACAGTTGCAACAACAATTCCAACAACGCAAGTGAAGTTGCTAGACTTTACAAGTAGGTACTTTGCAAAAATTAATCTTATGACAGACGTCAAGAATCAAGGACGTTATAAGTTATTCCATCAAGGTCAAGGTCTTCCGTCCTCACATTAAAGCAGACGAGTACAACAACGCAAGTAAACTTGCTAAAGTTGCCAGGTAGGCACTTTGCAAGAATTAATCTTACGACGATCGTCAAGAATCAAGGACGTTATAAGTTATATCGTCAAGGTCAAGGTCTTCCGTTCATACGTTAAAGCAGACAGTTGCAATAACGCAAATACAGTCGCTAGGTTCTCCGAGGACTGTGCAAAAATGACTCTTATGACAGTCGTCAAGAATCAAGGACGTTATACTACGCCATCATCACGTCATCAAGAATCAAGGACATACAAAGTTCTTTATTTTCATATCAATTTAGTTACAATCAATGAATTTTCATGGCTGCTTACGGTTGTCAAGAATCAAGGCACTTTTTAAATTCTCTACGGGAATTAATCTTGCGATGGTTTATTGATGCGTCGTCAAGAATCAAGGGCCTTAGGTACATCTTACATCTTGCGACAATAGAACAGAGAAAATACAAACAAAAAGTTTTGACCACGTATGGCTTACGCCATAGAAGATTCAAGGACCTGGAATTTCAATTCAAGGACCTTCCGAATTTAGAATACCAGAGATTCTCTTGTAATGCCAAAATCGTTGATTCTTTAAAAACAACTGAAGAGACTTTGGTTTACTTAAAGCAAGATTCAAGGGCCAAGGACTTCGATGATTAATATTTTACGTTTCGTTTTTTTCTTTTTTTAGAATTACCTCATTTGGGATGATCGAACGACCGATTCTTTAAGAGCGTCCGCTTCTCAAGATATATAAGAATCAAGGACCAAGGGCTTCGATGTATAATTTTCGATATTTCTTGTTTCTGAATTTAGAATGCTGGAAATAACCCCGAAATTGTTGATTCTTTAATTTAAAAAAAAAAAACAATCAGGAGCCTCTGATTTATTTGGAACTCCAATTATACAAGATTCAAGAACTTCGATTCAAGATTTCGATTCCCAATTCTTTGTTTTTTTAGCTTAGCTATAAAGCTGAAATTTCTGATTTTTTGCGAGAATAATAAAGGGGTGTCCGCTTTGTCCTATGAGATTCAAGGGCCAAGGACTTCGATGCCTAATTTTTTTGTGATCCTTTCTTTTCAGTTTAGAACATTGGTATCAATTCTTTGAAAGAACAAATCAGGAGCTCTGGTTTACTTGAAGCTCCGGCTATGAATTCAAGATCCAAGGACTAAAGATTTCGATTCCTACGATTATTAAATGTTTAATTATTATTTTTTATTGGAGAAGGTTTGAAGCTCTTTTCCGATGCTGAAACAGCTGATTCTTTAAGGGATCAATCGATTGGTTTATCTGACTTTAATTATATGAGATTCAAGGACCAAGAACTTCGATGACTAATTTTTTGTAATCTTGTCTTCTGAATTTAGAACGCTGGTAGCGAGCGCGAAATCGCTGATTCCATGAAAGAACAAATCAGCCGCTCCGGTTTACTTGAAGCTCCGGCTATGAATTCAAGATTCAAGGACTAAAGATTTCGATTCCCACGATCATTAAATGTTTAATCTTTTATATTAGGGAAGGTTAGAAGCTCTTTTGCGATGCTGAAACAGCTGATTCTTTAAGGGATCAATCGATTGGTTTGCCTGACTTTAATTATATGAGATTCAAGGACCAAGAACTTCGATGACTAATTTTTTGTAATCTTGTCTTCTGAATTTAGAACGCTGGTAGCGAGCGTGAAATCGCTGATTCCTTGAAAGAACAAATCAGGAGCTCTGGTTTACTTGAAGCTCCGGCTATGAATCCAAGATTCAAGGGCTAAAGATTTCGATTCCCACGATCATTAAATGTTTAATCTTTTATATTAGGGAAGGTTAGAAGCTCTTTTGCGATGCTGAAACAGCTGATTCTTTAAGGGATTAATCGACTGGTTTGCCTGACTTTAATTATATGAGATTCAAGGACCAAGAACGTCGATGACTAATTTTTTGTAATCTTGTCTTCTGAATTTAGAACGCTGGTAGCGAGCGCGAAATCGCTGATTCCCTGAAAGAACAAATCAGGAGCTCTGGTTTACTTGAAGCTCCGGCTATGAATCCAAGATTCAAGGGCCAAAAATTTCGATTCCCTCGATGTTTAGTTATTATTTTTTATTGGAGAAGGTTGGAAGTTTTTTTGATTCTTTAAGGGATCAATTTAACCTGATACTCCAATTACACAAGATTCAAGGACCAAGGACTTCATGCCAAATTTCTGTCACGTTCGTCTCTTCTGAATTTTGAACGCTAGAGGTAATGCCCGAAATTGTTCATTCTGAAAAAAGACGAAACTTTAGTTGTACAAGATTCAAGGACCAAAGATTTTGACGCCCGGTAATTTCCATTTTTTTTTTGGAATAAGATGACGCTGAAATTTTCGATTCTTTCCGAGAACAATCGAAGAACGCCTGGTTTACCTCACACTCTATATAAGGTTCAAGGACCAAGGACTTCGATGTCTAATTTTTTTACGTTACGTACTTCTGAACTTACGACGCTAGAAATAATACAGAAATTGTCGATCCTTAAAAAAAAATAAATAAACAATTCAAGAGCCTCTGATTCATTTAAAATGTTGTGCAAGATTTAAGGACTAAAGTTTTTTTTTTCAAAATTAGAAAAGTCCACAGGTTTGTAAAGCTGAAGTTTCTAGTTTTTTGAGAGGACAATCGAATGGCGTCAGGTTTTGTTTTATAAGATTCAAGGACCAAGGACTTCGACGCCTAATTTTTTGTCATCCTTCCTTCTGAATTTGGAACACCAGAAGTGATGCCGACATTGTTGATTATTCTTTGAACAAAAAAAGCAAGATTGAGCAAGATTCAAGAATCAAGGGCTTCGATCATGTTTCTGCGTTAAGAAGCAAGCAAAGTTGCGCCCAGTTCGCACGCTCCGGATTAAATAGAAAGGATTATGGAATTCCTAACAAGCAAGTACGAGTTCTTGAATATTCGGGGTGGTCAAAATGTCACTTCCTACTCACTACATACAAGTATAAATAGGTAATTTGTACAGAGTGAATTTTCAGAATTCAATAGGATTTGGAAAACATTGCAAAAGGTCAAACGTACGGGGTCGGTGCAAAATAAAAGAGTTCGCTTAGCCTTCGACCTCAAACTAAGCAACAGCGACAAAATCGACAATTCAGTCGTTTCGAAATTGATTAGATTTAATTGTGAGAAAAAAGCGAAGATAGTTTTGATAAGGTGGACGCGTTCGTAATATGCACAGACACGTAAGTAGATAAAAGTGAATAAGCACTTGAGGAAAACCATCGCCGTGCAACGACTCGCAACAAAGCGATAACAAAAAAAAATAAAATAAAAGAAAGGATTCGATAGTTGGTTAAATTCTGGAGGATTCTCTGGACGTGATTTGGGGAAAGATCCCTTCTCCCTTCTTCTCCGTCCGACGTTATCGCGCGCTTCGTTTGTTTTTAATGTGTCGCGCGTATTATTGACTTCTCGCTTAAATAATAAAACTTCCGATTATCTGCTCACAGTGTATTATGGCAGCTCAACGGAATGTTAAAAGTTATAAGTTGGCACTCGGCTTCAAACTCGTCTACGTGCTCGGTGTAACCCTCTGTTACGTTCTCATCGCGCTCACCTCGCGTAATATACAGGGTGTTACTTATGAAGACGAAACACAATCAGGTAAGAGACATTTCTTTCTTAATTTCTGTTGTAAATAAAATAGTTTTTCTAGTTCATCAATGTTCAGTGTTTATTTAAACGTTCTATCAAAAATAATTAATAATTTCACAGCGAGAAATTAAATTAAACTTTAATAATTTAATAAATAAAAAGTAATAAAATTTCTAGGCAGTTTGACTATCAATAAATACTTAGGGGAAGGGGGAGGTTTTTTTTTTGTTATGAGATATTGAAGAGAAATAAATTCTCTAAAAAGAAAAATTTTTACATCCTACATCTTGAAAACAAAAGGCAATCGAGACCTTTTCTTTTATTATTACTTTATGGTCCTCTATCGCGTGGTGCTGTGCGTTGTAGGTTTTTCAAAGTCACCCTGTATAGGTGAAATCTAAATTTTGACATTGGGGAATCACCGTTTGAATCGCACTGTATGTGTTACCCACAGGGCGATGACCGAGAGGCTTTTAGTTTCGTTAAATGAAACAAAAGGTGACAAAGCACGATATTATCTAATTAATCTGAATAGAGTTTCAAACCGTTGGCAATGCTGCTTGTGACGTCAGTGGTTGTCACGCACGTCATTTTGACAGTTATGTCAGCGTCTGCGCTTATTCACTTCGATCCTTCTTTTTCTAAACAACTCCACGCCTTTTACGTTCTGCTCTATCTACTGGAAAGTCGATGAAATTTATTTAATTCTTATTGTTGATTTTTTTTTACATCATCTGGCTCAAAAGAGCGTTGGCAACACTGCTCGTGACAATTGAGATGCGCGTCATACTGACACCTGCGATATTTATGGTTCGATGCTTCTACAGTTTTAACGTCCATGGATTTCGTGAAATCTATGATTTCGAATTTTCTCGCAGAAATCCGTTGGAGAAACCAAACTATTAATTTCTGTTCGTAAACCTTTTGGTTTCAAATGGGAAAGTCCTTGATGAAGTCTTTGATCTATATTCGTCAAGTCCTTGATTTTAGTGTGGACGTGAACGAATTTTATGAAGTCTATGCTTTGGTAACGTCTATGGATCTTATGAAGTCCAAAATTCGATTTGTATACCGCGTCAGCTAATGCAATCTAACTATTGATATGACGTCTAAAATATACCCAATTAGAGTCACCATAAGTCCAGATTGAGATCCGTATTGGTGACTTGCGTTTTCACTTGTTAATAAACAAGTGAAAATGCGCTTAATAAAACGAAGAATCGAGAACAAGAATAACCGAATTCAGTTAACATAAGTCCAAATTCCAATAAGCCCGAAATAAGAACTGAAAGTCCAAATTGCACCGGGTTAATGTAAGACGAGGAAAGAGGAAAAATTTCCAAATCACGTTTCAATAAGTCCAAATCCATCTGTTAAGAACAATTGCAATTTTGATCTAGGAGCGACGGAAGTAACGTCTGTCCATAAGTCCAAATTTGAACCGTTTCGATGTGATTTCTCGTGGACTGCAAAAAGCGACGTTTACCAAGGTCGAGAGTTATTATCAAAGCATCAAAATCAAGTCCAAATTCATTCGCCAGAAATAAATTGTCTACATTTTTATTAGTTTGTATCTGCGTTGTGTTAAGCGAGGAAGTAGCGTGACGTGACGACTATTGAAGCAACAAAAACATCTGAGCCGAGTTTACCTAAGTCCAAATTCGAATAAATCCGTTAGTCAAAAAGCGTCGGGCAAATTCGTTTATCAAAAGAAGTAATATTCGAAATTTTGGTGGAAACTCGGAGAGGGTGTGTTGGATAAATTCAAATTTGGACGATTTTGACTAGGACAGTACGTCCAAATTTGTTCATTTCCATTCATCATGAGTCTTGTTTTGTTTTCGATCTAAGTCACGTCAAGCGCGACACAAATAATTATTACAATAGTAGATATATCTGAATCGGGTATCATAAGTCCAAATTCGAACAGAGTGGAAAAAATTCTTGTGTGAAAAATCAATACTAAACGGAATTCTGACGGAAACGCGGAGATTGTGCGTTGGATAAGTCCAAATTTAGACGATTTTGACTTGGACGGTAGGTCCAAATTAGTTCGTAATCGTTTATCACGTGTTCTCGTTTTGTTTTCGATCTATGTCACGTCAGGCGTGACTCTATGTCACGTGAGGCGTGACAAATAATTATTACAATAGTAATATATCCGAATCGGGTATCATAAGTCCAAATTCGAACAAGTACGAACAGAGTCGAATAAATTTGTTTGTGAAAAATCAATACCAAACAGAATTCGGACGGAAGCGCGGAGAGAGTGTGTCCAATGAGTCCAATTTACACGAAGTCATGGACCATAAGTCCAAATACATGCATCAAAAAGAAATCGTATTAAACGAAGAAGTAATACTACCAACGATTACTGTATTGCATTGGAAAAAAACCAAGCAAATCGATAAGTCCAGATTCAAATAATTTCGTTGGCCATAACGGAAAGGACAGAAAAAGGCTGCACTTTCATTTGTTTTTTTAAGGTCTAATCTTAAGAAGGAGAACAGAAGAAACATAAGTCTAAATTGGGCCCTTTTATGTAAACCCGTTGTATCAGGGTGCGATTTTAGACTTTGTTTCCAAGTCTCGAGAAACGGAAAGGACTACCTGGGTGGTTGCGAAACCTTGCAGCTCCTTTTGTTTCTGTAAAGGCCACCCGCAAAGAAGCAGCGACCATAATTTGGAAACTCAGAGAGTGTGTGTGTTGGATAAGTCCAAATTTGGACGATTTTGACTTGTTCATATTCGTTCATCACGTGTTTTTGTTTTGTTTTCGATCTGTCACGTCAGGCGTGACACAAATAATGATTACAATAGTAGATATATCCGAATCGGGTATCATAAGTCCAAATTCGAACAAATCCGAACAGAGTCGAACAAATTTGTTTGTGAAAAATCAATACGAAGCGGAATTCGGATGGAAACGTGGAGAGAGTGAGTCCAACTTGGACGAAGATAAGTCCAAATTCGTTCATCAAAAAGAAACGGTTGCCTTTTTTATATTTACGATCCTCGTCGTATTAAACGAAGAAGTTATATGACCAACGATTTCTGTTACATGGAAAATCGATAAGTCCAAATTCAAGTAAATTCGTTAGCCATAACGACAAGGACAGAAAAGGGCTGCACTTTCATTTGTTTTTCTAAGGTCTAATCTCGACGAGAAGAACAGAAGAGACCTAAGTCTAAATTGAGTGTGAGGGTGTGATTTTGGACTTCGTTTTCAAGTTTCGAGAAACAGAAATGACTACCTGGGTGGACCTTGCAGTTTCTTTTGTTTCTGTAAAGACCAGCTTCAAGGAAGGCAGCGTGAACTCGTTCGGAACGACCTTGAAGAAGGCCAAATCGAACGGGTATTAATTTTTGGACTGTTTTCTTTTTTCGAAGAATAAATACATATTTGTATTAAAAAAGTATCTCGTGTCTATCCTCATTCTGTTAATAGTTTTGACCCAAGTTACCACCCTGTGATGAAGTTATTGCACTCGAGTCCCTGACACCCTGTACGTATGACTGGTGCATTCTTTTTTTTGTTTTCTTGATAAAAATCAATCTAGACATCTTAGGTCTAAGTTAAATTCTGACATCCCCTCTGCACCTTTCAATCAAGGTCACGACCGGCATTGATCTTAAAAAAGAATCTGGCCACCCTGTATATGTATGATCGGTGCGCGGTGCTCGACTTACTTACTGTTGTTATCAGTTGTTTCACGCGCGTTTCGCTCTTGTTCACACATATAAATAGAATTCTTCGGAATGCAAACTCCTTGCTTATTTCACATATTATTTATAATAATCGCCGAAATGTCAAAGAGCATGCAACTTGGAAGTTTCCACGTGAACAATTTCGTTATCGTCCGAGTTAAGTGTCGGTTGGTGAATTTCCATTCGCGTGCACGCGCAGGAGCAGCTGGCATATTTACTACATATTTACACAACAAAGAAAGACGATGTTAATTCATCGAAATTTAATTAATTAATTTACGTTTCACAATCGTAATTGCAACGAGTGTGTACACCGCCTTCCAAATGTATTAAAGGAGGTGTGAGTCGGGCGAAAACATTTGGACGAGAGTGTACAAGAGCAGCACTCAGACGATTGTATTTGTACAATTCAATCGCCACTCATTAAGCACCCGGAAACGAGGTGGTTTTACTTGGCTCGTTGGCGTTCAATTTTCACACGGAAATCGCGTTTTCTCGGGGCGCACTCAGACTATTACCTCTTTAAAAGCAGACGAGAGTTCAAGACCCACAAATCCGGATAATTCCGCGGGATAAACGTCAGTTAATGTCGCGGAGCAAAAAAAAAATCCGGTTATCCTTCCACCCGGCGGCGGGCGGACGGATTTAGCAAAAGACATCTTCTGCATTCGTGTTTTTCGTCGATAACAGGACGATTAAATATCAGTCTTAATACTACATGTGGTAAGAACTGATGTTAACTAGCGTGTAGCACTTCAATTTTGACAGCCTTTTTATTATGAAAATGGAGATATTCTGTCACGGAACTCGCCCCTTTATAATAAAAAAAAAATATTCTTCTTTTCCACGAACTTATTCTAAAGTATGAAAAATAAAATGACAACGACTTTCGATTGTGTCTTTGTCAAAAAATTTAAAAATAAGAAAAGAACAAAACGCCCCTAGAATTTAGATCAACTGTTTTCGCGTTTTTCTCTTGTTTTAAGGAAAATTGCATTTTGTAACAAAGGAAACAAACGAACCGTCTTTTGCAGATTTCTTTCTGCATTAAACACGCAACAAGAAATCTGATGGTGTAGCAAATTTCAATTTTTTTAGTGAACATTCAAAAGTGCGACAACATACAAGACGTGACGTTAAAAAATGCGATTGCACTTTTTTTTTCTCTTTGGCAATTTACAAGCAATTGGACTTTAACAATTTAACACGACCTATTTTTTATTTCTCTCGAGAAATGTGGAAAAGAAGTCGGGTTTCGCGTTCTGATGAATAATTCAAATTTGTATTACAAAAAAAATCTGAGTAAGTACACCAAAAATTGAACTTTTTGTATTTATTATTGCATGTTTGAAATCCTGAGTAAATTCTAGCCTGAAATGACGGGTCGCACGATGGGCCTATCTTGATTGGTTACCGAGTTGCGCTATTAAAAACAAACGAAACAACTCGAAAACCACTCGCGCTAGACTCATGGTGTGACCCATCATTTCAGGCTAGAATTTACTCAGGAATTCAAAGGTGCAATATATATACAGGATGTTCCATTCAAAAATGCGATTTCCCTTTTTTCTTTTTGAAAATTTGGAGGAATTGGATTTAAACAATTTAACACGTCACGTTTGTTATTTCTCTCGAGAAAAGAAATGGGGCTTCGCGTCCTGAAGAATAATTCTAATTTGTATTATAAAAAAAGTAAGCGCTATAATCTCAGTAAATGCACCAAAATTGAACTTTTAATTATATTTATTATTGCATATTTGAAATCCTGAGTAAATTCTAGCGTGAAATGATGGGTCGCACCGTGGGTCTATCTTGATTGGTTACCGAGTTGCGCTATTAAAAACAAATGAAAAACTCGAAAACCGCTCGCGCTAGACCCATGGTGCGACCCATCATTTCAGGCTAGAATTTACTCAGGAATTCAAAGGTGCAATATATATACAGGATGTTCCATTCAAAAATGCGATTTCCCTTTTTTCTTTTTGAAAATTTGGAGGAATTGGATTTTAACAATTTAACACGTCACGTTTGTTATTTTTCTCGAGAAAAGAAATCGGGCTTCGCGTCCTGAAGAATAATTCAAATTTGTATTATAAAAATAGTAAGCGCTATAATCTCAGTAAATGCACCAAAATTGAACTTTATGTATTTATTATTGCATATTTGAAATCCTGAGTAAATTCTAGCGTGAAATGATGGGTCGCACCATGGGTCTATCTTGATTGGCTACCGAGTTGCACTATTAAAAACAAACGAAACAACTCGAAAACCACTCGCGCTAGACCCATGGTGCGACCCATCATTTCAGGCTAGAATTTACTCAGGAATTCAAAGGTGCAATATATATACAGGATGTTCTATTCAAAAATACGATTTTCCTTTTTTTCTTTGTGAAAATTTGGAGGAATTGGATTTTAACAATTTAACACGTCACGTTTGTTATTTCTCTCGAGGAAAGAAATCGGGCTTCGCGTCCTGAAGAATAATTCAAATTTGTATTATAAAAAAAGTAAGCGCTATAATCTCAGTAAATGCACCAAAATTGAATTTTTTGTATTTATTATTGCACATTTGAAATCCTGAGTAAATTCTAGCGTGAATTGATGGGTCGCACCGTGGGTCCATCTTGATTGGTTACCGAGTTGCGCTATTAAAAACAAATGAAAAACTCGAAAACCGCTCGCGCTAGACCCATGGTGCGACCCATAATTTCAGGCTAGAATTTACTCAGGAATTCAAAGGTGCAATATATGTACAGGATGTTACATTCAAAAATGCGATTTCCCTTTTTTCTTTTAGAAAATTTGGAGGAATTGTATTTGTATCATTTCAGGCTAGAATATGCTCAGGAATTCAAAAGTGCAACAACATACAGGGTGTTCCGTTTAGGAAATTTGATTTTAATGCATTTCTCTACTTACTGTCTTTCGCGCTTCAATCTTTGTTTTATTTTCACTGTTTTTTCTTTTGACAGGTATCTATTGTTTTAAGTAGTAGACTGGTGACTGGATTATTTTAACATTGTTGTCATCACAAAATTGAGTGAGAAAGTTTCTCTTACAAAATTGGATTTTCTCGATGGCGAGAGTATGCCGTTCATTTTTTTCTTTTTTTTTCTGTATTTCGTTTTTACAACATAGACTTCAGCCAAGAAACATTATTTTTAAAAACAAAGTTTTAAATTTACCTCCCAAATTTGGAGCCAAAATGGCTGCAGTTTGTGTTACTTTACAAAAATCTGGGAACTTAATGCTCTGTCAGGAGTGAAGTTTTAAATTGACCTCGGATAGATTTTTTTTATTTTTGTTTAGAATTGTGGAATTACATTTTATTAAAAGCGAAAGACGTTACTGAGGAGCACGTCGCGTCGGCTCTAATCTGCACACAACAATGTAATAAATTAGTCGTAATTAGTTCGATGGTAGAGCGTGAAATTATCACCGACGTTTAAGAAAAAATTCCACGCGCAATTGAAGGGTCAAGACGCCACGAAAACATTAAACAAGGCCCGAAAAAAAAAATGTTGCATCGAAATATGGCACCAAGGTCTAACACGTGGTGATCACTTTTTTTTAAATTTCCTATAATTTCATGGACGTATCTACTACAGAGCTATATCGAGCTTTATCAATTTTATTTTTTAGTGATTTTTTTTATAACATAAAAATAAAACATAATTTATAACATAAAAGAAACTCAGATATACAGGATGTCCCTGTTGCTCTGCTATGGATCATACTATGTCAAACGTAAATGGAGTCTGTAAGTACAGTGCCTTCAAATAAAACTGATAGCCACGTGACCTTTGGTGTGGAACCCCTTAGTGATTTTATTTTTTTTTTACGTATTGCTACCCAAAGTTATCCACCCTTTGTTCCATTAAACTGCATCGCCGCATCGCGAGATTGGTTAGAGTTAAGAGTATCAGGAAGAGTATCAATAATTGAGAAGTGTTTTCTCGGCTACATTCGCGTAATTACATAAAAACGGCCTTTGCTTTCATTTAACTGCATTGTCACACCACAGGGTTAGTTGAAAGTATTACAAAGAGCGTCAATGATTTGAAACAATCACTACACTCGTGTAATCGGACCACATCGTGGTTTTCCGTCTTTGCTTGGCCACTACGCTCATGTAATTGAACAATAATGTGCTCTTCCGTCTTCTGTTTGATTTAATTGCATCGCCGCATCGCAGGATTGGTTAGAATTAAGAGTATCAAGAAGGGTATCAATAATTGAGAAGTGTTTTCTCGGCTACATTCGCGTAATTAGATAAGAACGGCCTTTGCTTTCATTTAACTGCATTGTCTCTCCGCAGGGTTAGTTGAAAGTATTAGAAAGAGCGTCAATGATTTGAAACAATCACTACACTCGTGTAATCGGACCACATCGTGGTCTTCCGTCTTTGCTTGGCCCACTATGCTCGTGTAATTGAACAATAATATGCTCTTCCGTCTTTTGTTTGATTTTATTGCATCGCCGCATCGCATGATTGGTTAGAATTAAGAGTAATAGGAAGAGTATCAATAATTGAGAAGTGTTTTCTCCGCTATATTCGCCATATTAAATAAAAACGTGCTTTTAGGCCTTTGCTTTCATTTAACTGCATTGTTGCACCACAGGGTTAGTAAGGCTACTACGCGTGCGTAATTGGACTATATCGTACTCTTCCGTCTTTTGTATCAAATTTAACTGCATTTCCGCATCGCAGGATTGGTTAGAATTAAAATCACCTATTGGAAAGATTGTCGATAATTTAAAAGTCTTTTCGTCGATTTAAAACAATCATGGGGCTCGGCTATGCGCATGCTTATCCGTCCATTGTTTAATTTAGCTGCATTGTCGCACCGCAGGATTGAAAAAGGATTAAAAAAAGAATAAAGAAAAAATATTCCACGCAGAAAAAAAGATACGAAGAATGAACGATCGAATCATGAAAGAAATGAATAACAACGGAATCCAAATTGTAATTAAGGAAAGAATAAGTCATCTGAGAGAGAAAGAAGAAAATGTATCCGAAAAGAAACTAATGGATTAAGAAGTAAATAAATAGTGAAGAAAGGAAAGGAAAAAATAATCGAGGGTAAGACGAACGAATTGAGGAAGAGAAAAAAGAAAGAGGAGACAAATATGAATCAATGAAGAAAGACAATTTTATAAAAGAACAAACGAGCTAATCGATTGAGCAAGGAAGAAATAACCGAGAACGAAAAAGCAAATTGAAAGGAGAAATAAACAAAGAAAGAAAAACGAACGAATCCCGAAAAACAAAAAAAAAGGACCAAGAAAGAAGGCATCGATGAAAACAAAGGAAACAAGAATGCGTCGTTGAAAAAATAGAAGAAGAAGAAGAAGTAAAAGAAAATGAATCGAAAAGAAATTAATGGAATTAAGTGAATTAGGAAGTAAATAAACAATGAAGGACAAGAGAAGTAAACAAGAAACGAGCGAATTGAAGAAGATAAAGGTACCGGAAACACGAATTTACGAAGAAAAAGGAAGCAAAACGATTGAGTAAAAGAAAAAACAAAAAAAAAATGCTCGAGAAAGAAGACCGACGAAGCAAAGAAACAAGAAAACCAAACAATCATAGAAAAAATGATTTTCCGAAGAAACGGATGAATTAGATGATGAAAAAGAAGAATGGAAAAGAAATCAATGGAAGGAAAGGAAGACTGAGGGAGAATCTCTTCAAAAATATATATAAAAATATATAAGAGAAGTGAAAGCAAAGGGGAACTCAACCTAAAGGAACCTGGTTGAAAAGGCCATTGAAATTAAAACGCAGGGAAGGAAGACTGAGGAAGACAGGACGAGGTAAGGAAGGTAGCATCGGAGATTCCTTCTGCTAGGTTTTCTTTAGTTGAGTCTGCCTTTCCTATTTCCTTCCTTACATTATTTTTTAAATTATTTTTCGCAAATCTTTCCTCTTCGATTACTTCTTTTCATCGCACCTCTTATACTATCCTTTCGTCCTTCTGCCAGGTTCTGTTCAGTCTAGTCTGCCTTGTCTGTTTATTACTTCCTTACGTTCGTCATTCAATGATTTCTCGAAAATCTTTTCTCATCGTAAGTCTTTTCTGACGATTTTCTCTTGGTCTCTTCTCTAATTCTGAATCTCTTCCGTAACTTAAACCCTTCCAGCCAGGTTGCTCAAGGACTTCTTTCGATTACTTCTCTACTTCTCGCACCTCTTATACCATCCTTTCGTCCTTCTGCCAGCTTCTGTTCAGTCTAGTCTGCCTTGTCTGTTTATTACTTCCTCACGTTCTTCATTCAATGATTTCTCATCGTAAGTCTTTCCTGACGATTTTCTCTTGGTCTCTTCTCTATTTCTGGATATCTTCCGTGACTTAAACTCTTCTAGCCAGATTCCTCAAGGACTTCTTTCGATTACTTCTCTTCATCGCACCCTTTATATCATCCTTTCGTCCTTCTGCCAGGTTCTGTTCAGTCTAGTCTGCCTTGTCTGCTTATTACTTCCTTACGTTCGTCATTCAATGATTTCTCGCAAATCTTTTCTCATCATAAGTCTTTTCTGACGATTTTCTTTTGGTCTCTTCTCTAATTCTGAATCTCTTCTGTAACTTAAACCCTTTCAGTCAGGTTCCTCAAGAACTTCTTTCGATTACTTCTCTTCATCGCACCTCTTATACCATCCTTTCGTCCTTCTGCCAGATTCTGTTCAGTCTAGTCTGCCTTGTCTGTTTATTACTTCCTCACGTTCTTCATTCAATGATTTCTCATCGTAAGTCTTTCCTGACGATTTTCTCTTGGTCTCTTCTCTATTTCTGAATCTCTTTCGTAACTTAAACCCTTCCAGCCAGATTCCTCAAGGACTTCTTTCGATTACTTCTCTACTTCTCGCACCTCTTATACCATCCTTTCGTCCTTCTGCCAGGTTCTGATCAGTCTAGTCTGCCTTGTCTGTTTATTACTTCCTTACGTTCTTCATTCAATGATTTCTTGCAAATCTTTCCTCATCGTAAGTCTTTCCTGACGATTTTCTCTTAGTCTCTTCTCTATTTCTGAATCTGAAAACACGAATTTACGAAGAGAAAGGAAGCGAAATAATTGAGTAAAAGACCGACGAAGAAAAGAAACAAGGAAAAATAAACAATCATAGAGAAAAATAAACGAGACGGATGAATTAAGAAAGTCTTTAGAAAAAAATGACAAAGAAAACAGTTTATTCGTACGAGTTTGCCATCAGCTGATTGAACAACATCAGTTATGTGTCACGGTCGAGTTAAGGATTAAAAATAGTCAAGGGTGTATACAGTAAAGGCTTGCAAAAGTTTTTTTTTTATCGATCCCCGGTATGTATTGAAGTGATTTGGTAAAATGTAATTTTTTTGGGGTCTCTGACGTTACACTTCCGCTGGTTTTTTTTTCTTACTTATTTGTTGATATTTTTAATTGTAAACACCAGCAGTAATTCGCGACATCAGTTGCAAAACACGCAAGTCCGAACCCAAACAACATTTGAACTCTTCACACCGAATTGAACCGGCCTGCAAGAGCGTCGTTGCTTCATCTCGTACAATATTTTTTTTTATTTATACATACAAACGAGAGCGTATCTCCCGACAAACAAAAATAAACAGAATCTGCTATTTTTATTCCGTAAACAAACGCGAAAGACAATAATAACCGCACGATCTTTGGCTTGCGCCCGTTTCATTGTAAAAATTCCCGTAGGATTACAACTTTTTTTGTTCTTGAAATTTCTGTAATTTTATTATTTTTTTTACTTAAGCGAAATGGAAAGCTCGAAGGTCGACGTCGTTAGCGCGCTAATGGTTTTAAAAGCCTCCGAAAATTGAGCTTCACCCTCGTTTTTCCGGGAGCGGATTAAGTCCGACCGGGGCTTAAAAAATTTGGCGAGATTTACGCTCATCCGTGTTAACATGGAAGACTTATTTTATGAGGATTACCTTTTACGATAATTTATTGTCTCAATGGAATTGAGAGTGGTACATTTACAACAGTGGTACAACAATTAAAAAAAAAAAATTCAATAGACGGTTGCCCAGCCGAGTTCATCTATTAAGTCGGTCGCAGCTGCAGCGGTTAGTAGAAATATCGTCCTTTTAAAGACATTCAAATGAGCGACGTCTCATGGTCGAGAATGGAACTTCTTTTATCCTTTTCTTGCGGCGCGGCGTAAGTTTTAGAAACTAAACATTACTAGCGCCATCTATTGGCATATCTATAAGCTGTAACGTTTGAATCCTTGAAAGTTTACGTTTTTCTCTCTTTTTTTTGAAAAATAATTTCGGCGCGGAGAAATCTAGAATTGAAACAATCCTAGACGACCAAAAAAAAAGAAACTAGAAAAAGAGAAATAAGTTTCACTTTTTACGAAAACAAAAAAACAAAAGACGATCGATGCTCAAATTGAATCCGACTCAAAAGGATTTAACGAAATAAATAAATAAATTCGGGATGTGCATATTAAATTAAAAAAAAAAGAGAGATGGGGGCTTAAGTTTCACAAACTAAATAATAGTAGCGCCATCTATTGGCACGTCTCTAAACTGTTACGTTTGAATCCTTGAAATTTTACGTTTCTCTCTCTTTTTTTGAAAAACAATTTCGGCGCGGAGAAATCTAGAATTGAAACAATCCTAGACGACCAAAAAAAAAGAAACTAGAAAAAGAGAAATAAGTTTCACTTTTTACGAAAACAAAAAAACAAAAGACGATCGATGCTCAAATTGAATCCGACTCAAAAGGATTTAACGAAATAAATAAATAAATTCGGGATGTGCATATTAAATTAAAAAAAAAAGAGAGATGGGGGCTTAAGTTTCACAAACTAAATAATAGTAGCGCCATCTATTGGCACGTCTCTAAACTGTTACGTTTGAATCCTTGAAATTTTACGTTTCTCTCTCTTTTTTTGAAAAACAATTTCGGCGCGGAGAAATCTAGAATTGAAACAATCCTAGACGACCAAAAAAAAAAGAAACTAGAAAAAGAGAAATGAGTTTTACTTTTTACGAAAACAAAAAAACAAAAGACGATCGATGCTCAAATTGAATCCGACTCAAAAGGATTTAACGAAATAAATAAATAAATTCGGGATGTGCATATTAAATTAAAAAAAAAAGAGAGATGGGGGCTTAAGTTTCACAAACTAAATAATAGTAGCGCCATCTATTGGCACATCTCTAAACTGTTACGTTTGAATCCTTGAAATTTTACGTTTCTCTCTCTTTTTTTGAAAAACAATTTCGGCGCGGAGAAATCTAGAATTGAAACAATCCTAGACGACCAAAAAAAAAAGAAACTAGAAAAAGAGAAATAAGTTTCACTTTTTACGAAAACAAAAAAACAAAAGACGATCGATGCTCAAATTGAATCCGACTCAAAAGGATTTAACGAAATAAATAAATAAATTCGGGATGTGCATATTAAATTAAAAAAAAAAGAGAGATGGGGGCTTAAGTTTCACAAACTAAATAATAGTAGCGCCATCTATTGGCACGTCTCTAAACTGTTACGTTTGAATCCTTGAAATTTTACGTTTCTCTCTCTTTTTTTGAAAAACAATTTCGGCGCGGAGAAATCTAGAATTGAAACAATCCTAGACGACCAAAAAAAAAGAAACTAGAAAAAGAGAAATGAGTTTTACTTTTTACGAAAACAAAAAAACAAAAGACGATCGATGCTCAAATTGAATCCGACTCAAAAGGATTTAACGAAATAAATAAATAAATTCGGGATGTGCATATTAAATTAAAAAAAAAGAGAGATGGGGGCTTAAGTTTCACAAACTAAATAATAGTAGCGCCATCTATTGGCACGTCTCTAAACTGTTACGTTTGAATCCTTGAAATTTTACGTTTCTCTCTC
Source organism: Dorcus parallelipipedus (assembly GCA_958336345.1). Lineage (NCBI taxonomy): Eukaryota > Metazoa > Arthropoda > Insecta > Coleoptera > Lucanidae > Dorcus > Dorcus parallelipipedus. Next base: position 2,320,756 of record OY284477.1, on the reverse strand, counting down.
TTTTTTTGAAAAACAATTTCGGCGCGGAGAAATCTAGAATTGAAACAATCCTAGACGACCAAAAAAAAAGAAACTAGAAAAAGAGAAATGAGTTTTACTTTTTACGAAAACAAAAAAACAAAAGACGATCGATGCTCAAATTGAATCCGACTCAAAAGGATTTAACGAAATAAATAAATAAATTCGGGATGTGCATATTAAATTTAAAAAAAAAGAGAGATGGGGTCTTAAGTTTCACAAACTAAATAATAGTAGCGCCATCTATTGGCACGTCTCTAAACTGTTACGTTTGAATCCTTGAAATTTTACGTTTCTCTCTCTTTTTTTGAAAAACAATTTCGGCGCGGAGAAATCTAGAATTGAAACAATCCTAGACGACCAAAAAAAAAAGAAACTAGAAAAAGAGAAATAAGTTTTACTTTTTACGAAAACAAAAAAAACAAAAGACGATCGATGCTCAAATTGAATCCGACTCAAAAGGATTTAACGAAATAAATAAATAAATTCGGGATGTGCATATTAAATTAAAAAAAAAGAGAGATGGGGGCTTAAGTTTCACAAACTAAATAATAGTAGCGCCATCTATTGGCACGTCTCTAAACTGTTACGTTTGAATCCTTGAAATTTTACGTTTCTCTCTCTTTTTTTGAAAAACAATTTCGGCGCGGAGAAATCTAGAATTGAAACAATCCTAGACGACCAAAAAAAAAAGAAACTAGAAAAAGAGAAATGAGTTTTACTTTTTACGAAAACAAAAAAACAAAAGACGATCGATGCTCAAATTGAATCCGACTCAAAAGGATTTAACGAAATAAATGAATAAATTCGGGATGTGCATATTAAATTAAAAAAAAAAGAGAGATGGGGGCTTAAGTTTCACAAACTAAATAATAGTAGCGCCATCTATTGGCACGTCTCTAAACTGTTACGTTTGAATCCTTGAAATTTTACGTTTCTCTCTCTTTTTTTGAAAAACAATTTCGGCGCGGAGAAATCTAGAATTGAAACAATCCTAGACGACCAAAAAAAAAGAAACTAGAAAAAGAGAAATGAGTTTTACTTTTTACGAAAACAAAAAAACAAAAGACGATCGATGCTCAAATTGAATCCGACTCAAAAGGATTTAACGAAATAAATAAATAAATTCGGGATGTGCATATTAAATTAAAAAAAAAGAGAGATGGGGTCTTAAGTTTCACAAACTAAATAATAGTAGCGCCATCTATTGGCACGTCTCTAAACTGTTACGTTTGAATCCTTGAAATTTTACGTTTCTCTCTCTTTTTTTGAAAAACAATTTCGGCGCGGAGAAATCTAGAATTGAAACAATCCTAGACGACCAAAAAAAAAAAAAGAAACTAGAAAAAGAGAAATAAGTTTTACTTTTTACGAAAACAAAAAAACAAAAGACGATCGATGCTCAAATTGAAGCCGACTCAAAAGGATTTAACGAAATAAACAAATAAATTCGGGATGTGCGTATTAAATGAAAAAAAAAGAGAGATGGGGGCTTAAGTTTCACAAACTAAATAATAGTAGCGCCATCTATTGGCACATCTCTAAACTGTTACGTTTGAATCCTTGAAATTTTACGTTTCTCTCTCTTTTTTTGAAAAACAATTTCGGCGCGGAGAAATCTAGAATTGAAACAATCCTAGACGACCAAAAAAAAAAAAAGAAACTAGAAAAAGAGAAATAAGTTTTACTTTTTACGAAAACAAAAAAACAAAAGACGATCGATGCTCAAATTGAATCCGATTCAAAAGGATTTAACGAAATAAATAAATAAATTCGGGATGTGCATATTAAATTAAAAAAAAAAAAAGAGAGATGGGGGCTTAAGTTTAACAAACTAAATAATAGTAGCGCCATCTATTGGCACATCTCTAAACTGTTCCGTTTGAATCCTTGAAATTTCAGGTTGTTCTCTTTTTTCTTTGAGAAGCGGAGAAATCCCGAATTAAAACAATCGAGCCCGGACGACTCAAAAAAAAAAGATGAAGAAGGGAAATAAGCTTCACTACTCTTTAAGAAAAACAAAAGACGATCGACGCTCATATCGAATCTGATTTAAAAGAATAAACAGAATTAATAAATTCGGGAAATATTAAATTTAAAAAAACTAAATATATGATAATAATAATAATAAAATTATAAACTAAATATTAGTATTGTAACGATTTTAAAGGTTCTATTAATTTTTATTTTAAAACAAAACACGAAATAGTTAAACAAATTTATTTAAAAACAAACGAATTAACACTAACTTAAACACTAATTTATTTATAAACTTATACGTAATTTATGTTAACAGCCGAGCGAAAGTTTATAACGCGACTTCAATTCTGAACTGTCAAATGCTGAATTAATTCTTGAATTCACCGGCCGCGTGTTTTATAAGCCGGGGTTGTTTATTTCGAACATTCGAGTGCGCGACGGAAAGTCTCAGATTGATTCCATCGCTGACGTGATGTCGAAGCGTCCGAAGCTTCTCGTCTTAAGACGCGTCGGCGGTGACGCATCAGACGGGCTGGCACCGCAATCGTCACAGTATTATACATTAGAGTCTGAATGAAAACTAACTTGCGGCATCTATTGGAACATCAGTGAACTGTTACGTTTCAATCCGTTTTTCTTTTTATTTATTTATTTATTTTATTTTTTTTTGAGGAATAATTTCGACGGAAAAATAAAAAATATATAATTGAAACAATCGTGTCCTGACGATTCAAAAATTCGGTCACTGTTTGTTTCGAATTGTTTCTTTTTTTATTTAATTTATGAATTGTGCCCTAAAGTCGATTGTCTTTAGCTTTTATTTTTTAAATTGTTTTGTTATACAAGCTGTTTCGGATTCGACCCTCACCATTGGGATCTCGCTTATTTGAAGAGCTATGTTAACTCTTATTCAAAATGATTTAAAAAAAATGAAAAGTTGTCATTTTCTTATTTTTCCTCTATCTTTTTTATTTGAAGATAAATCGAAAAAATAAAAGCACTTTCTTGAGACACTTTTGAATTCTCTACACGCAGATGAATACCGTTTTGCCATAAGACGTTTTGTCAATTTGATATCATCATCAAGTTCATTTTTTTTAGGCCATATTGAAACTTAGTCGCAGAGGAATCTCCTCTTCCTGCCGATTACACCAACATAGCACATGTTATCAAAATACTTTAAAATAAGGTCAAAATGAAAATTTTTAATGGAAGGTGGCTTTCGATTCACATCAAAAACAGTATAATTTGTCATATTAATACATAACTTGTAAAGAAACGAAATGTTACATACATATTATGTTTCTCTTATCTTTTTGCTGTGCCGGTAATATTTATTAAACTATTGCCTACATCAAATAAATTGCTTTCGATTTGACTCCAAAGTTATCTTCTGTTAACTACAAAGTTACCTTCTGTTAACTAGAACTTTTTTTATACAGGGTGACTGTTAATTGTATCGACAAATTGAAACCACGATAAGAAGTGACGTCCGAGAGTATGGGAAAAATATTTAAAAAATTCTTTCTACTTTAGTTTTCGAGTAATAATTAATCATAAATTAGCCCCATAACGGCGATGCGCCCCTGGTTAGAAAGTTGAGGAGCAGATGAACGAAATAAATGTTGTCGTAAAAGTTTTTTTTATAGTTTTATATTTATAGTATGGCGTGAACTTGACCTTTAAGTGGAATTCTCCGTTCTCGGTCAACGCCCGACGCCGTGACAAATTACCCGAAGTAGATTATTTCACGAAAAGAATAACAACACTTTGAAACAAATAAACTCATGCGTAAATTGTTTTGAATGTTAATTATTACAAGTTTTGTGTGTGAGGATTTATTAACACAAATCTATTAAAACTTTAACAAATTCCAACGTTCACAACTTCGACGTCCTCTACTGGCGCATTCTTTTCACTTTGCATTCAATTCTTAATTAATTAATTAGAATTTTTTAAACGTGATCCAGAAATCTGTTACATTCATTCAGAAACTGGTTGCACGCAACCATATGAGCGTCGATCGTCTTTTATTTTTCTTAGAGAGCAGTGAAGCTTATTTCCCTTCTTCGTCTTTTTTTTGAGTCGTCCGGGCTCGATTGTTTTAATTCGGGATTTCTTCGCCGAAATTATTTTTCAAAGAAAAAAGTGAAATTTCAAGGATTCAAACGTTACAGTTTAGAGATGTGCCAACAGATGGCGCTACTATTATTTAGTTTGTGAAACTTAAGCCCCCATCTCTCTCTTTTTTTTTAATTTAATATGCACATCCCGAATTTATTTGTTTATTTCGTTAAATCCTTTTGAATCGGATTCAATTTGAGCATCGATCGTCTTTTGTTTTTTTGTTTTCGTAAAAAGTAAAACTCATTTCTCTTTTTCTAGTTTCTTTTTTTTTTTTGGTCGTCTAGGATTGTTTCAGTTCTAGATTTCTCCGCGCCGAAATTGTTTTTCAAAAAAAGAGAGAAAAACGTAAAATTTCAAGGATTCAAACGTTACAGCTTATAGATATGCCAATAGATGGCGCTAGTAATGTTTAGTTTCTAAAACTTACGCCGCGCCGCAAGAAAAGAATAAAAGAAGTTCCATTCTCGACCAAGAGACGTCGCTCATTTGCACGCAACCAGTTTCTATCTATGACATCGATTCTCTTATGCGTTTTTTTTTTGTCGGTATAATTGTCGGTCACCCTGTATCTTATCAAATATTTTTAATTCTGGCATTATTTTAAATAATTTTGATAACATGTGTTATATTGCCGTAATCGGCAGGAAGAGTAGATTCTTTTGCGACAAAATTTTAATATGGCGCCCATAAGGAAAAATGAACTTGATGATGATATCAATTTGACGAAACGTGTTGTAGCAAAATGGTATTCATCATTGTGTAGAGAATTGAAAAATGTCTCAAGAAAGTACTTTTATTTTTCTGATATCTCTTCAAATAAAGAAGATAAAGTTTTATGAAAAACAAAAGACGATCGCCACAAACAAGAAATTTACGAAACAGAACAAAAAAAAAGACGAAGGAAACAGAAACTGTCGAATCTGATTCGTCGAAAAATTAAAAGTGTGTTCGTCCAGTTTCGAATTTTCATTTGTTTAAGAACAGAGGGGGAAGAAGAAGAAACAATTGATGAACGTCGTTCTTCTACTTTACGTTATTGTTCGTTTGTTTTACGTCAACGCAAATCAACACGCCCACAAAACAAAAAACATTTTTCTTTAATCATTTTTAAATGCACATTTACGGTCTTATCTAGTCTAGGAGTATTTGACAGCTGACGTACTGATGAGTTGCAATTTATATTATTCTGGAAGACCCCTGTATATATTTTTTTAAATGAAATTTAATCAAACATCGTCAGGCTAGATCCAGTGGGAAACTAAATAAAATGACGAAGATTTCTTTTTACGCTAAACAAGAGTGGGTGTAGTGTGTCAGTGTGCGGAATGATTAAAGCGCCATCTCTCGGTAGACAACCGAAGCTAATCGCGGTTATTTATCGAACGAGCAACAAAGATTTTCGTCGACGTGTCTCCTGAAACGGCCTGTATATGCGCGTCTCTGAATTCTTTTTTAATAATCATTTTATGCGGAATTACAGCGACATCTACGTGCCAGTGGAGAAAGCACGTGGTCGTCAACCCATAAAATTATAAATAATATCAATTTTATCTGAAAACAGCAGAGACAATGCGTGAGAGCGCCATCTCTCGGCGGACAACGAAAGTTAATCTCTCGGTAGACAACCGAAGCTAATCGCGGTTATTTATCGAACGAGCAACAAAGATTTTCGTCGACGTGTCTCCTGAAACGGCCTGTATATGCGCGTTTCTGAATTCTTTTTTTAATAATCATTTTATGCGCAATTACAGCGACATCTACGTGCCAGTGGAGAAAGCACGTGGTCGTCAACCCATAAAATTATAAATAATATCAATTTTATCTGAAAACAGCAGAGTGAAAGCGTGAGAGCGCCATCTCTCGGCGGACAACGAAAGTTAATGTTCTTATTCCATCGAATTTGAAAATAACCACGGCGACATCTAACAGCCAAACAGGAAAAGTAAATTACCGTCGACCCGTAAAATTACAAACGTTAATTTTTCTATCACAAACTCTTTTAAACGGACACTAAATGGAAAATATTTTTCACTTCTGTCGAACGACTGCGAAACGTTAAGTGTTTACGCGCCATTTAGTGTTCGTTTAAAAGAGTTTGTGATACAATTTTCATCGGACAAGAACCAGCTTTAATTTAGTTAATTTTTCTCTCAAAGAACAACAAGAAAGAGACAGTGTGGAAGGAATTAGAGCGCCATCTCTTGACGGACAACGAAAGATAACATCTTAACACTGAAACTTCTCTTTTTTATTTGACTTTAAAACGGCGAAAGCGGCGGGCGTTTTAATTTACTTTAATCGATGCAAAGAATGTTAGTAATAATTTTAAAAAAATGTCCATTTTTGAATTTGCTCTTTTAGAAGTATTCATGCGAGCGACATCTCTTGGTCGACTTTAAAGCGATGAAAAAAGTGGACGTTTTTACTTGATTTAATCGATGGAAGGAAGGATAGTATGTAATTTGAAGAATTCTATATTTCTGATTTCGGTTTTTGGAGGCATTCAAGCAAGCGACATCTCTCGGCCAACATTAGTAGTACCATGCGATTTTTTGAAAACAGGCCAGAGTTGGCTTTGGAATTTCCAATTTTTACACCAGGTCGAAGACATCCCTTGCTGCCGACGCATCCAAAAGGACCGATTAGATCGCCACAGCATTGCTGTTCTCTAGACGACTCTTTAGCCCAAGGACGAAGATATTCCTTGCTGCTGACGCATTCAAAAGGACCGATCAGATCGCCACAGCATTGCTGTTTTCTGGACGACTCTTTACCCCAAGGACGAAGATATCCCTTGCTGCCGACGCTTCCAAAAGGACCGACCAGATCGTTGCTCCCTGGACTAAACGGCTAACGTGACATGGCGACATGATGGAGGATACACGTTAGCGCGAAAATATATGATTCATTTTTCACGCGTAACAAGAAAACAATTCAGATGTAAAAGAAACAATCTACCAAAATTATTTACTAACAAAACGATGATTAACACATTGTTGCTCTGACCCCGCGATAGCGGCCCAGGAAAAAAACACCGACAGATTTATTAAAAACTCCGGGCGACCCAATATTAAAAATAGCGGAATCTTACCGGCCCAATTTATATCAGTGTTTTCTGCCCCGTCTTGTTGATTTTCGTTTCGAAACGTCCCGCGTCAGGCAAACAAAGAAACAAATAATTTACAAACATCGACGGGAGATAACACGCGAAGCCTATTGACAATGGTATTTATCTGCGTAAGAATCATGTTGCAAGAGGCCTGATTATGTTGACTCACGCTTTGGCTCTTGATCGTTAGTTAATCTTCAGGAAAGTTCCAGGTTTTAAGTGTTTAAGAGCACTCGTGCGATTACGAACGCGAACTTTGGATACTTTCAGTGTTCGATGCTTTTCCATTCGGCCGGAATCACGTACGTATCGGAAAATTGCAAAAAATTGGACCATGTTAGATCAATAGGAACAGACGAAGGATAATTCTGTAAGAAACCGGAATTCTGTACAAAAAAGAAATATTATTTCAAATTAGAAAAGGAATTGCCTCAGTGCATCAAACCTACGCCAATATATAAAAAAAAACTTTATTAAATAACAAAAATAAAAACAATAAAATAGATGTACATATCAAAACTTTCAAATAATAATAATACCCCGTTCACAATCACTTAACGTAACGTAAATTAATAATCTGAATGCACTTTTGTTAATATAAACGAAGTAATTCTAAATTTAAACGATTTACTGTTCATAATTAAACACATTAATTAGTTTCAGTTTAGAATTTTAAGTGTTTATATTAATTTACAATTAAAACAAAACGCTTCAAACCTGTATTTAGAGGTTAATTTTGTTACGTTAAGTCATTGTGAACGCTGTTTAACTTCACCTTCAAAAATATTTTCTTTATCTTCTATATTCTTATATAATAAATAATATGTATATTAGAATTTTGTGCATATGATAACATTTTTTCATTTGGTGAAAACTTAATACAATTGAAACGAATAAGTTCATTTTAGTATTTAAAAGTTTTGCCACAAATTACCGTAGATCACAGTTTATCAGAGACTCATTACCAAATACCAGACAGAATTCCAAATTATCGTAGATTCTGGTAATTACCAGACGTCTGGCAACACTGGTGCTGACGCCAAAACTTTTCCAAATAGCAACGGTCGCTAGGGTAAACAGTAAATTTCTTGACGTTTGAGGTTAGGTTTATGTGAACACGCCTAAAACAAGTTAAAAATTATACATAAAAAATATAGTATAATAAATAAATATATTAGTATTTTTGACATGCGAGCACAACATGGAAAAGTCACGTGAAACTCACTTTTTATGCTCACCCAATATTTGCGACGATTTCAATCTAAACAATAAAAAAAATTGAAAACCCACGATTTAGTTTTCTTATGCAATTTGGCTTAATTTTGACAGACATTTTTTGACACACGACCACCACATAGCAAGATCACGTGATACATACTTTTACGCTCGCCCTGTATTTGCGAAGATTTCCTTGTAAACAATTAAATTAAAAACAGATTTAATTTTTTAGCCAATTCGGTTTAATTTTGACAGACATTTTTGACATATGGCCATCACAAGACAAAGTCACGTAATACACACTTTTACGCTCACCCTGTATCGTGCGACGATTTCAAATTAAACATTAAAAAAAAAAAAATTGAAAACCCACGATTTAATTCGGTTTAATTTTGACAGGTATTTTTGACACACGGCCACCACATGGCCATGTCACGTGATACGCACTTGTACGCTTACCCTGTATATGCGTTTAATGTTTAATTTGAACACGTTTTCAAAAATGAAAATTGAATTTACAAACAAAAATGACGTATGTATCTCGAAGCCATCGTATCATAAAGAATCTTTTTCAATCACCCTGTATATGCCACTATTTGAAATCAAAATACAAAATTCAGTGCGTCTTCGACGAAACGAAACAGAATAATTCAAAAGTATTAGGAAAATAAAAATTGCAAATTTGCTTCAGAAAAGAAACTTTACAAAAAAAAATGTAGGCAACTCTTTTACCATAGATGTAATGAGGGTTGCGTTTTTTGAGGTTCTTGGCACCGAATATTTTTCTTTCCATTTGCTATCCTCCAAGATGTCATAGAAGGGATAAAATTGTCAAAACAAAAATTAATTTCCTTATTTTGAAATTTAAAAAAAAAAACAATGTAGGCAGTTCTCTTCACTCCGATGTAATCTGGGTTGCCTACACCGATGTCTTGTTTGCGCTGACTTTCCTTCAAAATTTGACACGTACGCGGACGTCATAAAAAGTACTTCTAAGAAAATTAATTAAAAAGAATAACGTAAGCATCTCCTTTATCACCGACGTAAATTTCCTTAAAAATTTGACACACTCGGGGGCGCCATAAAAATTGCAAAATTATTTCGAGAAAGTCTGCGCGTTTGAAAACAAAAAAAAAATTATGTAAACAACCTTTTCAACACTGACGTAAAGTGAGTTGCATACCCAATATTTTTGACACCCTCGGGGATTGCAAAATGTGATTTAGGCCTGATTTTACAATCGTCGGATAAAGTAACTTCAGTTTCGGGAAACCGCGGATAGATGGCGCCACTAAAAAAAAACAATGAGATGTGGCAATAACAAATTAAAACGCGGCAACATATCTGTAAACGATTGAAAATTTAAAATCTAAGTTGTTAAATTAAAAAATTAAAATCTCCTTTATAACGTGAACTTTCCCGAAAGAAAACGGGCCCGAGCGGAGAGTCCCCAGTCGAAATACTGCGAATCATTTGAAAGGCAAAAAACTGACAAGAAAGCAAAAAAGAAACAAACGACACGTGTGTCGCTCCTGACAATGAGTTGCACGGGAGGCTTTGCGGGAGTGCTTGCGACAATAAGGTGCACGGAAGGCTTACGTGTGCTGCTTCTGACAATTGATTGCTCGGGAGGCTTTGGTGAGAGTTCCCGACAGTAGGCTGACGCTGAGGCGGTCGACGCTCTTTGCTTTTATGGGGCTTTGTCGTACCGGGGATGAAGTAACTGCTTCATTGGCTGAAGGGTGTCATCGAATCACCGATGATCAGAGTTGTATCTCATTCTTCTTTCTGTGTTGACTTAGCGACCAAATTTTTTTCATTTCCATTGAAAGTACTAGGTTTTGAATTTACATTTTGATTAACTATAGAAATATTTTTGGAATTGTCTCTAATATTAATTAAATTTGACAAACTATGTTTAATTTGATTTACATGTCTTTTCCACAGAAGACCTAATTCTGGAAGTCTAACAATGTATGTATCTTTACCAACTCTCTTATAAATTATTGCTTTACAGAAGACAACTTTATTTTGATTACTGTATTCTTTAACGATAACAGACTCTCCAATTTTAAAATGTACTTTTCGATTACCTTTATAATATTTTCTTTGATAACCTTGTGATTTAATTACTTTCTTAATAATTTCTTTATTACAAAAATTAGTTTTACCATTTCTATTTGGAGGCAATAATAAATCAAATCTAGTTCTTAAAGAACGCCTAAACATTAAATATGTGGGTGATACCCCTGTAGTACTATGAACCAAGTTTCTATAATCAAAAAGGAATCGGCTAAGAACCTGATTTACACCTGCGGAGGGAGACAGATTTCTACACTCATGTAGTGTCTTAATTAACGCCTTTTTAACATTTTTAACAGAATTCTCTGCCTGACCATTCGAAGACGGATTATAAGGCGGACTTGTAGTTTTTATTATACCGTTAAGTTCTAGAAACTCTGTAAACTCCTTTGAAGTAAAATATTTGGCATTGTCTGATATTAAATACTTAGGAAGTCCAAAACGACTAAACACACTTCGCAAAACATTAATAGTTGCCTTAGTATGAGCATCCAATATGACTAAATAATATTTATTATAAATTGGGCCAAAAAAATCAACATGTATCCTCTCCCAAGGCTCCCTTGGCCAATTCCAAGAATTTAGTTCTGCCTTTGGTAGAAATTTAAATTTTTTAATTCAGGACTACTGTTAAAAAACAAACAGTAATCAATTTCTTCATCTTCTAAAAAGATATCCTCAGTACTAGAACATGGCAAACGTGACAAACTATCCGCAATATTTTTCTCAGATTTAACAAACTCTAAATCATATTCATAGTTAGAAAGAATTACAGCCCATCGTCTTAACCTATTGGCGGAGAATTGTGGAATACCCTTGTTATTCCCAAATATTTGCTAATAAAGGTTTATGATCTGTGACAAGCTTGAACCTTTTTCTGTATAAATATTGATTAAATTTAGTAACACCATAAATTATAGCTAAACCTTCCCTTTCAATTTGAGAAAATTTTTCTTCATTGGGCTGCAAGGTTCTAGAGGCATATGCAATTGGTTTTTCCACACCCGTATCATAACTATGACTTAACACTGCCCCTATGCCATACGAGCTGGCATCTACAGTTAATTTAATTTCTACGTCAGGATTGAAGTGAACTAGTATCTCTGATGACTGTAAGAGTTCTTTAATTTTACAAAAAGCTGTGTCACATTCTTTAGTCCAAATCCATTTGACATGTTTTTTTGTTAACTGATATAAAAGAGGTAAAATATTTGCAAGATTTCTTACAAATTTGCCATAATAATTTACTAAACCTAAAAAGGATTTAAGCTGTGTTATGGTATTTGGTTTAGGTGCATTTGCAATTGCTTCTGTTTTACTTTGTGTTGTACTTAAACCTTCACTAGAAATTCTTGGCCCTAAATACTCCACGCTATTTTGGAAGAATTTGCATTTATCTAAACAAAGTTTAAGTCCTGCGTTTCTCAGAATTTTTAGAACTTCAGTTAATTTATTTAAATGTTCTACTTCGGTTTTACCCCTAACTAGTATATCGTCAACAAAAACTACGACTCCATCCAGCCCACTTAAAAGAGAATCTTAAAAGAACTTTGATGGTGCAGACGCAACCCCAAAAGCTAGTCGATTAAATTGATACAGAAAGAACAACGCAATCGATTACAGAAAAAACAAACATGATGATTCTTCGCCGAATATTTTGAAGAAAATCTAAAACGGGGACCAATCAAATACGAGGACAGTACCACAAAAAAAAAAAAAACAAAAGAGAAGCGAAAACGGAAGAAGATCGACGATTAAAAAAGTGAGCGGATACTAAAAGGCGAAACGTCAATAACTGAGATAAGGTTTTCGACTTTGGACAGTTGCGAAACATTGTTTTAATGCTTAAGCTCGCCAAGTCTCAAAGAAAAAAATTACAACACAATCGATTAAAGAGAGAAAGAGAGAGAAAAAAAACCTAGATTCTTCGGCGAATTATTTGAAGAGCAAAAGATTAAACAAGAAGGCAGAAAAGAAACTATAAAACGGACCAATGAGACACGAGGACAGTTCCACGAAAGAGTTGCGAAAACAGAAGAAGATCGACGATTCAGATGGAGTTTTCGTCTTTGGAGTTGGTTTAGGAATTAACGTCTCAAAAACATCGATGAAAGAGAAAAAAACAAAATACGATAGGTGATTCTTCGCGCGGACGGTTCGAAGGACAAAAGACTGACAAGATAACAAAGGAAAAAATTATAAAAAACGATTCCACAAGAAAGAAAAACGGAAGAGAAGTGAAACAAGCAACTTGAAAAGTGAAGAATAAGACGATCCTAAAACAGAAGAAGATCGACGATTTAGAGATCAATAAACTATAAAAAAAAGAGGCCAATAAAATGTGAAGAAACTATCCCACAGAAAAATAAAACAAAGGAAAGGCTAAACGAGCGACGTGGAATATGAAGAATAAGGTAAACCAAAACCAAGAAGATCGGCGATTAAGAAAAAAAACAAAATACGCTGATAAAAGAAACAAAATACAATAGATTCTTCGGCGGACTGTGTAAGGTAAAGCAAAAGTTTGATAGTCCGTAGGCAGTGCACGTACCGAAGACAGATTACCGCTTTTCAGTTTACGATAAATAATATACTGCCGAATTTGTGCTGAATTTTTAGTCTGCGGACGAAACACAGATTGAATTGGCGACGGTCTCAACAAAAAACACAATTTTATTCTTGAAACCTCATAAATTGAAGCGTTAAGGTATCTCGCAGAAATAGTTCACGGACCGAGGACAGAACACTGTTGCTGTTACCACCGTGTCGTGGACGATTGGCGGAAGGCCGGTGAGTTGACGGACCGATTGCCCGAGAGGTGGCGTTGGTTCCTCGGCGGTTCCGTATCGTCCGAACGGCGCTCCTCGAAACCCGGAAGCGGATCCTGGGGTGTCCGGCTAGCTCCGCGCTTCTCGGGGTGAGGGACAATAATGGTGAACACTAACTTAGCAGATAAACACATATTGAATGAATATACAGTTAACGAAAACACAATTTATGCACGATCGATTCCGCCGTCGGGCAGAGTTTCGATCCGTGTTAATTGTCAGGAATTAAGGTAGGAAGGTAAGGAGCGTTGGGGACGGCCTCGATCTGCCTACTCCGTCCCGTCAATGATCCCGGAGGATCTGAGAGCGAGTGAACGGACACGGGCCCTTTTATTCGGTCGACCGAGGGTGTTTCCTGGAACCGGCTCGGTCGGGTGTCCGCTTCTGACGTCATAATCCCCTGAGTCACTTGGGGTTGAAAAGTTTAAACAAAGAAAACTTTTTTATTTTCCCGCTGACCCAGGGTTTTCTTTATGTTATTGGATAGCGCTTTTCGCGAGCTTTAATTTGGGGTCGCGCACGGCGAAATCCGACGGGCGGAAACGCCTGAAATTGCAACGGAAACGCGGGAGTGCTTCCGGTCGCGTAACAATTTTTCTAGCGGTAGGATCGGGATTAAACTTGGTAGGGCTGTCTGGGAGACTGCTCTGAATATTTTTACAAAGTTTCAAGTCGACTTTACGGTACAATTAAAAGTTATTCGAACTTGATTAAGCGCGGGCTGTGATTGGCTGACGTTTGGAAACTATTCTTTGTCTACGATTACAATGTAAATCACAACGTGATGCTGCGAGCGATAAAGTTGAAAAAGTGTTATTAATTATGTGCCTAGCCGTTTCCGCATGAGAAATAATTAACCTACGATTGATACAATAATAAAATAACTAAAAATTTATAATAACTGAAAGTCCGCGGAACGGCGTTGGTAACATTGCAATTTAGTTTCGGTAGAAACCGTCGACGGACCGAGGACAGAACGCTGTTTTCATATTGTTTCAGTATCTTTAGTTACTGATCGATCGTCTTTTGTTTCACGTTCTTGCGTCTTCTCCAACTCCCTTCGTTCTTGCCACATTGTTTCAAAGTTTGGCTATTTTGATTCGTACGTCTCTTTTTCTTAGAGAGTCACCTTCTCAAGTTTTGGTCTCCCAAAATTAGCTTCAATAAATAATTGTTTGATATTTATTTTATAACTACACTCGCGATTTAGTTTCTTATTTTTAATCGTTGGTATCCTTGGGGGAACTTGCGAAAATTAGGTTGGCACACCTGACAACTTGAACTTGCGCGAAAGATGTTTTTGTATTGTGCGTGTGCAGGTGGCACAACGAAGGTTCTCAAGTGATTGAAGCGTTTTTTATTCAACCAGCGAAATAATACAAAAATACGTGTCCAACGCCTAACAAACAAGTAAAAATAAGTGAAACCATAATAATAATAATAATAAAATTAGGCTGGGTTTTAAGGTCGTGTGCGAATCACAGGCTGAATTTGTCACGGACCGAAAACAAAAATAATTTTGACGTAGAAACCTCATAAATTACAATTTTAGTTACGGTAAGCGTCCACGGACCGAGGACAGAACACTGTTTTCATTTTGTTTGAGTTTCGTTACTTACTGATCTATCGTCTTTTCTTTCACGTTTCATCTCTGCTCGTTTCTCGATCTTTCTGTATGTATTTCGAATAATAATGCGTCGTCCAAGTTTATTTTGTTTAATTCTACTAATTCTTTGCCATTTTAATCAATTGTCTCTTTTTTCCCCATTCCTTCAGACAAGTGACCATTAAGGCATTAAACAACGGAAGCTTTCTCTTCCGCGGAAATAAGTCTATTGATTGTAAATAACTGAAAATCTAAACTCTGAATTATTATTAAATTACTTCACACAGTTCCGAGGCGTTTCACGTTCGTCGGGAATTTCAGGCGGTTTACTCGAGTTCAAAGGACCACCCCGTATTCTGTCGCTTTGCGTCTGCTCATGTGCCCCCGCATATTACATTCCTTGGGGCAAAGCCAACAAAGGTTTTTTTTTGTTTTTTAATAACCCCGGCGACCGCATATTGCCTTAAAGTCCTCGGCGTCTCCGAGCGTACACTTGAAACAATTACGATTCAGGATTCTGGGAAGAAGTTTTTTTTTTCAAGTCTGTATTTACTTTTATTTGGTCTGGTCTTATCGAGTATCAAAGCAAAACACGAAAGGCGACGAGGAGGCACAATTTCGATTCCCGTCGTGACTTTTGGCCGGCGGCGTAAACACGCCGTATCTACATCGATTCCAGAATGGAACTGACCAAGACCTGTTTGTTCGGTGAACTCTGCACTCTCTCTTCGAACGTGAATCACGTTCTGTGTTGTTTACGATAAAACTGGAGCTTAAAATTCGCCGGTTCAACTCAGATAACACGGCGGAGATACATGGTGGCAACACTCTGTGAAAAAGTTGCAAGTCATGTTTTTCGTTTTCTATTTAGAACGGTTTCTCTTTCGATTTATTTTCACTTCGTTGTAACTGATTGGATCATCCTCAATTTGAGAAGAGAGAAATGAAGAGGAAAAAGACAGATTGGATTGGAACATGGGATGGGAAGAGAGAGAAGGCAAGGCAACCAAGGAGTGCTTAGAATACCGAAGATGGCTGAAGGAGCTGCCAGAAGAACAAAACAATTTTTAGTTATTTTTTAGTTATTAGAGAGATTGCTTATTGACACGACTGGAAAGCCATTTTCTTCCTGACATGACTAGAAAGTGACGCCCACTTCCGTTCAAACAACCAATTAGAGAGCTTGTTTTTTGATACAACTAGAAAGTGACGCCCACTTCTGTTCAGTCAACCAACCAGGGCGTTTCTTTTGACGTGAGTGGAAAGTGAAGACGACTTCCGTTCAGTCGACCTATTAGAGAGACACGATGTGCTTTTATCCATGACCTTGAGTTGGAGGAGACTTCAAGGGAACTTCGTTCCTTTAAATTTCAATTTTTCCTACTTTATCCTTGGGTTGGGTTGACTTTGGACTTCAACTTTCTTGAGTTTTTTTTGGAAATTTTAATTTTTCCATATTTTGTCTTGAGTTGACCTTGACCTTTCAAGTTTTTGAACCGCGTTTTTTGAAATTAAAATTTCTTAAAGTTTGTTCCCTTGGGTTTCGTTGACCTCTAACCTTTTCCATTTTTTTTTTACATAAAAATACGTTGCGCTGTCCACTTCTACTTTAACCAATTCGGTAGTAACGTCTCAATATTAACGGGCAAATAGATACCGAAGGCGTTTTCTCTCTGAGGTCCGTGGAGCTGCTGCTCATCGCCCTGAGCATGGTCGAGAGTTGCGGCACAACTTTCTGTAACGAAATCGAAAATAATACAATAAAACAATACGCAAAGTTGCAGGAAACATTCTCGTTTTGATTAAGTACCCCATTTTCCGTCTAAAATTATTATTATTAGCCAAACTGAGCGCGCGGTGTCTAAAATTCATCAAACTTGCGTTTTTCTTAATGGGACGCTCTGTATATTATTGCATTTTCGGATTCGCTAGTTAAAACTACCCCGAAGTCATGTGTCGCATGAGGGGTCTAGCATGAGCGGTTCTCGAGTTACTTGGTACAGTTCAAGTCGCACAGTTCCTTGCTCGTAGCTCTTTTGTTTTTAAAATTAGAAAAAAAAATTAAATATGAAAGTTGCATGTATTCATCCGCGGTTCGTAGTGGGGTCCTCAGAAAAACAGTCGGGTGTCGCGTTGCCGAGATTTTACCCAAACCTACGTTTTTCTTAATGGAACACCCTGTATATTATTGCATTTTCGGATTCGCGAGTTAAAACTACCCCGAAGTCATGTGTCGCATGAGGGGTCTAACACGAGCGGTTCTCCAGTTACTTGGTACAGTTCAAGTCGCACAGTTCTTTGCTCGTAGCTCTTTTGTTTTTAAAATTAGAAAAAAATATTAAATATGAAAGTTGCATGTATTCATCCGCGGTTCGTAGTGGGGTCCTCAGAAAAACAATCGAGCTTCGCGTTGCAGAGATTTTATCCAAACTTAGGTTTCTTTTTATGGGACACCCTGTATATTATTGCATTTTTCGATTCGCGAGTTAAAACTAGCCCGAAGTCATGTGTCGCATGAGGGGTCTAACACGAGCGGTTGTCTAGTTACTTGGTGCAGTTCTTCTCTCTTCGGTCGACCAATTAGAAAGCTTGTTTTGGAGGCAACGACAAAGTAACGCCCGTTTTGACTTTTTCACCATGGAACTTGACCAATGAGAGAATTGAGCCACACCTCTTGTACCAATCAGTCCTTTTAGTTGTCGACAGAGTTCTCTTTTTTTTGATTGGTCATACGCGACGAGTTCCCTTATTATTAAAGTTCGGATTTTATGTACGAAGCATCCTTTTTATTATTAGGAATATCAATGTAAAATTTGGGATATATCCAAACTTCGTTAAAACAATTAGATCGACGGTATAAAAGAATTAGATATTTTGCATGAACTGATGGTTTAGTGCAAATTTTCGGGTTTCGTGCCTAAAATGCATATTTTCTACGTTTCGAACATAAAATCGACATATCTTCAAAATATCGATAATTAATGCCAAATATCTCCCTTAAATTCTAATTTAGTATACAGGGTGCTATTGAGTTTGAGTCATTTGAGTCTTTAAAAAAGGTCCCGACAATAATGGAATACTTCAAAAACAAATGCAAAGAATGTTGCAACAAAGCTGTGCCAATGTTCCCAGGAAAAATGTAGTTAATATAAAAAATTACATCAGGCTCACCATGAGTCACTGGAAAAGCACGATTCATTTTTTACAACGATTTTCCGATGACTGTTGGGATTGCATAAGGCTTTCCTGGAAAAGCCTTCTAAAAAGGAACCCTATAAATACTTGAAAAACTCATTCGTAAGGCATTCGAGTGTCGTTCTAGCCAGAGATGAGTTTCCTCCTCATGTGGTATAGTGCAAACCACGTTAACAAGTGCAAAGGATATTGCAACAAGGATATTAGAAGGCCGCCAACGCAAGACCTCGGATATCATAGCAGCACGAAACAGTCCGCCAGTGCTTCCAGGAATAATACAGTTGATATAAGAAATTATATCAGGCGATTTTATCCTCACCATGAATCATTGGCTTTCCTAGAACAACCTTCTAGAAAGGAAATCTATAAATACTTCAGAATTGTAGCAATGGAAGCAATTTTTTTTTAAATTAAATTTCACTGACACGGACAGTAACATTCTGCCATTTCCTAGATCCAGTTCATGTCGAAATCGATCGTCATTTGTTCTTTTTATTATCCTTTTCCGTTTCGTAAATTATCGTGTTTTTTTAAATTAAATTTCATCGATGCTTTTTAGGGTTTAATATTTTGTTTAAACTGATTTAATTATGCAACTGGGATATTAATTTCAGTTTTTAATTTTTTAAATCGCGTTTTCGTAATTTTATTGCTTATCGATCATTTTGGCGTTAGTTCCCTTTCTTGATGTACGTAATTTACTCGAGCTGCTTCCTTTTCCATCCCGATTTATCTTTTAGAACGATTTTTCGATGACTCTTAGGATTGCACTAGGCTTTCCCGGAAAAGCCTTCTAAAAAGGAACCCTATAAATACTTGAAAAACTCATTCGAGTGTCGTTCTAGTCAGAGGAAAGTTTCCTCCTCATGCAGCGTAGTGTGAACCATGTAAGTCTATTACTTGTTACACTGATGGATGTGACACAAACATGCGTTCAACAATCGACAAATTTACAAAATACTTTTGCTGGTGCAAGTACAGAATGTGTAGGAAACTGGTTTTCTGCACAGCTGCTTTAACTGATGTACAGAATGCCGGTTTTTCTCTTTAGGAAATTATTTCGTACAATATCGTTTTGAATTGAAGCTTCTTAAGGTTTTATTGAGAGAAGAGGAAAACAAATCAACAAAATCGTTGTTTTTACACTCATCACTTTTTTTTAATGTTTTCCAGACATCGTAACGCATCGCCACCTGCTAGGTTTACCACTTGATAAGGCCAATTGTACCAGGCCGGCCATACAGGAGTTTCCACCGGATGGATTCACCAGGCAGCAACGTCAGGCCGGATGGGCCGCCCTGCACGCCATCCTCGCCTGCTACCTCTTCATCCTCTTGGCCATCGTTTGCGATGATTATTTTGTACCGGCAATCAAAACACTATGCGACGGTAAGTCCGACCTTGCGCAACGATTTGAAAAAAAATCACCGATGTCATAAATCAAACTTTTAAAACGCGATCCGCTATCGCGCATTTACATATTCGATTTCGTTATCGTTTGTTTGCATTGCGTTTTGCATTGGAACGTAATGACTTTTTTTTTAATCGTCGGATGCGTTTTCAGCTCTCCAGATGAAAGAGGACATCGCAGGTGCCACCTTCATGGCAACTGCGAGCTCCAGTCCTGAACTGTTCATAAACTGCGTGGGAACGTTCATCACCGAAGGTGACATTGGTGTTGGAACCATCGTGGGTTCGGCCGTCTTTAACGTCCTGGCCGTACCAGCCTGCTGTGGATTGTTTGCCAACATGGTAAGGAAAACCACAAAAAAACCGTAACTTCTTCATTCTTCAGTTAAACCTCCAGCGACCAAATCACTACAATTCCAAACTTTCGTCTTTAGATATTGAGCTTGGTATGGTGGCCTCATTACCCTACACTACAAGAGACCATGGGTCCATGGCTTCTTCACATAATCTCACTCTTCTTACCTCCAGTGACCTTCTTAACTGACCAAATCACTCCGATTCCAACTTTTGTCTTTAGATACCGAGTTTGGAATGGTGGCCTCATTGATTGTGTCACCATGCACTACAAAATACCATAGGTCCATGACTTCTTCATATAATCTCACTCTTCTTACCTCAGTGTTCATCATTTTAACCGTTCTGATTCTAACCTTCTTGCCTTTAGGTGCTGAATTTGGAATGGTGGCCGATAACCAGAGACAGCTTCATGTACGGGGCGGCCGTGCTTCTCCTCATTGGCGTCCTTGCAGACAGCAGGGTGGACATATACGAAGCCGGCATACTAGTCTCCGCCTACTTGATTTACATCGCCGGTAAGACTCTTGCTTTCCCCCACGCCTACTTTTCCCATCCCATCCCATTAATCGAACCGCACGTTTTTCAGTCATGTACTTCAACGAGAACTTGACGAACGCCGTCACGCGGGTTACCAGGAAGTGCAGGGGGAAGAAGAGGTACACCCAGATATACAGCGAGACGGTGCCCCTCCTGCGAAACGGAGAGAAATACAACGCCCAGGTGACCGCGACCAACGGGGAGATAACCCTGCAAGATTGTGAAGACTTGGGTGAGTTCTTCGCTTCCCTTCTGAATCTGTCGAACTCGAAACGATCCAATAATAATTTCCGCTTCGTTTTTCCCCGAACTTTTGGCGGCGTACACTTGCTTCATAAGTTCGTCGAATTCGAAACGAAGGAGTTCGTCTTCTCGGCTTTAGACTTCGATCCAATAATTGAGTGCCTTTCGCTTCACTTTTCCACGAGCTTTTCAAATTCGCAAGCTCTTCAGTTCCCCTCCCAAGCTTATCGAACTCAAAACAAAGGAGTACAATAAGTTCTCGTTCGTGAACTTGGATCCAACGACTCAGTCTTTCTCCCAAGTTCTTCAAACTCAAAAGCTCTTTAGTTCCACCCTAAGCTGCTCAAAACAAAGGACTGCTATTGACTTTAAACATCAATCCAATAATTTAGTGCAGTTCCTTCACCTCTCGCTTCACCTTTCGCCCGAGCTTTTCTATCACAAAAGCTTTTAGTTCCATCCTAAGCTTGTCCACCTAAAATCGTTGATTTCGATCCAATAATTCCTTTACCTTTCTCCCGAGCTTTTCAAACTCCCTCCTAAGGTGCTCGTCGAACTCAAAAAATCAGGTTTCGTTCGTCATATCAGCTTCAGACTTCCATCCAATAATTGAGAGCAGTTCTTTGCTTCTTTGCCTTTCACTTCACTTTACTCCCGAGTTTTTCAAATGCAGTTTCCTCTTAAGCGTGTCGAACTCAAAACAAGGGAATTCAATCAGGTTTTGTCCGAGCAATCGGCTCTAGACGTCGATCCAATAATTGAGAGCAGTTCCTTTTCCTTTCACTTCACTTTACTCCCGAGTTTTTCGAATGCAGTTCCCTCTTAAGCATGTCGAACTCAAAACAAGGGAATTCAATCAAGTTTTGTCCGAGCAATCGGCGCTAGACGTCGATCCAATAATTGAGAGCAGTTCCTTTTCCTTTCACTTCACTTTACCCCCGAGTTTTTCGAATAAAGTTCCATCTTAAGCATGTCGAACTCAAAATAACTCAAAACGAAGGAATTCAATCAGGTTTCATCCGAGCAATCGGCTCTAGACTTCGATCCAATAATTCAGAGTAGTTCCCTTACCTTTCGCTTCAACAATTGAGACAGTTCTTTAAGCTTTCTCTAATCCAAAAGTTCTTCAGTTTCCTCCTCAGTTTGTCGAACTTAAAACAAAGAAATTTACTTAAATTTCCATCCAATAATTGAGGAAGTTCTTTTACCTATCAGTTGACTTTCCCCGAGCTTTTCGAATATGTACAAAGTTCCCTCTTAAGCTTGTCGAACTCAAAACAAAGGAATACAGTCAGTCTTCGGCTTCGGACTTCAATCCAATAATCGAGGCAGTTCTTTCAACCGTTAACTTCACCTTCCTCTCGAACTTTTCGAGTAGGAAAAAGTTCTCGAGTTGTTTCCTTCGTTTGTCGAACTCAAATCAAAGTAATTCGGTCAGGTTTCGTTTGTGTTATCGGCGCTGGACTTCAATCCAATAATTGAGTGCAAATTCCTTTCTCCTCCCGAGCTTTTCGAAATGGAAAGCCCGCCAGTTCCCTCCTAAACCTGTCGAACTCAAAACGAAAGGAATTCAATCAAGTTTCGTTCGTGCTGTTGGCTTTAGATTTCGATCCAATAATTCTGTTCCTTTACCTTCCCCCCGAGCTTTTCAGCTCCTTCCTAAGCTTATCGAACTGAAAACAAAGAAATTCCATTAGGGTCCGTTCGTACTGACGGCTTTAGGCTTCGATCCAATAATTGAATGCAGTTGCGTTACGTTTCACTTTAAATTTAAAAGTCTTTTAGTTCCCTCCTAAGCTTGTCGAACCCGAAACAAAAGAATTCAACCAGGTTTCGTCTTTGCAGTCGGCTTAAGGCTTCGATACAATAGTTGAGAGTTATTCCTTTGCCTTTCACTTCAAACTTTTCAAACTCAAAGATCTTTTAGTTTTCCCTTTAGTCCCTAAGCTCTACGAACCCGAAACGAAAGGTTTCGTCCGTGCGATCGGTTTCAGACTTCGATCCAATAATTGAGTGCAGGTTCCTTCGCCTTTCCCCCGAGCTTATCGAATTGAAGAGTTCTTCGGTTCCCTTCAAGGCAAAGTAATTCAATTTTCGCCGGGTTTCTTCGTTTATGGCGCGCCCCCTCATGCCCCTCCAATAATTGGCTCCTTTTCGCAATAAACTATGATTGTTTTTAAAATTGTACCTCAAGCTGCCTGCCTATTGGACACATGCAGGCGTCATACACCACTGGAATTCAACGATTGAGGGAAAACTGGTTCGATCCAAGCTAATCTTTTGTTTCAGAGGAATCCACCAATATCTGGAAGTGGCCGGGGGAAAACACGAAGACCTACATGTGTTGGTGGATCGTGACGTGGCCGATCTCGTTCCTGCTCTACATCACGACGCCCGATTGCCGGAAGAACCCGAAGCTTTGCCCCCTGACGTTCGTCATGTGCATCATCTGGATAGGGTCGACCTCGTACATGGTGGCGTGGATGATAACCGTCCTGGGGGACACGTTGAACATCCCCGATTCCGTGATGGGGCTGACGTTCCTGGCCGCAGGCACGAGCGTTCCCGAGGCGGTCTCCAGTATTATCGTAACCAATCAGGGTGAGTCCCTATCTCTAGAGCACTCTCATCTTATTTTAACCTCAAGTAATAATAAGGGATGAGAGTGGCTCTAGGGCAGTCGATCGAAAACGCGATGAGGTTCGTCAAATGTAATTTTTTGCGCGTCGTAGGTCATGGTGCTATGGGGTTGAGCAGTTCCATTGGGTCCAACACTTTCGACATTTTGCTCTGCTTGGGTTTACCCTGGCTGATGAAGACTTGGCTATCTCCGAAAGTGCCCGGGCAACACTACATCATCATCAACTCGTCCGGTTTGAATTACAGCGCGATCTCGTTGCTGTCAACTCTGGTCTTGTTCTACTTAAGTTTGTTCCTCAACAAATTCAGGTACGTATCGGAATGTCCATGTACAGTGAGAGCATGGAACATGGGCCATGTCTAAAATGCCAGAAATCTAGCTGTGGTCGTACTTTTCGATTTTCTAGGAAAAAAGAATTAGTGTTCCGTTTTGCGTGCTCGCCACTGTACATACGTACGTAATCCGCGATACTCAATCGTCGCGGGCAGATTTCACATTAAATCGCCTTTCCTTTACCTGAGTACCTTCCGGTTAATCCGGTTTTACTCTGAAGAGATCGCAATCTCCGAGATAAATATTTCGTTTGCAACTCGAATTCCTCCGGGAGGCCCCGGCCCTTTGTGCAGGTCCACGTAACCTTGTTCACCCAACAGGATCTTGAGCTTGTAGATACGTTCAATTTCCGGGGCGTGGGCAAATGTTAAATTCGATTTGTTTAATGATGTGTTTGTTGACGCCATTTCCATTTAACAAGAACAAGTCAAAGAAGTAAACAGAATTTGATAATTAATTTTTGTATTGTGGAGGGGATCGGGGAATTAACTGATTGACTGTGAACTCGTTTCATTTTCTTTTTTTTTTATTTCTAGATTAGACTGGAAGATCGGACTGACGTGTTTGCTGATGTACATGGCCTTCTTGACAGTCGCCTCGCTGATCGAACTCAACGTCTTCTTCCCCGTAAATCTGCCCACGTGCGATAGATGATAATGACATGTTCCGACATCTTTCCCTTGATTTCCTGCATTTTCCTTGCTTAATCGCAATTAATATGACTTTATAAGTCTGTTTAAATAAAGTTTATTTAGCATTTTTTTTTCGTCCTTTAGTTACATCATTTTCCTTTTGTTATTAATGCACTCTGTCCTACATGTACAGTACAGAACATATAGGTTCAAATATTTTATTATTATTATTGGTGTAAAAACAAAGCTTTTTTTTTAATTTTGCATCCCACCTATTTTAGGAGCTAGAGAAAAACTTATAGGGTCTTATATAGCATTAAAACAATAACTCAAGGTCATGTACATGTACAAATAACATTTAAAAAAATTAAGAAAAGAAGAAAAAATATAGTAATAATATAGACAAATCATTAACAATGAATTGAAATGTAATTTAATAAATTCAGAACATCATAAAATATAAACAAATTCAAAATAATTTTATAAAGAAAAGAAACGGCATCCTGGACAGTTTCCTTTTTTAAATATTTCGCACGTTACCTAGAGATTTTATTTTAAAACTAGAGAAACACTTTCAAGGCAAAACTTGTAGGGCTTCGTCCGTACTATCTTTCAGACTTATCACAAGAAACAAAAGCGCATCGCAAAGTGGAAAAAAAGTCTGCAACTTGCGTTTTTTTAATGGAACGCCCTATATATTGTTCACCAAAATGAAAGATCGTTTTCTTCTGACTTCAAAAATATATAACATGTTGAGGTTTTGATGAGGCGTTTGCAACATATTTGAGATTAAAACATCCACAAATCAACATTTAGAAAAATAAAGAAAAAGTCTTTATTATTAATTAATTCATTTCGTTGCTCTTCAGCTTCTCGCGATTTCATATCATCACTTGGTAATTAAAACAGCGATTAAGAAGTTTTTTTCTGCAAACATCGCGCAAGAGACCCAAAACTTTTCGACTGCAGTGTACATTTACAGAAATTTTGTTTCGGTTTTCATATTTCAACGATCGGGCTCTTCTCCTTTACAAACGAGCCTCTTCTAAATACATTTTCGTAGCGAGATATCATTTTGTGTAAAAGTACCTGATCGCAGTAGACAATACAGAGCGCGACCTTATCCGGATTGCTTCGGTCTTTACTGCCTTAATCACTCCAACGAGAACATCGTTTTTCAAAAACAAAGAAACGCGCGAGGGAAAGACGGGACAAAAACTTTTCGACTGCAGTGTACACGCCTTTCAAAAGAAAATATTTTGCACCCCACCTAGACGCTTCATTTTAGGAGCTAGAGAAAAATTTTAAATACCAAAGTTGTAGGACTTCATCCATACTATCTTCTGCAGTCATCACAAGAAACAAAAGCGAATCGCAAAGTGGAGGAAAAGACTGCAACTTGCGTTTTTTTAATGAAATGCCCTATGTATTGTTCGCCGAGATGAAAGATAATTTTTTTCTGATTTCAAAAATATATAACATGTTGATGTTTGGATGAGTCGTTTGTGACGTATTTGAGTTTAAAGAGTCAATAAATTAATGTTTAAGAAAATCAAGGTGGCCTGGAAAAAAACTAATTCGCTTGGTTACGTGTCGAACACTCGAATGCATATCGTCGTTTGCTAAAACTGAAAAAGATTTGTAAACATCGCGCGAGGGACCAAAAACTTTTCGGCTACAGTGTACATTTACAAAAATTTTGTTTCAGTTTTCTTTTTTTTTTAATTTGGTTTCCCTTCTTATTTAAAAATAATCGCTTTTAAATGTATTTTCGTGGCGAAACATTATTTTGTGTGAAATGATCGGATCGCGAAGGACGTTATTTTTAGGACGTCGTCATTCGAATTACTTTGGTATTTAGCGCCTCTCAATCACTCGAACGTAAACATCGTTTTTCAAAAACAAAAAACGCGCGTGGGGAAGGGACAAAAACTTTTCGACTGCAGTGTATACGCCTATTAAAAGAAAATATTTTGCATCCCACATAGACGCTTCATTTTAGGAGATAGAGAAAAGTTTTAAATACAAAAGTTGTAGAGCTTCATCCATACTATCTTTTACAGTCATCGCAAGAAACAAAAGCGCATCGCAAAGTGGAGAAAAAAAGTACAACTTGCGTTTTTTTAATGGGCCAACCTGTATATTGTTCACCGAAATGAAAGATGATTTTCTCCTGATTTTAAAAATATATAATATGTTGACATTTGGATGGACGGTTCGTGA
This sequence comes from Dorcus parallelipipedus, assembly GCA_958336345.1. NCBI lineage: Eukaryota > Metazoa > Arthropoda > Insecta > Coleoptera > Lucanidae > Dorcus > Dorcus parallelipipedus. The sequence goes on along the minus strand of OY284477.1, from coordinate 2,294,217 downwards.
GATATTTGGGTTTAAAGCATCAATAAATTAACATTTAAAAATCAAGGCGGTCGGGGCCTGGAAAATTTCTTTATTATCAGTTTATTTTGTTACGATTCAACCAAAACAGTGATTTAGAACGATGTCATAACACATAAACGAATTCAAAATAATTTTACAAAGAGCAGAAACGGCATTCTGTACAGGTTTCTTTTATGCATTTTGCACCCTACCTAGAGGCTTTATTTTAAGAGCTAGAAGAAAACTTTAAACGCGAAAGTTGTAGGGCTTCATCCGCACTATCTTTTGGAGCTATCGCAAGGAACAAAAGCGCATCGTAAACTGGAGAACAAAGCGATTTGCGTCTTTTTTTTTAAGGGAACGCCCCACATATTGTTTTTATTTTTAATTATATTTTATTATTATTATTGGTGTAAAAACAAAGCAAGACTTGAGAAGTACGCAAAAGAGAAGAATCAAATAGGAGAGTAACAAGTTATAAATATTTTCATTAAACATTCGAAAATGACAGCAATAATATTTCTTTTATAATGATTAACCATCATCTTTCTAAATATACGTCTCCTCTTGACACACCCTGTATAATTATTATATTATACAAGACAAAGCAATTGAGAAGGCAACGGAAAAACCATTGCGGAGATTTCAAAAATAAATTATTGGCGCAGAGAGAGAGAACGCCTACTGCTTTCAATGAAACAAAACGCAACAGAAAAAAAAACGCAGAGTAGGAAACTTCTCCTTAAATCAGACGCTGTTCTCCGTAAATGTTAATAAACTTATAAAACCTATTGCAAATAAAGCTTTTAATTTAAGCTAAGTTTTAAAATGGCAAATTAAACATACCTATGTTTGTTTTTTATTAAACAAAGCAGTAAGCAATTCACATGTTTATTAAGTTATTTTAAAACTAGAAGATGTGCCCTTTCCAATGATCTATAATATTTTACACGTTGATTGTGTCTTATGTACGTAATCGTTCATTTAAAATGAGCTTCACAGTAGCCGCTATTTGATTCGCGTCGAACTTTAAATTACTCAACCTTCAAACTAATCGCTCTAATTTTGTATTTGACTATAACTTTTGATTCTAAACAACTTATTTTTATGTAACTTTTAAAATAAGGGCACTTCACTCTTAAGCAATCTTCACTTTTCGGTGTTACAACATATACAGGCTGGTCCCGAAAGGAGGTGCCAAAAAGATGTCAGTTACAGGGGATGATGAGTAAAACTCATACAAAAAATGTTTCTAATAAAAGTCTTTTCGTTTTTGAGATAAATATAATTGAAAATTTGCTGTATGCTAATGAGTTTAGAAGCTACAAGTACCATTGCTAAAAAAATGCAAATATTGTTGCCATACAACCAGTATTACCTTTTCAATCCAGATTAACATTAGCGTACAGCAAATTTTCAATTATTTTTATCTCAAAAACAAAGACTTTTATTTTGAGTTTTACTCATCATCGCCTATAACTGATTTCCTTTTGGCACCTTCTTTCGGGACCAGCCTGTATAATAAAGAAGTAAATAAAAAAATGTTAAAAATCACATCACAGCCATAAAGCCTATAGTTCTCTTAATCTATGTACCAAATTTCATTAACATAAGTCAATAAATAAAAAAGTTACAGATTTTTGAGACGCGAAAGTGCTTTTGGCCCCATAGTACGACGGTCAGGATCTTGTTTTTTTTTCGAAAAACTTGTTATAAATGTACTATTTTTACTATTTAAAAAGTTAGCCTTGTCATTTAAAAAATTAATGATAACATCAGAGCGGAAAAATAAATCCCGATCGAGAAAAGATTTTACTTGTTTTTGAAGTTACTTGTTTCAGGATGTTGCAAAAAAAGAAAACAATCAATAAACAAATTATGAGCTTGGGTCGGAGTTTATCACCACTCTGTATACTTATTTTATAATATCTACCATTTTCTATAATTTAACTTGAAGGCTTCCGCGGCCGTCGTCCATGTTTGAATTGGCTTCCGCTTGGAACCGCGTCACGTTGACTTCTCCGTGAGGTCTGTAATCTGTGAATCTATAGAAATCCTCAAACATCCCGATAATCTGAACCGTGATACTGGCTTTTACCTCCACAATGCCTGGAAACATCTCATCAACGATCCGTCACGCCTCAACAGACCAATCCCCGGTCACCGTTCCGACTCACTACCCCCACCGATCACTATAAATACCACGGCAACAGACGTACCCACTCAGTCTCAGCAGCAACACCACCAGCAGCAGCAGCCCTAAAGAAGTTCTTCTGCAATGAAGAACGAAACGTCGGCAGTAGAAGTCAACGTGACGCGGTTCCAACTGGAAGCCAATTCAAACATTTTCTATAATATTGTTCATTTTAAATAAATTAAAATGCTTTCTTTCATTTCTTTGTTGTTTACGTGCATAGATAGATAGATATTATTTTTTGGCAATTATTTCGATTTTTACTTGATTTTGAATATAATCCACTCGTGAGAAAGTGATTTTTGCAATTATATTATTATATTGTACACAAACTCAAAAAATGTTGTTACGAAATGTATTAAACTGTTCATTTTAACTAATTTAAATTCAAAAGAAATCGCTAAAATTGATGCTTCATTTATTTCATTTATTTGTTGTTTACTTGCATATTAGATAGATACAATCATTTGTCAGTTACTTCGGCAACTTCATTTTATAAATGAACTTGGCCAATTTATTTAATAATGTTTTTTTTATTATTATTTCGTTATACATACAGTGTGTTCCCAGATGGACTAAAGAAGAGGAAAAACTTTTCTATTTTCAATTTTAGAGAAAAATGTTATTTTTTATAAAAGTTTTTGCTTGTTCGAGAACCATTGATTTTCTGAACAAAATCCGGAAATTGTTTTTCTTAAGTAAAATAAAGGAGAAAATTTAAAGCGATGTTCGGTAATGAATTAATTAATAAAATCACGGCATCTCTTATCGCAAATGTTAGTCAGTTAAGAGACGAATTAATGCTTGTATACAACAATTTTATCCATTTTACATTAAAATAGATATTATATTGTGTATAAATAATATTAATTATAACCTGAAAATGAAGAAATAGAAAACAACGTAGTTTTTACAGTAGTTAATTCATTTTTTGCGACGTAGACAATTACAAAATCTACGCGTAATTAATGGGTATTTATACGTCTCATTATCTACGTCCCAACCCTGCTCCCATTAGTTGCTAGGTTGAAATATCCATTCCATCTTACTTGTTCATGCTAACGGAAATGACGTTTAAGTGATCTGAGGTAAGATTTATGGCAAAAGGAACGCACCGAATGTATGAAACATAAGTATGAAATGACATATAGTTTTAGTAAAATGAGAATTTGCAGTTTGAATTTTCCAAATTTGACGTCAAGCTGCTCAGTTTAAGCTATTCTGTCTCTACTGACATTTTAGTGGTAGTGTTGCCAACTCTCTGAATCTATTTTTCATTAAACTTGTTATCGTTTTTAATTTTACACTGCCCCTTTTTCGTATTTTATTTTGTGTAATTCATTGCTCTCTCGCACATTTTCATACATTGCTTTTTCATAACATTGCTTCCAACTTTTCATAACATAACATTTTCATAACATTGCTGCCAACTTTAAAATTGCATCCTTTGGACCGCTTTTAAATGCCCCATTTCGTTCAATTTTATAATAGTTTCCCGTTTTTCGCCGACGGCTCGATAGTCTTTTGTTATTTATATCGAATTTAGCTTTACGCGATTTATCTCATCAATTTCTTTGACGTTCTAATATCAGTGCTGTCAATTCTCTGCATCTGTTTATTAATCTTGTTAAATTGTTTTTCATGTGTTTTAATCAATTCGCTGTTCTGTCACATTATCAGTGCTGCCAACTTTGACATTTTGCATTCATGTCCATTTTATGCCATTTTTTAATTTTCTCTCATTTCGTTCAATTTCGTAATAGTTTTCCATTTTCTCACCGACGCGATCGTCTTTTGTTTTTACTCTTTCGAATTTTACTTTATATTTTTTCATCTGTCACTGATTATGATGATGATGATGACATTCTGATATTAATACTGTCAACTTTGACGTTTCGTCTGTGGCTAACTTTGCGTCCTATTTCGTTCAGTTTTTATCTTTTCAGTTTTTCAGTTACAACTTTGACCGTCTTTTACTTTTCGCTTTCGTATTTTAGTTTATAAAATTTTATTTACGTCACATTCATGGCCACGTTGTACCACAAAGTGGTCAAGAATCACTGTGCCAGTTGGCAGTGCTGAATTTTATTCTTACACTGGAGTAACTTCCGGTTGTTGACGTCTTGACGCTGACAGTCGTCACTTTACAAACGTCGATTGACGTTTCAAATTCAAATTAAAACGCTAATTTTTATACATAACTACAATCTACAATTTTTACACATAACCTACAATCTCGTCGCTGTTTAGGTTACGTCAAATATACATAAAACGTACCACGCGATCATTTAAATTTATAATTAGAGTAGAGGCTATGAATTTTGAATTAGATTGGCAACACTAACTGTTGACATCTTAATTTGAGTTTGAATTGTTAAAGTGACGCTTTAAAATGTTGAATTAATTGCCGGAGGTGAACACTTTGAACGTTTGCCATAGTTGGAACTATTTCGCTTCCTTTAAATTAAAACGATTAAACCCGACGGGAATCCTATAAAGGTCAAAATATTTACATAACCTCCAATCTCCACAGCGAGTCGATTGGCAAGGTGCACAACCGTATAAAAAAAATCCCGCCTACTTTAATTATAAATGATCGCGTGTTATATGGACATATATCCGATTGCAGTGTTGCAAATAGCCGAATAAAAATGCTCTTAATTGTATTGTCAACTCAAACAGTTACTGTTGACCACTTTGTATTTTGTGATTGTCTTATTTCATTCAATTTTCTAATAGCTTTCAGTTTCTTGCTGACGTCTTTTGCTTTTGACAATAATTTTAATTTTTTATTTCAAGAAAAACAATATCTGGTTTGTTTAAAAATTAATGGTTTTCGAACAAGCAAAAACTTTTATAAAGAATAACATCTTTGTCTAAATTTGAAAATAAAAATGTTTTTCCTCTTTTCAGTCGATCTGGGGACACACTGATATTGTAAGCATATTTTAGAAATGGTGATATCGCAGTAAAGAGAAAGAAAATCTCTACCTAATGAATTAATGGTGATTAAATGCTATACAAATATGTGTGCTATACAAATTAATGGTGATTAAATGCTATACACCAACTATGTATGTATAAATGTTGCCATAACTTCTTTATTATTAACTTTAAGATGAAATAGCAAGAATTCAATTTAAATTCAAATTAAAATTTAATGTTTTTTTTTTTTTCATTTGCCAACAAAACATGGTGGTCTTTTACAAACAATTACACATCTGTAAGTAATGTAAGTATTCTGAGAACGCTATGAGCAATAATTTTTTTCAGATCATGATTGTAATCCTGAGTAAAAACAGTTAATTTGTGCTCATTTAACGACTTCACAGCTTTGATCAGCCTGTATATTACTGTACGAATTAATTAGTCTGTCCTTTTTCAGAACACAAAATTAAGAAATTCAATAACACCTACAATGAGATTTCGTAAAACAGTTATAGATTTCTAGTAAAGTAGGTGCTTTTTAAACAACGTTTGAAATATTCGATAACGAATATGAAATTTTTTATACACCTCTGTAAACATAACATGCCATAAGTTGCCTGTAGGTAAACTTGGACCCCATTAATTTATTACTGTTTCTGTGTCACTTCAATACTACGTTTATACTCGTCACTCCTGGAAAGAAGAGGGGATCGGTTCGACTTTCAGTTGCTTTAAATTTGACGAATTTATATTGTTTGCGGAATTCGATGCAGCTAGCACATTTTTCTATCGAAATACATAATAATTTACGTATTTATAGAGAAATGTCTGCTCTACAAAACGTCTGTTTTACATTTTTATTATTTTAACAAGAAGTACCAGAAAAAAATTGATCTAAAAAATGCTGAAACATCTTAATAAATATCAATTAATTGACAGAAATATTGATTTTTTAAAACCGACGTTTTGTAGTTCATCATTTCTTAAGGAAGTACGTTATTTTCTTTCCGGGTTATCTTTCATAATGCTACATGCAATTCCGTTTCGTAAAAATGCATTGAAAACGCCCAGTACTGAAACGGAAAGATCGCCGTGAAAGTGTTAGGTAATAGTGAAGTAATTTCAATCCACTTTTTCCAAGATATGCGGACAAATCAATTCGGCTTACTACCGCCGATTTTCCGGAGCGTTAAAACCCAATGACAGAACGCACATTTTTACACTAATACACGAGCATTAGCATATTTATAGAAATACCGATGCGAGGCCTTGTTTTCTAATTATTTAGCAGTGCGTTACGTGCACCGGCAATTATACCTACAATAACCGCAACCCAACCTGAAGCCACCTTAAAAAGCAGCTCGCGGTAGGTTCCAGGTTCAGTGCGGCCGAAATCGATTTCGATCCTCCCGGATAATAGGCGAACGCACCCCAAGGGAGTACGTTGAGGCCCGACGACTTTGTAACTATAGTTAAGTGTCTTTGACGTTGTGGCGTGTGATCACTGAAGTATTCCAATTAAAAGTTTTAACGTGGTGTACCTCGAGGAAGTACGTTGAGGCCAGACGACTTTATTATAATTATAGTAAGTGATCATTTAACAGATTTTATGTAGCGATAAACTCATCTGGACGTAAACTTAAAGTTAATAGGTGAGGTAAACGAGAATTAACAGTTTCACAAAAAAAAACGGGTTCTTTATGTTTCGTGCCCCACGTTGGGCGCCAAATGAATAGAAACAATATTTGACTTCCGGTATCAAATAATGAAAAGTTTCGGAAGCTTCGGCCTCGATCCAATAGATGGCGCTCTACTGTCACTCAGTAAAACCATCGGAATTTCTTCTGTTGCCTCCGTTTTTAACTTCTAAGGGTCTGATTCCTGTTAAAGAAGAAACACGAGAGTTTCGAGAAGCTTCTGCCTCTGTCCACTAGATGGCGCGCTCCAGCACCACTTGATAAGCTAGAAGCTAAGGAGGCGCCAATTAAGAAGTTTTAAGTTGTTGAAAATCACTTACAGTATCACACAACAAAAACTTTCGAAAACTTTAGCCTTTATCCAACAGATGGCGCTCTACTGTCACTTTTTTATTATTATTATTTTTTTTATCGAAGAGGTAAAACCATGAGAATTTCTTCCGCCTTCAGCTTCTAAGTGTGTAGTTCCAGTTGACAAATAACACATGAGAATGAAAGAGTTTCAGGAAGCTTCTGTGTCTGTCCACTAGATGCCGCTCTTATGTATGTATGTATCTCAACAAAACTATCAGTTATAAACTTATATTTAAGTTGCTGAAAACGACATACTTCTAATGTGAAATATTAAAGGACTGCGAGAAGCTTCCGAGTCCGTCCAATAGATGGCGCTCCACTGTCATAGAATTTTATTGGTTCGCTTTCGTTTTCAGCTTCTCTTTAAAAAAAAGAAATGAATTATACAATTTTGAAATTTACGAAGTTCGAAGTTGTGGAAAATCACTTCCGGCATCCAGATAATAAAAAGATTCGGAAGCTTCAACCTCTATCCAATAGATGGCGCTCTGCTGTCACTTGATAAAACCATCGGAATTTTTTCCGTCTTCAGCTTTTAAGTGCGTAGTTCCAGTTGACAAATAACACATGAGAATGAAAGAGTTTCAGGAAGCTTCGGCGTCTGTCCACTAGATGCCGCTCTTATATATAATATGTATCTCAACGAAACTGTCAGTTAAGAACTTACATTTAAGTTGCTGAAAACTACATACTTCTAATGTGAAATATTAAAGGACTGCGAGAAGCTTCCGAGTCCGTCCAATAGATGGCGCTCCACTGTCATAGAATTTTATTGGTTCGCTTTCGTTTTCAGCTTCTCTTTAAAAAAAAGAAATGAATTATACAATTTTGAAATTTACGAAGTTCGAAGTTGTGGAAAATCACTTCCGGCATCCAGATAATAAAAAGATTCGGAAGCTTCAACCTCTATCCAATAGATGGCGCTCTGCTGTCACTTGATAAAACCATCGGAATTTTTTCCGTCTTCAGCTTTTAAGTGCGTAGTTCCAGTTGACAAACAACACATGAGAATGAAAGAGTTTCAGGAAGCTTCCGTGTCTGTTCACTAGATGCCGCTCTTATATATAATATGTATCTCAACGAAACTGTCAGTTAAGAACTTACATTTAAGTTGCTGAAAACTAAATATTTCTAATGTGAAATATTAAAGGACTGCGAGAAGCTTCCGAGTCCGTCCAATAGATGGCGCTCCACTGTCATAGAATTTTATTGGTTCGCTTTCGTTTTCGGCTTCTTTTTCAAAAAAAAAAATGAATTATACAATTTTGAAAGTTACGAAGTTTTAAGTTGAAAATCACTTCCCGCATCCAGATAATAAAAAGATTAGGAAGCTTCAGCTCAGCCTCTATCCAATAGATGGCGCTCTGCTGTCACTTGATAGAACCATCGGAATTTTTTCCGTCTTCAGCTTTTAAGTGCGTAGTTCCAGTTGACAAACAACACATGAGAATGAAAGAGTTTCAGGAAGCTTCCGCGTCTGTCCGCTAGATGCCGCTCTTATATATAATATGTATCTCAACGAAACTGTCAGTTAAGAACTTACATTTAAGTTGCTGAAAACTACATAATTCTAATGTGAAATATTAAAGAACTGCGAGAAGCTTCCGAGTCCGTCCAATAGATGGCGTTCCGCTGTCATAGAATTTTATTGATTGGCTTTCGTTTTCGGCTTCTCTTTCAAAAAAAAAATGAATTATACAATTTTGAAATTTACGAAGTTTTAAGTTGAAAATCACTTCCCGCATCCAGATAATAAAAAGATTCGGAAACTTCAGCCTCTATCCAATAGATGGCGCTCTGCTGTCACTTGATAAAACCATCGGAATTTTTTCCGTCTTCAGCTTTTAAGTGCGTAGTTCCAGTTGACAAACAACACATGAGAATGAAAGAGTTTCAGGAAGCTTCCGTGTCTGTTCACTAGATGCCGCTCTTATATATAATATGTATCTCAACGAAACTGTCAGTTAAGAACTTACATTTAAATTGCTGAAAACTACATACTTCTAATGTGAAATATTAAAGAACTGCGAGAAGCTTCCGAGTCCGTCCAATAGATGGCGCTCCACTGTCATAGAATTTTATTGGTTCGCTTTCGTTTTCGGCTTCTTTTTCAAAAAAAAAAATGAATTATACAATTTTGAAAGTTACGAAGTTTTAAGTTGAAAATCACTTCCCGCATCCAGATAATAAAAAGATTAGGAAGCTTCAGCTCAGCCTCTATCCAATAGATGGCGCTCTGCTGTCACTTGATAGAACCATCGGAATTTTTTCCGTCTTCAGCTTTTAAGTGCGTAGTTCCAGTTGACAAACAACACATGAGAATGAAAGAGTTTCAGGAAGCTTCCGCGTCTGTCCACTAGATGCCGCTCTTATATATAATATGTATCTCAACGAAACTGTCAGTTAAGAACTTACATTTAAATTGCTGAAAACTACATACTTCTAATGTGAAATATTAAAGAACTGCGAGAAGCTTCCGAGTCCGTCCAATAGATGGCGTTCCGCTGTCATAGAATTTTATTGATTGGCTTTCGTTTTCGGCTTCTTTCAAAAAAAAAAAATGAATTATACAATTTTGAAAGTTACGAAGTTTTAAGTTGAAAATCACTTCCCGCATCCAGATAATGAAAAGATTAGGAAGCTTCAGCCTCTATCCAATAGATGGCGCTCTGCTGTCACTTGATAGAACCATCGGAATTTTTTCCGTCTTCAGCTTTTAAGTGCGTAGTTCCAGTTGACAAACAACACATGAGAATGAAAGAGTTTCAGGAAGCTTCCGCGTCTGTCCACTAGATGCCGCTCTTATATATAATATGTATCTCAACGAAACTGTCAGTTAAGAACTTACATTTAAATTGCTGAAAACTACATACTTCTAATGTGAAATATTAAAGAACTGCGAGAAGCTTCCGAGTCCGTCCAATAGATGGCGTTCCGCTGTCATAGAATTTTATTGATTGGCTTTCGTTTTCGGCTTCTTTCAAAAAAAAAAAAATGAATTATACAATTTTGAAAGTTACGAAGTTTTAAGTTGAAAATCACTTCCCGCATCCAGATAATAAAAAGATTAGGAAGCTTCAGCCTCTATCCAATAGATGGCGCTCTGCTGTCACTTGATAGAACCATCGGAATTTTTTCCGTCTTCAGCTTTTAAGTGCGTAGTTCCAGTTGACAAACAACACATGAGAATGAAAGAGTTTCAGGAAGCTTCCGCGTCTGTCCACTAGATGCCGCTCTTATATATAATATGTATCTCAACGAAACTGTCAGTTAAGAACTTACATTTAAGTTGCTGAAAACTACATAATTCTAATGTGAAATATTAAAGAACTGCGAGAAGCTTCCGAGTCCGTCCAATAGATGGCGCTCCACTGTCATAGAATTTTATTGGTTCGCTTTCGTTTTCAGCTTCTCTTAAAAAAAAAAAAAAAATGAATTATACAATTTTGAAATTTACGAAGTTTGAAGTTGTTGAAAATCACTTCCAGCATCCAGATAATAAAAAGATTCGGAAGCTTCAGCCTCTATCCAATAGATGGCGCTCTGCTGTCACTTGGTAAAACCATCGGAATTTCTTCAATCGCAAAATTTACAAAAGAAATTCTTAAATTAAAAAAAGAACAAATGACGAACTTCCAACATTTGCTTTGCTTTGGTTTTAGCTTTTGTTTGCTTTCCCGATTTCGTCATTAAACGATCGTATTTTGTTTTTAAATCTGAATAAAGACGCTTCATGGTGTGACTTGAAATTTGTTGCAAACTTCAGGTCAAATCTATTGAGCTTTTACCTGACGTTTTTCATTTTTTCTATTGAAAGACAATGAAGGTTGTTATAACAACATTCGTTAATTGACGTTCAGACTAGCAGCGCCATCTGTTGGGCTTCCGTCTCATCGCGAACGCCCTCTTTTGAATTTTTCATCACCTTCGAGCTTAAGCTTTCATTTTTCTTCTTTAAAGGCAGTGAAAATAACATTTGTAAATTGTTAATCACACAAGTACCAGTAGCGCCGCCATCTATTAATCACATTGTGTTGTCAGTAACGCCATCTGTTGAGTTTCCGTGCAAGCATTCGTTCCACCATGAGTTGTTTATTAACTAATAGTTTCGTTTTTTTTTTCCTTTAAAGGTAGTTAACAACAACTACTATTATTATTATTATTATTATTATTAGTTGTTAACCACACAAATTATCAGCAGCGCCATCTATTAATCACAGTGCGTTATCAATAACACCACCTATTGAGCTTTTAACTTCATTCCTTCTCTTCTCTTAAAAAAAGACAATTAAAATTGGCAATAAAATTTAATCCACCAACGAACTGATTAACCTTTGTGATTCGCTGAGAGCTTTCGCCCTGCGGCACAATAGGGGTTGGGTGTCGTCCTCACTGTTATACTGTAGCATATCTCTCGAACCTCGTAATTTTGTTAGATGCCGTATGGCCACTCGTTTACGGGACGGCCTGTGCGTTGTTAATTGAACTGCGTCCTAACTTTTTAACATTACTCTCATTTTTGGTTCACGGACAATTACCGACTCGCTAATTGCTCGCAGAGAAAATTAAACGTGTGAAATTCTTCGCTTTATTGGAATTTTTTACAAATTCAGTCGATTTGCATCCATCAAAAAAAAAAAAAGTAGAACCCCTCGTTAATTGAATTAAAAAAAGATATATTCTCGTGAGACTTCTTAGCTAACTCTAAATAGATTATTAGTTAGGGTATCGATTGCTGTCGTCGTCGTCTCAGATGTGCGACGTGTTTCCCTTCCCATGATAAATATTGTTTCAGGGAACCACTGCAAATGTTCGAAACGTCGCGTTTTCATGCACAGTCATGCATTCATTATTTAGAGCGGGTAATTTCTGGATGTACCTACGCTAATAGGCTAGAGAAAAAATGTCCGGATCGCGGTCGTTTAAGTCGAACGTCGCTGATAAGAAATTAACAACTCCTCCTGACGTAAGTCGGCGAGGGCCTATTTTCGTTTTGTTTAATTAGCGCAGCCGGCACGGTATTTTTCCTGGTGCGTCAGTGCAAAAAAAATTAACAAAATAAATAAGATACCAAGCAGGCAGGAAATGACTGTGAAAAAGTCGCAATTGATAAAGTGGTGTGCCCCAAGGGAATACGTTGAGGCCAGACGACTTTGTAATTATAGTTAAGTGATCTTTGACCTTCTTTATGTGCGGTCGGTGATGTGGTGTGCCCCAAGGTAGTACTCTGATGCCAGACGACTTTGTAAAGCTATAGTAAGTGGTCTTGGTAACAGATTTTATGTAGCCTGCACGTAAATCTAAAGTTGTCAAAGTATTTTTCTGGGAAAACACTCAATAAATTCGCGGCGTCGCGTAATTGGGGCATTTGCAATTACAATAGATTGTAAAACGGCGAGCTCGTTTCGTAACTTCGCAAGTACAGTCGTAAACAAACGTGTTTGCTGCGGAGAAGGATCACGACAGTCTCCGGTGCGATGGTGCACGTGAGAAGAGCACTTCCAGGATTCACCTAACCGCAAAACCGAAACCGTAATGACCGCCAGGATGTTATATAGTGTTGGTACTTTTTCGGTTGGGCTGAGAGTGTGCCGTGATCGCGAACTGAAATCGAAACTGAAACCGGAATTGTTGTGTTTAGGACGAGGTAACAGTAAGATTCCTTCGTTTGTTATTTTCAAAACAAAAAAAGAAAAACGAAACAAATTCGGTCGTTTCAAATTCGACCGTAAAGTCATGAACTTCAGGTGCTTGTCTTGAAGCTTCAGTGTGGTTTTAAAATTGCTTTTGCATTCTTTAATAATTTTTTATCTTAGGTCGTGACAATTTTAGTTACGTAAGAAAGAAATAATAGTTAAGAAACACTCTTAATTGTTGATACTTTATATTTTACTTTTGCGCTTTTTATTGTTGTTACATTGTAATAACTTTGCGTTTCTTTTAAGAACAAACTTTTCAATTCGCTGCTCATTTTCTGGGGTTTAAATTCCGGTACATTTCCCCCCCCCCTAATTTGTACTAGTACTAATTATATAATTCTTTAAAACCATAACCATCAAGAGCCATAACTGTGACGATAATTCGAAGAAGCCGTTTTAACAAAATACAAAAAGCTTCTGCAATCACTAAATTATTTATAATGATGAACTAATGATGACCGAAAAGGAATCATGTAATTTCCTTGCATCTGCATAAATTGGTTATCTTCTGGAAGAAGTTCATCCAGTTCAGATTAGTTTGATTGAAATTTTTCTAAAACCACTTCAAGAGTCCAAACAAGTGAAATTCTAAGATCTACAAGTGGGGGTGAAAGTTGGCCCAATGAAATTTAATTAGAGGCTTTATCGTTGCCTTGGACAAAACACATGGAACTTTTGACTTTCTTCCTTCGATGTTGTTTTATGGCATTCTTTACTTTTCCACTTACGAAAGTTGAGTAACAATCTCATTTTATAAACGGTGAGCAAAAAAAAAATCAGATTAGAGTAGGCGGTAAAAAGAAAATGTATGTCTGTGATTAAATAAAAAGTCAATAAATTTGACAGTTCATGAATGTATTACATTTAAATAATTCAGTTAATCACAGACATACATTTTCTTCGCACCGCCCACTCTAATCTGATTTTTTTGCTCACTTTTTATTTAATTCTCTTGCCTTCCGTAATCAGACTAATTTTCATTGTGAATTCTTCCTTCGCCAAAGTTCTTAGTCCATTGAAGCTTCAAGGACTCGTTTTTTTAGAAAGAAATTCTCTAGGTACAACCTTAGTAAAAACTTCCAAGGAACTTACGCCTTCTTTTACCAAAAATTGTTTTGCATTTCATATTACAATGTTTGCTGTAACTCTTAAAATAATAAAGAAGTTAAATGCATTATCGAATTTATGCTCACGCAACTCTTATATGTGTAAGTCAATTTGTTAATTGTTTGTTAATTTGTTTGTCAATTGTTTAATTTTATGTCATCTGCCATGCCCATGAAGAAATTATTGACGAAATAGTTAACGAGCGATCAGTATGACTTCATGAGATTATAACCCTTTTAATATTCAGTGCAACTTTGATGACATTTCTAATAATAATAATAATAATAAGAAAATTATTTAAATAACACTTTTGTACCGAGTGTTCTACAAAAGGGAAGCCAAATTACAGGAACAAATTCCATGTATAAAAATATTCAAATAAGCAAAATTGCTAATTTTTTTCTTAAGGTTTCCCTACTGATATTTGAATTATTGATTGTATTTTTTTTGAGCGAAGTGAGTTGACTAAGCTGTTACATTTTCAATAGATTTATTTAATTCTCGGTACCTTATTCTTCCTTGGTTTAATGGAGCAAATTTGAAAGAACCTAGTAAGATATTTAGTCAATTTCAAAGAAAAATTAATAACACTTCGATACCCTTAAAATCTGTGTAATCGAAATCAATGCTTTAAAATTCTTTTTTATTTGATTTGGAAATGTTTTCTAATATAATTTTCTTGCTCGTGCTTTACCTTCAGCACTCGATGGAAAGATGATAAATCCTAGTCAGAGCAAATTGTTTAATAATAATTTTTCATTGCCTTACAATACTCACAATGTTCGCAAAAGAACTTAAATTATACCTACCCTCTTTTTTTTCCTTGGGTTGGGTTAACCTTGACCTTCTACCTTTGACCCTCGTCTCTTGAAACCCCGATTAAGCAAAAAAAAAATTAAGATATATACACTTCAGCCGACAAGTAAAAAGAACAATATCTCAGAGAGCAAAACAAAGTGAAACAAGACAAAAAATAAAAATAAACAGAACAGAAAGGGATTGAAAAACCTGATTTCATGTACTGCATCAATCTTAACTTTGATCACATTTAGATCACATTTAGTAAAAATTTGATTTGTTTTAAATGCAATATCCTATAGCATTTGATCAAGTTTAGATAACAGCAGGCTTTCGTTTGCGTTTAGATGTTTTCTGTCCTCAGCTTTTGAGTTTGATCAAATTTAGATCACTGAAGATTTAATGTGAACGACTGTGGACTCTAATTGTATTCATTATTATCCGTTGATTTAATGTCTACCAGTTTCGGTCGTTTTCTGACATCCACCTCTCTTCAGTTAGATCTAATTATAAAATTATTGGCGCTCGTTTCACAAGCACCTGATTTCATTTGATTTTTTGTTATTCGTCAGTCTTGAAATTGATCAATTTTAGATCATCTGATTTCGATTGCTTTTTTTATAGATTCGAGTTTCATCCGATTTAGATCTCAGTAGGTTTCAATCCGTTATATTCATTGAACGTCAAAGTTAGTTTATTTCTTGTACTGTATCAATCTCAACTTTCATCACGTTTAGATCAGTTGAATGCGTTGAATTAATGCCGACCAGTTTCAGTCGTTTTCTGACACCCATCTCTCTTCAGTTTGATCGAATTTAGATCACAAAGTTTACGACTCATTTTATGAACGTCTTTGGGATCTAATCATGAAATCATTGGCGCTGGTTTCAATTGCCTTTTGTTATACATCAGCCTTGAAACTGATCAATTTTAGATCACCTGATTTCAATTGCTTTCTTGATAGACTTGAGTTTAATCAAATTTAGATTCCAGTAGGATTCTAACCGTTACGTTCAATGAGCATCGAAGTATCGTTGTATTCACTTGATCAAATTTAGATCAGTGAAAGTTTGATTTGTTTGAAATGCAATATTCCTGTGTCATTTGATCAAGTTTAGACAAGAGCAGGCACTCGCCGAGCAACGACTTCATATGAAACGTGTTTACGTGTTTCCTGTCCTCATATTTTGAGTTTGATCAAAGTTAGATCACCGAACATTTCAACATAATTCTAATGTGGACGACTATGAAGCATGATTGTGGCAATCCTAATACATTGAATGCCGATTGGTTTCAGTTGTTTTCTGACATTCAGCTGTCTTTAGGTTTGATCAGTTTTAGATAACATTTCAAGAGCGAGCGTCTTTGTGATCGTATTCACCTGCCTTGAATTTGATCAAATTTAGATCGTAGGAGGTTTCGCTTGTTTCTTTCTATCAATATTTTTTCCATGTTCATCTGCTTTGAGTTTGATAAAGAAATTTGGAATTAAAGAAAGAAATGAACACTTTTTACCGATAAGTAAGAAAGAGCAGGCTGACGGAAAACAAAGCGTGTAAAAGAAAAGCGATGGAAGATTTAAAGAAAATTAAAAAAAATGAAATTCAACAAACAGAAAGGGACGGAAAATCCTGATTAGGAACAAACACTTTCTGCAGACAAGTAAAAAGAGCAGCATCACACAGAGCAAAAAAAAGTAGAAAATTGCGTATTTCTGATTTCGCCTTTTAAGGGCATTCAAGCGAGCGACATCTCTTGGTCAATATCGGAACCTTCTTTTACCTTTTGTTTTGTTTTTCGTCTTTTGTTTTTTAACGAAAGAGTTACATACAAACAAGAGCGTTAAAATAAAAATCAAATATTTTTTTCTTTTTATTTATAAGTACCGTTTTTCTTTAAAGGCCCGTTAATCGTCGTCAATCGCGCCGTATTATCAGTTCAGTTCTTGAAGCTCACTCACATGTTTTATAACAATGAGTAAAGTAAACCCGCAACGATTTTGAGAATTTCAAAGTAAGAAGTGAGTATTTGCGGACGTAATTGCGCGCATATAAAAAAGAGGGCGCAAGAGTCTTAGAAAACTATTGCTGCTGAAAACAATGATTTTTTTTGTTCTTGATTTGTATGCATTTTGAATTTCCCGCCGTTTAACATATCAACAATTTATGGTTAGTTTCATAGATGACAGCACTCAATAAACAAAAATAAACACAACACGAAAGCACGATGATTATTGCAGGATTGCAGCAAACAAGAGACGATGGATTTTGATATATTTTGAAGTTCAGTTCTGAAAAAAGAAATTAACAAAGATAGAGGGCGCAAAACTAACCTATTTTTTTTTGTTTGCTTTCGTCTTGCACGTAATTTGAATTTCCCGTCCGTCGCTCAAAACCTCGATGGTTTACAATAAGTTTCATAGATGGCAGCGCTCGTTCCGTCGGTAAAAAGAGAACTGACACGCTAATGAATGTTGATTATCGCAGCGAGCAAAAGACAATCGATTTTGCTGTATCTTGAAGTGAAGCTCCAGATTTAATCGTTAAACATTTGAATGAAAAAAATAAGAAAAAAGGGGAGGCGTAAGAGTCCTTGAAAAATATTGTCGCGGAAAAGTATTTTTTTGTTTTGTTTTTAGTTCGTATGTAATTTGAATTTCCCGCCGCACGAAACCTACAGAATGTTTCATAGATGGCGCAGCACCCATTTCATATGCGAAAAAGAAAACTGACAGACGAATGAATGATGATTATTTCAGAAAACAAAAGAGAGTAGATTCTGGTGTAGTTTTCAACTGATCTTTTAGTTTGGATATATTAACTATTTGAAACAAAAGATTAACAAAAGAAGAGGGCCCCGTTTTCGGTTTGTATGTAATTTGAATTTCCCGCCGCTCGGATACACAAACATTGAGTGCTGCCATCTTTGAAACTTACTGTAAATTGTTGAAGATTTGAGCGGCGGGAAATTCAAATTACATATAAACTAAAGACAAACAAGAAATAGTTAAGGTTTACCAAAACCGATTACCTTTTGTTTTCTGCTACAATCAACAGTCATTCGTCTGTTATTTTTGTTAGGAAACTTACGATAATTATTCCAGAAAACAAAAGACAGTCGATTCTGTTGTATCTTGAAGTGAAGCTCCAGATTTAATCGTTAAACATTTGAATGAAAAAAATAAGAAAGAAGAGGAGCGTAAGAGTCCTTGAAAAATATTGCCGCGGAAAAGTAACCTCAACTATTTTTTTGTTCTGTTTTTAGTTCATATGTAATTTGAATTTCCCGCCGCACGAAACCTACAGAACGTTTCATAGATGGCGCAGCACCCATTTCATATGCGAAAAAGAAAACTGACAGACGAATGAATGATGATTATTTTAGAAAACAAAAGATAGTCGATTCTGGTGTAGTTTTCAACTGATATTTTAGTTTGGATATATTAACTATTTGAAACAAAAAATTAACAAAAGAAGAGGGCCCCGTTTTCGGTTTGTATGTAATTTGAATTTCCCGCCGCTCGGATACACAAACATTGAGTGCTGCCATCTTTGAAACTTACTATAAATTGTTGCGGATTTGAGCGGCGGGAAATTCAAATTACATACAAACTAAAAACAAACAAGAAATAGTTAAGGTTTACCAAAATCGATTACCTTTTGCTTTCTGCTACAATCAACAGTCATTCGTCTGTTATTTTTGTTAGGAAACTTACGATAATTATTCCAGGAAACAAAAGACAGTCGATTCTGTTACTCTTAAAATTATTGAAAATTATTGTATAAAATCATGAGATACTTTTTTTTGGTTTATAGATTTCATCTGCTTGTGGACTCACATTTTTTTTCTTTCTAATTACAATCAGCATCCTTAGACATAACATCAAACAATAAGACTATGCCAGCACTAGCAACGCCTTTTCTTAAAATGCGATTTAAAAAACGTGAAATGTAGTTTATGGTTTGGACACTACGATGACGTCGTGCTGTAAAGCGCACGAGTAGCGCGACATAGCGAAATCGCTGGCTGAACGCATCCAGTGCTAATTAATTCTTGTAACATAGCTATAAGAGTAGTTCAATTGAATTAGGTCATTCGCCGGACACCCACCTCTAATTCTCGCTTTATTTGACGTAACAAACGTCATTTAAACATCGTACCAAATAGTAAAGACGTGCGTGTTACAATCACAATTTATAGCCGGGTGGGTGGGGGTGGTTATATCGTTATTACTTTGAAAACGCCGACATTGATATTGTTACGGTATTAATTGAAGTAACATGGAGTTAGGGACATAGCTTAATATAACAACAGATTTCTTATTAACTAATTACAATTCTTACAAGTATCATTACTTACACTGTGTTTTTGGGGCACTAACGGACAACTAGACTACATGACACTCGGAAGAGATTTGTTCTAATTCTCTTCTAGCGTTGGCTTTGTTGCCTTTTTATAGGGGTTTCGTTTCCGGGGTGTGTTCAAGTTTCTATTTTGGCCAGAACCCCATAAACTTCTAATGAAAGGTCTCGCTGGGACACTTGTATACTACACTAGGATGCAAAATTACATTTTTTATGTGTTGAATATACCATCAAATGAGATTAAACAGCAATGAGTTATTTTTACAAAATATTTAGTAAAGAGTAAACTTTTATATTTAACTACCAGCAATCATTTAAATTAAGTAAATTTAATGCCAAATCTTTGTTACCAGTGACTAAAATTATTTAACGTTTACATTTTGGTCCACTAATAGTTAATTTAACAAAATATTTTTTACTGTGTATGTTAATAAAGTACGCGTTTCTTAATTTCTCATTTCATTAAAGAGAAACTGGTAAAAATGTTCCTCAACTTTTGAAATGAACCTGGCGCCATCTAGTGTCAACTAATCGAACTATTTTCGCTGCGATCAAAGAGAAGTTAAAAGGAAGTCTGTCATATTTACGGTTCCGTTTTTTTTTTTCTCGAAAATAGCGTGCACTTCAGCATTTTGTCATAATACAGAATAAACAAATGTAGATGCGAATAATTAACTGTAAAATTTGCATTAAACGTCAGAATTACCAGAAACATTTTTTTTCCTATGACCTAAACGTCAAAAATATGTACCTATATATTAAAGTAAGGTTTACATTGCGCAAATAACGTGCCCGAATTTTATTGTCCGCTACTGTATAATTTATCTTAAAATGAGTAAAATATTGTAATTTTTAGAGATGTGTATGGAAAATATTGGAGTATTAACACAAATTCATGTACCGTTTATGGATCGTTAAATTGCTAAACTCTAGAGGTAGTTTTAACCTCTGGAAATAGAAAATAAAGCTATAAAAGGTTCACAATTTGAAGGATCAATATCGGCATAAAATTAAAGTAAAATCTACGACTAAGTAATGACCGCTCTTTAAATCAATGTACTTATATTCTTCTCTTGTTATCTCTCATTGCCAGTAGATTAGGTTAAGTGCTAAAACAATACCTAGTTTTTTTTTCTAGTTCTGCATTTCAAACTCGTTGAACTTTATTCGTTGGCATTCGATTCCAACGTTTGCCATTCGTATTAGCGATGTTTATTTTCACTCGCACTATATTTTTCACTTCGAACTTCATCAAGTTTATTAAAGGCGGTAATACAATAAATTAAAAAAAATTAAATAAAATGAAAAATAAAAATAGGTCAGGTTAAAATATTAAAAAATAAATAAATAACTTTGTTTACACTTCGAGTCTGTTATGTAGTTATTATATAAAATGTTGTTACAAAACAAATTACAGGAAAATCCAGTATTGTGCGAATTAATTAAACCAAATACTCCGCCGCACTTAAACCAGGAATTCCGATGTGTTTTTCCGAAGTCTTGAAGTTTTTTATTATTGTAAACGCGCGAGACGTTAGATGGAATAATCATTTGATGATAATTTGCGGATGTATGGTCAGGAATAAAAGTAAAGTACCTTTAATTTTAAGTAGTAACCTTTTGAAGTTCCGAGTTTAAGTCCAAATTCGAATAAATCCTTTAGTCAAAAAGCGTCGAGCAAATTCGTTTATCAAAAGAAGTAATAATCGAAATTTTGGCGGAAACTCGGAGAGGCTGTGTTGGATAAATCCAAATTTGGACGATTTTGACTAGGACAGTACGTTCAAATTTGTTCATTTCCATTCATCATGAGTCTTGTTTTGTTTTCGATCTAAGTCGCGTCAAGCGCGACACAAATAATTATTACAATAGTAGATATATCTGAATCGGGTATCATAAGTCCAAATTCGTTCGTTCTTTCGTGAAAAATCAATACTAAACGGAATTCTGACGGAAACGCGGAGATTGTGCGTTGGATAAGTCCAAATTTGGACGATTTTGACTTGGACGATAGGTCCAAATTAGTTCATAATCGTTTATCACGTGTTCTTGTTTTGCTTTCGATCTATATCACGTCAGGCGTGACTCTGTGTCACGTGAGGCGTGACAAATAATTATTACAATAGTAGATATATCCGAATCGGGTATCATAAGTCCAAATTCGAACAAGTACGAACAGAGTCGAATAAATTTGTTTGTGAAAAATCAATACCAAACAGAATTCGGACGGAAGCGCGGAGAGAGTGTGTCCAATGAGTCCAATTTACACGACGAAGTCATGGACCATAAGTCCAAATACATGCATCGAAAAGAAATCGTATTAAACGAAGAAGTAATACGACCAACGATTACTGTATTGCACTGGAAAAAAAAAACAAGCAAATCGATGAGTCCAGATTCAAATAATTTCGTTGGCCATAATGGAAAGGACAGAAAAAGGCTGCACTTTCATTTGTTTTTCTAAGGTCTAATCTTAAGAAGGAGAACAGAAGAAACGTACGTCTAAATTGGGAACTTAGGCCCTTTTATGTAAACCCGTTGTATCAGGGTGCGATTTTAGACTTCGTTTTCAAGTCTCGAGAAACGGAAAGGACTACCTGGGTGGTTGCGAAACCTTGTAGCTCCTTTTGTTTCTGTAAAGGCCACCCGCAAATGTCACGTTAGGCGTGACACTAATAATTATTACAACAGTAGATATATCCGAATCGGGTATCATAAGTCCAAATTCGAACAAATCCGAACAGAGTCGAACAAATTTGTTTGTGAAAAATCAATACCAAACGGAATCCGGATGGAAACGTGGAGAGAGTGTGTTCAATGAGTCCAATTTGGACGAAGATATGGACGATAAGTCCAAATTCGTTCATCAAAAACAAACGGTTGCTTTTTTTATATTTACGATCCACGTCGTATTAAACGAAGAAGTTATATGACGATCGATTTCTATGTTACATTGAAAAAAAAAACTAGCAAATCGATAAGTCCAAATTCAAGTAAATTCGTTAGCCATAAGGACAAGGACAGAAAAGGGTTGCACTTTCATTTGTTTTTCTAAGGTCTAATCTCGACGAGAAGAACAGAAGAGACCTAAGTCTAAATTGAGTATGTATATTGCACGGCAATCAACGTTTCATTGGGAAGACATTATTTTTAATTCTGACTGTACCTGAAAGAATGAACGCGTGATACTTATGTAAGTGATGTGCTGTTTGTTCAAAATTGCAAATGATTTAGTTTAGTTCATTAATTCTTTTAGTCAGGTACATGGACTAGAAATTAGAAGTAAGACTAATGAAGTAAGACATTATTGTCAGAAGGAAAAAAAATCGTCTATAATTGTACAAAGTATAATTGATTGAGTAGGATTTGAGAGCCGATTTAAATCTGATTTTTTTGTATCTTCGGGCAGTTTGTTAAAAATTTTCAAGCCGGTGAAATTCATAGGCGAATTCTCTAGTTTCCACAATTATACAGTATATACGTAATAAGTGCAATATGCTTAACGATTGTAAGTGTAAAAGTAAACAATTATATGCGCGCAATTACGTCCGCAAATATTTACTTCTTACTTTGAAATTCTCAAAATTGTTGCAGGTTTACTTTACTCATTATTAGAACACGAGTGAGCGTTCAAGAACTGAACCGATAATACAGTGTGATTGTCGATTATATTGATGAGTGTAAATAAAAAGAAAACTTTAACTCAAAAGAGGGCGTTGGTGATGTGACGAATACCTGCACGGAAGCTCAATAGACGGCGCCATAGTTAACAAATGTTGTTTTCATTGCCTCCAGAGGAAAAAATATAAAAAGTAATAGCTAAAAGGTAATGAAAAACTCAAAAGAGGGCGTTTGTGAAGAGTCGTGTATTTGCACGGAAACTCGATAGATGGCGCTGTTGATAATAAAATTTGAACAACAATGGAGAGACAATGAAAATTGTTATGACAAAATTTGTTAAGAAAAAAAAATGAAAACCCTCGAGAGAGAGCACAACGATGAGAGACGTACATTTGCGCGAAATCTCAGTAGATGGCGCCCGCAGGTGTGATTAACAATTAATAGATGTCATTTTCATTGCCTTTAAAGAAAAACACACGAAAAACATTAGCTCAAAGGTTTTTCATACATTATTCCTAATTAAAATTCTACTGTACTATAAATTTAAGAAATTTAAGAACAATAAACAATAGTTTTTAATCAGTAATCAGTTTTCTTTAATTAAAATTCTATTGCACTATAAAATGTATAAAAAGTATTATAAATTTAAGACAAAAAAAATTGATTTCGCCTTAACAAATCATGCCTTTTTTCAGTTCGAAAATTTCCAGATATTTACGGGAAAACTACACGGAAATGAATCATGTATTAAATTAATTAACGTTTTCCATCGAATAAAATACGCTTCTATTTTCTATCGTTCGACGAATCGCTATTGGTCTCCCTCCGATGGAAAACTGATTTAAAATCGCGCGCCAGGTCTGACTTTTATAGAGGTCCTTCCATTTTCGAACAAATTCAGTACGGCTTGGCCGAAATTACTCGAATAATCGATAAGGTTAATCAATTATCTTGTCAGACTTGTCAGAGATCTTTGATTTCTCTCTTAGATACGAAGCGATTCGAAGCTTCTTCTTTGCCTTTAATATGGTTACATCGATGAATCAGTTTTAGCTCTCGATTATTCCAGAAAGTTTCTAATCGTACGCTAGATGGTTCCAGACGTTTGCCAGAATATTCGAGAATAGAGAGATCTCTACTATAAAAGCAGAACGCGGCGGGCAATTTGAATCAGTTTTTATAATTTTGTAATTAAAGTGTTTATAAAGTAAGCGGACCCCAAATTCGTAACAATATTTTACTATGACGATCGGTTGTTCCTTTCCATTCCTCTACATTTCAAATTTCACGCATTCTCCTCTTCCACACGTTGTTGACTTCTTTCCAATCAGCTTCTCACTTCGCTCTTAGTCGACCTAATCTATTTTTTCTTTGCACTCTTATTCCTCGCGTCACTCTTTCGACTTTCTGGCGGTTCGGGTTTGCTCGTCGGCGTCCAGATTCGGCATAACTTTATTCACAGTAAAGTTTATATTTGCAACTTGCAAAGTATGTAGGTATAAATCGCGGCCGATTTAAATATGACTGAAACTCGGTGTTTGACTATACGGTTGGGGCTCCAGGAATCGGACGGTATATACGAGACGCCCGTATCTGGAAGGTAAGAGCGAGACACCCACTCAAAGGGGCGGCATGTACGAGACGCCCGCATCTGGTAGGTACGAGCGAGACGCCCACTCAATATGCGAGACACCCGTGTCTGGTAGGTACGAGCGAGACACCCACTCAAAGGGACGGTACATACGACACAACCGTATCCGGAAAAGAGACAAGTACACTTTCCGAGTCGCAAGTCTAAGTGATATCTGTTTTCCTTTCCTTTAACTTGGTTATTTTCGTTTATTTCATCCGGCGGGGGACGATTAATAAATTAAATTGAAAACTCGCCGGTGCCATCTGTCATTCTTTAAACGCAAATTTTAAGCGCCATACGTTTGAATGTCTTCCGTAGTCGTCATTAAATTCATGTCCAAAATTTCATGTTGAATGTCGGAACAATTTAAATGCAGGGCTTGAAATTTATAATTGAAGAAAACTCCGACAGATGGCGCTGGCGTTTTTTTTTTCTTATCAGAACTGTAATGAATTTAATTATTACTTTTTAATGGAAAATAAAAATCCGTCGTCGACTTACAGAAACATTTAAATGTACCGCTTGTAAATCATTCAGTTCAAGAAAACCCCGACAGATGGCGTTAGTGATCTCCGATTTTTTTTCTTCTCATTAAAAAAATGATTTATTTCAAGCTCGAATTTTCATGATGATATTTTTTAATACTTCGCTGCAGTCAGTCGTCGATTAACAAAAAAAATAAAAAATTAATGCGACGCTTGAAATTTATAATTCAAGAAAACTCCGACAGATGGCGCTGGCGTTTTTTTTTTTTTAATCAGAACTGTAATGAATTTAATTATTGCTTTTTAATGGAAAATAAAAATCCGTCGTCGACTTACAGAAACATTTAAATGTACCGCTTGTAAATCATAGTTCAAGAAAACCCCGACAGATGGCGTTAGTGATCTCTGATGTTTTTTTCTTCCCATTAAAAAAATAATTTATTTCAAGCTCGTATTTTCACGATGATTTTTTTTTAATACTTCGCTGCAGTCAGTCGTCGATTAACAAAAAAAAATAAAAATTAATGCGACGCTTGAAATTTATAATTCAAGAAAACTCCGACAGATGACGCTGGCGTCTTTTTTTTAATCAGAACTGTAATGAATTTAATTATTACTTTTTAATGAAAAATAAAAATCCGTCGTCGACTTACAGAAACATTTAAATGTACCGCTTGTAAATCATAGTTCAAGGAAACCCCGACAGATGGCGTTAGTGATCTCTGATGTTTTTTTCTTCCCATTAAAAAAATAATTTATTTCAAGCTCGTATTTTCATGATGATTTTTTTTAATACTTCGCTGCAGTCAGTCGTCGATTAACAAAAATAAAATAAAATTAGTGCGACGCTTGAAATTTGTAATTCAAGAAAACTCTGGCAGATGGCGCTGGCGATTTTTGTCAGAAGTGTAAAAGGACTCGACATGAAAATATGAACATGAAATTAATTACTTTTTAATGCGTCGACTAACAGAAGCGCTAGTCGTCGACAAACAGAAACGTTTAAATTTAGCGCTTGAAGTTTATAGTTCAAGGAAATCCCGGCAGATGTCGGTGGTGATCTCTAATTATTTTCTTCCCAAGAAAGAATTTCAACCCCATATTTTCATGTCGATTGTTTTAGACTTCAATGCAGTGGTTGATTAAGGTTGATTAAGGTTTTTTTTTTCACTACCATACTTGCCCCAAGCTTACAAAGCTCATCGGGGCGGCGTGTTGGTTAGTTACTCGTACTGTCGTTTAAAATGTGTAATTAAAGAAAAGTCCGGCAGATGGCGTTGGCGAATTTTGTCAAGAGCGTAAAAAATATCGGACATGAAGATAGGTAGTCACACGGTGCCTTCATAGCCTATGGGTGTTGAGCGTTCGCATCACGCAGCTTTCGCCTATAACGATGTAAATGAGGAGAGGGGACAGTGTAGCCAACTGTGTTAAAACGCAGTTGAATGTTAATGTATCGCCACGATGTTTTGGCGGGAGATTTGAACGTAACAATTCGTATTTTAATGGTACTAGTTACCCTAGGATACAAGTGATACGTTAATTAAACGTTTTCATTAAAATGTCGCGACTTGCAAGACACTTTTATCAAATTATTAAATGCCAACTCATCATGTAGGCGTAGGCCCTTAACTTAACTTTTTCTAATTTAAAAATTTAAAACATCTCAAAAAGTATAATAAATGTTTATATGTAACATGTTCAGAATATTTATCGAGATTGGTCTTGTGACCCTTGTTACAATGTAAACTTTTCATAAAACATTGTAACATTGAATAGTCGTCCTAGTTTGGTGGCGGTTTTATGGTCTTGCCAAAAAAAAAGCGACAGAAAGGCGACCGCAGGCCGGTTTGTCTTCTAGAGCGTCATCTCTCGTTCAAAATGAGTAGCTTCTGATACGAGAATATATCTAAGGTTCTTAAAGACTTCTCCTAAACATTAATTTTACTGAACGAAACAAAAGAAAATCTACGGGAAGACGAAGAAACCGATGTCTTAACCTAAATTGTGATGCCTGTGATTGATTTTGAGAAATTGTCTTCTAGAGCGCCATCTCTTCCCAGAAACCGATAGTTTCTGATGCGGAGGCATTCTTCAGGTTTTTAGGTTCTCCTAAATACTAATTTTACAGAACAAAACAAAAGAAAACCGACTCGAACACGCGAAAATAGACGCATTAACTTGAAAATCGTTTTCTCGAGCGCCATCTCTTGCCAAAAACTGGTAGTTTCTGAAACGGAGGTGTAGTTAAAGTTTTTAGGCTTCTCCGAAATATTGATTTGTCGAAACAAAACAAAAGAAAGTCGACGAGAACCCATGTCTTAACCTAAAGTGTAACGTCCCTGTTGGCTTTGTAAAATTGTCTGCTAGAGCGTCATCTCTTGCCAGAAACCGGTAGTTTCTGATTCGGAAATACAGTCAAGCTTTTTGGACTTCTTCCTGGGCATTAATCTTGCGGAACAAAACGAAAGAAAATCGACGAGAAAATACGTAAACCGTTGTCTTAACCTAAAATATGACATCTCTAATTTTGTAACATTATCTTCTGGAGCGCCATCTCTTGCTGGTAGTTTCCGACGTGGAAATATACCTAAAGTTCCACAGGCTTCTCCTAAATTCATTTTGTAAAGCATAACAAAAATAATCGACGGGAAAATACGGAAACCCTTGCCTTGACCTAAACGGTTTCCGTCTCTCTTTGATTTCTGTAAAATTGTCTTCTACAGCGCCATCTCTTGCTCAAAACTAGTAGTTCCTGATTCAGACTGTCACTCATAATGCGTATAAGTACTAGTCTATAATATTCTACATTTAGACTAAATTCAAAACGTGTTTCAGACATATTCTACATATACCTGGTGTGTTGCACAGGAGATCAAGAAAAGAATTAGAATGTAATTCTGTACCTAAAGCAATTTTCAACTTGAAAAGGCGAACCCGTGCTGTCTCTTTTATTATTATTATTATAGAGTATCACAGCCTAACTTTATAAAGGAAATTTAAGCCGCGCATGCACTTTGCACCCTATGACACGAGTTTAATTATTTTTTTTTAATGGAAAGTAGAAATCAGTCGTCGACTAACGGAAGCGTGTAAGTGTAGCGCCGGAAATTTGCAGTTCGAGAAAATCCCGGCAGATGGCGTGCGTTGGTGATTTCCGATTTTTACTCCCCATTAAAAAAATAATTAAATTCAAGCCCATGTTTTCGCGTGGAAAATTTTCCTATGCAGGCGTCGACTAAAACGAAAATTTAAATACCGCTCTTAAACTTTAAAGTTCAGGAAGACCTGTAGAGATGGCGCTAGCGCTTCATGTCGTCGATGAACCGGGAAATTTAAATGTGGCGCTTAGAACTGTAATTCCAAGAAAACGTCGACAGTTGGCGACATTTGATTTAGGGCCATTTTCACCATTCTCATCAAAGATAACGATTCGTTACGATTCCTTCAATTTTTCTTGAAACTCTCGTTTCCATAACTTTAATTATTATTTTTTTTTAATTGCGAATTTTTTTTATTCTAATCATTCGCCCAGGTCCGATAAAAGTAAGCAATATCTATAGTATCTGCGTCCTTATCGAAACGGCAACGAGACGACGATTAGGTTTTCGTGGGAGGTGGTGGCTAATCACTGATAAGCACATAAGTAAGCTCGGTACTATAAGTCAAGATTTACGATACGACTTGGTAGTTACCCACCTGTGCGAGAGTTTGTTCAACCGATAAACAGTGCACGGCTTAATTGCGCTCGTTAACCGCCGCCAAACTGCAAACTGCGTTCGCTTGCTGAGGACGGATTTATTTCTTGCAGAGGAGGTAAGCGAAAGCTCTGTCTGGATTTAACTGTGCTTTACACTTCGCGTTTAACAGAAGATTCGTTTTGGCCCTTCTCGTAAGGGTCGGGCGTTGCAAATTCAGAAAAATTCGTTCGAGTGGGGGGGGGGGCACTTAACCTCGCAGACTTTGAAGTGTAGTGTCGCCTCACCTCGTCCTATTTCATGCAGTCGTGTTTACGGTTAAATTAAAAGCGTCGACCATTTTTTTCTCTCGCGGGCGCCAACCTCGTCTAATCTCCGAGGTTTTCCCATCAGACGGACAATGCTGGATGCTGTCGAAATCCTTATCTTAACGGCGAAGCTTAGAAGTGTTTATTGTTTTTAAATTCCTTTCTTGGCGAACGGAAAAAATAGCATTTGGATGACGACATCAGTAAGGACAAGGGATTTTCCTTCCTACTTGAGGTTTTTGTCTGGTTTCCATAGAGTATCTCCATCTCCTATTACTACAACGAACTAAAACAAGATGCTAACACTTTGAGAGGGCTCTAAGGTACTGGGTCGAAGTTAGAACGAAGACGAGGAGATTAGAAGAGAGAAGTGATTAAAAGAGGAAAGACGACGACCTCAACATATTTAAGGCGTCTGGTCTTATCCTTCCAAAGCTTTACGTCATCTTTCTGCAAGTCTTCTTGCAACCATTGTCTTTTTTCCGCATCCCTTTCTGGTTCTTCTTCCTTTCCTTAACCAATTTGACCTCCTTCGGCATTCATGGAGCGTTTACCTTCGCGCTTTACATCAATTTCCAATTCCTCAACTTATTTAAGGCGTTTGGTCTTCTCCTTCCTTGCCTCTACAAGCCTTCTATCATTTATTGCAGCCATTTTCTGTTTTCCTCGTCCCTTTCTGGTTCTTCTTCCTTTCCTTAACCAATTTGACCTCCTTCGGCATTCATGGAGCGTTTACCTTCGCGCTTTACTTCAATTTCCAATTCCTCAACTTATTTAAGGCGTTTGGTCTTATCCTTCCTTGCTTCTACAAGCCTTCTATCATTTATTGCAGCCATTTTCTGTTTTCCTCGTCCCTTTCTGGTTCTTCTTGCTTTTTTTTTAACTAATTTGACCTCCTTCGGCATTCATGGAGCGCTTACCTTCGCGCTTTACTTCAATTTCCAATTCCTCAACTTATTTAAGGCGTTTGGTCTTATCCTTCCTTGCCTCTACAAGCCTTCTATCATTTATTGCAGCCATTTTCTGTTTTCCTCGTCCCTTTCTGGTTCTTCTTGCTTTTTTTTAACCAATTTGACCTCCTTCGGCATTCATGGAGCGTTTACCTTCGCGCTTTACTTCAATTTCCAATTCCTCAACTTATTTAAGGCGTTTGGTCTTATCCTTCCTTGCCTCTACAAACCTTCTATCATTTATTGCAGCCATTTTCTGTTTTCCTCGTCCCTTTCTGGTTCTTCTTGCTTTTTTTTAACCAATTTGACCTCCTTCGGCATTCTTGAAGCGTTTACCTTCGCGCTTTACTTCAATTTCCAATTCCTCAACTTATTTAAGGCGTTTGGTCTTATCCTTCCTTGCCTCTACAAGCCTTCTATCATTTATTGCAGCCATTTTCTGTTTTCCTCGTCCCTTTCTGGTTCTTCTTCCTTTCCTTAACCAATTTGACCTCCTTCGGCATTCATGGAGCGTTTACCTTCGCGCTTTACTTCAATTTCCAATTCCTCAACTTATTTAAGGCGTTCGGTCTTATCCTTCCTTGCTTCTACAAGCCTTCTATCATTTATTGCAGCCATTTTCTGTTTTCCTCGTCCCTTTCTGGTTCTTCTTCCTTTCCTTAACCAATTTGACCTCCTTCGGCATTCATGGAGCGTTTACCTTAGCGCTTTACTTCAATTTCCAATTCCTCAACTTATTTAAGGGGTTTGGTCTTATCCTTCCTTGCCTCTACAAGCCTTCTATCATTTATTGCAGCCATTTTCTGTTTTCCTCGTCCCTTTCTGGTTCTTCTTCCTTTCCTTAACCAATTTGACCTCCTTCGGCATTCATGGAGCGTTTACCTTCGCGCTTTACTTCAATTTCCAATTCCTCAACTTATTTAAGGCGTTCGGTCTTATCCTTCCTTGCTTCTACAAGCCTTCTATCATTTATTGCAGCCATTTTCTGTTTTCCTCGTCCCTTTCTGGTTCTTCTTCCTTTCCTTAACCAATTTGACCTCCTTCGGCATTCATGGAGCGTTTACCTTCGCGCTTTACTTCAATTTCCAATTCCTCAACTTATTTAAGGCGTTCGGTCTTATCCTTCCTTGCCTCTACAAGCCTTCTATCATTTATTGCAGCCATTTTCTGTTTTCCTCGTCCCTTTCTGGTTCTTCCTCCTTTCCTTAACCAATTTGACCCCCTTCGGCATTCATGAAGCGTTTTCCTTCGCGCTTTACTCAATTTCCAATCCTCAACATATTTAAGGGTCTGGCCTTATCCTTCCAGTGCTTCACGTCGTCTTTCTGAAGGCCTTCTATCATTTCTTGTAACCATTTTCCTTCTTCCTCGTCCCTTTCTGGTTCTTCTTCGCTTCTTTATCCAATCTGACATCCATCGTCATTTATCTGGAGGGTTTTCCTTCGCGCTTTACTCCAATTTCTATTTGTGTGGATTTTGGATGTCCTTCCCCATGAAAATTCAGGCGTTTGACTTTGTGCTTTAACGCCCCTTTTTGGTTCTCTTAACTCTTCACGTTTTTCCTCTTTAGTTTCACCCCAATCATGCATTTTTGTATTTTTTTCTTCCTCAACAGCATTTCTATTTGGACTTCAATCAATCAAGGTGATACAAATCGTCAACCAACCAAAGATCTCTTGCTACGTCCCTTTATTTCTCAACAAGCTTTTCCGGAGATTCGGCGGCTGCTTTCCTGTTTTCTTTGTCTCGTTCCATCTCTTCCTTTCCTCTTTGACGCCCTGCCCTCATCATCGTATTGCTCACTCGAAACCTTTCTGATTTTGGATGTTGGATCCTTTACTCATGAAAATCGGGACGTTTCACTCGGTGTTTACCCTCCTTTTGTCCGCATTTCTAGATTTTTCTTTTTTCCCGTCCAATTTCGCCCCAATCACCATTTTGGTATTTTTTGCTTGCGCGTTTTTCCCAAAAGCTTGGATTTCAGACGTCCTTCCCTATGAAAATCAAGGCACATCATCAACCAGATCTCCGACATCTACTCCTTTACTCCGTATCCTTTTTTCGTAGGTCTTCTTCCGCTTCTCGCAACTGTTTTCTTGTTTCCTTTTATACTTTCCTGTATTCATATTGCTCGAAACCTTCCTGGTTGGATTTTAGACTTCCTTCCCCAGCGAGAGAAAACGAATTAAGATAAAAATGAAACTGGTAACCAAAAAGAAACATGAAAGTGCCATAGAAGCCCCACAGAGATGAGATATATTTAAGAAGAAGGATAGCCGGCAAGACTCGATGGGATAGAATGACAAACGAAAATGTAAAAGAAAGAGTGACTTTGGAGGGAATTGAGAAGAGCCAACTGAGCTGGTATGGATCCTGAGGAAACGTCTAAGAAGATACTAAAGGTGAAAAATCCTATGCCCGTGAAAAGGCATAAGGGAAAAATGAAGAGGAAGAAACCGAAGAAGACAATTATCATTAAGTAAGTGCAGCAAATGAGGAGGGGGTGGAAGAGTAAGCAAAAAGGAGACCCCCAAAGAAGGAGGTCGCGTAGTAAAAGGACCTCAGTGCAATAAAACGAATCTCAATTGTAGATAAAAAAACGGATCAAACTCAAAGGGAGACCATATCAGTGTTTTGTTTGCCAACATGTACTATGGTACTCAGTATTTGGTTGACTACGATTGCTTACCTTGTCTAAAAGAAATTCTGATCTAAAAAGAAAAGAAAAACCCAAAAGGTAGGTAAGCTACGGAAAGTTTTCTACAGAGATAAATTGAGTACAATAGAGGAAAAAGAAGAAGAAGAAGAAGAGAATGGAAAGGAAAACAATGGGGACAAAACTAGGACCAAATATAACAAAGGCACAAGAAAAATAGAGGATGAATTGGGAGGAGCAAAGGTAGGAAACCTACGGAAAGATTTTTTATAGAGATATGTTGAGTACAGAACGGGAAGAAGAAGAAGAAGAGAATGGAGAGAAAAATGATGAGGACAAAACTAGGACCAAATATACCAGAGGAGCAAAAAAATAGAGGAGGAATTGGGAGAAGAAAAGATCGTAAGGTATATGAAAGTGCGGAAGATGCAACGGTAAGAAAACCGAAGAAGAAGAATAATACAACAGACTCCATTATGGCCAAGAAACAAAGGAGGACAAGAAAAGACCACAATTCAAAAGCCTTAGCGTTAGCCAAAAGCCTAAGAACTGAACGGCCAGATGATGACTTCAATCTTTGAATTTCTCCGATTTTTCTTCTTCTTTCTTCCTTCGTTCTATAGTCTGGTTTTCTACAGAAAAAAGGAATTGCATTTTCTTGCATTGATTCGTAAAAATAATCTGAAAATTTCGGTTTTATTGCGGCGGATGTATTTGAAGTCTGAGCCTTTCTTCTTTCTTCAAACGTCAAGGTTTTCTTCACAGGTGTCTTTCTTTCTTTGCTTACTTCGTTGAGCAGCTAGCTTCATTGTTAGGAAAGTTTCGGTCGTTTATTACTTGTTTCGAATTTTTCTTCTTATATTCTTCTTCACAGGTGACTTCTTTCTATATTCTGCTTTTCTGTAAACGCAACCGAAATCTCAGCCTTCCTTCTTTCTTTAAACTTCGTGTTCTACACCGATGTCTTTCTTCCTTCCTTCTTTATATGAGTAACGCGATTGCGGGCAGATATAATCAAAGCTACGTTCTTTTCCTTCTTGTTTAGAATTTCCTCGATTCTTCTTAGGTGACTTTCTTTCTTCCTTCGTTCTACGTTTCGTTTTTCCGAAGAAGAAAATATGGTTGCTTTTTTAATTGAATCCGACAGTTTAAGTCTCAGTCTTTCTTCTTTCTTTAAAGTTTGTGTTCTTCACCTTCTTGTTTCGAATTTCCGCGATTTTTCTTCTTATATTCCTCTCAGGTGACTTTCTTTCTTTCTTTCTTTTTCATATATTCTGTTTCTCCAGAGAAGAAACTTTTGTAGTTTCTTGAATTGAATCCAGTAAACGTAACTGAAATCTCAATGTTTCTTCTTTCTTTAAACTTTGTATTCTTCACAAATATCTTTCTTCGTTCTTTCTTTCTTTGAGTAGCTCGATCGCGGGCAGACACAAACGGTACATTCTTTTCGTCCTTGTTTTAATTTCTTCGATTTTTCTTCTTCTCGTATTGTTCTCAAGTGACTTTCTTCTTCTTTCGTTCCTTCTTTATATGTATACTCGGTTCTTCCAGAGAAGAAAATGTTGTAGTTTTTTGATAGACTATATTGAATCCGACAATATTGTTTATTCCGGTAAACGTAAGCGAAGTCAGAGCCTTTCTTCTTTCTTTAAATCGATATGATTTTTTCTGTGTCTTTCTTCCTTGATTGCGGACAAATACAATGAAAGAATTTCGGCGATTTTTCTTCTTATACAGGGCGATTTTCTTCCTTCCTTCTTTCTTTCTTTCTGTATTCTGTTCTTTCAGAGAAGAAAGCCTCTGTTGTAGCCTCTGGCAGAAATAATTCGAATGTTTTGTTTATTCGGGTATGGACGTAAATGAAGTCTCATTTTTTCTTCATTCTTTGTTTCTTTGAACTGTTATATTTTTCTTTTGAGTTCTTCGCGGATGTCTTTTTTCTTCTTTCAAAAAGAAGAAATTTTGCATTTGTTTTTGAATTGATTCGCCAAAGCAATCCCGAAATTTTGTTCATTCGGGTGAAGTCTCATTTTTTTTTCTCTCTTTGAATTTCTATGTTTTCTCTTTTCTTCTTCCACAGAAGAAATGTTGCAGTTTTTTTTTTTTAAATTGATTTGCCAAAGCAATTCCAACATTTTGTTCACTCGGGCAGGCGTAACCGAAGTCTTAATTCTCTCCACAGTTCAGGTCAAAACGCAGCCGTGCGATGTCGCGACTATGTGGCGAGGTCTTAACTTTTCTTCTTCTTTCGTAAATTTTTTCTTTTC
Source organism: Dorcus parallelipipedus (assembly GCA_958336345.1). Lineage (NCBI taxonomy): Eukaryota > Metazoa > Arthropoda > Insecta > Coleoptera > Lucanidae > Dorcus > Dorcus parallelipipedus. The sequence goes on along the minus strand of OY284477.1, from coordinate 2,259,458 downwards.
TTTTTTTAATTTCAGAATGTCAATGAGTATTTATGAAAAAAAACAAAAACAAAATGTAATAGTACATAACACGTTTGCAAAATGGCGCCCTTGACTACTATAATTATTTATAATTTATGAACGTAATATTGGAGTGCACTTTGTACAATGTTTATGACACATCTACAATCCAGCGTTTCTGATCGTTGGCAATACTGAGTATCGAGTTCTAACTGGATAGTCACAAAAATATGACTTGCGTTATAAAAAAATCCACAACGCCATCTGTTAAGAACGTTAAAAAAGTTTTCTGTTTCGTTCGTTTTAATTTATGAATCTACTGAATTCTGTTTTGTCTGAATTGTCTTTTGTTTTTGTTTCATTTTTTTTTTATATAATTGTTACATACTTTGTTAAATTGTTTTGTTAAATGTTTTGTCACCTTTCCTTCGGAAGTTTTTTTTTTTAAATTTATTAATATACTGAAGTGTGTTGTAAATTGTGTTGCCTTTTGTTTCTATTGTTTTTTAAAACTTTATGCTCGATTGTCTTTTATTTTCATAATAATTTTTTTTTAATTTGATTGTTTTTTTAATTTTATTTTCTTTGTTTTGTCATCATTCTTTTTCAATTGTTTTTTTTTAAATTTATTATTAACTTACGATCACAAGAAATAACTTACATAAATATTGTTACAAGACATTCAAAAGCGCCATCTATTAAAACATACTGAAAGTTCTTTTTTGATTTATGAACCTGCCAAATTCTGTTTTGTTGTGTCTTTTGTTTTTATTTTATTTTTAGATATTATTGTTACATATTTTGTTAAATTTTCTTTGTTTGTTACCTTTCCTTTCGAACAGTTTTTTTTAATATTTATTAATACAAATAATGTAATGGTGCTGTAAATTGCGTTGTCTTTTGTTTCCATTGTTTTTTTTTTAATTTTATTATTTCGTATTTTTTTTAAATTCTTTCAATTTCTTTATTTCATTTTCTTTGCTTTCTCATTAAAAAAATTATTAGTCTACATATTGAATTGTTATAGAAATTTGTTCCAAGTCGGTTTGTTAGGTTAAAAATCGGTCGCGGGGTGTTGTATTGTAAATTAGATTGTTTTTTGTTGTATTATTTTTTTAAATATGATTATTTTTGAGTTTTATACATACATATTTTGTTTTCTATATTTTGTCACCGTTCTTTTCAAATTGTTTTTTTTTTTAAATTTATTATTAATATACTATCACAAAAAAATAACTTATAAGACATTCTACAGCGCCATCTGTTGAAACATACTGAAAGTTCTTTTAGAGTTTGTTTTAATTTATGAATTTATCGAAATCTGCTTTATTTTATAAAATTCTGAATTCTGTTTTGTTGCATCTTTTATTTTTATTTAATATTATTGGTACACATTTTGTTAAATTGTGTTTATTTGTTTTCTTTGTTTTGTCACTTTTCCTTCCGAAAGATTTTTTTTTAATTCTTTTAATTAATTAAATTTTTAAAATTAATTATTTTTTTATTAATATACTGAACTGTGCTATAAATTGTGGGCTCTATTTTTATTGTTTTTTTCGTATTTTAAAAAAATTCTATTACTTATTTCATTTTCTCTGTTTTCCCATCGTTCTTTTTATTAAAGAAAAATTATTAAATTGTTATAGAAATTTGTCTACAGTCGGTTTTTTAAGTTAAAAAACGGTCGCTCGATTGTCTTTTGTTTTTATTATTATTTTTTTTTTCTTTGTTTTGTCACTGTTCTTTTCAATTTTTTAATTTATTATTAACACACCATCACAAAAAAATAACTTGTATTGACGTTCAACAGCGCCATCTGAAACATGCTGAAAGTTCTTTTTTCGTTTGTTTTAATTTATGAATCTGCCGAATTAAGTTTTGTTGTGTTTTTTGTTTATATTTTACTTTTTAATATTATTGTTACATATTCCTTCCGCACAGTTTTTTTTTCTCATTTTATTTATTAATGTATCGAATTGTGCTGTAAATTGTGTTGTCTTTTGTTCCTATTGCTTTTTTAAATTTTATTATTTCGTGTCTTTTTTAATTCTTTCAATTTCTTTATATCATTTTCTTTGCTTTCTCATTAAAAAATTATTAGTCCATTAAATTGTTATAGAACTTTGTTGCTTAAATATTTAATTTACGACAGATTTATTTTGCGTCCTTGTTTGGCCTTCAACGACAAGGATAACCAAGGACGAATTGATTATTATGAGTAATTGAAATCGTTTATTTTAAATGCATGTCGATGGTCGACGGGAAAAAATTAATTAATTAATTTTAAAAGAAAAGTGGCATTGTGTTTCAACGAGCGACGTGTCGAAACACACCGTTCTCAAAACTATTTGGATTTCCATGAACCTCCGCGAAAGTATTTCGAACGCTTAGATTACGATTTTTTTAATCTCTTACAAAGCGTTATATCATTGCTGATAAAAATTAGGTGGAAGCTTCAGTTTCTGAATCACCGAATCTTTTCTGCTCGCGCCAATTTTTTTGGCAAATTGGACAAATCTATGTATATATTTTTTTTTAATTAATATTTCCACCAGTAGCTTCATACGAGTGCATATTTGGAGTGTATGGCTAGGAGGTCTGGTCAAAATTGGTCAAATCTAGATTGAAGCGATTAAGAAATTCGCGATTCGATTGTCCGCTTTCCTCATGATGACACAATTGAAATCGCGTTCTTATCTCCGCCTATCACAATCGCGGACTTTATCGCTCCACTTCCTTGTCGGAATCACGCATCGCCCTGTTGAGCGGTGGCAGGTAGATAACGTGAACGGCGATGATAAAAATTGTGTTATGTTTACCACTTTTTTTTGCGCATACCTTCCCTCCCTCGTCTCGTTCGGTTCATTGTCTCAAAAGTATCTTTGCGCAAAAAATAAATAAATAAACGAAGATAAGCTCGTTTTAGGTTCATTTTTCGAATAATTCAATTACACACTCGAACGTTTAGTGGGGAGAGTTGTACATTTGTGTCCTCGATATGTACATCAAGTAAAATATTTTGAATTTTATGACACACGAATGTAAAGAAAACTTACGACAAGAACACATTAAATGACTTAAAAGTGAATATTCACAACGCCGCCGCCGCGCCGTGCCAATCGCGACATGCTAATGCCAGCGCTTCTTCGCCGTGCTCGTCTCACTAATGATGGATCACTTGTCCTAATATTTAAAAATTACAATGGTGAACGTAAATCTTGCTTTTGTTTTCTTTTTATCTTCAATGAAAAGAAAAATTATTATTATTATTATGAAGAACAATAGAATCTGCTTCTATAGTTTGTTTTCTATTTTTCTATTTTCTCGAAACTATCGAATATAATTGGTCGAAACAGAATTGTAATTAAAAAAACGTGATCTTGATTATTTTATTAAAATCAATTGGACTGAAGTGGGAATGTGAAAAAAGAAAATAAATCACAGTTACAATTTATTTTCGACTTTTAATTTATTTTAATTCATGAAATTAACCTCAAATTCGACTTCGTGAGTACGTACATAATACTCCACCGCATCAGTAATTTATTATTTGCACTTGTTTTCGGTAAACAAGGTGTTGTTATCGTTTGCTCGTGCTTTGCTTCCGCGAAAATTGCAAAAGTTTATTCGTTTAACAACTGTGTTAAACCATACATAACATTAGAATTCATTAGAAATCTGAATTATTTATTTACTGTAAGGTTCAAAGTATAAGAATGCGAAAAAAATTAAAATGCATCGAATCTCAGAAAAGTTTAATAGCTGTTAAATACCTACACATGTACAATATGTAATGGTAAAGGTGATTCGATAATGTAAGAGGTCGCCACAATGACATCGAACGAATCAAGTGCTTGCATTACATGAATTATTTTAATTATACTCTCGGGAAATAGTATAATAATAAAGACGAAAAACAAATTAAAAAAATTGCAGCCAGGCGAAGAATTTTGCTAATTTTCGGAGAAACTTCGATAATAAAATAAATAAGAAGAAAAGAAGGCACGAAAACAAGCCCAAAAAAATAAGTAAAGGTATAATTTACACATCACGAGATAATGCTAAACGTAGGACATTAGAAACATTAGAAAAACATTTAGAAATAGTATGGCAAATAATACGAAGGCGAGGGTAGGTGGACAAAAACTTTTCGACTGTAGTGTACATGTCTTTTTTTTAATATTTCGCACTCCCTCTAGCGCTTTCATTTTAGAAGCTAGAGGAAAACTTTCAACGCAAAAGTTGTAGGGCTTCACCCGTACCATCTCGTCGAGCTATCACAGAACACAAAAGCGCATCGCGAAGTGGAGAAAAAGATGCGACCTGTGCTTTTTTTTTAACGAAACACCTCGTGTATCGTTCGCCTAAATGGAATTTAAAAAATATATAATATGTGGATATTTGGTTAAGCCGTTTGCAACGTATTTGAGTTTAAAGCGCCCACAAATCAACATTTATAAAAATAAAGAAAAAATTTTTATTGTTAACTAATTAATTTCGTTGCGCTTCAGTTTCTCGCGATTGCACATCATCACTTGCTAATCTAATCAAAACAGTGATTATGAATTTTGTTTTTTGCAAACATCGCGTGAGAGACCCAAAACTTTTCGACCGCAGTGTACGTTTACAGAAATTCCGTTTCGGCTCTCATGGTTTAACGATCGGGCTCCTCTCCTTTAAACGCAAGCCTCTTTTAAATCCACTTTCGTACCGAAATATTATTTTGTGTGAAAGTGCCCGGTCGCAATAGACAATACAGAACGAGACCTTATCCGGATTGCTTCGGTATTTACCGCCTCTCAATCACGCGAACGCGAACATCGTTTTTTCAAAAACAAAAAACCCGCGAGGGGGAGACGGGACAAAAACTTTTCGACTGCAGTGTACACGCCTTTCAAAAGAAAATATTTTGCACCCCACCTAGACGCTTCATTTTAGGAGCTAGAGAAAAATTTTAAACACAAAAATTATAGGGCTTCATCCATACTATCTTCTGCAGTTATCACAAGAAACAAAAGCGAATCGCAAAGTGGAGAAAAGGACTGCAACTTGCGTTTTTCTTTTAAATGAAATGCCCTATGTATTGTTCGCCGAGATGAAAGATAATTTTTTTCTAATTTCAAAAATATATAACATGTTGATGTTTGGATGAGGCGTTCGTGACGTATTTGAGTTTAAAGAGTCAATAAATTAATGTTTAAAGAGATCAAGGTGGCCTGGAAAAAACTAATTCGCTTGGTTACGTGTCGAACACTCGAATGCATATCGCCGTTTGCTAAAACTGAAAAAGATTTGTAAACATCGCGCGAGGGACCATAAACTTTTCGACTACAGTGTACATTTACAAAAATTTTGTTTCAGTTTCATTTTTTTTTTAATTTGGTTTCCCTTCTCATTTAAAAATAATCGCTTTTAAATGTATGTTCGTGGCGAAACATTGTTTTGTGTGAAATTATCGGACTGCGAAGGACGATATTTTTAGGACGTCGTCATTCGATTTACTTTGGTATTTAGTGCGCCTCTCAATCACTCGAACGTAAACATCGTTTTTCAAAAACAAAAAACGCGCGTGGGGAAGACGGGACAAAAACTTTTCGACTGCAGTGTACACGCCTTTCAAAAGAAAATGTTTTGCACCCGGACGCTTCATTTTAGGAGCTAGAAAAAAAGTTTAAATACAAAAGTTGTAGGGCTTCATCCATACTATCTTCCAGAGTTATCGTAAGAAACAAAAGCGCATCGCAAAGCGGAGTAAACAAATGCAACCTGCGTTTTTTTAACGGAACGCCCTGTGTATTGTTCGCCGAAATGAAAGATCATTTCTCCCTGATTTCAAAAATATATAATATGTTGATGTTTTGATGAGCCATTTGCGACATATTCGAGTTTAAAATTTCAAGAAATCAAGTCGGCCTGGAAAAAATGTTTATTATTAATTCATTTGGTTACGTTTCGTCATTTGCTAAAGCTAAAATAATGATTTGGCAGTTTTTTTTGCAAACATCGCGTGAGGGGCCAGAAACTTTTCGACTGCAGTGTACAAAAAATATTTTGCACCCCACCCAGAGGCTTCGTTTTAAGAGCTAGAGGAAAACTTTAAGAGCAAAAGTTGTAGGGCTTCACCCGTACTATCGTTTGGAGTTATCGCAAGAAACAAAAGCGCATCGCAAACCGGAGAAAAAATGCAATTTGCCAATTTGTTTAATGGAACGTCCTATATATTGTTCGCCGATATGAAAGATCGCGTTTGGCTGATTTCAAAAATATATAACATATTGATGTTTTGATGAGCCGTTTGCGACATATTCGAGTTTAAAGTTTCAAGAAATCTAGTCGGCCTGGAAAAAATGTTTATTATTAATTCATTTGGTTACGTTTCGTCATTTGCTAAAGCTAAAATAATGATTTAGCAGTTTTTTTTGCAAACATCGCGTGAAGGGCCAAAAACTTTTCGACCGCAGTGTGCAGAAAATATTTTGCACCCCACCCAGAGGCTTCGTTTTAAGAGCTAGAGAAAAACTTTAAAGGCAAAAGTTGTAGGGCTTCATCCGCACTATCTCTCGGAGTTATCATAAGAAACAAAAGCGCAACGCAAACTGGAGAAAAAGTGCAATTTGCGTCTTTTTTTAATGGAACGCCCTATGTATTGTTCTCCGATATGAAAGACCGCGTTTGCCTGATTTCAAAAATATATAACATGTTGACCTTTTGATAAACCGTTTGCGACATATTCGAGTTTAAAATTTCAAGAAATCAAGTCGGCCTGGAAAAAATGTATATTATTAATTCATTTGGTTACGTTTCGTTATTTGCTAAAACTAAAATAATGATTTAGAAGTTCTTTTTTGCAAACAACGCGTGAGGGACCAAAAACTTTTCGACCGCAGTGTACAGAAAATATTTTGCACCCCACCCAGAGGCTTCGTTTTAAGAGCTAGAGAAAAACTTTAAGAACAAAAGTTGTAGGGCTTCACCCGTACTATCGTTTGGAGAAACAAAAGCGCATCGCAAACTGGAGAAAAAATGCAATTTGCGTCTTTTTTTAATGGAATGCCCCGTGTATTGTTCGCCGGTATGAAAGCTCATCTCTGCCTCATTTCAAAAATATGTAACACGTTGACCTTTTGATGAGCCGTTTGCGACATATTCGACTTTAAAGTTTCAAAAAATCAAGTCGACCTGAAAAAGAAGTTTATTCTTAATTCATTTGGTTACGCTTCAAACATTCGAATGTGTATTGTCGTTTACTAAAGCTAAAATAATGATTCAGAAGTTTTTTTCGCAAACATCGCGTGAGGGACCAAAAACTTTTCGACTGCAGTGTAGAAAAAATATTTTGCACCCCACCCAGACGCTTTGTTTTAGGAGCTAGAGAGAAACTTTAAACGCAAAAGTTGTAGGGCTTCATCCGCACTATCTTTTAGAGTTATCGCAAGAAACAAAAGCACATCGCAAACTGGAGAAAAAATGCAATTTGCGTCTTTTTTAATGGAATGCTCCGTGTATTGTTCGCCGATATGAAAGCTCATGTTTGCCTGAGTTCAAAAATACATAACATGTTGATGTTTTGATTAGCCGTTTGCGACATATTTGACGTTGACGTCTCAAATAAACAAGTTGGCCTGGAAAAACCTTAATTACTAATTAATCCATTTAGTTACGTTTCAGACATTCGAATGTGTATTGTCATTTGCTGAAGCTAAAACGGTGACTTAGAACTTTTTTTACGTGAGGGGCCGAAAACTTGTCGATCGCAGTGTACATTTACGTTAGAAATTTGCTCTGGGTTTTCGTACTTTTACGATTCGGTTTGCCTTCTCCTCTAAAAATACTTAAATTTATTTTCGCAGCAGCAAAATATTATTTCGTGCGAAAGTATTTGATCGCGATAGGACTTTATCTGGACCACTTCGGTATTAACCGCCTCACGATTGCTCCGTCGTAAACATCGCTTCTCCTCGAAAACAAACACCTATCGCCCGAGGGGGAAGAGGGACAAAGGACCGCCGAAAACTTACTTGACAATGATTTCGCTCGTAAATAAAACGACGGGCGGCGCGGCGCGGCGCGCGGTTGAAATTTTATTCATTCTCATTCTCGACAAAGTCTCTCGAAACTTTGTGGACTCGCGAGGCGCGTAATTATTCCGCGGCCTCATTGTTAAATAAGTTTCGCTCGGGCTTTAAGCGCAAGTTTATCTTGAAGCACGAGTTGAGGCTTTGAATTTGAGTTCTGCTTTTAAACGCGACAATAAACCGAAATTACTTATCAAGATGAGATGCAAAGTCGAGCCGAGTGTTACAAGGAGTAATAATCGATCTGGGATTTATTCGGTCTGCTATTAATAAAAGCGTTATCTGCAAGGACAAATGATTTTTATCGCTCGTAAAATTACAAAACGTGATTAGGACGAGAGACGACTTCTTCAATCTGAAACGTACAACCAAAGGAAAAAAAAAACGTTTCGAAACGCCGCCGCAGACGTAGAAAATGTGGGCGTGCGTAAAATTAAATTAAATTCCTGGATTGATTGATTTTTCTATCATTCGCGAACGTGGAAAGCTTAATCGTGCTTTGCGGTCTCAACAGGTGTTTCATTTATTGAAAAGCCACCCCCGGCGACTGTTGCGTCAAGCCCCGGTATAAAACGCGACGAAACCCCCCGAATCACATCCAGTACCATGGAACGAATCGTCCTGGTGTTTTGTGCCTTGCTCTTGTGCAACTTCTTGGTATGTGCCTACGACGACGGCGGCGTAATTGGCAACTCCGAGAAAATTAAGACGTCTTCATTGTGGTTCGGCCCCCGACTTGGAAGGAAGAAGAGAAAGGAAACAACCCCGTCGAGTTGCATGGAATGCGACGAGCTGGAGCTGCTTGGGAAGTTGCTGAGCTGTGATGCCATCGTGAAGTGTGGCATCTACGAAGTAATGAAGAAGATGAAAGAGTCGAGGAGAGAATAGAGTACCTGCGGGAACACCGGAGAAATGTTTGTTGTTGTATGCCTTGTAACGAAAACCAAATATAACTAGATTATTAAAGTTACTAAAAACGTCAACCATCAAGAGCCTCTTGCCCCTACTTATTAACTTTAACGCATCCTATCTTCGTTTTGACTAGGGACCTTCCGCTCGAGCCCCTTATCACATGGGAGTGTTTACGTTACGATGAAAGTTTGAAATTCTTTCGTGGATACGCCCGTCTTTATTTAATAATTTACTTTATTTAATGATACTCCATGTACGTATACAAAAGTGCCCCTTTTTGACGTCTACGGTTTTCGCCTCCTTTGAGATGGGTTTCGACATTACGGAGGCGATGCTTGAATCTTTCCCGCTCAAAAAATGACGATTTTTTCGATATTGCGGGGGCTAGAATAGATTCCATGAAAATAGACAAACACGTTTCCTAGACACATCCTTGGGGGAGATCGCTTCGCCCGTCGCATCGCCTCCGGTAGCGAAATGATGATAATCGAAGGGGTAGCACTTTGCGGACCACTTTTCGGGAATTTTTTTCGACCCCTAAACCTCGTCGGAGCGCAAAATTCTCGCGATGCAATTCACATAAAAGGACCCGGGAATCTGATGGTGCGGTCCGTTTTTCGATCCGGTCACCCGGAGCGCGCTGTCATGTCCGGATCCGCGAGAATGACCGTTTTTGGCCTTTAAAAAATTATTTGCTGGTTGAATTGAACCCAACTCGGAACGTATATGTACGGTGGGTGGCCGGTACTTTTCATCTACCGAAGGTCAACTCCGGATCCGGTCCTGAATTCGAGTGGACCCCCGAAAACGACGAATTTTCAGTTTTTTTAAGATTTTCCCGCCACCGGACCACTTCTTGGGAATTTTCTTCGACCCCTAAATTTTGTAACTCACATAAAAGGACCCAGGAATCCGATGGTGCCGTCCGCTTTTCGATCCGGGTGCTCGGAGCGCGCTGTCATGTCCGGATCCGCGAAAATGACCGTTTCTGGCCTTTAAAAAATTATTTGCTGGTTGAATTGAACCCAACTCGGAACGTATATGTACGGTGGGTGGCCCGTACTTTTCATCTACCGAAGGTCAACTCCGGATCCGGTCCTGAATTCGAGTGGACCCCCGAAAACGACGAATTTTCAGTTTTTTTTAAAGATTTTCCCGCCGCCAGACCACTTTTTGGGAATTTTCTTCGACCCCTAAATTTTATAACTCACATAAAAGGACCCAGGAATCCGATGGTGCCGTCCGTTTTTCGATCCGGGTGCTCGGAGCGTGCGGACAGGTCCGGATTCGCGAAAATGGTCGTTTTTGGCCTCTAAAAAGTTATTTACTAGTTGAATCGGATCAAACTCGGAACGTATATGTACGGCGGGTGGCCCGTACTTTTCGTCTACCCAAGCTCGACCCCGGAACAGGTCCTGGATTCAAATGGCCCTCCGAAGACAACGAATTTTCAGTTAACCCATTCAGGACGGCTGAAAATATGTGCTTCTCGAGCGCATGGCCGGGCACGGGAAAAGTACGCATTGTAAATACGTATTATTGAAGTGACTGACATCTAGCGGATAAAAAAGTATTAAACATTTATGTATTAGAGATTTCTTCTGTATTTTTTTACAAATACGTTGTCCGGCTCACAAAAACATAATTTTTATAAAATGTGTGCGGCAATCAGTTTGAACAACTTTTGATCCATAACGTAATAGTACGGCACTAGGAAATAAAAGTCACCAGCTGAGCATACTTGTTTTTATTGGAAACGCTCAAAAAGAAATGTAACAATAAGAAAATAAATAATTAGCAAGTATCGAATACGACCCAGAAGGGGTGGCAATGAGTTGAACTAGAAGTGAAACTAAATAACTTTGCTATCAAGCAGGCCATTATCCGATAAGCAGATCTGCTTTTCCTTCACAGCAAAGACTTAAAGGAAGTAACTTCATTAAAAATAACTTAACGCCGCGTTTAGATGAAGCAACCAAGTAAGTAAATAAAAATAATTAAAATATTTTAGATCTTGTAACCAAAATGGGCCTTTCGTCAATCGTAGAATTCCCATAAATCGTTATACTGGCCTTAAAAATGTATTTCTTCAGTATGCACATTTCTTAATTCCAATAACGCCATCCACAAGGGCTTTGGAAATGGAAGAGAAACCTTTTGAGAAGAGAAGCCAGATAGTCTTTAACCCTCGGGCGTTCTGTCTTTCTAAAGAAGCTGATCAGAAAGTAAACATTTTTCTGAAGATCTTACATTTAAAGGCGTTGGTCAAAGGCATTCCCGAAGAAGACCTTAGAATGACTTTATGGTAAAATGCAAATCCTCATTTTAGAGAAAAAATGAAGGTTTTCTTTAAGTCGTAAATAACGTCATTCTAACGGTGAGACCTCTTTCGAGTCATATTCACTCAGGTCTTTTCTGTTGATGGCTAGGTTATATTTAGAATTAGAAAGATGTCAAAGAGAGGTAACAAAGCTTATTTAATCCCCAAACAATTTCAAAAATCCTGAAATCCTTCGAGTCATTCTTTTTGTGTTGATCCAAAAATGTTTGCTCAAAGTTCAGGTACTGTTATGTCCAGTTCTCATTTCCGTTCTTTCTTACGTTCTCATTTACTAGTATGTGTGGGCAAAAGAAGTTCAGACAGTTTTCTACCTTGAAATGTTTACAATGATTTGGAAGCTCACACACTTGATAATACTAATAACCATTGACGGAGATTCTAAACCACTTTCTTATGGAGAATTAACATTGTGAGCCAAATGTGCAAGTATGGTTGCCTATCGTCGCTCTGATGGACACTCAATGCGGAAGCCAATGGTTGCTGCTGGGGCGCGCTGAGTGAGCAGTTTTTATCAAAGAGAGTCAGTTTTTATTAAACGGGGAACAATTTTCTGTTAAACAGAGGGGGTGCCGTTTTTGTTAAACGAGATAGAAAACTGATAGCAATGATAGAAACTGCCCTTGTCTTTTTTGTCATCTTATATTTTTTACTTCTTTGCATTTCATTCTTTTTCGGCCGTTTGCTTAGAGTTTACCCAGGTATTAATGAAAAGCCAAGCCTTGGACAGCCTTGCCCTAAACGTTGGCGAAGCCTCTTGTGAAGTTCCGACTACGTCGATAAGTTTACCTAATGTTTTCCAACAAGAACCTAGATCATTCGCACACACGATATACGCAGCAGTACAATTAGGCGAGAAGTGACGCCGTGAAACAAAACAAAACAGGTTAACGCGAAGCAATCGCAAACGAAGTCAGCGCCGACCAATCAGAACAAACAGTTTTCGAGATATCCATGTAGGGCGCACGATTCGGGGATCAATAACTTCGAGCCTGCGTAGAAGTGCTCGGGAAAGTCAGGGTTGCCACATTAAACTCTAAATTGGCCGAAATTCTCAAACGTTGCCAACTTATTTCGTACGAGATTTTGAAACGTAACAGCACGCATGCAAGACTAAGCGTAACTCGCGTCCATTTGCTGAGGATACGAAAAATATACTGAATTGCCGAATTATCAGTTTCTTATGGCGTCAATCGCGATAAGAGCAAAATTTGAATTCTATCTCTGCAACGTAAGATGTCCGTTTTGTTTTACTTAATTTTTTTGTGGCTTAAACTGAACTATTGTAAGTACATAATTTCAGTTTCTTACAGTACTACTGGTTTTAATATTGTTTGCAAGAATAACAAAAAGGGCGCAAATCCCCTTTTCTGTCCTGGATTCAAGTGGCCCCCCGAAAACAACGAATTTTCAGCTTTTTAAGATTTTCCCACCGTCAGACGACCTTTCGGGAATTTTTTTCGACCCCTAAACTTCGTCTGAGCGCAAAATTCCCGCGTTGCAATTCACATAAAAGGACCCAGGAATCTGATGGTGCGGTCCGTTTTTCGATCCGGTAGCCCGGAGCGCGCGGACAGGTCCGGATCCGCGAAAATGACCGTTTTTGGCCATTAAAAAAATTCCAGGAACATTGATTACTGGCCGAATTGGACCAAACTCGAAATGTACGTCTACGATAGTTCGTGCTTCTTATCTGCCGAGGCTCAACCTCAAACTCGGTCCTGGATTTGAGTGGACCCCCGAAAACGACGATTCTTTCTCTTTTCTTAAGATTTTCCCTAAAACCTGACATTAGAAAATCATCATTTTCACTTCTGAGATATTTCCATGGATTCATACTTTATCCCAACCCTGTATATGTAATACTTATGGCTATTTCTACCAAACACATAAGCTGAGCTTAAATTTAAGTGGTGTTTATAATGTGAGATTTAGACAGTTAGTACAATTCCAACTTAACTTCAAGTCAAAGCTTAAACCTTTAACGACTATTGTTGAAATAATCGTCGTTATGGGTTTAAGCTTCAACTTAACTTTAAACTGACATTGTACGACTAGGTCTTAAAGTCACACGCCATTGCGTAAGTCATATTGTAAGGGACGCTTAAAGTTAAGCTGAGCTTAGTGTTTGGTGTAAAAGGCCAATAGAACTTCGGGGAAAAAAACTATATCCAAAGTGACCATGAAAAATTCAGATTTGACCGCAAGGGGAAGCAATCAATAGGCTCAACATTATATTAACCAAAGCCTCGGAATGATGTACAGTTTTGAGAGCGCCATTTGAGTTGATTCTGCACAACTTTGATTTCAGACTTATTATAGTATCGCCATTAATAAGAGTAAAGGAAAGAGTTGAATTATTTAGTTTCAAAAAACATATAACTTCTATTTACTCCAGGAGTAAAGAAACAGCATCATACACATTTTCGTGAACTGGACTGATGGAACTGGATCAGAAATATTCAGCGCATGTATGAGCTGTAATCGTTTTCTATTCTTACTTGCTGCTGTTAGGTTTGATGACAAGACTACCAGACAAGAGAGGAAGAAGACTGACTAACTTGATGCAATTCGATTCATACTTGATCGTTTCATACACCTATGGAATAATGACCTATGGAAATAAAATAGTGTGCCCTTAATTAGTTCGTTATAATGCCATTTGAATTATTTATATTGCATTTCTATACAAAATCTAACTGCTATTTTATGTATTATATTTTTTTTATAAATCTGGACATCAAATCCTAAGTTCACATTTCCCAGAAAAAGAAGCACGCGCCAAGAGCAACGAAAAATTGGTTCATGGAAGGTGCGTAAAATGTCTACGCTGTTTTTTTGCAAAAACACCAGTGAAATCTGCGTTTTAAATCGTTAATAACATTCGATAGGATTACTGAATTGTTATTTAACTATTCGCAATGTAACAATAAGCTCTTATGAACAAAGATTTCTGTTAGTGCATTAAACTTACTGACAATTATAACTACTTGAAATGGGAATGACATTTGAGAAAATGAATTAATCAAAGACATACGATTTTCTTTCCATAGGTCACTTGATTAGAAAAGATATTGATCACGCATTATGTAGGAGAACAAATAACAATAGACGAAATGTTGATACCTTTTAGGTGTAGCTTCATTCAGTATAACCCCAACAAACCTTGCCCAAGAAATATTTAGCTACTGTTATTACTTTTTTTTAACAAATATCTCATTTTTACAAAATAAAATAATCTTAATAACATTTATTAAGTAGTTCTAATATAATTAAGATATCAGTTACAATACAAATAAATAAATTATAAATATTATCACATAAATCACGATTTTTCTGGATACAATACATCAAATGGGAAAGTCTTGTATACTCTGTTGGTGTACTGCGTCATAATAGTGCCCAAAGATTTACTAAGTAGGGGCTTAATATCTTCAAAAAGGGCTTCGTAATTTTCATTGATCACGTGATTTATGTTGGCATTCAATGGCGCGTTACCTCCAAATAAATCATCGAATTTCAAAGTCATCTTTCTTATTGCGATATCCACGTCCTCTTTTTCCAGTATGAGATGTTTCACTCCCTTCTTGAAATAAGTTTTACCGTACCAAGTTCCATTTAAAACCACGTTTGCTAGAAAGAAGAACGAATTTTTTTAGTTTTGAGGCGAGTAAAATGCCAAATAAAGGAGATGAGAAGTACTTACAATAATTGCCATAAACTTTGCCCTTACTGTCGAATTGGAACAACAGAAACCTTCCCTTACTCGTGTAATTTCCTGTTAGTTTCATCTGGGGGAAACGTGTCACCACGTGAAACGTAAGCTTCTTCATGTCTACGTCAACTTGAAGAACTTCATAGTCTCTGCCTCCTACGAAATATAAATCGGTCATTGTCAGTTGGTAATTGGCATTAGACGAATTTCCTTGATTTAGAGATAACTTTTCTATTCGCAAAGGATCGATTGTTGGGATGTTGAATTCCGTTATGCCTTTGACGAGGAAAGATCGCAGTGACTGGAAAGTTGTCTTCCAGCATTTCGAGAATTCTGGGTTGTCGAATGCACACACTTTTACATAAGCAGCTGTAACACATGTTTGTTTAAATCAATTAATTGTTAGTGCCTTGAGTTAGTAAATTTAAAATAAAGTAAATTGTCATATGAAATATCACAAGAGATTTAGTACAAATTGAAAATAATTCGACAAGTTTTCCTTCGAAAACTTGTCAGGCAATAAACACGAGTGTGTAGGGCTCGAGTGGCTATTGTCATGGCAACAATGAACATTTATACTAATTTTAGCCACTGGTGAGGAACTAAAGCGTTTGCGATTTTTTTAAATATTGTAACGATTTTACGGGTTCTATTAATTTTTATTTTAAAACAAAACACGAAACAGTTAAACAAATTTATTTAAAAACAAACGAATTAACACTAACTTAAACAATAATTTATTTATAAACTTATACGTAATTTATGTTAACAGCCGAGCGAAAGTTTATAACGCGACTTCAATTCTGAACTGTCAAATACTGAATTTTCGCTTGTTTTATAGCCGGGGTTGTTTATCTGGAACATTCGAGCGCGCGACGGAAAGTCTCAGATTGATTTCATCGCTGACGTGATGTCGAAGCGTCCGAAGCTTCTCGTCTAAGACGTGTCGGCGGTGACGCATCAGACGGGCAGACGGAATTTGTTTAAACTCTCTCAGTCGCTGGGCCCATCCTCGGGTACGTAACCGCCGAGCCCTTTCATCGGATGAATTCGTTGAGGGGAGATGTGATTTCTTGAAGGGCCCCTGTCGCACACTTTTCCCTTCTCGCTCGGAGTGTCTATTATTACGTTTTTGGGGATGCTCTTTCCGATGCCGCCGTCGGTTTCGACTCCGGATCCGGTCCTTTTTCTCTCTTTTTTTTCTTTTTTGAGATTTCCTCTCCAACCTGACCTTGGGATTTGTTTAAACTCTCTTAAACGCAGGGGCCGTCCTTCGGGTACGTAACCACCGAGCACTTTCCCTTCGCGATTTTCTTGCTGGTGTAATTTCGACAAAGTGAAAGCCGGGGGCGTCTCTTCTTATGTTTTCGGGGACGCTCTTTCCGATGCCGCCGTTGGTTTCGACCCCGGATCCGGTCCTGTCTTGTATACGGCCGGAATTGATTAATTCCCTCTTGTCGGGAAGTAAATAGAAAGGTGTAAATAATGATCTGTCTATTAAATGTGTCCAAGTAAACCGAGCCCATAATTAATTTCCCTATTGTTTCAGAATTGCGTGCGAAATGGTACACCATGGAGGGGCAAACTAATCAGGTGCTGCCAACCTAGAAGGAGGCCCTGGCGGTCGTCTGAACCACCCTAACGATCCGAAACTACAAAATGAGCAGCAACTTAATAAGAGCGTGCATAATCTCGCTCGTCGTGTCTTTCTCAAGGTCACACGGTTAGTATTGGACGAATCAGTCGGACGGAAACTTTGATTTCTAGTTGAAACGCCTTGTAGATGCCAGCGAGACGAATCCGTCGGTGACGGAAGCGAGCAACAAAATCCACATCGATCTCATGAAAAATCTCGAAATACTCTCCCTCTCCCATGTCATCGGCAACCTCGAAGTAGAAGAACAATCCTCCACCGTCACGACGACGACGACGGACGACCCGCCCAAGGTGATCAACGCGACCTTGATCTGCGAGAGCTCTCTCGAAGACTTCCCCACCTTCTTCACGCACGAACAGCGCAAGCAGGGGGCTATCCTCATCCCCTTCCTCGTCGGCTTCTATTGCTTCTGCTTCATCGCCGTCATCTGCGACAGGTACTTCATCCCCTGCGTGGAGAAGATCTGCGACGCGCTCAACTTGTCCGAGGTAAGGACGACTTTCTCAGATTGTTTTAATTTATTGAAAGCCGATGGCATCATCAAAATATGAAATTAGAAATTTGGCTTTTTTTTAATAGGACGTCGCCGCCGCCACGTTCATGGCCATCGCCACCTCGGCGCCGGAATTGTTCGTCAACATCATAGGAACGTTCATAACTCACTCCGACATTGGGATCGGCACCATCGTTGGGTCGTCGATGTTCAACACGCTAGGTGTCGCCAGTGTGGGAGGATTGTTTGCAGCATCAGTAAGTTTTGACCCAAGAAAGTAGCGCAGCGGTTAGGCCTATTCAATAGAATGATGCAACTCATTCAACTTCTTCATAGATTCGCATTACATAAGCCACAACAACAAAACAAAACCCATTATCTCAACAGCTAAATTAACGAGCCTTATCTGACAGGCATTGTTTTTTTTTAGCCGATCCCTAATCTTTGTGTATTCAATGCTGACTGATCTCAAGTATTTGCCAAATCAATGTACCTATCAGCTGACGTTCTACAATTTTGCTTTAGCCCATTAAGATCGCGTGGTGGCCCTTGACGAGGGACTGCTTCATCTACATCTGCGCCGTCATCTTCCTGGTCTTGATCACCTGGGACGGCGCCGTCTTCTGGTACGAAGGCCTCGCCCTATTCATCGCCTACTTCGTCTACTTCTTCGTAATGTACCAGAACGACCGGATCTCGAAGGTGGTCTTCAAGGTCGTCGACCAGTGCACGATCCGGCGAAAAGGTCAGTCGCCCCGGCGTTTCCCCAACAAATCCAGACTAGCACGGGTGCTGTCGTTGTTACAGAGTGCTGCCACAGGGACACCAGCGACATGAAGATCCAAATCGACCACATTTCCGGCCAGTACGTGGACGCGCCCCCTTTGAAGTTTACCGACGCCGAGACGAATCAAGGGCGGCGCGGGAGCGTCACCTCAAGCGACGAGGAAGAATACAACATCTTCGCCAGGCCGAAGGGTAAATGGTACAGCAAGGGTATGTTCTACTTCACCTGGCCCATCAGATTCATCCTGCACTGCACGGTCCCCGACCCGAGGAAATACCCGCGGGTGTTCCCCCTGACTTTCGTCATGTGCATCGTTTGGATCGGCTGCAACTCCTACCTGGTATCTTGGATGATATCCGTGATAGGGGGGACGTTCAAAATACCGGATGCGGTTTTGGGGTTGACTTTATTGGCTGCTGGTGGTTGCCTACCGGAAGCCGTGTCCATAGCAATTCTATCCAGAAAAGGTTCGTATTTATAACCACCCTACTGGGGAGGGTTGGGTTACCATAGAGACCTCTGTCATCCCATGGGATAGAGTTGAGTTGGGTTGCATCCTATTGGGGACCCTTAAACACCGTTGGAGCGCAAAATTTTCACATTGCAACTCACATAAAAGTATCGAGGAATCCGACGGTGGCGTCCGTTTCTCGATCCGGTCTTCCGGAGCGCGGTGACAGGTCCGAATTCGCGAAAATCACCGTTTTTGGTCTTTAAAAATTATTTACTGGTTGAATAGGACCAAACTCGGAACGTATATGTACAGTGGGAGGCCCGTACTTTTCATCTACCGAAGCTCGACCCCAGATCTGGTCCTGGATTCGAGTGGAACCCCCGAAAACGACGAATTTTCAACTTCTTAAGATTTTCCCACCACCCGACCACTTTTTCGACCCCCAAACTTCGTCGGAGCGCAATATTCTCGCGTAGCTACTCATATAAAAGGACCCAGGAATCCGATGGTGCCGTCCGTTTTTCGATCCGGTCGCCCGGAGCGCGCAGACAGGTCCGGATTCGCGAAAATGACCATTTTTGGCCTTCAAAAGTTTATATATTGGTTGAATAGGACCAAACTCGGAACGTATATGTACAGTGGGAGGCCCGTACTTTTCATCTACCGAAGCTCGACCCCAGATCTGGTCCTGGATTCGAGTGGAACCCCCGAAAACGACGAATTTTCAACTTCTTAAGATTTTCCCACCACCCAACCACTTTCTCGACCCCTAAACTTCGTCGGAGCGCAAAATTCTCGGGTAGCAACTCACATAAAAGGACCCAGGAATCTGATAGTGCGGTCCGTTTTACAATCCGGTCACCCGGAGCGCGCGGACAGGTCCGAATTCGCGGTTCAAGTTGAGTTACTTCAGGGTCCTACCATCCTATTGGGGACGGGTTGGGTTCAAGTTTGTAACACGCCGATGTGCTACTATTGTTTGTTGACCTTTTACGGACAACTAAATAAGTAATAAATAAATCCAAACAAATTTAATTTATTAGCAATTGAATTGGCTGGCAACTGAAATATTGCCGTCTGCCATAATTTAATGCGTAATCACCCTAGGGTAACTCCGTCAGAAATTTTAAAGAAAAGAAAAGGTCAGTTTTATTGTTCCATGCACTCCGTCTAGACGAATGGCTACCTGACACTACGGGACTCCTATACAATGCAATAATACAACTACAATAAAGCTACGCTCGGCGCCGGCCTTTCGATGAAATTATCCGAGTTACCTTTGTTGATATTTCTAAACAACTTTCAATAATTAAATGGCTCGTGATCGTTAATCAGTGGTGGATTCTACTTATGCCGGTACCCTGTTCTTATCCTGGTGAGACAATTATGACTGTGAGATAGCGGAAATGGGAGACGTATAAATAAAATGCGTACTTAAATTTAATTAATTATTTATTGCAAATCAAGGGAAAAAACTCCGGTTTCTAGGCGCTCTGCAGCCTGGAAACATGAGTGTAAAAACCCTATTTTTTAATTACTGTACAAAGGAAACACACACAAGAAAAAATTACGATCGTATAAGAAATACAGTAGAATTCGTTTAACGGCTTTCTCGTTCGAATATCGTGACGAACTAACTATTTCCAATTACACAGCTGGTGGGTTTATGCTTGTCCCAAACAATATTTGTGGACTTACTATTCAATTTAAATGAACAATTAATTTGTTTCCTAAATCATATTTATCTTGGTACTCGTGTTTAACACTCCAATAGTACTCAAGACAAGCTCTGTATATAAACCAGTGCAGTGTGGCGTTGTGCCTACAGTGTACTTCCTTAATGAATGTAATTGATTAATTAATCAGATACTGGGGGAGTATGTGATACAAAATGCCGCCCAGGTGATCAATCTGCGAGAGAATCAATAGTAATCGCTAGTTTTTCAAGGGAAGCTCTCCTGGGGACACGCAATGGCCCGATTTATTGATAACCTAATAACGCTGCGAAGGGGGGAGTTTGCTCGACCGCTCCTTTCGCTTATTGAGGTGGAGGGTCAGTGCCTGCCCGCTTTATTAATTAACCTCTGATTGCGTTGTTTTCGACGATGATCTAACCCTATACGCAATGGAGTGTTTGACCGTTTTATACGATACTCTACTATGGGTAGTTATGATCTTTCGGTCTCACAGCGAATTACTTCTAATTAACCGCAGATCTCCCGACAAAGACTACACTTTGGTCCACACACAGAGTGCGATGGAAACTCGGTTGAGAAGATGGCTATGACTATGTGATTCAGAATTGTTTTGGCCTCTTAATTTTACTGCACTAGTAATACAACTGATTGGCCCTGATTTAGGTAATTAATTTGTGCTGGTCATACTTGGTTTTAGTGGCAGATCTTAACTTGCCTTAGACCAGTGGTATAAAACAATCGATTTCACTGCGCAAATCGGAAAGGACACTTTGTTTGAGTGTTTCCAAACTTGCCAGAGAATATCGCAAAAGGGAATTAACTAATTTTACAAAAGTACCCTTGTACATGAATTGCACTATGAATTGAAAGCGTCGGCTGACTGACTCTGGTCGATTTGAATTACAGAAACGCCAAACAAACTAGTTTAATAATTTATATAACAATGAACAATCAACTCCACTAATGTGGATACAACTTATTTACTTTTAACTTTGGTTCGGATGCAAATTAAAACTAAGAATAAATTTCACAAACCAAGCAAGCACTGAAATTTATAGATTATGGAAATTTAATCGTCTAATACCACCAATTATGTAACGAATAAAGATACAAATTAAAGCAAATTACCTAAATCCGCGCCGCGAAATAAGAATCCCAATCAACGCACAGCACCAAATTTTAAATTCACTTCGCGATTAAATTACACGTCACGCCCGTGATATTTAATGGTATTTTTAATTGCCTCTCAAAACACTGGTATTTTAGACGGATCGGACTAATTAATTTATACTCTACGGTGAAAATAATCAAAGAAAATAAGTAAGTAACTCAGAGCAAGTTGCCAAGCCAAAATGGATACGACTGATCGTTTCGGAAGCTCGGGGCTATCTGTCTCTAATTTTAAAATTCATTTCTCAGCTGCCCATAATTAATGCCCCTCCCTTTGATCGGAAAACAAAATTCAAAATACACTTTGGCCAATAGGATCGCGTCCAGCGTTTTAGAAAACATACACGCCCTGCAGTTTCTAAGAATGTGTTTTCGACTTCACAAGGCCCACCCGGAATGCGCCACATGTGTCTTCAGCGTCTGTAAATTTTCAAATTACCCTGACGTTTTTATATTTCCTGGGACTTGTGCAAGTGTCAATCTCAATGGCTGTATTATCTTACTTTTACTTATGCGTATCGAATTGCAACTTCTTAAAGAAAAGCAGACGTGTATTCGAAACTCGCGTGACAAATTTATGATAGTCAGTTCGAGAAACCATTGAAACGAGCTCAAGTGCGATAATAATTTATGGCCTTTCGTGTTTGTTAAATGCTTATTGAAATGACCATAAACGTCCCATCCGGCCCGGCAACTTGGCTCCCGCCTACCGTTTCTAATAAATGTACATTTGTTTGTGATTTAAATTTTCAATTACCAAGCACATGCTATTTGTTTTATATACAAATTCGCGACCGTTTCAAGTTCAAGTTGAGTTACTTCAGAGTCCTACCATCCTATTGGGGGACGGGTTGGGTTGTGTCCTAGCATCCTATAGGGTTGGGTTGAGTTGAGTTGCGTTAATAATTGTAAAAAACGTTTGCAGGTGAAGGCAAAATGGGGGTGTCCAATGCGTTAGGGGCCAACACAATGAACATCTTGTTATCCCTCGGCCTGCCCTGGTTCATAAAGACCATGCTCGTCGGAGGTGGCGACAAGGAGCGCTCCATCAACATCGAATCGGGCTCGCTGGAGTACACGATACTTACGTTGATCCTCGTCGCCTTGTCCCTGTACTTCACGCTGTTCTTCGCCAAGTACAGGTTGTCGAGGAAGACCGGCCTCATCACCGCCGTCATCTACATGATATTCTTGGCCTTCGCGATCGTCTCCGACCTAGTGATATTCCCCCAAAGAGATTGCAACGTCATCGCGAGCTGATGAAGCGGGCTCCTCGTCGTCGTCGTCCTGATGCTGTGATACTTAGGTATTTGTGAAACGTGAGCCGAACGAATACTCATCTAATTTTAACGGGACGAAAAAAGAACGTCCGACATTGCGCGGTGGCATCGTTTTTCCGTGTTTTTTTGCACGACGCAAATATTTACCCGCGCGCTCGCTTTTGCGACCACTTGAAAGTCGCTTTTACGAGCGGCGAAAATAAAACGCGCCCACCCTCAAGGTCGAACTCGAAAGTGGACAGAGAGAAAAATTATTTTTTATATTCCGACGGAAACAAAGAAGCAACGAATAAAATTGACGTACGCGTGTGAAAACCGTAGAGAAGGGACAATGTGGAACTTTCCGTTTTTTAATTGCGTTCCGAAAATATCTCGTGTTGTTTTAAATACAGGGTGTGAGGGACTCCGCTCGGTCGCCCCAATTGTTGAGGTCCTGTATTTGGTGTAAACAATTCTAAGAAAATGTCAGTCCCCGTTGGAACTGGGCCTTACGTCGATAAGCTGAAAGAAAAAGTGGTACAGATGAGAAAAAATAATGCCCAGGAAAAAATGTAAGAAAACCGGAACAACCACTTCAACGTTTTCTATCGCAGATAGAAAGAGATAGAAAAAAAAACGGGCTCGTCGCGATTGTCCCACATTGTCCCGTTCGACGGTGCAGCGTTTCATGCAACTCTAGTTTGTAGTTTGTTAATGTTTTCTGAAACAAAACGTTGTTTTTTTTACTTCGTTTTAGTTTGTTGTAGATTATGTTAATCTATTAATTTATTATTAAACGTTAGCAATTGTTTCACCAAGGTGTTTCATTATTATATAACTTTATAACAGAACGTCATTAGTTGCAGGATTGCTTCTGTATAATAATTTTTTCTTAATTTTCCCAATTTCTTCGCTCTTAAGTTGGGTTGACCTTTTCGAACCTCGTCTCTCAAAATTCTAATTTTTTTGTGATTTTCCCCAATTGTTCTGCCTTGGTTTGGGTTGACCTTGACTTTCGCTGTAAATTATAAATTTTAAAGAGATTTTTCCCTATTATTATTATTAATAGTAGTAGGTCAAAGGTCAAGGTCAACCCAAACCATGACAGAAAGATTGGGAAAATCATAAAAATTTGAACGAAGGTCAAGCCACGAGCAAAAAATTGAGAATTTCTTTTTTTTTACTACTATTATTATTATTATACAGAAGCAATCCGGGACACATTTAAATTTTATTTCACATGTCTTCCAATCTGCGATTTGCCTTGCAATTGTTTTTTTTAATCATCAGTTTTTACTTTTCCATAAATTGAGAAAACTCCAAAAATATATTTCTTATATGACGTTTAATGGTATTTGTTGAATAATGTTAATTTAAAAGCATCGTGTATTATTTGGTTCGTTTTGACTACGGTCCGACTGGTTACAAAACTGGACTCTCATTGGTCTAGTTATGGGTTAATATAGTTTCGACTTCGGTCCGTGTACTGAGGAAAACTCGTTCGTTAGTTCTTGAAACTGTAAGTGAATTTTTTTTTTATCAAACAACGCCTACTATGTTTTTTTTTTAATTCTTTGGGATTTGAAACGAAACACGCCGTATCTCGAAAACTATGCGTTTGCGGACGTCGTTCATACGAACTCTTTTTTACGTTTCGGCATGAGGAACCAGCCCTTGAAGTTTTTCCCCCCATTAAAGTTGCACCCTGTATAATACAGGCTCTTTTTTTGTATTTTGCACTCTATCTAGAGGCCTTATTTTAGCAGCTAGAGAAAAACTTTAAATACGAAAGTTGAACGGTCTTATGCGTGCTATCTTTTAGGGTTTTCGCAAAAAACAAAAGCGAATCGCAAAGTCGAGAAAAATTACAACTTGTGTTTTTTTTTTTTAACGGAACGCCCTATATGTTGCTCGCTAGGATGACAGATAATTATTTCCTGATTTCAAAAATGTATAATACGTTGATGTTTGGATGAGCCGTTTGTGACATATTTGAGTTAAAAATATCAATATACGCGTTAACATTTAGAAAGTCAAGGCGGCCTTGAACAAATGTTTAAAAAAGCACCTCTAAGTGACTGTTTTACTTAGCAAATGACAATTTCAATTCGAATATTTGAAACTTGACGAATAATTGGTTACCACTTTGGACAAGAAACTAGAAGTGACTCCCTCCTGCTTATTCTTTACTCGTTGCTTAATTAGTTACCACTTTGGACATGAAATTAGAAATGACTCCCTCCTGTTTATTCTTTGCTCGTTGCTTCTTACCGAATTAATTAAATAAATAATTAATTTAAGAAATAATAAAACCAAAGTTATCCAGCGCCTTCTGTGTAAATCTTGTTTTCGGGACTGTAATAATTTTAAATAGATTTTCGCTTTTATTGCGTTCATATTTCGAGAAAAAGAAATTGAAGAACCGTAGACACTCTTTTGTTTCTTGTTCATTTCATTCTTCGAATTTCAATTGCAGTTCTAGTTCTCCTTTGTCTTTTCTATAATGAATAAAATCTAGAAACTAGAAATGACCGCCTCCTATTTATTCTTCACTCGTTGCTTAACAAAAAATTTGGTTACCACTTTGGACAAGAAACCAGAAATGTCTCCCTCCTGTTTACGATGCCTTTTCGACCTCGGTCCGTGTACTGAGAGAATCTCGTTCATTGGCTCTTGAAAACTGTGTGGGTTCAAGCCGATCTATTTAGACCTCTCGGTTCGTGTAGAATTCCATATTTTTTTACTCCACTGAGACTCTTAAAATTGAACTTCAGCTTTTTTTTAGTTGCTATTTACTAATACATTTATCTATCTGCATTAATTGGGAGTTTTTTTTCCTTCTCAAATTGATAAAGGCGAAACGTCGTTCAGATCGATTTTAAAGGTATCCGGAGAAGTAACACATTTTTTATTATTTTTAAAACTGCTTGGCATCAAATTGATTTATTCAGACCTCGGTCCGTGTGCGACTAAAACTATTTCATTGGCTCACGATTGCATTCAACTTTTAGTTAACTAGTGTGCGTTTTGTTAGTCAGTCAGCAACTATTTTCATGAGTGGCAACACTGCTATATAGTGTGACTTTCTTTTTGGAATAAAAAATGGCTCCGAGCCAAGCACTTGACCAGCCAGATATTATATTTTATTATTTTCGAAACGCGGCCCACGAAAATTTTTCATCCGACACGCGAGACATAAATCAAGATATTTTTTTATTATATAAATGTCAAATATTAATAAAAAGGAAAATGTGAAGCAATAAAAAGGTATACTTACGCCTATTAGTGGCCATACACCTGCCATACACTGACCATTAAAGAATGAAAAATTATAAAATAAGAGTACCTCTGCCGAATCGCTTAGGCCACGCTCCGAGGGCCGCACCATCTTCTTAGGCCGGGCACACTTGTCATGCGGAGGTATAAACTTGTGGGAATTTCAATTACCTTCAACACCGTGTGTAGACCTAGCGATACCTTTGAGTTTTATGGGTTGGAATCACCCCTTTGTTCGAGTTTTTTGGGGGGTTGATGCCAACGAATTTCGATATCCTTGCTACGACGACATCGTGTTCGTAGAAGAGGACCTCTGTTGGTAGCTGCTGAATCGCATAGAGCACGCTCCGAGGGCTGCACCCCTTAATTTTACTGTACTAGGTACTTATCTGTGCCTCCCATTACGTGGTTGCCTGACGTAGACTCCTGGCTCCTTCCAAACCCGAGTTTTAAATTTATTATTAACGTAAAGTTGTTTGCGATTTAACGTTACTGTCCCGAGGACAAAGTTTAATGTAAACCAAGCAAGATATTCTAGCCGCGTTTAATTTATTTTTCACTATTTGAGCGGACTGTCACGGCCGTCGCTGTCGCTGTTGTTTTGTTCGGCAAATTTTTCTATTCGATTTCTTTTTTGTGTTTATTAATAAACGAACCGTACCACCACTTCTTGTGTTTTATCTAATTTTTGGGATACGATAAAGGGTGACTGTCAATTTTTGTCACTATACAGGGTGACCGTCAATCGTATATGTATACACTGTGTCCCAGAACTCAATGCGAAACACATATTCGAAAAATTAATAATTGTCTAACGGAAAAGATAAGCGAGCTAAGAATAAAAAAACAGCGGAATAGAAAATGGCCAAAGGTAATGCGTTAGTCATACATTTGTTTATTTGTTTATCGTGCTCCAGTGATTACTCTGAGCGCAATTTTAATCCCGCACAAGTATCCGACGTTAGGCAAATCGCCGCGGGTGATTTAAAGTTGAAAGGTTGGTGCGGTGCCCAGAATAATTCATGAAACGCCGACGACGCGACGGCGACGCCCGCCACCGGCTCTGCCTAAACGGCAAATAATAAATGCACTCCGGACGTTCCTGCATCCGGAATTACTCATTACCGGGAGAGGGGGTCGAGGGGGGGCGGGCGGTGAAATATCGCGAAATTTGTTCTAACGTCAGTTCTGACTTCGGAATTCGCAGTTGCAGTGTTTATTTAAAATGCCACGCGAATTTATCATACTCTCCTTTGTTTCGTCTCGTGGATAAACCTCTGCCTTCCCGGCCAATAAATTACAAAAGTTAACAACTGACAATCGACCTGACTCTCATTGACAGTTCATTAATAGAACGACGAAGAGTTAATTAGTTGTGAGAATTAACAAATTAATCAATTAGTTCTCCGACTGTGAAAGTAAATAGTTGTGATAAAAAATTAACAACCGACAATCGGTTGACTCTCATTGACAGTTAGTTGATGAAACGAAAAATGACATTTTGACAATTTTGAATAATTTTTGCGTACAAAGGCGTACGAACAACAACGTCTTCCCGGAAAGCAGGTTAAGCAGGTGAAGTAATTGTTGTATAGGCATATTTAGCGAAAAGGAAGCCTGATAGATGGCGTTGGTCGCAATTAACTGTCACTTAGCTTGTTCTGATTCGGCAAAATTTTTCTTCGTCGCCACCTTCACAATTAATCCCGAGTGATTACAAATTTAAATCATACTTTCCAAGTTGTATCCAGCAGGATAAATATCCGATAGAGGTTGTAATATTGTGACGATATAAATCGAGACAAGGGGCATAGCGTAACTTAAATATTAAACATAAATAAATACAGACAAACATAATTGTACAAAGTTCAACTTACCCTAACAGCACACTTTAACAAAATAGAGCCTACATCATGCTCTGATAGCAACTAGTTTAAGATCTTTCTCTTTATGCAGATCGTGGGTTTTTATAGGAAGTGCAACTCGAGCAATTCCGAGGTACGATAGATTACGAGATACTTGAAATCCGTTTTAACTTGTTCAAGGTTCTGCACTTGCAGAGGGCACATGTCGCGCTAGATGCAATTCTCTTATCTCAAATTCGCTAAATGAATCTAATATTTTAATTTACTTTCGCCTTGTCACAACATCACTTGTTCGAAAGCTCAATAGATGGCGCTAGTCGTAATTGGTATTAGTTCATTTGTTCTGATTTCGATAGTTGGCGATTAGAGATTCATCCGTTGCCCAAGTTCATGATTAAGTCTGAAATGATTTCAAATTTAAATCACGTTTTTAAGTTCTGCAGACACGTACAGCAGAGAGAAATGTTCGATAGGTGGCGGTAGTAACCACTAAAATAACTTAATTTTTTCTTAGTTTCTCGATCACACCGGTAAGACCACTTGTGAGATCATTTTAAATAATGTAAATCACAATTCGAAGTTATATGACATGTGGGGGCCTACTCGTAGAAACGTGTGGTAGATGGCGGTGATAGCGCTTGTGATCATTTGAACAGCTTCACTTGTTCTAAATCTAAAAGGTCATGATTAAGTTTGTGCGTTCACATCACGTTGATGGTGTTGGGTTATTAAGAATGGAGTCGCTTCGTTCAAATCTTTAACTGCGATACATTTAGAATTTTTTAGAATACATTATCAGTTTAATATCCAAAATCCTAAGCTAGATGGCGCTAGGCGTAATGCTCTTATTCCAAGCCTGTGATTCCTTTCATTCGTTTATTAAACTCGTTCTCAAAGTCCACGAGGTTTTCCTTTGTTGGTGCTCTCGATATTTTGAGTCTTCCGCTTTATTTAAACTTTTATTTGAAGTGTCTGCTGTAACGCGTCCACTTACCCCTTGGTTTGTTTACTCCCTGGACAATAAATAGACAATAAAACTGTCTAAACAAACCACGACAATTGAAATTTATTGTTCTCTTAAGTAACGGTAGCGAGCACTTACCTTCCAAGAGTTCCGGGAAGGATCATCCAGATGTTAATGCTACAGCCAACATGTCTTAGTCTGGCCTCTGTCTGTTCTACCTACTCGAGCCAAAGGTTTTATTGCCGGCCGGCTGCTACGGTTGGTCCTAATGACCTATATTATATTTAGAGTTGAATGTCCCTTCGGAACTCGTGCGATAAGTTGCTAATCGTTCTAGTATTTCCTAATTATGGCCCGACCGTCAATGTAACCCCGTAATTACGTTGTGATAACCTGATTCTTTGGTACGAGAAGTAAATAACTCGTCAGAACAAAGGAATTATAGGCAACAATTAAATTTAATTATTTATTGAAAAAAAAAGGGAAAAACTCCTGGTATCAGCCTCTGTGAGGTCTGACATCGCGAGCGGAAAACCCTTGCGTTTGAAATCAATACGACGAAACAAAGGAAAATTTACAGCGATCAGAAGTACAGTGTAATTCGCTCAACCGATTTCACTTTCCGAATATCGGCGGTCTAATCTGCCTTCTGTCACAGCTGGTGGTTTAAAACACACAGATAATCGTAGGAGAACTCTGCTCCTCAATTAAATTAACAATTTATTAGCATTCAACTTCAATCGGTCTTGGTGCTAGTGTTTATCACTTTCATCGTACGCTAAGACTCGTTATGTTCAGCCAACCAACGCACCTGTGACACAATGGGCCTACAGTGTACTTAATTAGTGGAATAAATTAATTAGACGTTCTGGTGGCGTATGTGATACAAAATGCCGCCTTCAGCGATCAATTTGCAAGTAAATCAGTAGCAATCACCTGTTTTTCAGGGACTCCCCTGGGTGGTGGTGGGATAACCCTACCTCTAGCTAACCTGATCAATAAGGTGGAGTGTAGGGAGCCTACTCGCTACTGCTCCTCCTCTCACCCGAGCGTTTAATTGAGGTCGAAATAGTAGGAGCTTTTCTCGACTACTTTCGCCTTGCGTCGAGGGTGGTACTCAGTACCCGCTTGCCTGGGTTTCAGGTCGCTCTTTCGCCGTCTAAACCTATCTAATTACTTTATACACTTAGTTACGACACTATGGGTGTTTTTGGCACTTGCAGTCTCTCGGCAATCGCTTTTAATTAACCGGCAAATCTCTCGGCAAAGACCACAGTTTGGCCCACGCACATACAGGGCGTGAAAGAAACTTTGTTAAGAAGATGGCTATGAATATGTAGTTCAAATTATTTGATCTCGTGGCTTCACGAAATTCGTAGGGACGATTTAATTGTCTTGACTTCTGGGTTAAATTGTGCTGGCACACGTGATTTCGGCGGCAGATGTAACTTGCCTCAAGCCAGTGATTTAGATTGGCGATTTCCCTGTACAAGTCGAAAACACTCGTTAGCGTGTTTCCAACTTGGCAGCGAATATCTCCAAATGAAAACGATTTCTAGAGTACTCTGTATATGAGTTTACCGGTAGATTTGATGGATAGTTAACCGCTGCTGGTTGGTTAATCACAGAACCAATCTGATAATTAATGAGACAAAACTTTACCAAGTGCAATATTTGTTCGACTCAATGAAAATAAAATGGTTTAATTAAATTTATCTAAAGCAATGAGAATACGGAATTGTTAGACTCTCTAGTCACTAATTAATGTAATTTTAACTTATTCTCACTCAATTGACACCACCAAATCTGTGACGAAAGGATACGAAGAGAAGTGTAATTAAACCGTTCGCGCAATCCGCGGATCGCGTGCACTCACGCGCTTAGCGCACTTTGTTTAATTACACCCGCGTCGCGCCGCGTAATCGTTTGTTTTTAATTGCCCTTTTTATCAACACACTTTATTTACCCGTACCGGAATAAATAATTTAACTGTAAAATGAATCAAGGACTACAAGCGCTTAAGGTAAAACAGCTAAGCCAAATTAGAATTGAACTGGACCGTCCTCGATAAAGCGTCAATGCCATCTGCCTGTTTCCCGTGTTCCTATTCCGCAAGTAAAAATCAACAACACCCCCTCGGACTTGCCAGATAGATTTTAAAAAACCCACCGACCAATGGTAACCGTTGATTTGAATTCTAATCCACGCCCTGAATGCATTTTCCCATAAGCACCTATAAATTACGTCGTAAGGAACGCGTCTGCACCGTAACATCTGCGATTTGTTTTCTCTAACTTCATTTCAAACGACACTAAAAAATTGTCTGTGTATGCCAGCCTTTCAAAATGAACGTCACCTGCAAAGAAAAGGCACAGCAATTTACATGGGCTTTATTTAATCTTAAAGTACCATTAATTTTGTAGGTCCCATTTAGTACTTCGAAAGTTTCAGTCAAATATTCCATTTGCACTTCGTTCAGGCGTACGACGATTTCAGCATCATCTTCCATAGAAACGTCTCCCTTAATGATCAGCGGACCTTTAACTTCTTGGTACCCAGTTTTCCTCAGTATATCTTCGAGAGGTATGCCATTAACGTCTGTTTGCAGCTTTTCTCCAACGTAAGCGCAGCTGTTCAAAATATCGCCCATTTTTACGCCATTAATGCTTCCAATGGTCAGATCTCCACTGACGTTCAATTCTAAAAATTAACAATAAGAGGGGGGGATTCTCTTAGTTTTGACTTTGCATAAATCACCCTTCACTTTTAATTTGTTAACCAGCAACAAATGCGTAATTGCTTCAGCATACTTTTCCAGTCCAAATAAGTCCTCGTAAGCATAACCGATGACTTTCTTCACTCTCACGTTTTTAATAGTAGCCCTTCTGACTTCGTAATTTCCCGTTACGACTTGGTCCTCGCTTAAACTCAATCTACCACGCGCGAAACTTTCCACGTCGAAGTTTTCCACCAGACCATTGAAGTTGCCATCCACGAAAACTTCATCGGCTTTGACAGAGTCCAAAGTGGTCAACTTCGAGAACTCGCGATTTCCGGTGGTGAAAATATATTCCGACGGTTCCAACTCGTTCAACCTTTCATAAACGTGAAGGTAATTCGAAGATAATTGCTGAAATCTTACAGTTGCTGATATGTATTGTTCACCGCTCAACTTGACCGTCTCTTGGACCAACTCCGTTACGTTTGTGCCTCCGAAAAAACCAAGTAAACTTAAACTATCAAACGTCTCCGTTCAGCACCTTCACCGAGAGGACTTGCTCTGTGTCTTTCGTGATGAATTCATCCAGAGGAATACGGTTTATCAAATTCGAAGTCGCAATTGCGTTTTCTCGAACGGTTAATCCCTTGGGGAAATCTTTAATTGAATTGATTTCTTGAGGCCCTTCTTCATTCTGCAACGGAAAAAATGATTTGCCAAGTTTACAAATTAAAATTGTTTACCCTAAAGACTATGTCTTCAAGGGCGTCTCGAAAGTAGCTTCGGTTGAACGGTTAATCCCTTGGGGAAATCTTTAATTGAATTGATTTCTTGAGGCCCTTCTTCATTCTGCAACGGAAAAAATGATTTGCCAAGTTTACAAATTAAAATTGTTTACCCTAAAGACCATGTCTTCAAGGGCATCTCGAAAGTAGCTTCCGTTAAATAAATCGCTTGTTGTTATAATGCCATGGACTTCTAATGTGTTGAAGTTAACGTCGGACATGATTATATTCGTCTGGGTTCAAGTTGGGTTTTGCAAGAGCTGATCGGCCTTAATGCCAGTTATATTTTGGCCCACCTATAACATTCTAAATGAATAATGTTTTTCCCAAGTTAGGCCAAATATTACATCGAAATGTTCGGTAACTTCTAGATCAAAGAACGTGAAGTTTCCAGGTATGGCCTGGTTCTCTGAGGGGCGTACGAGATCTGCAGTGTTTAGTCCGTTGACTAAACCACGAGCCGCCATTTCGTTTACGCTAACTGAATTTTTAAACCACTTCTTTCCTGCAAATACCAGAATATGCAACGAAGTAACCTTTGAATGGTGAAAGCTGAGGCATACCTTTGATTTTGGTGAAGTTTTCCGACGTTTTGAAAACGTATTCTCCAGAAATTCTAAATCGTTTAAATAATTTACTTATAAAATTTCCAGTATCGTTAAATCCTGCGGCAAATAGAATCATAGAATTGAAATTTAAAAACGATTTTCATTTTCCTTTTTACTTATACCAACTTACCTGAGCAAAGAGACTATGACCTGGTAAATGACATTCAAGATTCTTTAGACAAATAGTTCTCAAAGTCTCATTAAAGTCTTCACCATTCAAATTTGTAACTATCAAATTTCTAGGAACGTACAGCGTTTCGAATTCCATATCTCCTATGTTTGATAGTCCACCCTCGTTTTCCAATCTTGGGGGATAATTAGAGGGAATGGGAAATTCATTAATCGTTTTTACTTCCAAGGTATCCAGCACTTTCACATCTTCAAACTGGAGTTGGCCTAAAATTTATTTGAATGTTCACCTCACTTTAAATTTATTTTCACACTTTAAATACCTGGAAAAGGCTTGTCGATTTCTATTACTTCCTCGACTAGATCCACGTCATTAACTTTACCTGTGGCTACATCGACATCTCCCAGGACATTTGAAGTTTTTTTTCAAAAATCAAGTCACCCCTGATGTTAACTGGCGAGTCGCCACTCTGGCGAGTTGGCCCAGAATTATGACGCCAGACTTGGAAAGGAAACAGACAAAAACAAAACACTTTAACTTGAGCGTAATTCGATTTGCCTTTTTCGCTAATGTACATGTATCTGTGATGATTTTAACGCGACAAACTTTTGTACAGAAAGTCAAAATACAAACATAAAGGTTACTCGGCTGACAGATGTATAGCTAGCTGTGTGGTCCACCATTACTCGAAAAGGGACGGCCCTGGATTGCTCGCAAAAATACCAAGAATACGCACATGTGGTTGTTATTTTAAAACTAATCATGTAATACGTAATTTTGTTCTGAAGCAAATTTAGCGAACGTTTCACTGCTTAAACTTTCTCATTACTAATTTAATATTCGAAAAACTCGCTAGATGGCGTTAGTCGCCGCGATCCGTTTTGTTCGACTCGTTTTAAATTCGCTGTTTTTTCTTGTGCGATATTTCTTTGCTTCTTAGTGCGTCTAATTCCTGAGAAAATATTTTTTTAATTTAATATTCTAAGATCTCACTAGATGGTGCTTGCCATATTTCTAATTATTTTGTGTTCATAAATCATTTTATGCATAAGGCATTTTAATATTTTAAATTAACAGCCGACTCTCATTGATAGTTCATTAATGAAACGAAAAATGATATTTTGATGATTCTGAATGATTTTTGTTCTGGCGCACAAGGGCGTACAAACGACGACGTCTTCCCGGAAAGCAGGTTAAAGTGAAGTAACTTCCGGTGTTGTTTTGAATATTAACGCGCTAACAAGCGTCGGAAAATGTGATACCGGAACCTAACGAGATAGTTGATATTATCAGGACCGCGCGACGTGACGCGATTATTCGTGAATTAATTGTCATTAGACGTCGTTGTTTTCCTCGACGTTCCGCATTTACAACCGGTGGCATGTTTTGCGCCCCGCGTCTCTAAAATTTAAAGTTACAGAGTAAACAAAAAAAAAATTAAAATAAAACTTTAACTAAAACATCTCGTTTTTTTACATATTTAGCACAGTTTTACAATTGTCACTGTTATTTTTTTAAGTATGTATATAGTGCCTGCGACGATGTGTGAAAGTGGCGCGGTGTCATTGTTCCAACATTTAAAATAAAACAAAATTTAAAACAATGCAATACGCAATTCTTTTGACTTTTTTTTAAATCTACACGAAATTTTAGCCTATATGCGTATAAACGTCACAGCCGCAACTATCGATTTATCCGATGTTTATCCAAATTGGAAACACGCCTTCCTTTTTCAAGAAAATACGCAGTACGAAAGTCGCACATGATTTTCATTAACTTCGAATACGCGCCTCGCAAGAAAAACAATTGAACAACGCGTATTCGCGCAAAGTTGAAATTTTTTAGCGGAACACCCTGTATATTATTGCAGATTTGAACTCGCCAGACAATTTTAGCCTGAAATGATGGGTCGCACCATGTGTCTAGGATGAGCGGTTTCCAAGTTGAAACTCTTTAGTGACGTCACATAGTTCGAGAACTGCTCGCCGTAGACCCATGATGCGACCCATCATTTCAGGCTAAAATTGACTCACGAATTCAAATATGCAATAATATTTGGGGCATGCCGTTACAAAAATCGTAACTTTGGGGTAAAGGCGATGTTCAGTTGTTTTTTCGTAATCATTCATGCACCCTACTTCGAAAAAATAACTTATTTATGCGTTTCACTTTTGATTTGATACTCAATTTACAAAATGACGTTGCTTTTATTTATTACGTTTTTTATTGTTGGATTTTTTCTTCATTTTTTGAACTTGTTAAATTATATAAAATTTTGTTTTGCGTCAAACATTTGTTTTAGTTTCTTTTCTTTTAGTGACGTGCTATTTTCTGATTTTTTAGCTTTCAGTTATTTAAATTATGATGGATTTTT
The DNA here is from genome assembly GCA_958336345.1 of Dorcus parallelipipedus. Classification (NCBI taxonomy): domain Eukaryota; kingdom Metazoa; phylum Arthropoda; class Insecta; order Coleoptera; family Lucanidae; genus Dorcus; species Dorcus parallelipipedus. The sequence continues at coordinate 2,224,180 of OY284477.1, read as the reverse complement.
TGGTGGTAGTGAAAAAACAAAATGGCTACCAGCGTCGCCAACTGCTGATAACCTGTCATCCCTAAAGGTTGTATCAAAACCCCTAGAAATTTATAAAATAGATTTATTAAGTTATTTTCGGCTGAACCTTACTTGTCTGTCAAATTGTTTTGTTTTTTAATGTTTTCAGTTATTTTGTCATTTGTCATTCTACTGTTTCCACAAATTCGAGCAGGAAAGGGTATGATTAAAAAGAAGTGAATTAACTTTCTGGGGTTCAAATAAAAAAGGTGATCATCGTTATAGCTTCCTGTATATGGGCGTGATATACAGGGTGATTTTCAACGATTGAAAATGAATTTGGCGCCGTAGTTTTTAGTGTGGTCACGTATTAAAAAAGATCGACTTTGCTTCTAGGAGAAGTACTCACGTCGCCTCGTTTTTTTTTACATTTTTGTTCCTTGGTACTCACATGCGTAGCTCGCGCGCATGTGAGTACGAACGGAACCTCGAACTCGCCCTTTCATAATTAATTATTAAGTAATATTTTATTTCCTGCGTGTTCGTTTAATAAATTACGTTTCCTCGAGTTATAGATGAGACGACATGTGTTGCACATGCTTTCCTTCTCGAAAAGAAGTTGATGGACCGGCCGACGTAAACCGCGCGAACTCACTCGACCGACGCGACGTCTGGCAAGCAAAGTAAAATAAAGTCCATCAATAACGCTTAAGTAAACCGGGTTTATTTGAAATACGTCCGTGCATTTCGAACCCGTGGAAGTTTACGTCTATTAAAATGAGATAGAATGCAGGAGGCAGCGCCGTAAAATTTGATAAATTCCACAGCACCACCGACGACCGGATCCCTTTGGGGACATCGCAACTTCCCATTTCCGGTCGTCGGAGATTCGATGTCATCACAAGTAAGCATTCGGAAGTTCGTGAAACTCGCCTGCACGAAATCACATATCGGAGTCGGACGTAATCGAGGTGGAAAGTTCCGGAAAGTTGATTCATTGCCGAATGTATTCGACGAGATTTCCTGAAAATTAACTTTTGCGCGTCAAGCTACCAAAAAAAAAAAAATGAGGAAAAAGATTATTGAACGCCAGCGAAATGTCCAGAAAACTGCTTTAATTTTAGCTATTCAAGTTTAGTTTCAGATTTATACAGTGATAGTTATGATAAGTTTGAAGCCTGTAATTGATTGAGCTAATAATCGGTATTCTGTACAGAAATTGGTTTATTTTAAATATAATATAATTATATGACAAGAGACATGACATGCATTCGAATCTGAAGCACACAAGTGTGCAAGTGTGCTCTGAGTTGCAACGTGATTCATCCCGCAGATTTTGTACTAACTACCTGAAGGACCCCAATCCTGTGGTTATCCAAAGCGCAAACGTCAAAATGTCGTCCGTCGAGGTTAGGCATAACAGGAGCGCCGCATCATTCCAAATGTCATCTTGGCTTCAGGGCAACGAGGTTCTAGTTACCACTTTCGTTCCCACCTCTTGCGGTGTCTGACGCGATGACACACCGCGTTGTCAAAATTCAAGATCATCAAACCTTTCAGCAAGAGCATACCACGAGGACGATCGCCAAGCAGCTCTTATTCCATGGAACTCCGTGAAACGTTCGGAATAAATGGGGGGAATCAACTAAGAATATTAAAAAAAAAAAATTTAAACAAATCGAGAGTAACCCTCAAGCGAGTAGTCACATCGACTGAAATGAATTTACATCGCGAAACGTTCGGAATAAATAGAGAGAAACAATTAAGAATATTTAAAAAAAAAAACTTGATAAAAGAGAACTCGAATTACGAAGCACCCATCGCACGATGTAATGCTAAAAACATACCTGCCGTAGATACAACGGAAGAAGCTTGGAAAAGCCTCGAAGAAGGCATGAGTTCTCGTCGCAATAAATTTCACATCCGGGCCATAAACCCGTTTATTTTTCTCTTCAAAACAACCCCATTTAATGAAAAGTTTAAACAGATCGAGAGTAACGGTCTGATTACAAGTGAGTAGTCACATCGACCCAAAGGAATTTACATCGGAGCGTTGTTCAACGCGAACGGTCCGCGGGAAGGGGGAGAGGTCTATTGGCCAATGACAGGCCTGTAATGTATCCTACTTTCGAGATGGGACAGTCTCATTATCGAAGAATAGGGTGGCCCAGGCTTGTATAACGTTCTAAAGCGGATTTTCCGGACCAGTCCAGGTTCCGAAGGTCAAGCTTCCTCGTAGTTATATTTTCATCCATATATATAGGGTGACTCGAAAGTTAGAAAATAAATTTAACGAAATGTTCACCCGTAACATTTGATCGTAACTAATCGGAACGTTTCGGTCTAATAACTAAACAAAAAGCGGCTGTTGTCTTTACAACAATTCTTTAATTGAGATTAGACAGTCAGAAGACGTATGGCCATCGGCAGAAGTGAAATTAAAAAAGCTTCTCTCTCTCTCTCTCTCTGTATCCAGTACCATGGTAACTAATTTATATGTCAACTGGTAACATTATTGGTAACGTTATTAGAAACTAAGTTTTTTTTTAACAAAAAGAAAACACACAGTTAATTACTTTGTTAATATCACATTTATTTGTCACACAGTGACTGCAGTTTCAACATTACAATGTCATTTTCAAACTGATAATTTAAACTGAAACCTAGTCTATATATACACCGAGAAAACTAAATTCTAAACTATTGACAATAACTGCGTAACATCTGGAGGGATTTTTTAATTACAAGCTTCGAAGAAGGTTGTAATTAAAAAATCCCTCCAGATGTTACGCAGTTATTGTCAATAGTTTAGAATTTAGTTTTCTCGGTGTATATATAGACTAGGTTTCAGTTTAAATTATCAGTTTGAAAATGACATTGTAATGTTGAAACTGCAGTCACTGTGTGACAAATAAATGTGATATTAACAAAGTAATTAACTGTGTGTTTTCTTTTTGTTATAATGGAATATCACAAAGTAACGGCGGAACGTGTTAATTATAAGTTTTTTTTTTTTTAATTTTGCATCCCACCTATTTTGGGACCTAGAGAAAAACTTATAGAGTCTTATACAGCATTAAAATAATAACTCAAGGTCATGTACATGTACAAATAACATTTAAAAAAAATTAAGAGAAGAAGGAAAAATATAGTAATAATATAGACAAGTCATTAACAATGAATTGAAATGTAATTTAATAAATTCAGAACATCATAAAATATAAACAAATTCAAAATAATTTTATAAAGAAAAGAAACGGCATCCTGGACAGTTTCCTTTTTTAAATATTTCGCACCCTACCTAGAGGTTTTATTTTAAGAGCTAGGAAAAAACTTTCAAGGCAAAAGTTGTAGGGCTTCTTCCGTACCATCTTTCAGACTCATCACAAGAAACAAAAGCGCATCGCAAAGTGGAGAAAAAGTCTGCAACTTGCGCTTTTTTAATGGAACGCCCCATATATTGTTCACCAAAATGAAAGATCGTTTTCTTCTGATTTCAAAAATATATAACATGTTGAGGTTTTGATGAGGCGTTTGCAACGTATTAGAGTTTAAAGCATCCACAAATCAACATTTAGAAAAATAAAGAAAAAATCTTTATTATTAACTAATTCATTTCGTTGCTCTTCAGCTTCTCGCGATTTCATATCATCACTTGGTAATTAAAACGCCGATTAAGAAGTTTTTTTTTCAGCAAACATCGCGCGAGAGACCCAAAACTTTTCGACTGCAGTGTACATTTACAGAAATTTCGTTTCGGTTTTCATATTTCAACGATCGGGCTTTTCTCCTTTAAAAACGAGCATCTTCTAAATACATTTTCGCAGCGAGATATCATTTTGTGTAAAAGTACCTGATCGCAGTAGACAATACAGAGCGCGACCTTATCCGGATTGCTTCGGTAATTACCGCCTCTCAATCACGCGAACGCGAACACCGTTTTTTAAAAACAAAAAACCCGCGAGGGGACAAAAACTTTTCGACTGCAGTGTACACGCCTTTCAAAAGAAAATATTTTGCACCCCACCTAGACGCTTCATTTTAGGAGCTAGAGAAAATTTTTAAATACAAAAGTTGTAGGGCTTCATCCATGCTATCTTCTGCAGTCATCACAAGAAACAAAAGCGAATCGCAAAGTGGAGGAAAAGACTGCAACTTGCATTTTTTTAATGGAATGCCCTATGTACTGTTCGCCGAGATGAAAGATAATTTTTTTCTGATTTCAAAAATATATAACACGTTGATATTTGGATGAGTCGTTTGTGACGTATTTGAGCTTAAAGAGTCAATAAATCAATGTTTAAAAAGATCAAGGTGGCCTGGAAAAAACTAATTCGCTTGGTTACGTGTCGAACACTCGAATGCATATCGTCGTTTGCTAAAACTGAAAAAGATTTGTAAACATCGCGCGAGGGACCAAAAACTTTTCGACTACAGTGTACATTTACAAAAATTTGGTCCAGTTTTCTTTTTTTTTTTAATTTGGTTTCCCTTCTCATTTAAAAATAATCGCTTTTAAATGTATTTTCGAGGCGAAATATTATTTTGTGTGAAATGATCGGATCGCGAAGGACGATATTTTTAGGACGTCGTCATTCGAATTACTTTGGTATTTAGCGCCTCTCAATCACTCGAACGTAAACATCGTTTTTCAAAAACAAAAAACGCGCGTGGGGGAAGACGGGACAAAAACTTTTCGACTGCAGTGTACACGCCTTTCAAAAGAAAATATTTTGCACCCCACATAGACGCTTCATTTTAGGAGATAGAGAAAAGTTTTAAATACAAAATTTGTAGGGCTTCATCCATACTATCTTCTACAGTTATCACAAGAAACAAAAGCGAATCGCAAAGTGGAGGAAAAGACTGCAACTTGCGTTTTTTTAATGGGATACCCTGTATGTTGTTCACCGAAATGAAAGATGATTTTCTACTGATTTCAAAAATATATAATATGTCGATATTTGGATGAGTCGTTTGTGACGTATTTGAGTTTAAAGAGTCAATAAATTAATGTTTTAAAAAATCAAGGTGGCCTGGAAAAAACTAATTCGCTTGGTTACGTGTCGAACACTCGAATGCATATCGTCGTTTGCTAAAACTGAAAAAGATTTGTAAACATCGAGCGAGGGACCAAAAACTTTTCGACTACAGTGTACATTTACAAAAATTTTGTTTCAGTTTTCTTTTCTTTTTTTTAATTTGGTTTCCCTTCTTATTTAAAAATAATCGCTTTTAAATGTATTTTCGTGGCGAAATATTATTTTGTGTGAAATGATCGGATCGCGAAGGACGATATTTTTAGGACGTCGTCATTCGAATTACTTTGGTATTTAGCGCCTCTCAATCACTTGAACGTAAACATCGTTTTTCAAAAACAAAAAACGAGCGTGGGGAAGGGACAAAAACTTTTCGACTGCAGTGTATACGCCTTTCGAAAGAAAATATTTTGCACCCCACCTAGACGCTTCATTTTAGGAGCTAGAGAAAATTTTTAAATACAAAAGTTGTAGGGCTTCATCCATACTATCTTCTGCAGTCATCATAAGAAACAAAAGCGCATCGCAAAGTGGAGAAAAAAAGTACAACTTGCGTTTTTTTAATGGGACACCTTGTGTATTATTCGCCGAAATGAAAGATGATTTTCTCTTGATTTTAAAAATATATAATATGTTGACGTTTGGATGAACGGTTCGTGAGATATTTGGGTTTAAAGCATCAATAAATTAACATTTAAAAATCAAGGCGGCCGGGGCCTGGAAAATTTCTTTATCATCAGTTTATTTCGTTACGATTCAACCAAAACAGTGATTTAGAACGATATCATGACACATAAACGAACTCAAAATAATTTTACAAAGAGCAGAAACGGCATTCTGTACAGGTTTCTTTTTTGCATTTTGCACCCTACCTAGAGGCTTTATTTTAAGCGCCAGAGAAAAACTTTAAACGCGAAAGTTGTAAGGCACTATCTTTTGGAGCTATCGCAAGAAACAAAAGCGCATCGCAAACTGGAGAACGAAGCGATTTGCGTCTTTTTTTTTAAGGGAACGCCCCACATATCGTTGACCAAAATGAAAGATCTATTCTACGTGATTTCAAAAATATGATATTCGCACGAACGGTTCGTGAGCTACCCGAGTTTAAAGCGTCAATAAATTAATATTTAAGAATCAAGGCGGCCGCGGCCCGGAAAGAATTCTTTATTTTATCAATTCATTTCGTAACGTTTCAGATACATATTCGAATCCATGTTGTTACTTGCTAATTAAAAAACGAGCGATTTAGACGTTTTTAGGTAATTTTTCAAGATTTTTTGAACGTGAATATTTTAAACTCGAATGTGTGACAAACGGCCGACCCAAATGTCGACGTATTGTGTGTTTTTGAAATCAGGAAACAGCGGTCTTTCATTGTAACGAACGATATACGGGGTGTTCTATTGAAAGAAAAAACAAAAGTTGGGTCTGGTTCTCCACTTTGCGATGCGCTTTTGTTTTCTGTGATGGCTCTAAAAGATAGTACGGGTGAAACCCCGCAACTTTTGCGCTTAAAGTTTTTCTCCAGCTCCAGGCAGGGTGCAACATATTTCTGTACAGAATGCCGTTTCTTCTTTTCGTAAAAAAATAATTTGGATTTGCTTTCGTGCTATGATATCGTTGCTTGCAATTTTGTTACTGCGACGTAAAGGTTTCTATTGGCCTGATTAGGTCTTGAACAGAGAATATTTTTGGTCTTTTGAGTATACCTATCTTTTTTTCGCTTTTCTTCTAGCAAAGTTGATTTAACTTTCATTGGCGTTTCGCCTACTAAAACCTCGACTCCTACGCTGCCGGCCCCGTTTGTTGACTTTCCCGGTTTCGCCTCTGGCAAGCTCTCGAACGTTTACGATTCGTGTATGGAAATCGTCACCGGAGAAATAAATAAACAAAAAATAAACAAACACGCAGACGTCCTGCCACCGTTAAACAAGAAAAAAAAACAAAAAAACTATTCGGTGCGTATTTTTAACGCGCCGGGACGTTCCCGGCAATAACCGTTCAGTTTGATGGCCCATTAACCGTATATCGGTTTCGCGAACGCGACCGATTCGACCACCTGCACCAAAAACGCCGCGCCGCAATAATTTCATAAAACTGCCCCGTAAAAGTCTAATTGAACGCGTTAGCGTAAAATATGCGGACGTGAAAGAGTTAAATAAATGAAGATGTGTGTTGGTACACCCGGACGAAACATGTTGTTTCGGGCTTCGCAGATTTGGTTTCCTAAACTAAGGCGCACGTCTTTAAATTGGGTACATGATTTCCAGCGAGCGGGTAAAGAGATTTTTGTTCATTTATATACAGGGTGTGATCGAATAAGTTTCACTGTTCATTGGTACCAAGTCATCCAGACTGAAGGCATCCTCATAGGATTTTAAATCCCAAGTTAGAAGGACAAAATCAAAATAGATCAAAAACATAAAACAAAAGAAGACATTGGACGAAGAGAAAAACGCTGAAATGTAAAAAATAAGAATGGATAAGAAACAAACGAAAAATCGACGAGTAATTGAGGACTAGTAATTGAGTAATTAAATTTAATTGGTATTTCGAATTTAAAATTGTAATACGACTAGACGTACACAGATGGCGCCACACGAGTAGATTTTTCTTTTAAACAACCTAAAGTTATCAAGTTAATTCCATTTTATTGCAAGTCAAATTAATAAAATTAATTCGACAGGAAGAAACAAAGGGAAACTTAAATAAACAATAACGAAATACGACATCAAACAAACAGAAACTGACATAAATTAAGTGAACAATAAAAAAGAATTCAAATTTCGCGCCGGAAAAATTGTATTCCGGCAAAATTTACAGAGATGGCAGCGCAGCTCGAGATCGTTATTTTTTAACTGAAATTTTGATGCAGAACTTCAAGTTAAAATCGGAATTTAGTTTTAGATTCAGACAAATTAAAAGTTAAAGCATCGATGACCCCCCCCCCCCCCCCAACTTCAGTAATTTATTGGTATTTTGTAGTTAAAAATGTAATTCGACAAGATGTACATAGATGGCGCCACACGAGTTGATTTCGGTAAGATTTCTTTTTTAAACAACAAGCCAAAGTTACCAAATTAATTTCATTTTCAATTGCAAGTCCAATTAATAAGATTAATTCGATAAGAAGAAACAAAGGGAAACTTAAATAAACAATAACGAAATACAGCTTGAAATGAACAGAAAACAAGAGAAGATCGACGATTCTCATCCCGAAGCAAATGACTGAAACATGAATTAAGAAAATATCCTTAAATTTCGAGCCCGAACAATTCTGAATTTTTTCCAAATAGATATTTCGCAGCAGAATGTTGTTATTCTTTTCTATTTTTAAACAAAATTCGTCACATCTTGTTACTATACATCTTAGTTTTATTTTGTCTTTTTTTGTCGTAATCTTGCCGTTACGTAGCGACTTTTGCAGTTTCCTTTTCTTCTTCATAATCTCGTAATTTCCAATTACGATAAGTATTGTAACACGCCGACGTGTCGCCTTGTTTGTTGACTTTTACGGACAACTAAGTAACCAATAAAACTGTCCAAACAAAACAACAAACTAAACTGACTGCCAAATTAAATAACTGGACTGAAACTGAACCGACAGTTTATTTTTGGGTCACCCAAATTTTTATTACTTCAATTAGACATGCACTACCCTTTTCGATTCGGCGGCGCTAAGGGACTACTTATTGACCTATTTATTGTTTACAGTTGAACGACCCTCAGGAATCCGCAATAAACTGGTAATAATTATAAATAGCTCGTAATCGTCACTGCAAACCCTGGCCTTACGTTGTTGTAACTCAGTTCTTTTGGTGGGTCGGTGAATAACTTAAGAGATTTAAAGGATCCAAATACGTTTAAATAAAAATGCGGTTAGTTAGATTTAATTAATTATTGATTGCAAAAAAAGGTAAAAACTCCTTCTACTGCGGGATCTGATATAACGAGCGTAAAAACCCTTGCGTTAAACCAAATACAGAGAAACCAAAATTACGGTTATCAGGAAGTACAGTAGAATTCGCTTGACGGATTTCACTTCCGAATATCGTAGCGACCGGACTGACTTTAGTCACACAGCTGGTGGTTTGGTGCATCACTTCATCCGATCAAGTCTGGAGTACCACAGGGCAGGCCACTCGGTCCTTTATTCTATTTGATGTTGTACAATGCGGACCTGCCTGTAAGCTACAGGGTGCTTTGAATCCCACAGGACATAAGACACAAGCAATTCTGTTTTGGAAATTATTGTCCGCACGAGTAGAATTCGAAGCAATATCGAAACGTAATCTAAACTTGTGTTATCCTTTGTAAAACAGGACTCTCCTCAGGACAACACGCGCAAGTTCGAATCCCGAATCGCCGACCCACAGGCTCACGCTCAGTTTTATTTCGCGAGCCCCGTCCGCAGCATCTCGCCAAGAGGAAAGCGCGAGCGCGTTCCGAACGTTTCGGCACTTCGATAACATCTCATAAATAACGCAAAAGGACGACTAGGATTTTGCGGTGGTGCGGTGTCTTTCATTCGGTCGGTCGGTCGGGGGAGTTTTCGTCGGCCCCATAAATAATTTATTTCGGAGATGCATTGTGCCGATTGTAGTCGGGCTTTCTTCAAACTGATACCACCCGGATACTGAAGAGTCTCTCGTCTTTTCGGGCTTCGGCGAAGAAGGGATGATGAGTCCTCAACAATCCGAGGTATGCATTTCGCCGCAGTGGCGATAAATTAGTTTTCAAGTTTACGTCTCGCGAAAGAATCGAGCGTTGATACAATGAATCGAACTGTAAATAATTACATTTTTTTTTTTTAAATAACTTAACTTTCCTTGTATGTACAGAGGCAAATATACCGGGACGGAATTTAAACAAAAAGAACTCGTCGCGTCGGTCCTAACATGTAGATAGGAAAGTATTTAAAAATTATGATTGTTTCGGATATTATTATTATTATTATAGTAGTAGTAATTGCCCAACAGGAAATTCCCAATAACAGGACGAAAGTAAAATGCACAAGTATAGAGATACAAGTACAAGTACTAAGAAGCAATAAAAACTACATACAGATTCGGTAAATGTTCAACTTGACATCCTGTTATAATACGTGCGATAGGGAACGAACCAGAAAAACTGACTCATCACTCAATTGTTTTCGATGCCGGCTGTCGCCCGCCCTGCCGGGGCGTTCGCTATTAGTTCTCCGCGAACCGAATCTAAGCAAACTTACTATGTCCAGTATCCAAATTTCCGATTCTGTATAATAGAGCACAGGGAGCCATTCTTATTGTATCACAAAATATGTGTATATGTATATGTATTGAAAGGTAATTACATGTACATTTTTTTTTTCATAGAAATGAAAAAAAGAGGGGATGTTAAAAAATAGGGACTCGTCGGGCACAATAGCTAATTAATAATAATTAATAGCGTTTTATTTTTTTTTTTATTTCAAGTTTCTTTTCTTTTATTTTTTTCTATCCAATTATTTTTTTATTACAATTTTTTTTTAAATACGATTTTTTAAATGCTCCTCCGCGCGAAGTTGTCGATCTTCTATTAATAATAATAATAATAATAATTCATCTTTATTAGAATAATATAAGTACATATATAATGTAAATCATGCTCTAACTCCAAGGCGAGATTCAGCGGCATAAAATGCCCTGCTCTTCCATCTAAACCGTAATAAACTGAATTTTTATATAAAATAATTGCCTACCACTAAAACAACTTAAAGTAACTTAAATAAAAATAAGGTAAAATAAAGAAAATGAGATAAAAGAAAAGAATAAGAAAGGGAAGAGAAGAAGACGAAGAATTACAAATTAGGTACAACTATTTATATTGTACGCTCGCTATCCAGATAGCTCTATATTAAAATTAAAAAGTTAAAATTAAAATATCATGACAAGTTCCTTAAGTATTATGCGTCAATCTCTACGCACTGTGTGTATCAATTCAATTCAATTCATAGATGGTTTATTCATTGCCAGTAGCGTCGAATCGGTAATACAAATATATATACAGAAAAAGACGTCACACACAAGAAATATAAAAACAATACATTACAGATCACAGTCATAATCAGGTTCATATAGGTAGTTGACAAATATGTGATATACTTAATACTTATAATGCTGCTACTAAAATAGCTTTTGGTACAAGTGACTATAGGGTAAGAATTATGACTGAAAATATTCGTCAATTGAGTAATAGACAGAGAGGGTAAAATAGTTTTTCACTCTACGTTTGAACAGGACTTCAGACCTAAGTGACCGCAATTCATTCGGCAATTTATTGAAAAATTTAACACCATTAAACAAGAATGATGCACAGTATAACCTATTACGAGGATAATCCACTCGTAGATGATGTGGATATCTCGTATCATAATTGTGTGCATCACTATTCAATAAGAAATCATTTTTATTTTTATATACATATAAGACAGTTTCGTATAGGTACAAATTTACTACCGTCATTATTTTCAAGTTCCTGAATGCATCCCTGCAGCTTTCTCTAAATGCTAGATTTGCAATTGATCTGACGATTCTTTTTTGCGTTTTAAATATTTTATGGAAGTGAATGGATTGGCCCCAAAAAATTATACCATAGCGCAAGATGGACTCAAAATAGCCATAATAGACCATTTTTGTATAAGTTAAGTCACACATGCATTTTATTTTTGATATAGCATATGCAGATCTAGCTAATCTAGGTATAAGAGATTCTGCCTGGCCATGCCAGGATAATTGAGAGTCAATTGTAACTCCCAATACTCTGCATTTCTTTATTGGAGTAAGATTAAGCCCGTTATATGTGAAGGAATAATCACTTGGTATTTTGTTAGAGAAAATTATTATGTTGGTTTTGTCAATATTAATTAGTAGGCGATTTATTTTGAACCAGTGTTCAATTTGTTTGAGAATTGACAATATTTCCGAATGTAACTTTTCGAAATTTTCAGCATACACAGAAATATATGTATCATCAGCATACATGGTGACATCGCCCGATATGTTCTGAGGAAGATCATTAACATACATATTGAAAAGCAGGGGTCCTAAGATGGATCCCTGCGGTACCCCACAATTGGTGATTGCTTTGTTAGAGAGAAAGTTCTTAGTGGAACCAAACTTATCAGTATGTTTAATCTCCACAACTTGTTCACGTTGATCAAGGTACGAGCGTAATAAGTTTAGTGTTATCCCTCTAATTCCATAAAATTCTAACTTCTCAAGTAATATATTATGATCTACTAAGTCGAAAGCTTTTGATAAGTCACAGCTTATCAAAGCAACAATATTGTTGTTGTTTAATCTGTCATATGTAAATTTCAATATTTGTTGTAGCGCAGTGGACGTTGATGACTTGGATCTAAAACCATGCTGGTGCTTTGTTAGCAAGTCGCTATTTTCAAAAAAAGAAGTCATTCTTGAGTGAATTGCTTTTTCCAGGATTTTAGCTAAAGAGCAAAGTATGGATATCGGTCTATAATTAATTACTTCAGTTTTATCATCCTTCTTAAAAACAGGTACAATCTTAGAAAGCTTAAAACTAGTTGGAAATCTGCCATTCCGAAAACAACAATTGATTACGCCTGACAAAGGCACTGAAATGATGTCTGCAACTGACTTTAGTATGGGCATTGATATATCATCAGTCCCGGCAGCATAGGAATTCTTAAGTGAGTAAATGATTTTGAACACCTCTACAGGATCAACTGGACTGAAGTAAATCGAATCACTATTGTTTACAAAAGTGTTTTGGACCATTTCCAAACTTTGCTCCCTGTCCAAGGGTACGTTTTTTAATAATTTGCTTGATAATTGTGAGAAATGTTTATTAAATATATTACTTATTACCAGCGGATCATCTACTGTATTACTATCTTGAGTTATATTAATATTTTCCGTGTGTGTCTTATTTTTTGTTTCGACTTTTATTAACTTCCAGACAGATTTGATTTTGTTATCGGATCTGGCAACTATAGAGTTTACATATATTCTTTTGGCCAATTTCATGCAAGACTTTAAAATACTGCAATATTTGTTATAATAATTTTTTATGACGGTATTGCTAAAAAGCTTCTGCAACGCAAAGAGTTCCCTTTTCGTGCGGCAGGAAGTTCTGATTCCATGTGTTAACCAGGATTTTGCCGGCTTTTGGACTACCTTTTTAATAGGATAAGCTTTTAAAAATGCATTTCTAATCAAATCATGAAACATGGAACATTTTTCGTCTGGGTCTGTAACATTTTGCAATTGGTTCCAATTCATTCTAATCAAAAGTTCACGAAATATATTGTTATTGCTTTTACTATAGATTCTCTTATACTGGAAAATCTTATTATTACTTTGATGATTATTATTTAGCACGACAAATTGGGCAAAATGGTCGGACAGTCCGACTTCAAAATTCCGGACCTCACCAAGAACGGCATCATAATTTACAATGACATTATCAATACAGGACTGGGTGTTACAAGTGACTCTGGTTGGTAATGAGATTGTGGGTTTTAGATTAAAAATAGTTAGCAAGTCTAGGAAATTTTGGCTTGCTTTTGACTGAACTAATATATCAGTGTTAAAGTCTCCACAGATAATAATGTTTCTGCAGGAGTTAAAATTTTCAAGGACACATTCAAGCTTACGTAAAAATGTATTGTGGTCAGAGTCAGGAGTTCTGTATACGCAGAGGACTACAGTGTTAAAAGTGTACAGTTTTAAAGCACATATTTCAAAATGTTTGTCTTCAGCTATATCTAACGAAAGAGATTCGTATAAGATATCATTTTTTAGGAGAATTAACGTTCCACCATGTTTAAAAGTGTTTCTGGCATAAAATGACCCGACTTTATAATTCTGAAAGGATAATAATGAGCACTGCAACGTACTCAGCCAGTGTTCACTGACACAGGCAACGTCAATATCCTGATCGTCTAGGACAACCTCAAGGTGAGATAACTTATTCTTAATGTTACATATATTCAAATGAAAAATTTTTAGCTGAGAGTTTTTTCTAAAAAATTATCACTACTCACAGAACACGCACTAATACTGCCAAGATCACTTCCGTCTTCACACTCGAGATAAGATGAGTTGGTATCGGAGTCTGTATCACTTTTTTTCCCAAGGGCTGCTGTCATTATTTCTGAGGACCTTGTCAGATTTCTTGGGGAGAGACTTGGAGACGGCAGTGTGATTCTTGTGCTTGACCTGCTTTGATGATTTTCCAAGATTACTGGGTTCACTTTGTGATGAACTAGCCAGTTGAGTTCCACCCGCATTTGTATTTATACTAATATTGTTCAAATTAATTGACTGAAGCGTTTTCTTTCTTATACTTTTAACAATATCATCAACTAGTTTTTGTTTGCCAGTCATATTAAGGTGAAGACCATGCCTGGTATAATGATCACGGCTATGCAATTCATTTATATCTAGTAATGTGACGTTGTTGGAGTATTTATTTAATCTTGTTTTTAATGAGAACAATCTTTTGTTGTATTGATAAATGTTACCGTTTAAACTAGGAATGTCATAACGGAACGGCACTGTACATAAGACTAGTTGAGTATGAGAGCACTTATTTATTGTGTCCATAATTAAATTTGACGGAATTAATGTATTTTTGTTTTTATCGAAGTTATTAGCACCAGCTATTAATATTACAATGTCCTTATGATTAAAGTTTTGTGTTAACTGCTCGAGATTTTCTGTGACATTCTCTATATTAGCGTTTGGTTTTAATATACTTTCAACTTTAAAGTCACTATTGTTTAAAGTATTTTTAAGAAGAAAATTTAAATTACGACCATGACTGTCTGTCAAAAGGAGTATATTTTTCTGATTTTTATTTGAGGAGTATAGTTCCCTTGCCACATGAGCTGAGCCAGTGGCAGAGTTGTGGGAATCATTGTTAGATTTTAAGGTTTCTTCTATCTTATTAGCCTTATTGACGACTTCTTTTAGGGGCTTACTTCTTGAAGTTTGAATATTTTTTCTTAGTTTAGATATATATATATATATATATATATATGTGTGTGTGTTGAAAAATTCAGCAAATAAAGTTCTTTTAAATTTTCTCAAGGTCATTTCTTTATACCGAGATGATAGTTTATTATATGATTTATAAATATGGTAGGTGAAAGACCGTTGAAATAATGATGTTCTATGCTTCGGAGGGGAAATCAGATTTTTATATCGCGTCGGTACCATATGCACATCAAATCTGTATTTAATTTTACTGGATGTTGACCAGTCGTCAGTATTTTCTGATAGGTACATAATGTTTGCAACCGCCTACGATTTTCCATGGTTAACCAACCCGCATCTCTTAGTTTATATGAGATTCTGTCATATTTCCGAATACCATAGACGAAACGCAAGCAAGAGTTTTGTATTTTTTGTATACGATTTGAAGTTCTATTGCAGGATGATAGACGGGAATACAATAATTAAATTGAGAAAGAACAAAAGACTCACACAAACGAATTTTTACTTTTATCGAAAGGTAGGATCTATGAGGATATAATTTTTCAAAAATATATATGCATTTTTCATGTATTGTGTTACCTGATATCTATAACGAAAACTATTATCTAAAACAAGCCCCAAACTTTTAGCTTTATTTACAATGGGAATTTGAAGATCATTAATTTTAACACTAATTACGTTACTTACATTTGAGCAGACATTTTTCTTACCGAATAATAAAACGGCCGATTTGCCAGGGTTGATTTTAAGAGAGTGTTGACAAGATAAGTTATATAAAATATCCAGATCAGAATTAATTTCAGAGACAGCTTTTTCCAAGTCGACCGGTTTGAACGAATGATACAGCTGAGCTATCGTCCGCGTAAACGTGCATTTTACAACAGTGAAGGTGTTTAAGGAAGCTAGATGTATATATAGAGAACAGTATTGGACCCAATACAGAACCCTGAGGCACACCACACGGTAGTTGTTGGGTCTTAGATACAGTGTTGTTTAAAACACACTCTGACTTCGGTCCTGCAAGTAGCTTTTCATAAGTGACGTTGCGTTTGGGCCTACGCCTATATAATTTAAAATTGATAATAAAGTACTATGTTCTAAAGTGTCGAACGCCTTGTTATAGTCGAGTATAATGAGAACTGTTAAATCTCCTTTATCACAGGCTGCCAAAATATCATCCGTAACACTCATTAATGCCGTTCCACAACTATACCCAGATCGAAATCCTGATTGTATTGGTGGTAAAATACTTTCAGAGTTAATATAGTTATTTAATTGCTTACAAATTAACTTTTCGAATATTTTGGAGATGGCTGGTAATATACTTATTGGACGTAGGTCTTTGCATGCTGTTGGTTGACTTACCTTAGGAAGGGGCTTAACGAAAGCGTATTTCCAACTGGAGGGTATAACATTTTTATATATGCAAGTATTAAAAATATGTGTTAAGTATGGCACTATAACCGGACAGCACATTTTGATCATTCGAATGTTAATTCCATCGCAACCAGTCGCGTGAGATGTAATACTTTTAATAGATTCGTTTACCTCAGCAATCTCCACAGTTAGGAATTCAAAATTATTATTATTTAGTTTTACAGAGTAAAGTGTACTGCTTGCATTTGCGTGATTACTTGCTATATTGGAAGCATTATTAATAAAAAAGCGATTTATAGCATCAGCATTGGCCAAATGAACAGGAACATCTTTAACGGTAGACTTGGCTAGTCCTAAGTAATTTATAGTACTCCAAAACTTTTTATCATTCTTTAGATTAGAAACATAATTAAAATAGGCCTTCTTTTCGTTTTTTAACGTTAATGTTGTTAAATTTCTCAAAGTTTTATAGTATTCCCAATGCGGGTGATATTTTGTTCGTCTGAATCTTGCTTTTGCTTTGTCCCTAAGGTTCATGAGAAATTTCAAATTGTCAGTCAATCATGGCATAGGTGGCTTACGAAGTTTACATTTTTTAAGTGGTGCATGCTTATCAAACAATAATTGTAATTTGCTACAGAGAAAGTTTATTTTATCATCAATGTGTTCAAAATGAAATATATATTGGAAAGGAATCTGCTGCAGATCATTGTCAAATTCAATAATATTAATATTGTGAAAACTTCTAACGTGTTTAAAAATTGGCTCTGAACTGTGAAGCAGCAATCTGAACATCACAGAAAACCAAATCATGATCCGAAAAGTTACAGCTGACGACATCAGAATTTAATATAAGTTCTTCACTTAGGGTAGTGATAACCACATCAATCAGGTGAGGTTGTAACTCTGGTAGGTGTACTAATTAATTGTCGAGCGTCAAGACTTTCTATAATGTCATTCAACAATATAGTAGCATATAGTAGCAGGGCTTTCTTGATTTAAAAGATTAATATTAAAATCTCCACACACTAGTACTTGATCAGAAATTTCAAAACAATGATTAACTGCATCTTCAAATTCGTTTAAGAAAGTTACACAATTAAAATCAGGTGGTTTGTATATAGTACCTACAATTAATGTTGTATTTAGTAAATTTAGTATAACCCATATTTGTTCTAAGGTATTCGTTAACGTAATGTTAGAGATCGGTATCCAGTCACGCAGGTAAATACCTACTCCGCCACCCCTCCGATTTTCACGATCACATCTTAAAAAAGTAAACCCTTTAATTTCCACAGATTCCGTAGAGATTGATTCATGTTTCTGAAATACATAAGATATCAATATCATGTTGTATTATAAATGCTTCTAAGTCATGTAGTTTAGGTAACATTTAGATGAGCTATTTTAAGGAAGTTATTTTTCATTTTATTCATAACCAAAACATTTTAAACGCATCTGAACAACGATCGTTATGCAATGAAATAATCTAGATTAAATAGTAAGAGTAAATAAAAGGTAATTCGTTTTAAATAAACACCCAACAAAACAAAACAAGCAGACCAAGAATCGCTTTCGAATGCGAAGCTACTGCCTAGACTTTATAAAATTCTTGTAATCGTTTATAGATTTAATTTTACTAATGTCCCTTTCGCTTTTAACAAAGATATTACCATTGTAAGTGAAAACATTTTTATTTCCGTAGCGCTTCATCAAGTCCTTTAACATAAAAACACGTTCTTTTTTTCGTAAGATCGTCTCTCATAACAATACCTGTCCCTTTTAGTTTTTTCTTAGCATTATAAACACCATCTCGTACACCTCGTCTGCAAAATTTAATGATAACTGGTTTACATTTTCCCTCCGCACTTGCTAATCTGTGACAGCAGTCGATATCCTTGCTGTCCAAAGTAAAATTAAGTTTCTCCTTACAAAATTTCATTACGATTTCTGTAGTGTTTTCGTGAGGTTTTTCTTCTAACCCAAATATTCTTATACTATTTTTACGAGTGTATTGTTCTTGCAGCTCGAACTGATTGTCGGACTGATTAGCTGATTCCTGTAATTTGTCTTCAGCATCACGAAGTTTTTTCTCAAGGGTTTCAATCTTCCGGTCGTATTCTTCAAGTTTATTATCAAATTCTTGCTTAATTTTTTTCACTTAAAACTGACACTATTTTGTCGATAATTTTATCATTACACAAAATTCTTTCGACTACTTTTTGCCTTTTTTTGTTTTCTGTCATGTCATACAGTGTTTCGCTTGGCGTTTGTTTCAGTTCTCTTTTATTTTTTTTAACAAATGAATTTTCTCATCTCTTGTAGAATGTTAAAAACGAATAAATGTAATTATTTCTACAAAAAAGAAAAAAAAACACAGCGGAACGCGAGCGATGAAAAGACGAACAGAAACAAAATAAATCAGGTGATATAAGATAGGTGAAGAACCAAAAGACGAAACTATCGAATTACGAAAATAATTGAACAAGGAAAAAAAACAAAAGAAAAGTCAAATAGGTACGTGGTTATCGAAAAACAAACGATCGGCGATTCCACAAAACAAAAACGAAAGAATCCAAAGCACAATCAACGAAAGAAGAAAAAGAAGAAATGTTAATAAAAATGGTCACAGGAGGAGACAAAATAAACGGTCTTAGATTATAGAATAATCGACATTCATTTGTTTCTCGTTCAGTTTATTCCTAGCGTTGTTGTTGTTTCTTTCAAGTTTCTTTTATTTTATTATTTTTCCTATCGAATTGTTGACGAGTTTTTTTTTTAATTTTCTTTCACTCTCTACCGCGCGAAGTCGGTCGATCTTCTTTTGTTTTTCCGTTTATGTCGTTCTGTGTTACGCTTGCCGTTTGTTTCGGTTCTCTTTCAGTTTTCCTATCCCGTTAATTTTTTCACATCTGTTTCAATCATAATCTTCTGATTTCCTCTATCAATTTTTTAGCTGCGCGATATTATTTGAATTTCACTATTTCAATATTCGAAAGAAAAAAGAAACAGAAAGAAACATGCAGAACATTAAAAAGAAATTCGTAAAATAAATGGTTCAAAGACTTTTTAAAGAAAAACAGAACAAAAACATCGGAACGCTGAACAGATGAACAGAAACAAAACAAATCGAGCGATAAGAAAGCGAATAACGAAAAGCGAAAAAATAACCGAACAAAAAGAAACAAAAGAAAAACAAAAGGAACAGCAAGTATGAAAGACGAAGTTATTCTAAAACAGAAGAAGATCGATGATTCTCCAATGGAGTGTAAGGAAATTAAAAAAAAAACTAGCAGATACTCCTTCGCCATTCCAACTAATAATTCCGTAAAATAAAAACAAACAAAAAATTAAATATAGCACAATCAAAGAAGAAATGTCAATAATAAAAATGAACCAGACTTAGATTATAGATTAATCGACATAATTTGTTTCGTTTGTTTTATTCCTAGTGTTTTCAAGTTCGTTTTTTTCTAATCGATTATTCTCTCTTAATTTATTTCTTGCTCTTGAAGAAGTTGTCAAACGACAGCGATTTTTAACTGTTATCAATTTTTGGTTGTTATAAAATTTCGAACAGACCAAAACTTTACTGAGATTATAGCGCTTACTCTTTTTATAATACAAATTTGAATTATTCTTCAGGACGCGAAGCCCGATTTCTTTTCTCAAAAGAAATAACAAACGTGACGTGTTAAATTGTTAAAATCCAATTCCTCCAAATTTTCAAAAAGAAAAAAGGGAAATCGCATTTTTGAATGGAACATCCTGTATATGTATTGCACCTTTGAATTCCTGAGTAAATTCTAGCCTGAAATGATGGGTCGCACCATGGGTCTAGCGCGAGTGGTTTTCGAGTTGTTTCGTTTGTTTTTAATAGTGCAACTCGGTAACCAATCAAGATAGACCCATGGTGCGACCCATCATTTCACGCTAGAATTTACTCAGGATTTCAAATATGCAATAATAAATATAAAAAGTTCAATTATGGTGCATTTACTGAGATTATGTCGCTTATTTTTTATAATACAAAAATGAATTACTCTTCAGAAAGCGATACCCGATTTCTTTTCCTTGTTTTTCGAGAGAAATAACAAATATGACGTGTTAAATCAAAAAGAAAAAAGAGGGAAATCGCATTTTTGAATGGAACATCCTGTATGTATGCTGTACTTTTGAATTCCTGAGTAAATTCTAGCCTGAAATGATGGGTCGCACCATGGGTCTAGCGCGCGCGGTTTTCGAGTTTTTTCATTTGTTTTTAATAGTGCAACTCAGTAACCAATTAAGATAGACCCATCGTGCGACCCATCATTTCAGGCTAGAATTTACTCAGGATTTCAAACATGCAATAATAAATACAAAAAGTTCAATTTTTGGTGTACTTACTCAGATTTTTTTTATAATACAAATTTGAATTATTCTTCAGAACGCGAAACCCGACTTCTTTTCCGCATTTCTCGAGAGAAATAAAAAATATGTCGTGTTAAATTGTTAAAGTCCAATTCCTTGTAAATTGCCAAAGAGAAAAAAAAAGTGCAATCGCATTTTTTAACGTCAGATCTTATATGTTGTCGCACTTTTAAATGTTCACTAAAAAAATTGAAATTTCCTACACTATCAGATTTTTTGTTGCGTGTTTAATGCAGAAAGAAATCTGCAAAAGACGGTTCGTTTGTTTCCTTTGTTACAAAATGCAATTTTCCTTAAAACAAAAGAAAAACGCGAAAACAGTTGGTGTAAATTCTAGGGGCGTTTTGTTCTTTTCTTATTTTTAAATTTTTTGACAAAGACACAATCGAAAGTCGTTGTCATTTTGTTTTTCATACTTTAGAATAAGTTCGTGGAAAAGGAGAATATTTTTTTTTATTATAAAGGGGCGAGTTCCGTGACAGAATATCTCCATTTTCATAATAAAAAGGCTGTCCAAATTGAAGTGCTACACGCTAGTTAACATCAGTTCTTACCACATGTATTATTAAGACTGATATTTGGATGCCTGATCACCTTAATCATTCTTAATCGTCCTGTTATCGACGAAAAACACGAATGCAGAAGATGTCTTTTGCTAAATCCGCCCGCCCGCCGCCGGGTGGAAGGATAACCGGATTTTTTTTTTGCTCCGCGACATTAACTGACGTTTATCCCGCGGAATTATCCGGATTTGTGGGTCTTGAACTCTCGTCTGCTTTTAAAGAGGTAAAACGCAATAGTCTGAGTGCGCCCCTAGAAAACGCGATTTCCGTAAACTTTATTAAAATTCGTCGATAAATTACGGAGAAATCGGCTCTTAAGGTTTTGAAGTTTGAACCAGGAACGACTCGCTTGTGACGTCAACTTTTCGCATAGTCAAGCGCCACACAGATGCGTCAAGTGACATTCATTAAGTATCAAAGTGATAATTTGCCGATAGGAGAAGTGACGTCATACCGCTAGGGCCGATTGAACTTTGGTCATGTTGTTATTAATAATAATAATTATATCTAATTCTAGTTTTACATCAATTCTTTTCTCAAGAAACTACAAAAATAGAAAACTTTGTTCTTGCAATCGTGATCCGATGGAATCGTTGTAATCCTACTCGAACCGAGGCCTGAACAGGTCGCGGGCTTTTAAGAGCCAATCAATAAATTTTTCTGAGTACACGAACCGAGGTAAAAAAAATCAATTCCTAAATTTGCAATTATTTAGTTTGAAGGCGTTGGCGACCATAGCCGCCTACTAGTGTTCTTGTCATAAAAATTTTCAATTTTTTTGGGTCTATATTCAAAGGTGATTATGAAAAGATTCCTTTTCATAAAAACGCAGTTTTCTAAAGACCGGATGTTAGAAAACAAAAGACCTCGTCGGGTCTACTAGGTAATTATTTAAAAATTGGAATTCTTTTTTATGTACAGGGTGATGTATTAGAATTTTGTATAAAAAATCTGTCCCTAATATTCGCGCTTAGTTTCAAATGAATCCCCATGTAATTCTAATTGCAGTTATGGAACAAAATGTAATTAAATCGGTTATAGTATTGGACTTGCTCCTGGTCTGAGAAGTCTGGCTTCGGAGATGCCTTCAAAGAACTGCAAATCTTCCACGATGTTGTAACATCCGAACTGCTTTTAGACTGGTGTGTGTGTGTCAGTCTAATGATGGCGATTGCATTGAACGTTGAAGTCATCGAATTTGCCAGTAAACAACCGTCAGTATTTAAATCAAAGTTTATTTATTATCGTCACAAAACAATTAACGTTTAAATTTGTCTTAAATTTATTAATATAATTAACTCGTTAATTATAAAAATCTTGTAGGTAGCGTCGAATGAATGTCTAGTCGGCCGCGGTCGCTCGTTATTTGTCGTCAGGATTTCATCGTAAAACTTTTTTCCTATCTCGCCGAGTTCGGTCCAGTTAAACAACAAATTTCTTCAATAACAAATTTCTTTCGAGTTCACGTTGGTCGCTAAATAAATAATTATATTATTTGCTTGCCTGCTTGCCCCACGTTGGCTGGTAGCCATATAAATATGTATATGGTTTGTTAACGGAAATTCCGATTGCGTAACACTTCACACGTGGGCCTATGATTCATCGTGATTTTTCGAAATCGTATGCTCATATACTTGCATGAGGTAAGGCTTTTTCGATGCAGCTGCAACTCTTGCAATTTGCAAAGGTCAGAGTCATGACTCATGATAATTACATAACTAACTGCCAAACAAACTAATATTTTCTCACCCAAACCATGGTACTAGATACAGAGAGACGGACGGATTTTGAGAATTTGATCACACTGATGAACACTGCGTTCGGCTTCAGACTTTCGCAGATGTTGGCGACCATACTGCTTACTACTACTTTATGATGATGTACCGTCAAAAGCAATCTCCTTATATATGGTTTGTTAACGGAAATTCCGATTGCGTAACGGTTTACACGTGGGCCTATGATTCATCGTGATTTTTCCAAATCGTATGCTCATACACTTGCATGAAGTAAGGCTTCTTCGATGAGTCATCTATGCAGAGCTGCAACTCTTGCAATTTGCAAAGGTCAGAGTCATGACTCATGATAATAACACAACTAACTGCCAAACAAGCTAATAATTCCTCACCCAAACCGTGGTACTAGATACAGAGAGACGGACGGATTTTGAGAATTTGATCACACTGATGAACACTGCGTTCGGCTTCAGACTTTCGGAGATGTGGGCGACCATACTGCTTACTACTACTTTATGATGATGTACCGTGAAAAGCAATCTCCTTATATGTGGTTTGCTAACGGAAATTCCGATTGCGTAACAATTTACACGTGGGCCCATGATTCATCGTGATTTTTCGAAATCGTATGCTCATGAGGTAAGGCTTTTTCGATGAGTCATCTATGCAGCTGCAATTCTTGCAATTTGCAAAGGTCAGTCATGTCTACTTATGATAAAGCGAGTCGCCGTAACGTTTGGCTACGGCGCTGTAAGGACCGACACTCAAAATTTAAGGGTTTTATTAACTACTAAAGTCAGAAGTCTATAATCACAAGGCAGACATTTAATTAAATCGTAAGAAAACTGTTTTAAAAATAAATTTAAATGTATAAAGATATTTTAGTAAACTAAGGCCCCTTCAGAATCCTCTGAAAGTTGAAATTAATAACTAGAATCTTACTGCGTTTGTTTTTTTCTTTAACTGATCGGTTTCCGTTTTCGTTGTTTGTTTTTTTTTTAAACAGGGAGAAATGATGAAAAAATAAATAAATTATTCCATGTGACGCCCATGGTAAAACAGTAGGGAATTTAATACTAACTTTTCAAAATAGTTTAGCGAGCGGGAAATTCGAACGCCCTTCAATCAGAATGCCCTGCAAATAAAAATCTTAGTCTTAGCTAGATTCGTAATGCCTGCCAACGTTGCCTGAATCTAACTAAGATATGATTTTTGTTTCCATGACCTTCCGACGATGACTCGATGACATCTGCATTTTTTTACATGAATATTACGAGAATTATTTTTAAAGAAAATACAGAATTGCGCAGCACCCTGTATACCATACCTCTCTTCCACTTTCTTAGAGCTCAGTTGTAAATCAGGACGTCACTCTGATTTTTTTTTGTTCTTCGAGGACCAGTTTCTAAAAATCAAAAAATATACATATACCGGACGTCCCTTTTGACTCACAACTTCACGGACTGACTGCGTAGGTCTTAAGGCATCTGCTTTACTACTTTCGCTAGATCAGAAGTGAAAACATATCGTTCGGTTTTTAATAAGTTATTTTTTTTTATAAATTCACGATTTGTGTTGGATGTTTGGAGAAGGCCGGACGGTTTATATTTCTCAGCACTTTTTATTATAAATAAGAAAAATTTTTAGCACGCCCACGCGGTGCCATTTCATAAGGAAAGTCTGACCAGCGCGCGTTGTTGCCACAATGCCACCGACCGACAAAACACAAACCGACAAGAAAGTAATTGTTCGACGTTTCGTTCTCGCACCTTCGAGACGCGGAAACCCGCGGCGTGAAACGGGCCGTTATTTTCGAAAATAAACAAACGCGCCTCCCGACGGCGGGCGGGGGGGCGTGCGTCTGGCGATCGGGAATTTATTTATTTACGTTGAAATTCGCGCCCGAAATAAACAGCGAAAAAAAAAATTAATCGGTGCGCACACGCAGCTTTCATTTGATTCTTAGGTTCCTATTAAAGCATTAGTGGAAAGCTCGATGCAGACCCTCGAGGGTCAACGGAAATTTGAAAATGAGCCAGTCGTGTGTGTACCTGTTATTTGTAAACTGCTACCTGTTATCGAAAACTACTACCTACCTGTTATTGAAAGCTGCTACCTGTTTTTGTAATAAGTAACTTAAACACAGAAAGCTGGCAAATTTATTGAATTATTTGCTCACAGAAATCTATACATACATATATTGCCCAAACAAACCTCGGGATTCAATGATGCCCCTGTACACGTTAAGCAAAGTATAAGCGAAGGAATAAATCCAAAAAGTTGTTTATTTAACTAACTCGCCTTCTTGAACTGCAACTTCACCGGGTAGACGGGCGTCAGCATAAAACCTCGCGGGTCAAATTCGATCTGCGATGGCGTTTCAGGACACGGAAGGACCTCGTACTGCGAGAACACGTTGGTCAGCAAAAGCTTAACGGAAAGAACTCCGAATCTTGCACCTGCAAGTATGCGTCAGGTTCGATCAAGAACAAGCTAAAGAAACGCACTGAAAAATTTAAATATATTACATTATATTATATTAAATATATTACACATATTATAGCGACGACGACGAGCGAGTAGGCGCGCGCAAAATAAAAAAAAAACACATTCAATTGTTCTTCAGTATAAACACCGGTGCAGAGAGCGTCCGGGACGATCTTACATTGACCGTAAAAGCGACTTCTGAGTTCGACTTTAAACGCGAAACCGAAACCGTTACAATTAGTTGGAGCAAGATTTAATTTGTCTCGTCAAATTTTGAGGATGCGAACTTAGAAAGTTAGGTTATTTTATGAAACAAACTGACGCACTCGCCGACTGGATACAACAAAGATGTTGTAGGACAAGTATTTCCAAATCATTTAGATTCTATCTTGGTAGACGGAAATTCGAAGAATTGGAAACGTTCAAGCTGTACCGTGCCACATATTTATTAAGGCCGGCGAGCGAGCGAGCGAGCGCGCACAAAATCGAAAGGCACATTCAACTGTTTTTCGGTATAAATACAGGTGCAAAGAGCGTCCCGGGCATTCTCACTTCGACCGAAAACGCGAAAGCTTTCTTCGACTTTAAAGCGCACAAAAACGAACGGAATTGTAAAATTCTAATCAATTTAAAATAAAAATTGAATTTAATAAATAATATATATCAATAAATTATCAGATAATAACAAACAAGGGAGTTAGTCGTGCAAACACAGGTGTCGTTGGTACTTATTTAAACAAGCGCGTGCAAAATCGAAGGCACATTCAATTGATTTTTAGTATAAATACAGAGAGGTCCAGGACATTCTAACTTCGAATGTCAAATTCCGAGTTTACATTTATCTTGAATTCCTGAAATAAATTTAACATGTCTTTGCTATTCTTCTCCGTCTCGTCTCTGCCATTTTTCTCTCTTTTCTTTCTCCGATTTCTTTTTTATTTTTGAAATCAATTAATCGAGCCTCTACTTTGCTTTTCCGTTTTCTCTTTCGGCCAAATCAATTGGTTTTTCCATCGCCGCTAAGTTGGACGCCAATTTATGTAGTAAGTACATAACTGAAAGCTTCAGTAAGTTCTTTGAATTGTCCCACGTTGGGCGCCAATTTGCGTAGTGTCCTGGGCGTATGCGAGTACGAGCGGGAATAAAATCACATTAACGACAGCGTTTTCGATTTACTGCTCTAGAGCACTCAGAGCATTCTCATCTTAATCTTAGGGTTACAATTATAACCATAATTATTTTATTTTAATTATTATAGTGTTACTAGGTTTTTGTTTTTTGTTAACAAGCTCTCTTCTCTCATTAATTCACTTGGGTCTTCGCTGTCGATTTAATTCTGCTGTTTCCTAGTTGTTTCTCGATAAAGTCGATTCGTTTTGTTGTTACGTCGTTGTTAGGTTATGTCACAAACCGTCGACCGTCTTTTGTTTTCTTCGTTTCTCTCAGCCTTAATTCAATTGATTCTTCCCCGTCGATTTCATTTCGTTATTTCCTTGCCGCTTCTCGACCTACACGTTTCGTTTCGTTATTACGTTACGTTATCAGGTTACGTCACGAATCGTCGATCGTCTTTTGTTTTCTTCGTTGTCGGGCCTTCCGCGCTCAGTTTAATTCGATCGTTGTCGCTTTTGGCTACGAACATTTCGTTTCGTCATTGTGTCGTCATTGGTAGGTCATGTTACAAATCGTCGATTGTCTTTTGTATTTTGTTTTTTTGTTAACGGCTACTTTGCTACCTGTTGTTGAAAACCGCCGCCTGTTTTGAATTTCGCGCGCGGTTTCGTTTTACAAAAGGGAAAAAAGTCGGCGTCGCCTACGACACGCCACCGCCAACGCCTAACGAAAGTCGCCGTAGGCAACCGTACATGCGAGTTTGGTAGAATCCACCTCGCCCCCCTCCCCCTCCCCCCATAGTATATCTACTCGTCATGAATGATGTGATTGATCATGTTATGGTGTGATTCCCGTCCATCACCAAGTGGTACACTTGATTACCGCACGAGTGCGGTGTGGTAATCGGAAATGAAGCAATCTGGACGGTCGACAATGACGGGGAACACGATCCGAGTGTCAAGAGATTGCTGGGCATGGACTTGGTTAGGCATGACATTAAGATTGAACGTCAAATTTCAAACTTAGTTGTTTACTTCGGACCACACCGACTGTAATAAATGACTCAAATTCGGTATCACCCTGATGTACATTAGTATATCAATAAAACGCGTGAGTTACGCGGTCGTGTCTTGAAATTATAGATTTTTTATTCAGTTTTCAGACCGTAGTGATTCTGTCTACTTGAGTTTTAATTAACTTCAGATTATATGAATTACGCTGCGAAATTACTTTTTTTTTATGGAACACCCCGTATATTATTGCATTTTTGGATTCTACGGTAAATTCTAGCGTGAAATGATGTGTCGCATCATGGGTCTACCGTGAGCGGTTTTCGAGTTGACAATTTTTATGACGTCACACAGCTTGAAAGCCGCTCACCGTAGACCCATGGTGCGACCCATCACTTCAAAATAAAATTTCCCGTAGAATTCAAAAACGATTTCGCTTTAAACTTTAAACTTATTTTTCTTTAAATACACTCAGTTTTCTCTTTTGTTTTTGAAATTAGGGAAAGCGGTTCAATGCGATAGTTGCGCACAATTTTCTATACTTTTGAATGCCGTCCACGAAAAAACAATCGAAGAACGCAATTCCGAATGATGCAACAAAATTACTTTTTTTTTAACGGAACACCCTGTATATTATTCCATTTTTGGATTCTACGGTAAATTCCAGCCTGAAATGATGTGTCGCATCATGGGTCTACGGTGAGCGGTTTTCGAGTTGAAATTTTTATGACGTCACACAGCTTGAAAACCGCTCACCGTAGATCCATGGTGCGACCCATCACTTCAAAATAAAATTTCCCGTAGAATTCAAAAACGATTTCGCTTTAAACTTTAAACTTATTTTTCTTTAAATACACTCAGTTTTCTCTTTTGTTTTTGAAATTAGGGAAAGCGGTTCAATACGATAGTTGCGCACAATTTTCTATACTTTTGAATGCCGTTCACGAAAAAACAATCGAAGAACGCAATTCCGAATGATGCAGCAAAATTACTTTTTTTTTAATGGAACACCCCGTATATTATTGCATTTTTGGATTCTACGGTAAATTCTAGCGTGAAATGATGTGTCGCATCATGGGTCTACGGTGAGCGGTTTTCGAGTTGAAAATTTTTATGACGTCACACAGCTTGAAAACCGCTCACCGTAGACCCATGGTGCGACCCATCACTTCAAAATAAAATTTCCCGTAGAATTCAAAAACGATTTCGCTTTAAACTTTAAAATTATTTTTTTTTAAACACTCAGTTTTCTCTTTTGTTTCTGAAATTAGGGAAAGCGGTTCAATACGATAGTTGCGCACAATTTTCTATACTTTTGAATGCCGTTCACGAAAAAACAATCGAAGAACGCATTTCCGAATGATGCAGCGAAATTGCTTTTTTTTAACGGAACACCCCGTATATTATTGCATTTTTGGATTCTACGGTAAATTCTAGCCTGAAGTGATGGGTCGCATCATGGGTCTAGGGTGAGCGGTTTTCGAGTTGAAATTTTTATGACGTCACACAGCTTGAAAACCGCTCACCGTAGACCCATGGTGCGACCCATCACTTCAAAATAAAATTTCCCGTAGAATTCAAAAACGATTTCGCTTTAAACTTTAAAATTATTTTTCTTTAAATACACTCAGTTTTCTCTTTTGTTTCTGAAATTAGGGAAAGCGGTTCAATGCGATAGTTGCGCACAATTTTCTATACTTTTGAATGCCGTTCACGAAAAAACAATCGAAGAACGCAATTCCGAATTATGCAGCAAAATTACTTTTTTTTAACGGAACACCCCGTATATTATTGCATTTTTGGATTCTACGGTAAATTCTAGCGTGAAATGATGTGTCGCATCATGGGTCTACGGTGAGCGGTTTTCGAGTTGAAATTTTTATGACGTCACACAGCTTGAAAACCGCTCACCATAGACCCATGGTGCGACCCATCACTTCAGGCTAGAATTTACCGTAGAATCCAAATATTCAATAATATTCAGGATATTCCGCCAAAAAAAAATTAATTTCGCTTCATACTTCGGAAATGCGTTGCTCGATTGTTTTACCGTGAACGTTATTCAAAAGTATGGAAAATTACGGACAGTTTTAGTTATACAGGCGACATCTTACCTACCCTTAGATGTCTGACTTCGCAGAAAAACTTAAAGAAAAGTAAAATCAATCGCGCCATCTATTATCTAATTAAAAATTGTGCACAATTACCCTGATGCCGTAGCTATGAGAGTTTTGATTGGATTTGTATTTTTAAAGTCTGTATAATTCGGGGGGGATTTATGCGAGTGTAACTGCAGGTTAGGACTTGAAAGGGCGTAAGTACACGTGGCTCCTACTTTTCAGATCAAGCCCAACCCGTTCAGGCTCCGGAAAGCAATTTGGGTCGTAATACAAGCCCTACCGATGTCCATCACCAAATGGTAGGTATGTACTCATTAGCTGGGTATGGACGATCTGTTTTCCGGAGCAAATCGTTCCGTATCAAACCGCTTAAGCTCGGGAAAGTAATTTGGGTCGTAATACAAACCCATGAGTACCCACCGATTAGCTGAGTACGTACTTAAGGGTTTGTATTACGACCCAAGTTTCTTCCCCGAGCCTCCGCGGTTTGGTACGGAACGATTTGCCCCCGGAAAGCAGTTCGTTCATACCCAGCTAATGTGTATAGACCTACCACTTGGTAATGGAACTCGTTAGGTACAATTCCGAGTTCCATCACCAGCTGCTTTCTGGAGCAAATCGTTCCGTACCAAACCGCTCACGCTCGGGAAAGTTATTTGGGTCGTAAGTACCTACCGCTATCCATCACCAAATGGTAAGTATGTACACATTAGCTGATCTCTTTTTCGGAGCAAATGGTTCCGGATCAAACCGCTCTGGCTCGGGAAAGCAATTTGGGTCGTAATACAAACCCATAAGTACAAGTACCTACCGATGCAATTCCGAGGTCCATCACCGAACGGCAAGTACACGTAGTTGGGTATGGACGATCTATTTTCCGGAGCGAACCGTTCCGGATCGAATCGCTCGGGCTCGGGAAAGTAGTTCGGGTCGTAGTGCAAACCCAGGAGCGGTACGAAAACGGTCGCGCCCTTTTCTATCACCAGCTTACTTCCGGGCACGTGAAAGTCGGACCTCGCGCGCCGGTCCAAGAACGGCAAAGCCGGGTACTTCCTCAACGTTTCTGAAAACGACTCGGGTAACACTGACGTCATGGAATTGGGCACGTGGTACATACCGTGGACGACCATCTCCAGGTACTTCATGCTTTGGACCCCCTCGTAAGTGATGCTGCCGTTGTGTTTCGCGAGGGTTTCGGCGACTTCCCTGCGCAGCTTCCTCTGGAGGTCAGGTTGCTTGGCAAGTTCGTACAAGCCGTAGCAGGCGGTCGAGGCGGAGGTCTCGAAGCCCGCGACGAAGAAGTGCACGGCTTGACCTGCCAGAATATCGCCTTCTGCAAAGGCAACTTTTATTGGAGATGGGGAGGGGCCAGACAAGTTTCAAAACCTACCGAGTTTGTACTGGTTTTCGTCGGTTTCCTGTTTCCGAATCTCAATCAGCGCGTCGATGAAGTCGTTCCTCTTGACTGACGACGGCGACGACGTCTCCCGCCTTTGCTCCACCACCTTCCAAAAGATGCTCTGCAGGAGCTCGCAAGTCCGAGGCTCGAGGATCTTCATCCTGAACAGCTTGACCAGAAACGGCGAGATGAAATGGCACGTGGCCTGAATGCCCCGAAGCCACGTGAACTTCATGATGTTGCGAGAGATCACCAGGAAGTCGTTGTCGTCGTCCTCGAACGAATGGGCCTTCACCCCGTAGATGCACGAAGCGATGACGTCAGTGGTATACCTCAAGCTGAATTGTCTGGCGTCCAGCGGTGCGTGCGCGTTTGCCTGGAGGTACGTCAGCATGTCGCCGCCTATTTCGGTCATCAGGGGCAGCATCAGCTTCATCTTGCCGGAAGTGAAGGCGATGTTTATTTTCTGCCTGACCGGTCTCCAGTGGGGGTTCTTGAGGGCGAACAGGCCCAAGCTGGCCGGGTCGTCCTTGGCGTCGGAGATCATGATCCGGTTGTCGAACTTTTGGAAGTCCTCGATCAAGACCGACCTGATCAGGTGGGGGTCCTTCACGACCAGCTGGGGCTCGTCGAAGAGGAAGAAGCCGACCAACGGCGAGTCGAATTTCTCGTACAGCTCTCGGAGGTACGTCCCCAGGCTGTGCCGGAACAAGACCAGCGAGGGCGTCCCGACGTACGGGAAAGGTTTGTCGAAGGGCACGCCCAATCTTCGGAAGTGCCCGAATTTTCGGGTCGCGTAAGAGTAGATCAGGAAGACGAAGACGACGAAGAGGTAGAGGAACATTTTTGGGCGCGGTCCGCTGGGAACTGAGCCTTGGAAGGCAATTTGGCGATAGTGTAGTTGCTCAACGGTGATAAACTCTTGGTATCAGAAATTAAGGTTGTGTAATACTGATTTTTTTTTCTTTTAATTGGAAGAAAAAAATGCTTATCCTGTTTTTTGCGGTGGAGAAAGAGCCTTGAATTTTAAGCTATCGCGATAGCCTCGAACACGTGAAGGTAAGATGGATTGATAAGGCTCGAAAAACCTTATCAATCCAGATAAGGTTCGAAAAAAAAAGTTTGACGCCGAAACATTTGCGTTGTAACTTTATTAGTGTTAAAGTAAAGCAAATGCACAAAATAATTCTTCTTGGCGGCTACTGTCACCTTCAAAATACTCCCCTCGTGCTCTGATTTAAGCGGGGTTCCCATTTCTGAAAGCATCACTTTCCGGAATACTATTGAGTAGCTAGGTGTCTCACATTCCTTTGGGTAGCAGTTATATTAGAAAGTATCCGTCCTTAAAATGTCCAGTGAGCGGCGCACCGTGCCTTATTTTTTTTTTATTGCTTACGTATCACCAACAGCCTAATCTCCGCATGTTACAACCTCGCTGCTTTTTCGTGCATTTAATAGTGGCTGTCACAGTAAATGAAACTTATTCGATTCCGCACTGTGTATGCATATCCGTTACTAATTGAATCAAGCTCTTCTAAGGCCGACCTACATGTATTCATCATCTGCACAAGGCGGCTAATTTGATTAACCCAATTAACCGCCCCGTCCTCCTCGTCAACGAATTGATTGCGTTACGTCCTATTTTGTTTAGTCCTGCAGCTGGGCATTATGTTCTCGTTATGCTCATAATGTGGCTTGAATGGGCTCGAGCGAATCCATAAGACTCAGTTTTGCTTTGCAATATGGTTTTTATTTTTCTAGAATTTTCTGCATAGTTTGCGATGTATTCACAGGGTATTACTGGACTTGAGTCGTAAGAAACACTCGAAAAAAAAATTTAAAACAATAACGCTGACAATCATTCATTTTTCTTTTACGAAAACATGTCGAGAGGCGCTGGAATTAATTACAAAGAATAGTGAATAGTTTGTAGTCTTTTCATATACAGGGTACGAACTTGAAAGTAGCAAGTACAGCAGCGGACAATAAAATCCGTCATTTGCACAATGTAAACCTTACTTTCATATTTTTGACGTTTAGTTCATATGCAAAACGTCAGTAGGTAATTCTGACAAATTTCACAATTAATAATTCGTATCAATTTTTTTGTTCATTCTGCATTTTTACGATTATCTGAAGTGCACATTCCTTGAGAAAAAGAAAACCGTAAATGACTGACTTCTTTATAATTTCTCTTTGAATCGCAGCCAAAATAGTTCGATTAGCTGATGCTAGATGGCGCTAGGGAACATTTTAGTTTTTCGTTAATGAAAGGAGAAATTAAAAAATGCGTACTTTTTTTAACATAAAAGGAAACGCAACAGTCTTATTTCTTTTTGTGTACGCTCTAAAACTGCTGTGACAATGCACTAGGTGGCGCTAGTAAAACAATACAATTTGTTTATTTTATATATATTTGAACAAAATACAACATTATCTGAAAGCGCACATTCTTCGAGAGAGAGAGAGAGAAAAAAACAAATAGCAGACTTATTTTTAACGTTTCTTTGAATAACAGAGAAAGTAGTTCGATTAGTTGATACTAGATGGCGCCGAGTTCATTTTAAACTTTGAGGAACATTTTTACAAGTTTCTCTTTACTGATATAGGAAACGAAAAAATACGTACTTTTTTGACATAGCTCAATAAAGTTGTTTTCATTTGTGAACGCAGCTACAATCCACTAGATGGCGCTAGTAAAACAATACCGTTTGTTTATTCTGTATTTTGGCAAAATACAACACTGCCTGAAGTGCACATTTTTTGAGGAAAAAAAAACCATAAATGACAGATTTCTTTTTTCCTTTTACCGCCTCTTTGAAAAAAATAGTTCGATTAGTTGATACTAGATGGCGCCAGCTTCATATTAAAAGGAACTTAGATCCCTTTCATTCTTACGAGTTTCTCTTTAATGAAATGAGAAATTAAAACGCAACGAACATTTTTTTCTTTAAGTTAATAAGAACTTTGCAGCTCCTGATTTACCTAGGTATCGACAGAGGGCGTCGAACACTTGTCATAATTCATGGAAAATAGAAATTGTAATTGAGATAAGTGTGCCTACTGCGATAGCTGTAAAAAAAACTGTAGTGAATTTGGTTCTGTTCTAAGTCACTAGATGGTGCCTGCAGTATAACGCCGCGGTAATCATAAAATTTAACAGCGAATGCTCTAAAAGCGCAGCGACAGTCCACTAGATGGCACTAGTAAAAAAAATGCCGTTTGTTTATTCTGCACTTTGACAAAATGCATCATCAGTTAAGTTCTGCTGAAATTAAGAGTAACGACTTTGCAAGGTAAAGGTTGGAATTGCTGCGAAATTTCCGTTTATTAAGTTTGCCCAAAACTAAGTCTTAATTCGGTTGTTACAGAAGTGAAGTGGCCGCAAGATGTCGCTCGTACAATCGTACAGGAAGAATTTTTTCAATTTCTCTTCCTCTTGTCAGTTTTGAAAATCGTAAAGCGGTTAAATAGAAATAGAATTTCGTGATTGCTTGACTCTAGAACAACGAGGAGTACATTGTCTTTTGATTTTCAAACAATTCGAAGGAAAATGTCAGTCGTCTTTTGTTTTTTTTTGTTGTTTTGTTTGTTTTTAAGTTATCTTTAGAATTCATTTTTTCGTACGTCGTCCTTTGTTTTCCCCCGGAGACTAGTCGTTTTCTGTTCATCTTATTCTTCACCGATGAGGTGAGTTTATCTTTCCTCCTTTATTCTTTGCGCCCATTTTGCACATTGTGTTTCGTTTCTCTGTACTTCACTTGCCTTCATATTACCTACATATATACCTGATGGTTTGGAAATGCTGGGAGTGCAAATTAATATCGTCCCATTGATCGGCTAACTCGATGGGATGGGTCGGGGTCATACGTAACCCCCAAAACAAACGGCCGAATTTTACAATTAATCAAAGTCACCAGTATTGCCTTTATTTGTGTCAAAATTTTAAAATTTTAATGATACTAGATCGACACAGGCCTTAAATAAATGAGAGATAAATCGCAAAGTGAAATGAAATACGGATCCGTTGTTCGTTCACAAACAAAGGAAAAATAAATGACAAACTCAATCAAATTAACTCTACAAGGTCAAATACGATTTAAAAAAAAGAATAAAAAGTATCCGACCTTCCGTCATCCAAAGCCGCATGCGCATCAGCTGTACAAGACTCGTGCGAGTAACAAATGACCCGGAGGGTCGCATCCAATGTGTCACCCAGCTCCCTCTAACGGCGATGAAGCCAAGCAACGGGGTGTCGGTCTCTAGTTCCGGAAATGAACAGCAACAGTGTTCCAGAATTTTCTACGCTGTTCAAGATGGTAGCCCCAAATATAGCAGCTTCGGTAAAAGTATTCCGGTGAAACAAAAGCCTGAACTGATAGCTTGAACTGCGCATTTTGTTGTTTGTATAAACCCTACTAGATTGTCTGCGGAAATCAGGCTTCGAAAGGCCTAGAAGAAAGCCTTTTGTTGCTTAGAACGCACTTATCAAAACTCGGACTAATATCGTCCGTTTGAACTTCACGTTCCAAAAGCACGAGGCGTAAGCGAGGAGCTACAATACTAAGCGGAACTGGGCGAACTGGCGCGGTCGTCCACAAGTGGGGGTTGAGGGAATGAGCACTGTAAGGGGGGGGGGGGGTTGAGATTGAGTGAAATAGAGCATCTCCGTGTTCCGCTATTGCATTTGTCCTGTTGAGCAATATTTTGCAAGCTTGTGAAATGAAAGAAAACCAGTAACGTATTTTCGATTCCCACAATATACAGGCTGACCCGTAAAACTAATAATGATTATAATAAATTAAAAAACTGTAACAATATTCATCATACTTTTTCTCAAAATATTATCTGTCCAACAAGATCTTAAACTTTAACAATAGGTTAGGATTCCAAATTTTTAACTTTGAAATTAAAATTACTCACTCAGATATCAATCATATACGTCATAATATTAATAATTGCACATCAACTTTAGTTAATGGACGCATTCAGTGACGCTCAGCGGCTTAGCTAAGCTGTAATTTAGTCAGCGTTTTCTAAGTGTCAGCACACAGTGATTCCCTGAACGAAGTTCTGAATAGCAGCTGTCTCACATGCTTGACTTACTAAATGGGCGAGTTAAATAAACGGTCAATCCCGTCAATCTGCACAAAATCGTCAAGTCAACGGTCAGAATAAACTAGCTGACCAATCATCAACTGGAAAAATTGAATACTGACTCAACCGGTAAATTTAAATTATGCTCCCACCACTTTTTTTTTATAGCGCTGAGGAACTCAGCCTACAATATGTGCGCTGAGTAAATATCTCAGCGGCTTTCTTTCAGCGGTCTGTCAACTTGTTCATTCAGGGAAATTGCTTACTTAGCCTCTCAGCTGCTGAGCGTCCCTGAATGCGCCCAATGTCTTACCACATATTATTTTTGATGAATATAAAGTAAGATTAAAAACTATTTTCAACATAATTTTTCAGAATGTTAAAAATAATAACATTAATAAATTTGACAAATTGAAATCTGAGTTAGTAAAACCAAAACTATTTTATAATAACGATAAATGGATAATTAATCTCACTAACACTGAAATCCCTAATGACATCAAAGATTTCCTATCTCTTGGTCCTAAGTTTAGCTTAAACATGAACTCTAAACAATGTAATATTAATAGACTCCTTGCTGAAGTTGAAAACATTGTAACACAAACACCTAATATTGCAAATTAACTTAGATTAAAAATAACAAGTATTATAACTAATTATATTAACAATAACAAAAATCAAGCTAATCGTTCTGCTTCTGAATTTAAAGACATTTTCAATCGTTCAAAAAAATTCATTAAAGATAATGATGATATTATTATGACTAATGCAGACAAAGGTTCTGTTACAGTTCTCATGTCAAAAAATGATTACATTAATAAATCTTTTGATTTATTAAATGATAATACAGTTTACAAGGAAATGAAAAGGGATCCTTTGTCGAGCTTACAACAAAAAAACAATAATCTAGTTAAAAAACTATTTTCAAAAAAATGTATTGATAAAAATACACTGGACAAATTAATCATTAACAATTCAATATTACCAAAATTCTATGGTTTACCAAAAATTCATAAATATAATGTCCCTCTTCGACCAATAGTTTCTTGTATTAACTCTCCAACATACAGTCTCGCAAAATTCATTTCCAACATTTTAACTGCTAGTTTGTCTAATAAATATGAATACAACATTAAAGATTCTTTCACTTTTGCTGAAAAAATTCAAAACTTCAATTTGCCAGTAGATCATCAACTCATTTCTTTAGATGTGATATCGTTATTTACAAATATTCCTATGGAATTAGCTTTAGACATAATTTCTAATTGCTGGAACGATATAGAAAAGGAATGTAATATTCCAAAGAATGATTTCCTTAATATTATCAAATTTATTTATAGTAATTGCTACTTTACATTTCAAGATAAAATATACCTTCAAATACAAGGCACTCCTATGGGTTCTCCTTTAAGCCCAATAATAGCACAAATTGTCATGTTCTTGAAAATTGCATTCCTAAATTAACTTTTCAACTTCCTTTTATATTGAAATATGTTGATGACTTGATCTGTGCTGTCCCTACAAATAAAATTGATGAAATCTTAAATACATTTAACAATTTCGATAACAAAATTCAATTTACCCTTGAAACTGAAAACGATAATTCAGTTCCCTTTCTAGATACTAAATTAATCAGAACTCCTAACAATACCATCATTTTGGATTGGTACCATAAACCCACCTTCTCAGGAAGATTTATTAACTTCTACTCAAACCATTGTTTAAAACATAAATTAAATACCATTATTGCCATGAAGAATCGTGTTGATAGAATTTGCCATGAATCTCTAAAAACTAAAAATTTTCATAAACTTATTGACATTTTTGTAAATAATGGCTATCCTCAGCATCTTGTTAAAAAATTAATTTTTAATCAAAGAAATCCTAATGCTACACAAAATAAAAACAATAATGTAATTGTAAATTCCATATATAGAAAATTACCTTTCATAAAATCAGTCACTCCAAGAATAGTTTCATTATTTAAGAACACTCCAATTAAAATAGCCTATTATAATCCTAAAACAATTAGACAAATATTTAGTAATATAAAAAATCCAACTCCTCTTTTACTTAACTCCAATGTTGTATATAAAATCAATTGTGATTCTTGTAATAAATGTTACATAGGCCAAACCAGTCAATGGTTAAAGAACAGAGTCTCCCAACACAAAAGTGACTGTAGAATTGGTAAAAGGTCCTGTGCTCTTGCCATTCACTCAAATGATGATAACCATTGTTTTGACTTCAATAATATTAAAATTTTAGAAAAAGAAATGTTTTATAAAACTAGATTATTTTTGGAAATGTCATGCATTCAGAAGCATAATGACGTAACTGTCAATTTCAAATTTGACATTGACGATCTTAATAATATATATTTTAATCTAATAAGTCACGCCACCTAGAGTTCTTTTATTTATACACAATTTTTGTTATAAATAACACATCAAATTTAAGTTAAAATTTTCAAAAATGTATTAATTTCTCTATTATTAGTAAGTATTATATATAATATTGTATCATAGTTTAATTAGTTGCCCAATTGTAGTAATTTAATGGTCCTGAAGAAGTAATAAAATATTACGAAATATCGACCAGTATAATCGAAGTTTTATTGAAGCCGTTAATACCCGTTCTCTAAATATAGTTAAGAAGTTTCTTTCTACTTCATGTAGTTGGTTGGCTGTTCCTGCCTTCATCTTCTTCATTATACCTTTTGTCTCTTTCTAAATACAATAGGTACTTTGTGTAAAATGTCATTATCGGTGGTTCTTTCCATTCTGATCGGGGATGATGTCTTGTATCCTCTTTGCTCATTTTGTACTTTTTTTAAAACATTTTATTGTTTCTTGTACATTATGTGGTTGGTCGTTCGTGCGTTTATCTTCTTTACCTTTTACTCTCCTAAATCCTGTACATTCTGTAAAATATGATTATCGATCATTCTTCCCATTCCTTTCTTCATCCGTTAGAGCACTCTGAAGTTTTCTTGTCAACAATTTCAACTAATTTTGTTGCAGTTGTAAAATTCATTAATAATTATTATTAGTTTTCCGGATCACCCTGTATATTGTGGAAATCGAAAATACGTTGCTGGTTTTCCTGTCATCTCACAAGATTGCAAAATATTGTATCGAAACAAGGGGCATAGCGTAGCTTAAATATTACATTAAACATGAATAAATACAGACAAACATAATTGTACAAAGTTCAACTTACCCTAACAGCACACTTTAACAAAATAGAGCCTACATCATGCCCTGATAGCAACTAGTTTAAGATCTTATCTTTTTATGCAGATCGCGGGGTTTTTATACAAAGTGCAACTCGAGCAATTCCGAGTTGTTACGAGACCGGAAAGATTCGACAGAACACGAGATAATTTAAATCCGTTTTAACTTGTTCAAGGTTTACCACCTGCATCGTGTGTCGAGGTCATATCTGTTGGCGCCACCGAGATGCATTTTCTCTTATCTCAAGTTTGCTAAATAAATCCAATGCATGAATTTACTTGCATCTTGTCACAATATTGCACAATAAGACGAATGCATTACTGTGTTCCTCTATTTCATTCGCTCTCCTGCGTAATTCTGCTGTCTTCCTTAGCAACCCCCCCCCCTTGCAATGTTTATCCGCCAACCCCCACTCGTGAACGTGAACGTAGCGAGTCAAGTACTTGAGTTTTAATTAACTTCAGATTATATGAACGCATTTCCGAATTACGCTGCGAAATTACTTTTTTTTAATGGAACACCCCGTATATTATTGCATTTTTGGATTCTACGGTAAATTCTAGCCTGAAGTGATGGGTCGCATCATGGGTCTAGGGTGAGCGGTTTTCGAGTTGAAAATTTTTATGACGTCACTCAACTTGAAAACCGCTCACCGTAGACCCATGGTGCGACCCATCACTTCAGGCTAGAATTTACCGTAGAATCCAAATATTCGATAATATTCAGGATATTCCGCTAAAAAAAATTAATTTCGCTTCATACTTCGGAAATGCGTTGCTCGATTGTTTTACCGTGAACGTTATTCAAAAGTATGGAAAATTATGGACAGTTTATGGACAGTTATGGACACTCGTGAACGTGAACGTAGCGAGTGAAGTTCAAAGTGAAGTTCAAACGGAAGATATTACTCCGAGGTGTGATTAAGTGGCTGCTAAGCAAAAAAAGGCTTTCTTGTAGGCCTTTCGAAGCCTGATTTCTGCAGACAATCAGGTAGGGCTTACATAAGCAACTTTGTGCGCAATTCAGGTCGTAACACGTATTTTTTCCGGACATTTTACCGGAGGTTTTCAAACGTAGGTTCGCTCCGGGATTTTTACCGAAGTCTATTGGAGCCTCGACTTGAAATTACCTCACCGTGGTAGAACATTTTGCTCGGCCGATTTAACGACCGATAATCTCATTGTATGGCTTCATCGCCGTTAGGGGGAACTGGTTCTCCGGAATCGCCGATGATATACTAGACGCTACCTCCCGGACATTCAATATTCGAAGGACGTTGGTGCAGCTGATGCATTTGCACCTCAGGACGACTGAGGGCCGGAGTCTTTATTTTATGGTTCTAACGAAACGTTTGATTTGATATTATTTTTTGTTTGTGAGCGGAAAACGGATCCGTGCTTCTCTTTTCAATTTTACTTAAGCTGTCGTTAGTTAATCGCTTATTGGGTTGAACCCGTTTGGTTTAATTTATATTTCTTTGACGTGAACTATCGCCACATCAATAAAGGCAAGTAACTTTTATTTTATTTTTAATTTCAGCCTTTGTTTTGAGGGTTACGTACGATCCCGATCTGTCGCACTGAGATTGCCGGCAGTTGGGAACGTAACTTGATTTGCCCGCTCAATAAATTTGCAACCAGCTACGTAGGAAGGTTCTTTCTTCTTAAAGATTCTGCTAATCTAACAAGAGGCATTAAATCTTCATACTTGTATGTATCGAGGTGATCAAGGATATCGGATTTTTCGTTAAGGAACATTAGGAAAAGCCGAATTCGACGTGGTCGGAAATTCTTAGTGCATCGTCAAAACAAGTTAATTAAATCGGGGCGAAACTTCCGGTTGAAAAGCAGACGCGAGACGGCGAGCTTTTATCTCTTCGCACGCCGTTTTATTTCAGGCCGAACGAAAAATATATTTGTTTATGTACACGTGTATGTGTACACGTGTTTATGTTTTCATTAGGGAGTTTGTTTGCTTTCGCAAGCGGCCGTAAATTTCGCGGCGGTGCTTCCCGTTTCCGTGGTGTTTTCGTTCGAATCGCTTGAAACTTAAACCACCCCTAATTGAATCGCTAATTGCTGCAATTTATTGAGGTCGCCTGCAATTACATTTGAACCACCGCGTTTGCATATGTTGAAAGCACGAATCTAATAAACAATTTACACTAAATTGTTTTTAGAAAAGTTAACTTAAGAAACCTTGAATTTTTAGAAACAATTTGTACATCTGTACATTTGCACAATTTCTTAAATATTTTCATAAATGATTAATTTCAGAACGCACCACGCTGTAGGTACGTGCGTCTCATTATATTATGCGTGCGTCTCATTATATTATACATTTGTTCCTCTTGCGTTTGTCAACAGATGATATGAATATTTTGTTTAAAAAAAGTACATAGATTACGGGTTCCTTGGGAAGGTCGGTCGATTCGTGAAGTTGCTGCTTCGCTTCGCGCAAGAGAAAACAACATTCCCAGCTGGAACGGATTCTCGGCAAACGTCGTAATTTACGTCCGTCAAAATAAACGGTTTCCCGAAAACGAAAACACAAACTACACTCTAAACAAATACGCACAATATATATTTTTTTCGCCACCGGAAATAGCTTCGAGTAAAACGGTAAGGAAAGAGAAAAATTTCGAGTCACGATTGTTAATAGAAGCGCAATAGAGTTGGCTTTCGAAAGTCGAGTTGAGATCGAGCTGAAATTATACAAGGTGACTGACGATACGACACCATCCCCGACGAGTGTCCAGGTTAACGCCAGCCATATTTTGTTTACGTTGACGACAAGTTTCAAGTTACAGTTTCAAAGTGACACGTTTTATTTTTTAAGAAACGCTGAGATTTACAGAGTTTATAATGATGGTAATTAGGCAGCCGCGTATAAATCCCCGGAGCGCAAATTCCAGTTAATCTTTTGTTTGTTGGTTTGTTGAGTCGAACAGTCGTCGTATAAACCGCTCGCCGAAATGAAGCAGAAAAGAAGAAGCTTAAAGCAAACAGAGCTAATAAAATTGTAACGGCCGCTTTCGATGAAACCGGAGGGCGAACTTCTTCGGGGTGTAACAACCCCCCAGAAGTTGGCGAAGTACGGCGGCTTTATGGAAGCGAAACGAACGATTGTTTCATTAATGGAAACTATAGGAAACTATACTTTTAATTTAACTCTATTTTTAACACTTATTTTAATTCAATTCTACTTTTAATATTTTAATTTAATTCTATTTTTAACACTTATTTTAAATCAATTCTACTTTTAATATTTTAATTTAAATCTACTTTTAACTTTTTAATATAATTATACTTTTAATATTTTAATTTAAGTCCACATTTAATATTTTAATGTTTTACTTTAATTTTACTTTTATTGTATTTATTTAACTGTTTTAATTTAATTTAATTTTTATCTTTGTTTCTACTTCATTTAAATTTTTTGCCTGTATTGATTGTCTATTGTTCTCTTCACTTCCTCTGGAATTATGAGATAATTTTCATTTCTCTCTCGCTCTCACGTGTCTGATCTTCATTTCGGTTTGAAAAAGTACCTATACATAAAAAATGCAAACGATCCCATTAGGTATAGACTTATTTATTTCGACCTCGGTCCGTGTGTTGACAAAAACTCATTTATTGGCTCTTAAAATAGTCTAGCTTCGAGCTGATTTATTTAGACCTCGGTTCGTGTACGATTTCAAGTACTGCGTAATCCACAGTTTTAAAAAAAAAAATGTGGAAAATATGCTTTCAAAAAACTTGTTTGCCGGGTAAGATTTTTTTTATATTTAGGTTTAAAAAATATAACTACACTTAAAAAATGCGAACGATCCGATTAGTTATGGACTGATTTATTTCGACCTCGGTCCGTGTGTTGAGAGAAACTCATTCATTGGCTCTTAAAATAGTCTAGTTTCGAGCTGATGCATTTAGACCTCGGTTCGTGTAAGACTAAAACATTTCTTATGACAGCTATTTCATTGTTTTTTTTTCTACTGAGTGAATGTAAAACTACAGTTGATTGCGATTGTTTTCTGCATGTCGAAATAACCGTTGTCAAATAAACAGACCGATTTATCAATATTACAGAGTGCTATCATAATGCTAAATCTTTAATTTTTTTTAATTTTAAAGTTCATCTAATCATTTATCCGTTCACCTAATAATCAATTCAAACTAAAAAATACAACTCTAATAAAGCAAACAGTTTTTCAAGAA
The DNA here is from genome assembly GCA_958336345.1 of Dorcus parallelipipedus. Classification (NCBI taxonomy): domain Eukaryota; kingdom Metazoa; phylum Arthropoda; class Insecta; order Coleoptera; family Lucanidae; genus Dorcus; species Dorcus parallelipipedus. Next base: position 2,180,378 of record OY284477.1, on the reverse strand, counting down.
TACAACGAATTTCCAGAATTTTTAAACTTTATCTCAAAAGGCGTTCAAAATGACCCCTGTTGTTTGCTAAACAGAGTCTAGCGCGCTTCAAAAGAGGTCTGGTTGCCTACACATAAAAAATTCAAACGATCCGATTAGTTATAGACTGATGTATTTCGACCTCGGTCCGTGTGTTGAGAGAAACTCATTCATTGGCTCTTAAAATAGTCTAGTTTCGAGCTGATGCATTTAGACCTCGGTTCGTGTAAGACTAAAACATTTCTTATGACAGCTATTCCATTGTTTTTTTTTTTTTTCTACTGAGTGAATGTAAAACTACGGTTGATTGCGATTGTTTTCTGCATGTCGAAATAACTGTTGTCAGATAAACAGAACGATTTATCAATATTACAGAGTGCTATCATAATGCTAAATTTTTAATTTTTTTAAATTTTAAAGTTCATCTAATCATTTATCCGTTCACCTAATAATCAATTCAAACTACAAAAATACAACTCTAATAAAGCAAACAGTTTTTCAAGAATACAACGAATTTCCAGAATTTTTAAACTTTATCTCAAAAGGCGTTCAAAATGACCCCCGTTGTTTGCTAAACAGAGTCTAGCGCGCTTCAAAAGAGGTCTGGTTGCCTACACATAAAAAATGCAAACGATCCGATTAGTTATAGACTGATGTATTTCGACCTCGGTCCGTGTGTTGAGAAAAACTCGTTCATTGGCTCTTAAAATAGTCTAGCAACGAACTAATTTATTTAGACCTCGGTACGTGTACCGTTGTCTTCAAGAGCTTTGCAAATTAGAGACGCGATTGTCTAATTTGAAAATCACATGTTAGCCGAAGCGGAAACCGGAGCTTTAATCATTCGCACGGAAACGCCGCGCCGCGGTAACGAAGGAAACCAGGCCGTTCGTTATCGAGCTTCGAATCAACGTCTGACAGTCGCACCTGTTCACGTACTCTGTCTATTGTGCCCCAAAATAAACCTGACGGTCGTGCTGGGCGATATCGTGCACGATGATGTACGGTCGCACACAGCCAGAGATTTATGTGCTACGTCAGCGACACAGGTGGCCAGACGTATCACATCGAGGGCCCCACATTGCGGGCGTCACCGGGGGCCGAAACGCTTTGATCGACAAAAACTTCCATAAACGTCAAGTCGGCCCTGGATTCAGGACGCTGATGTTTACTGTTGTGCTTAATAAGATTTCCTCGGATCTGAATTATTCATACAATCTTACCTTGACGTTGTCGCACGGGGCTTCGAGAGATAAATTAAGAGATAATCGTTCCGCGTTTAATTTATGGCGGAGCGAACACAAGCGCCCCGACGCGACGCCGTCATACACGTACGTATCCGTCGGAAAAGCAATTTAGTTTCCGGTTCGCATGACTCTCGAGTGTCCTCGCTAGATAATTCCAGGGAATAAATTCCCCGACGTACGCCTGACTAAACAAACCATGAAATTTGCAAATTGGAACTTTTTCAGTCCTTTACGCAGACACTATTAGATTTATACAGAAGAGTTAGACGTCAACTGAAAGCTCTGGCACAGAGAAGAGTGCACGTTTGTCTAAAACTGCGTATACGAGCGGCCCCACGTTGGGCGCCAAGTCGATACTGAAGTTATGTTGAAGGAACCCCACTTTGGGCGCCATTTTATACTCGGGAAATTTGTGTCGCTCTAGTCGCTCTTGTTGTACATTAGTGTAAACCATGTAAGTTAATATTTGCCGACATTTATAATAAATGTTTTATTTACGTAATTTGTTACGTAACAATATTGAGGGAACCCACGTTGGGCCCAATTTGTTAGCTGTCTGAACACGTTTACTCACATAACATAAGAGGAGCGTTTTCAAACGGTTAAAAAGAATCGTGACACAATAGGTCGAAGGGCGGGACATCTTGGCTGAGGGGCGGGGAGGGTGTCTCTACTCTGAATTAAAAACGAACCGGCAATTATAAATGCAGAAAAATCATAGAATGACAATGACACTAATGAAGTGAACATTGGTATTAAAAAGCGTTTTCAAGCAGCGAATAGAACGCTGTGAAATAGTTAATCGTGAATAGTTAATTTGAATAGTCAAAATCGCGTTTGGTTTCAAAGCCAATCGACAATCATAAATGTAAACAAAAGACAACCAATACTGACAGCGAAAAATTAAACCACGCCCCCAAAATATCTATAACCAACTAAGAATCACCTTTGTCCTTTAACTTCGCATAAATTAATTTTCCAAGCAAAAAAAAGCGATGACAAATTAATTTGAATTAATAAACTCTTGGGTGTATAAATAATTATTATAAATTGACCGGGGGGCGGAGCTACTTCACCTACAAACACGAGTACCCACCCTTCGGAGTTGTAAGAAACGAATGGCTATTAATAAAAATAGACGATCAATAAATTACATCACCAGGGTTTCGAGTTTGTTTGGGGGCGGGGCGTCGTTTTTGAAGAGACCATTAAAAACAGATGAACGGTTGAAAAGTGATTGGTTAAATTTGCTTGCCTTTTCTCTAAACAAAGAAAATCGCACGTTTATTGGTGAAGGGGCGGAGCTTCTGTGTTAACCTCCAACCAATCGTGGCCCCGAAAGGGCGCGGTGATTGTTAATCACAACCAATAATAAACAATAATTAAAAAAAGCGTCTTTCCAGAGTTCGCATCGACTTTTTTAAACTTGTATCGGCGAAGAGGGGCGGAACTTCTATGCTAATCTACGATCGTGGCTCTTAAATAGTGCGTTATTATTAAGTTAGTTAACAATAATTAAAAAGAAAACAATTATCGTGCCGATAATATATGAATAATTATAACCGAATCGGCGAAGGGGCGGGGCTTCTTTACTAATGTCCAATTGCGGATCTCGATCGGGGCGGTAATTTGTAAATTCAATTGTTTCCGTTGCGCCTGCAGATTTGTCTCCAGTACATCCATGTAAAAGTGACGTTAATATATGAATCGTAGAAGACGTGATTTAATCACATTGGCGAAGGGGCGGGGCTTCTTTGTCAACGTCCAATTGCGGATTTTTATTGGGGCGGTAATTTGTAAATTCAATTGTTTCCGTTGCGCCCGCAGATTTGTCTCCAGTACATCCATGTAAAAGTGCCGTTAATATATGAATCGTAGAAGACGTGATTTAATCACATTGGCGAAGGGGCGGGGCTTCTTTGTTAACGTCCAATTGCGGATCTTTATTGGGGCGGTAATTTGTAAATTCAATTGTTTCCGTTGCGCCCGCAGATTTGTCTCCAGTACATACATGTAAAAGTGACGTTAATGTATGAATCGTAGAAGAAGTGATTTAATCAGATTGGCGAGCGAAGGGGCGGGGCTGTTAACGACAATTACAATCCCGATTGTTCCGTTAAGTTCTATTTTCGACCAATCAAAAAGGATTTTCAGTTCACGTTGAGAAGAAAACAAAACGGAAATGCCTTTCTCGAGTTCGCTTTTGAATTACGAATTACGAAACCGATTACGCTGCCGCCAGCCGTTCTACTTTATGTTTCCGTTTCGTTCGCAGATTTGGCTGGAATATGGAATACACCCGAGTCTAAAAATGTAATTTATTAAGTAACAATATTGAAGGAACCCCATGTTGGGCGCCAATTTGTAGCATTAGTCTGCGGCTTAAATTTATACCCTACGTGTATAGGCGAAACGGAGCGACGGACCTTCGTTACGTACCGCCGCTTAAATTTCAAAGTTTCTAGCCGTGAATGCCTAAAATCTGATTTATTAGCCGTTATCTAACCCTTGCTTAACTTGATCCCCTGTCATTTTAGATTGATCATCCGAATAAACGCTTTGAATGTGCGCCGAAATTACCTCCACAGGCATTATTTCTTAAGGCTACAAATCGCTTTTGTATCATGTTACGCGCGGAAAGTACCCTCGAGGAGGGGATTCAGGGGGGGGGGGAGATGAAAGATTACACCCGGGTTTTGTGAGACCCGAATCATTATAATAACTCGCTTGAGGTTTAAACATACGTAATTTCTCATCCAACACAAAATGGATGAGACTTAATAATTTCTCTTCTAATTTGACGAGGTTATGTTCTTCGAATGAAGTCCCGAACATTTTAGAAATTAATAAACAACACGTTAAGTACCTAGGTGGTGCACGATACAACATCATCCCCGACGAGTTTCCAGGTTAACGCAAGCCGACGCAGCCTTCACTACGCCAGGTCAAGGACGAGTTCTGGAGATACTCTTTTTCAAGTGCGAGTATTCTTTGACATGTTCAGCGAATTGTTTACGACGACAAGGCTACGGATTCCCGATTTTAATTGTGCATCTACTTTTTTTCTATAATGCTGTAACTGAGATAAGAGAACCCGCAAAGATGTACAGCTGATTAAATTAAGTAAACATAAAAACTATAATGTAAACAAAAAGATGCCTCCGTCGTATGACTCACCCGAAGTGCAGGAAACGGAACACCTGCAAGAAACGCGCGTCGTGTGCAAAAACTATGATTCATCTACGGGAACAAATCCAGCGAGGAATTACAACTTTCAAGGCAACAATTGACGTCACAAAACCCCTATAAAAACCCGCTAGAGTGAACGCTAGATTAGTATTAGAAAATATCTCTTCAGAGTGTCATGTAAGACTAGTTGTCCTTTTAGTGCCCCGAAATGTAAGTGAAATGATTGTTAGATAATCTGTTGATAATAAATGTTTTGTTATATTAAGCTATGTCCCTAGTTTCATGTTACTCTAAAAATTACCGTAACAATACGTTAACATTTTGAGGTAAGAATGATGTACCACACTGAAACGTATGCGGAATTTGTATTCAAAACAAAATCGATTGTTGCATGTTTCGTTTCAAATAACGAACACGTGTTCGAAAACTGCACGCTGTAAAAATACAACTCGGGGTAATTAAGCGAGACGGCCTGTCCTGTCTCAAGGGGCTAGACCTCTTTAGAAATTCTATAATCGCAGGCGCCATCCAGATACATTATAGTTGCACAGACGTCATAAAACAAATCTACTTGACGTCTTAGGTTGGGTTGCTTGGATTTTTGTATATATTTTGTCGCGTTAAAATCACAGATACATGTACATTAGCGGAAAAGACAAATCGAATTACGCTCAAGTTAAAGTGTTTTGTTTTCGTCTGTTTCTTTTCCAAGTCTGGCGTCATAATTCTGTGTCAACTCAAGAGACGTTCGAAATGAAGTTAGAGAAAACAAATCGCAGATGTTACGGTGCAGACGCGTTCCTTATGACAGTTTGAAGCACGTAATTTATAGGTGCTTATGGGAAAATACATTCAGGGCGTGGATTAGAATTCAAATCAACGGTTACCATTGGTCGGTGGGTTTTTAAAATTACAGAGTACTCTAGAAATCGTTTTCCTTTGGAGATATTCGCTGCCAAGTTGGAAACACGCTAACTTACAAAGGTCGCAATTACTTTCAACGAAAAAGTGCATGATTTATCATCGATCATTGTTCAGATCATCTCAAGTGTTTACTACGTGCAGACACATATTTTGGAATACCCCGTAGAATTTTTCTTATTATTATTTTTTATACATTTACTTGAAAATTACTCTTTAGTTTTTTGCATAGAAACGAACCTGCCTTAGCATTATTATAAAAAAAATCTCACACAAATAACCTTTTCCAAATTGACCGTCTGTTTTGGAACACCCTGTATAATTTTTCTTATCTTTTCATTGAACTCCTCCCTAAATCAAATTCAATTTTTTTTTTAATCTTCCCCGATTTTTTGGCTCTGACCTCGTTCATCGAAATTCAAAACTTTTTCCTCAGTTTTTTACAATCTTATTTGCCTTGACCTTGACCTATGATATTTACGATTCCTCGTTTCCGAGATTCAATTTTTTTTAATTTACCTAATTTTTTGTTTTGACCTTGAACTTTGACCTTTACGATGCCTCGTTCTCAGTTTCTTCAAAAATTTTCCCCAGTTTCTTGCTTTGACCTTGAACTTTTCGATACCTCGTTCTCAAAATTCAAATTAAAAAAAAACTCCCCAATTTTTGGCCCTGACCTTGACATTTACGATGTCTGGTTTTCGAAATACAATTTTTTTTATGTTCCCCGATTTTTTGGCCCCGACCTTGACTTTTACTTACTAAAAACTTGTGTATTGTAATAAAAAAAATCATACGCGAATACCCTCTTGCAATCTGACCGAATGTTCTGGAATACCCTATATATTTTTTTTTAAGTCTTAATCATTCAATTTTTTTAAAATAATTTACCTTGTGTAAACTTGCGCAATGCAAAAATACCCTATTTCACCTATTTTGGAGCACCCTATATAATTTTTTATTTTCTTATTCTTTCTTTCTTCTTTTCTTATGTTACTTATCTAACATTTCTTCGAATGCCTCCTCCCTAATAATATGCTTTAAACTTACGCATTGAAAAATCGTCCACAAGTACACTTGTTTTGGAGCACCCTATATAATTTTTCTATTTTTTTTTTTCTGTTATTTAAAATTTCAAGAAGCGCCTGCTTCATAATTACGCATCGTAAAAAAAATCATCCAGCTGACCTGGAATAAAATAAGCGCGGGCACGAATGAAGCAGGAAGAGAGCGTACAGAGAAAAAATCGAAAGAAGAAAGAAAATGGTTTTGAAATAAAGCAAAAATGCCTGTGCATTGCCAAAAAATTGTTAAATTACTGTCAGTTTGACAGCTGTCAAGTGTTAGTTTTTAGGAAGCGTCGAAACTCTCGGCAGCTCCAAAATTATCTTTCTCCGTCACTACCAAAAAAATTGTTAAAACAACTAAGTTTTAGTTTGACAGCTGTCAAATATCAACGCAGAAATACTTTTTATAAAAAGTGGTGACTCTAGCCAGTCTTTTAATAGGAAAGTACGTAATCATTACCAAAAAAATAGTTAAGTAAAAAATCAATTTGACAGCTGTGGAGTGTCGATGCAAAAATAATTTTAAAAAGCGCCGTGAGCTTCAGCAGCTCCAAAATGATCTTTCAAATAAATTAATCACTGCTAGAAATTGTTAAACAAGGTATCAGTTTGACAACTGTCGAATTTAGAAGCAAGAGTAGTATTTGGAGGGCGTCATTACTGTGGTTGATCTCCAAACTGTTCTCTCAACTAATTAATCACTACAATGGAAGTCTGAAATGAATCGTTTGACAGCTGTCAAGAATTGATGCAGAAATAGGTTGCAAAAGGCGTCAAATTATACGGAGAAAACGTACAATTATTACCAAGAGGTTGTTAAATAAATTGCTGGTGCAAAAGTGGTTCTTGGAAAGCATCGTGACCTTGGGCAGTTCCAAAACTGATGATGCAAATAGCAGGACGGCACGTGATCATAACCAAAGCACAATGAAATAAATAGTCATTTTGACAGCTGTCAAATTTAAGGGCAAAATAGCTTTCAGAAGACGTCGTGACCCCAGACAGACCGCCAAATAATTGATCTTTCGAGTAAAGGAGAGTGCGTGATCAATATAAAAAAAATGTTAAAATAAAGTCAATTTGACAGCTGTCAAGTATGGATGTAGAAATAGTTTTAAAAGCGCTGTGAGCGTTAGCAGCTCCAAAATGATCTTTTGTTGATGAGTGTTTTCGATTTGCACAGGGAAATTGCCAATCTAAATCACTGGCTTGAGGCAAGTTACATCTGCCGCCGAAATCACGTGTGCCAGCACAATTTAACTCAGAAGTCAAGACAATTAAATTGTCCCCAGGAATGTTGTGAAACCACGAGACCAAATAATTTGAACTACATATTCATAGCCATGTTCTTAACAAAGTTTCTTTCACACGCTGTAAGTGCGTGGGCCAAACTGTGGTCTTTGCCGAGAGATTTGCCGATTAATTAGAAGCGATTGCCGAGAGACTTCAAGTGCCAAAAACACCCATAGTGTCGTAAGTAAGTGTATAAAGTAATTTGATAGGTTTAGACGGCGAAAGAGGGACTTGAAACCCAGGCAAGCGGGTACTGAGTACCACCCTCGACGCAAGGCGAAAGTAGTCGAGAAAAGCTCCTACTATTTTGACCTCAATTAAACATTAGGGTGAGAGGAGTAGCAGTAGCGAGTTGGCTCCCTACACTCCACCTTATTAATCAAGTTAGCTAGAGATAGGGTTATACCACCACCTCCCAAGGGAGTCCCTGAAAAACAGGTGATTGCTACTGATTTACTTGCAAATTGATCGCTGAAGGCGGCCACCGGAACGTCTAATTAATTTATTCCACTAATTAAGTACACTGTAGGCCCATTGTGTCATATTGGTTGACTGAACAGAACGAGTCTTAGCGTACGATGAAAGTGACAAACACTAGTACCAAGACCAATTGAACTTAAATGCTAATAAATTGTTAATTTAATTGAGGAGCAGAGTTCTCCTACGATTATCTGAGTGTTTTAAGCCACCAGCTGTGACAGAAGGCAGATTAGACCGCCGATACTCGGAAAGTGAAATCGATTGAGCGAATTACACCGTACTTCTGATCGTTGTAAATTCTTCTTTGTTTCGTCGTATTGATTTCAAACGCAAGGGTTTTGCGCTCACGATATCAGACCCCACAGAGGCTGATACCAGGAGTTTTTCCCATTTTTTTTCAATAAATAATTAAATTTAATTGTTGCCTTTTGATTTAACGCCTCCAATTCCTTTGTTCCGACGAGTTATTTACTTCTCGCACCAAGGAATCAGGTTATCACAACGTAATTACGGGGTTACATTGACGGTCGGGCCATAATTAGGAAATACTAGAACGATTAGCAACTTATCGCACGAGTTCCGAAGGGACATTCAACTCTAAATATAATATAGGTCATTAGGACCAACCGTAGCAGCCGGCCGGCAGTAAAACCTTTGGCTCGAGTAGGTAGAACAGACAGAGGCCAGACTAAGGCATGTTAGCTGTAACATTAACATCTGGATGATCCTTCCCGGAACTCTTGGGAGGTAAGTGCTCGCTACCGTTACTTAAGAGGACAATAAATTTCAATTGTTGTGGTTTGTTTAGACAATTTTATTGTCTACTTATTGTCCAGGGAGTAAACAAACCAAGGGGTAAGTGGGCGCGTTACAATACATTCCGAACGATTCAAAAGTGAAATGATTGGCGAGGAGCTCTAACGAAAACCAGATCCATCAATCTCATCGCAATTATCGCATAAGGCGAACGTTATGAAGTGGCAGGGCAAACAAACTGTGCGAGAAGAATGCGTCCCGGTTTACGTTACGCGCGCTTCCGTGGGCCCCGTGTTTGTTTTCGGGCGCGATTATTATCGATAAATTTCGGCCGAAGACGAAAGCTGGCGGCAATAAAAAAATTCTGTCGGGAATAATCGCGCGCCGCGTGTTTCATGTCGGCCTGTCTTACTTTGCGTTGAGGCAAACCTGATTCAAAAAGAAAAATCACTCGCTTTGATTGTTACATTAATTCATTACAAGCAAATTTTTACAGTATTGTTAATACAGTTTATAATCTTTTTTTTGTGTAGTCCGAACGCAATAAAGTAATGAAACCATAAATTAAGGAATGACGAGTTCGGCGTGCTTTTTTCCAATAATACTTGTGGAATGTGACCTCTATCACCTAATTTTTTACTTATTGTTAGGTATGATTCACGACTTGCCCTCGTCAGGACTGACTTCATTCTAAGAAAACTCGCAGCCGGAACCGTGAGGGCATTTTGAGGTTAAAGTAGACGTAAGTCATTGAAATAAGATCAGCACCGTTACATTTCGATCTAAAAATGCCGCCCCCCCCCCTCCCAATAATTAACGTAAGTCAACTGCACGTGCGGAATTGACTTTTTTATTGCGTTTACGTCTTGGATTTCTAAACTGTTTTGAGTTGCCGAATTTATCGCAGCGCCTCAGGAGTTTATGGGGCGGTTTATTCACCAAGCACAAAAGCTCAGACAAAGAAGAATTCGGCGAAGCGGAGCGTATTTTAAAAGTAATTTGCTATTTTTGATTCGCTTTTATACGCGCAGGAAATTTAAGAGCTTATATTAACGAGGCGGTTCTACGGAGATACTTGTTTAAAAAAAAAATACATTTCGGCGATTAATCGCTGATTGCCGGAGCAGTTGTTTCTTTTCATTATCGCAATTTTTTAAATGAAATCCAAAAAAAACATTTAATAGACGTCCGTCCATCAATCTTGCCTGCCTTAATCGCACGTTAATTAAAAGCCGAAAAAGTGGTCCGCCCTCAACTCAAACAAGCCGGCGGATGCAAGCACATCACTTGCGAAAACGAGCCATCCATCAAGCACAAAAGCGGACCCCTCAGCTCGCACAATGTAACAAAAGGGGGCGCGATTAACAAACACGCGCCCGCGTCAATTAACGAAATCGCCAGGTGAGTCGTCGATTATTTTTTAATATAATGGTGGACACGCGAGAGCTCACTCCGGATGAACTCCGCGAACAAACAGAGCCGCTTCTTCTTCCCCTTCTTCTAGAAGAATAAACGAACGTGTTTTTCGAGCGTTGCGCGTAAAAACGGCGGATTTATCGTTTCTATAAAATAACAAATACACCTGGCCGAAATAACTCACTCAAGAGGCGATCAAGGTTGGACCACCTGGAATTCCAAGTTGATTTTGAGGCAAAGTTCCTTTCGAACTTCCAGGAAAAATAATAAAGTATACTGGGGGTGGAATTCGCCTAGATTCGGCTAAATTCTAGTAGGGTTGGCCATCTGACCTTGTAACGCGCCCGTTAAAGCCCTTGTTTATTTACTTTTGCGTACAGGGAAATAAGCAATGAAAATGTACAAACAAACACGACTTAAAATTTATTGCCAATTTAAACAACTGTCCCATAGATTTCCGAAAGGCCACCCAGACTTTACTACGCCAACTTCTAGACGTCCTATACAGACGGTCACTACCTGCGAAGTGCCTAAAGACCTACCGGCGGCGCTAAAGCTAAAAAGGTTAGTTTTTACTGGCCTGCTTCTGTTTACAGTTGAACGACCCTTCGGAGAACCCGCTATAAAGAATAATACCTTTAATTATGGCTTACGTGATCGTTGCTAGCAGGAATATACGTTGTGATAACCCGTTCTCTTGGTGCATACGGTAAAAACTGTTGAAAGAACAAGGTGTTAATTACGTTAAATGAAATACGAAATTAGATTTGTTTATTGCAAAAAAAAAAGGTAAAAACTCCTTGTACCCGCCACTGTGGGGTCGGGTATAGTGAACGGAAAAACCTTGCGTTGAAATGAAATACAAAGAAACAAAAATTACGATTTTCAGAAAGTGCAGTGTAACTCGCTTAGCAGATTTCACTTTCGAATATCGGCGCGATCTACTTTCTTTCGATTCACACCGTTGAGGTGGTTTAACGTCTACACAGATATTTGTTGGAGAGCTCTGCTCCTTAATTAGATTCACAATTAATTGAGTTTCAACTTAGCTCGAGTCTTGGTACTAGTGTTCGTCACTTCTGATCGCACTCTAAGACTGGTTCTGCTTAATGTATTAAGGGACAACCCATCAGCTTATCAGGAATATTCAAGTGTAAAAGCTGACATTTTCAAAGTATCTGTTGCCTGACTGAAAGAACGCAGACTACAGCGAAGGTTTCAGCTTGCAATGTAATTTGATATCTTTAACCACATGGAACATTTATCTGCCATTTTAACGGGACAAAATCTAAGAAAACCAATCTAAACGTCAAGTAGCTTTGTTTTATGACGTCTGTGCAACTATAGTGCTTCGAATGTCGCCAGTTTAAAGACAGAACAGACAAGCGCGAAAAGCTTCAACGTGCACGTAATTTGATCTCTTCCTATATCTGACATGTCTTAAAATTTAGAAAGCACCAAGCTACATGTTACTATGATTTGTTTATGCGTGTGTTTGTGTGGTCCAAAATCCAAATCTACCGCTGCAGACTCCGAGAATCCGACCACGTGTTTGTTATTTGAAATTAGACATGCAACAATCGATTTTGTTTTGAAAACAATTTTCCGCGCACACTTCAACCTTAGTAGTTGAAGTTGAAGGTTAACGCAAAAGAAAACGTTGCATTGCGTAAGGCGCAAGTGGGCGGGCGCAGATTGTTTGACAATGCTAGCGCCATCTATCGAAATTAAGAGTTAAATGTTCCGTCATGATACTCATGATACTTTTGAATATAAACAGTAAACGGACATAATAAATTACTCTGCAAGGGAGGGCAATGTAAGTCGCGAATTATCTATTTGGAAACGGCGGCGCCATCTCTATTTTAGTATTGTTTCCAAAGAGCGCTAATTTTAATTGTGATTGATTGTCGTAAGCGAAAAAAGTTAATTACAAGTGAGCACTGTCTTGTAACGTACGATCAAAAAAATCCGTTATCGAGAATGCTCCGAACTTGCTTTTATTTTATGACGGCACGTCGTAGCTTAGTACGTATGTGACAAACTTGAACAACTGCGAGCTGTCAACGGGGTCAACTGTCAGAGGCTTGTAACAAAATAAATGTTTTATTTCATTAATTGCGTTTTATTATCGATTTTCGATATCATTATACCCGTGACGTCAGAAGCGGACCCCGGCCCTGCGTTCCAGGAACACCGGATGATTAAGGACCTATATAAAGCACAGAAGCAGAGCTCATCCAACGTTGCCGAAATTTCAGACTGGACGAACGCTGAGCTAGCACTGCTGCCGAAAGGTCAGGATAGTTCCATCACTCATTAAACACTTGCATATCATTAAACCCGTGACGTCAGAAGCGGAGCCCGGCCGTGCGTTCCAGGAACACCGGATAGTTAAGGACTTATATAAAGCGTGCCAGGACAGCACAGAAGCAGAGCTCGTCCAATGTTGCCGAAAGGTCAGACTGGACGAACGCTGAGCTAGCACTGCTGCCGAAAGGTCAGGATAGTTCCATCACTCATTAAACACTTGCATATCATTAAACCCGTGACGTCAGAAGCGGAGCCCGGCCAGGAACACCGGATAATTAAGGACTTATATAAAGCGTGCCAGGACAGCACAGAAGCAGAGCTCGTCCAACGTTGCCGAAAGGTCAGACTGGACGAACTCTAAGCTAGCAGTGCTGCCGAAAGGTCATCGCTCTAACATCCCCACCGCGCATCCGCCGCAGAATGAAAAAATCTATTTCTCCAAAAAAAAAAACAACAACAAAAACAAAAGAAATGAAGTTAGTCGTTGAATGAAAAAATCGATTCCCCAATGCACGCATATAGAAAAAAAATTGGTCAATATTTTCAAGTTGTTTAAAAAAAAACTTAGAAAGTTACTTCCTTAAAATTAAAAAAATGCGAAAATCCAAAGACAAAAGAGGCCCAACGCCAGATAGATTATCAAAATAATCCCCGGTTTGTTGAGGAGAAGCACATCTCGTAAGTCGGTCACAATCGCAGCAGACAATAAGAAATAGGCAGCCTAGACTCCTCCCCGACAAATTTACGCAGAGCTTAGGGCTTAGTGCGTAAACAATTTATCATTAATTATTTATAATGCGCTAGCTATGTAAAACTGTATGTACAATTGACAATTGAAACATGACGTCATATATGGGTTCACGCTCGACCGCTGACACAGCTCCATATTTAGCTGTCATCTGTTTTAGATCGCATTAAAAAGAAATTAAATCGCTAACACTATTATTTGAGGTTATACTGCGTTCAGCCAAGTTTCGCTCACTGTGATTCGCTACGATTCGCTATGATTCGCTACAATTAAGCGCTCTGTCCTGTAGCAACAGGAAAAATAATCGCTATCATCAGTTGAACGCCACCCCTCCCCCTAATGAACTCTTTCTGACATATCATGATTTTCGCTTAAAACTATCAAGATTCTCGATTAAAAAAAAACAACGCTTTAAAAAAAATCTTGGACTTTTAAATCCCGATTATGTGCACGTTTTCATGTGTTCTCTCTCTCTCGCAATTTACAGTGCCTAATGTTATTGTTAAAAGCTAGCCGGCTGCGTTCAGCCAAGCTTTGTTCACCATGATCCGCTATGATTCGCAACAGTGACGCGCTCTGTTCTGTGACCAACAAGATTCTCGATTTAAAAAAAGCAGTTCTACGTTTAAAATAATCTTGGATTTTTAAATCCCGATTATATACACGTGTGCACGTCTCGATTTTTTAAACGCGCTGTATTCGCACGCTATTGTTTGTCTCTTTCTCTTTTTCTCCTTCAACTTTTAAAACTTCGTTTAGTTTGACGTGGAAGCGTCCTCTATTGCTGTTTAATTAAACACAAACGAAAGCGCGCCAATTTTTAAAAGGGCGTTTTTTTATTTTTTATTTTTTGTAATATGAAATCAACTTAAACAGTTTTTTTTATCTTACTTTGACTAAAAATGTAAATAAACATAAATTACATATGTGAGATGAAACAACTAGGTATGGTGAGTCCATCTGTCGGATTTAATTATAAACTACCTGCCTGGTATTTACCTGTTACTGTTCGTCCCTCTCCGTCGTTGTTCCTCTTACACCTCTTAAATCTTTATGGAGTTCAGTGGCGACCTCTATTGCCATTTAATTAAGCACGCACGAAGCGCGCCAATTTTAAAAGGGCCTTTTCGTTTTGAGTATGCATAAAATATGAGAGCTACTTAATAATAGCGCTTTTTTAGTTAATTAAAAATGTAAATAAATATTAATGGCAAGATTAAATCACCTGAGATGGTGTTGCCATCTGTCGGTTTTAATTATAAAATGGGCCGAGAAAACGCGCCGCTCTTAAAACCTGTCTTGTATTTACATATTGCTGTTTCTTTCTCTTTCACCTTTTAAATCTTTGTAGAATTCAATCGTTTGATTCAATGGCGTCATCTAGTGACATTTGTTTTTGTAGCCATTTGCCTAGTGCCATCTAGATTCGACGGGTGGCAAACATTTAAAGGCAGAAACTTTGAAGCCACTTCGTAGAGCATTGATAACATTCATCAGTTTATAAACTTTTCGAGGCAAAAGAATTTGATTTTGAATCCTGTTTGTAATAATGATAGTTTATAAACTATCAAGCATTGACGGTACTTTACGAAGAGTCTCCAAAATACAAAAAAAATTGCCTCTAGATATCTGTCGGCCTTCAAATATGATGATGTTCAAATGGCTTCAAAATCAAACATCTAAAATTTCGTTGGCCTGTCACGTATAGATGGCGCTGACCGAACTGCCTTCAAAACCAAAATCTCTTTCGCTTTTAAAAGTTGATAAATTATCCAACATTAACAGTAGTCTGCAAAGTGGCTTCAGAAATCAAGTTTTTATTTTTCTTATCTCGAAGTGCCTGGGAACTATCAAAATAGATGGCACTGATCAAATGACTCAAGATCAAGTGCCTAAAAATTTCTTTTGTCCGTCACAAATAGATGGCGCTAATCAAATTGCCTCCAGCCTCCAAAAGCAAAATTTCTTCGCGTTTAAGTATTTCTTTTTTTTTAGTTTCTTTTATCTCGAAGTGTCTGGCGACTATCAAATATAGATGGCACCGTTCAAATGACTTCAAGATCAAGTGCCTAAAAATTTCTTTTGTCCGTCACAAATAGATGGCGCTAATCAAATCGCCTCCAAAAGCAAAATTTCTTCGCGTTTAAGTTTTTCTTTTTTTTAGTTTCTTTTATCTAGAAGTGTCTGGCGACTATCAAATATAGATGGCACCGTTCAAATGACTTCAAGATCAAGTGCCTAAAAATTTCTTTTGTCCGTCACAAATAGATGGCGCTAATCAAATCGCCTCCAAAAGCAAAATTTCTTCGCGTTTAAGTTTTTCTTTTTTTTAGTTTCTTTTATCTAGAAGTGTCTGGCGACTATCAAATATAGATGGCACCGTTCAAATGACTTCAAGATCAAGTGCCTAAAAATTTCTTTTGTCCGTCACAAATAGATGGCGCTAATCAAATCGCCTCCAAAAGCAAAATTTCTTCGCGTTTAAGTTTTTCTTTTTTTTAGTTTCTTTTATCTAGAAGTGTCTGGCGACTATCAAATATAGATGGCACCGTTCAAATGACTTCAAGATCAAGTGCCTAAAAATTTCTTTTGTCCGTCACAAATAGATGGCGCTAATCAAATTGCCTCCAAAAGCAAAATTTCTTCGCGTTTAAGTTTTTCTTTTTTTTTTAATTTCTTTTATCTCGAAGTGTCTGCCGACTATCAAATATAGATGGCACCGTTCAAATGACTTCAAGATCAAGTGCCCAAAAATTTCTTTTGCCTGTCACAAATAGATGGCGCTAACCAAACTGCCTTCAAAAGGAAAATCTCTTCCGCCTTTAGGTTTTACTTTTTAAATTTTTTTTATCTCATAGCGTCTGGGAACTATCAAATACGTATGGCCCTGTCACAAAGAGATGGCGCTAACCAAACCAACTTCAAAATTAAAAAAGGGCTGAAAGGTTAATCATGTTCTTCCGATGACTCACCACTAGTGATTAAGTACACAGTATGTAATTGTGATTTCTTGCGTCGGTGGCGTTCTAATCGCCTTGTTACAATGTTCCAATAATAAAATTAAAACGCAACGAGTCTTCGCAGCGTAAAACGAAACATTCATATTCCGCAATGAACTGAAATCGCGATTTTGTAACGAAGTACGAATATTTGTTTATTTTATTGAATTTGTCTTCATTTTATATTGTTTAGTTTAAGTTCATTACTGCGCAGAATTAAAAGTTCCAGGTACGGGTGTCTCGCAGATACCGTCACTTTGAGTGGGTGTCTCGCACCAGATACGGGTGTCTCGCATATTGAGTGGGAGTCTCGCTCATACCTACCAGCAGTGATGTGCCGTGTAATTTACGTTAATTCAATTTTTTACGTGTAAATTATTAATTCTTTACTAAGTTTATTGTTTACGTCAGGAATGTAAAAAATATAAAGAACGTAAATATATTTTTGATCGTCAAAACTAGAGCGCGAAGAAAATGGCAAATAAATACCACATTAATTGAACATTTTGTGTTCAATTCACTCAAAATTCCACCGAGTTCTGTCAAGTTAAGAACACAACTCAAAAACTAACCTCACTTTTAATTCTTTACATTGTCTACATTCTTTACATTTTTTACGTATTTTTTTTACATGAAACGTAAAGAAATATTTCTTTACGCGTAAATGCACAACACTACCTACCAGATATGGGTGTCTCGTACAAAGAAATTTAAATAAGCTCGTGAAATGCACATCGCTCGAAAACAGGCGCGATAGCGCCGGCTGGAAACTAATTTCTTTATCATTGTTGCGGTTGTGCGAAAGAAACGTGGCGGACTCGTCGAACAAAGATACGGGGATGGGATTAGTTTCAGGCGTCGCGACGTCTCACGACGTCGAATTTGCAAATTCGAGAACCCCCCATTGACGATGCACTTTAAACAAAAACGAGTCTTGTGATTTCAAGGATGAAACGATAACAATGGATTATTATAACCAATACAATACCATAATAACAATAATATTTATAGCATCAGCAATCTTAAATGATCAAATAAGGGGCATTCAACAAACGATTTATTACAATCAGATTGAATCGATTCAGATGCGTTGAACGCTAAACCGTAGGCAATCATAAATCGATTGTGAATCGATTGTGTCTGCTGAATGCCCCTATAGTACTAATAAGAAAGTATACAGTTAAAAGAGAGAACGAAGTTAAGTGTTAAGTTATCTTTTAACTGTCCATGACTATACATACATGTACTATCTTCGTGGTGTGAGCGACAGTAAACAAAACTACATTAGCGGTCTTCTGGAAGCATAATAGTAATCCAACATAACCAAAGTTAATTAGTAACGACAACAACAAACAATAAATTCAAATGAAAAAACACACTCCGCTTAATTACGGGTCGTAAACAACGCCAGCTCTATTTAGAAACGCGTTTTCAGGTGGTGCATTGTACGAGCGCTGCAAATTATTAATTAATATTTAATTAAAAATTCTATTAAAGTTTACCTGTTTATAGTTTAATGAAAACACGGACGGAAAGGTTTTTAATATTTATCACCCTAATCCAGCAAACATTTCGGGCTTTTCTGTATACATATAAATAAATGATGAAAAACGAAACAATATAAAAAGTTTAATCAAAATGAAATGAATTATATATATATTGAATGGGTATCTCGCTCATACCAACCAAATCCGGGTGTCTCATATATTGAGTGGGTGTCCCGCTCATAATTACCAGACACGGGAGTCTCGTATATTGAGTAGGTATCTCGCTCATACCTACCAGATTCGTGTCTCCTACGTACCATTGCGAGATACATATTTGGTACGGCAGATTTTCCCTGTTTAAATAGGATTTTCTGGCTTATGCGATTTCGTAGTAGTAGTAGTAGTAGTAAGTATTTATTAAGTCAACGATTACATATATAATCATAAGACTTAGTCAAATTAAGAAGTACAATTGCACTAAATCGTACTAAAAATATAAAATCATTATAAAATATTAGTAGAATCAATGAGCCGAAGGCTTCCTGCGTTGGAACAAAATGGTGGTTCCATAAAATATTAATTTTTTTCATTTGCTATTTTAATTCTAGCATTGAAGAGCATTTCAGTATGCTAAAATTTTGAAAATTCAGCCTACTTTATAAAGCAGCCGTACCAATTATTTATCTCGCAATAGTACGTATGAGTGGGTGGGGGACATTTTTTAATTTTTCCTAAAAATTCTTCAACGACCACCTCGAAACACGAGACATCACAACTCGCCTTTGGTTATTCGACGCCTCCCTTACGCGAACCTGGTTTTTATAAAAGAAACGAGGAAACGATTAAATTGTTCAAAGCTAAAACAAAACATGTTACTTGACACAATCGCGGCCTTGTCGTCGTCGTCATCGTAAAAAATTCAAAGAAAATGTTCGGACTTGTCGGGAGCGACTTCGTACTCGCAGCTGCAAACCTTGACCACCACTGGTCATTGCCAACACTTCTTCAGATGCAAGAACTAAAACCTTTTATTTTCCCTAAAAATTCTTCAACGATCACCTCTGGTAATGAAAATACGACGGACATTTTTAAACGTTCTACAACGACTACCCATAGTAAGCTAACGCACTTCTTCGGATCCAAGAACCAGACTTTCTTTTCCTAATAATAGTAATATTTAACAATAACTTTTTTTTCCTTAAAAATTCTTCAGCGACCTCCTCTGGTAAAACGACGACGTCATTGTCGACACTTCTCCAGAAACGTGAACTAAAGAGATCACTTCTTCAGCACAAAAAACAACCACTATACTAGAGGTTGACATTGAACCCTAGTCACTTCGGAGAAAGAGGCCAACGAAGTTATCCCTTTGAGTGGGTGTCTCCCTCATACCTACCAGACACGCGTGTCTCGTATATTGAGTGGGTGTCTCGCTCGTACGGGTGTCTCGTATACATACTGCAGTGATATTTACCTACGTCCAGAAGTTTATTCATCGTAAGCTGTTTCCGACAAACTTCGCATCTTATAAAAATATCCAAAATAAAAACATTCTTCAAATAATATTCCTCAAATATACAAAATACCCCAAATTCTTCATATAACTTCTTACAAATTACAACGATCTTCATCAAAATATGTCTTCTCACATCAAAGCAAATGTCCCTGTTTCGTACAGCGACAAATTCCAAGTTAGAATCCTAGAAGACAATCTACCATTTTTGAATCTTGTTGATTGGATGGATTTTTCTACCTGGATGGAGCGGATACACGAGAACCGTCTAGGTCTACAACATCCCCTCACAGCGAGACATTGGCCAATCCAGAGGAAAGGAAAAACATCTAAAAGAAATAAAAGATTAATTTACATGAAAGATGGTAGGAGTAAAAGGTCATAAAATTCCAGACAAAGTAATAAACTATCAAAATTTATGTAACAAACATTTATACAGTTAGTTTAGTTAAATTAATATTTAGAATTTTGTTATAATTGTTATTAATCATTAAAAAATAGAATTGAAATGTTAATAAAATGAAATACTTACTTAGTTTAGATTTAAGTTTGAAATATTTAAATTAATTGTCAGATTGACGTTTTGTGTGACAGGAGCTGTCGGATTGAGTGAAGGATTTATAAATAACATGGAGGGGTTGATCACCTAAGAGAATCAACAAACCGAGGTGTAATGGAGAGGATATGTACACAAAACGTTAATCTTTCAATAGCAACCATAATATAAACAACATAAAAAAAAATTTGCTCTTATAATTTTGCTCCTATATTGAATATAACTTTAAAAAAAAATTAATCTATTTCATTCATCTATAACTAATTATCAGAAGTTAATCCAGGAATGTTTCACTACGTAACATTGAAGTAAGTTTATTTTTGATTTGGAAAAATTCTTTTGATTTAAAAAAAATACACTACATATAAAACGTCTTGTCATTCATCAATCACTTAAACTTTCAACACACATTTACAAAGAATTCTTATTATTATAGAAGAGTTATTGTTTGTTTCGCGATAGGGCGTAACAGGTAGCAACACTTGGCAAATAAGGCTTTCTCTGTAACAATAATAAGAATTTCTAAATCAACATCACACTACATTTAAACTTCATAAAATTCTAAAGTATCAAAGGATCCTTATCGTTTGTTTCGCGATTGGGCGTAACAGGTAGCAACACTTGGCAAACGAGGGATTACTTGTATATCTTTAGGATTTTAAACATACATTACAAAATTAAACATTTAAATTACTTACCAATTTATCTTCAAAGGAATTTTCTTCAAAATTATAATAAATAACTGGATTACAATTGACATTGAGACTTCCCACCCTGAAATGTCACTTTGACATTATAAATTAAAATTTCAAATCAGACTACTAGACTACGTAATTGTGTGGTGGATGTGGTACAAAGATAAGATTAAAAGAGAAAATACACAAGTCCAATACTTACCACATCTGCATAAAAAGCAACACTACACGTATGAGTGGGTTTTTCTTAAAAATTCTTCAACGACCTCCTCTGGTAAAACGACGTCATTGTCGAGACTTCTCCAAGAACGTGAACTAAAGGGATTACTTCTTCAGCACAAAAAACAACCACTACAGTAGAGGCTGGCCTTGAACCCCGATCACTTCGGATGAACGGGCCATCGAAGTATCCTAGGACTCTATTGATTAGTGTAAACTGTTCGCTTCTTCGCTTTTACTGACTATGAATTTAAAAGTTCGTCGTTTATGATCGCAATTGAAACATCTAGCACCCTCTAGACGTCTGTCTGTTTAGGCCCTATTTGGAACCCCTTCGGCAGAAGAGAAGACTCCAACTCGACCTTGACCTGGCGAAGTGTAGGGTGAGTTGACTTGCGTTGACCCGGACGCTCGTCGAGAATGGTGTTGTATCGTAATTTCTGAATTATGTCATATTGTCGTCATCATAAACAATTCACAGAAAATGTTCTTTGTCGTCGGGGCACTTGCCACTGAAGCAATTCCGGGGGTGTTTTTCGGCCCGAGGATAAATCCATCGCGCGTGAAAAAGCGTCCGGTTTTATTTACGCCCCGAAGAAGGAGAAGGTCCCAGCGCCGGAAAACGGGGGAGGATTAGGGTGGACCACTGGGGGGAAAGAAACTTTGCGGTCCACTCGCTCGGATGCTCCCGGAGGAGAGGGGTGTTAGTTAAGTCTATTTACGGCTTCAGGGTCGCGGCCGTCCTGAAAGTGAAAGCGTATTCTCTTAAAGTTTCATGTTTTTGAAGAAGTTGAAACAAAACGTGTTAAATGAACGTCTTTTTCTCTCACTCACTCTACGTGTTTACGGGGCTCTCGGGGATCATTCGAAGTCGTTAATTAGTGAGGACAGTCCACGTATGATAAATGATTATTGTGTGTATGTGTGTGTGTGTGTGTACGCGGATAATTAATTTGCTTAATGTTTAGTTATGTTCGCCTTTCAGTTTACATTTTACTTTAAAATTGCTTCGTTCTTGGTGTTCAATACATGAACACATTTTCTATTTACAAATTAATACGTTCACAAGAAACATATCACAAAGGCAGTTTTAGAAATTCCATTTCATTTTACCTCCGCTTAATACTCAGAAATTCTCAGTTTAAATTTGTGCACCTAAAGTCATGAATGATGTAACTTTCCAAGTAAACGTAGCTGGAACGAACGGCATTTTCAAATTCAACCCTTCTAAGAAAGGTATCTCAAACTTGCCCCATCAGAAATAATATAAAAATAATCGCTTGTCTCAGAACGACAGTGTCCTAAGGTTTCTGCCGCAGACTGCACAATAACGCGCCGCCGTTTGCCGACAAAGATATTTTAGTGTAATTTATTATTAGTAATTGTTATTAAGTGTTTGCTTATTTAGTGTAATAAATTGTGCAAAATAAATCTCTTTGTTTCAAAATAACTCTCACCAATAAACTTACAAACTATATCTATACGGTGTAAAAATCGTGGATGGTGAACTTAGTGATTTGGTCGCAACATATATTCAGATCTAATCACGCTACAATTAAACTCTTGGCCTGACGGTTCTCCCGAAAGAAAAAAAAATTAATGATCAACGAAAACAATTTTATAGGCCGTCGAAGTCGATGAAGAATTTTGGCGTAGCGACTTCAGAAGTGGGGAACTTTTCGGCCCCATCGGGCGCTCCCTTTCAAAACAACTTTTAATAAATTTGTTTGGCAAAAAAAAGACCCTCGACTTTGATTAATGAAGCGTCGTAGCTTCCGAGTAATAATAAGAATAAATAATTGGGTCTTCTTAAATTCTTGGATACGCGAGTCCAGGTGAAGGAAATCACGGTTATTTATGGAAACATCTGCCCCCGATCAAACGCATCAAAAAATTATTTTCAATTTACATCGAATTTTATTGGCGTTTTACGCCGATTTAATGGCCGGCAGAAATTTCCGGAATATTTATAGATTCGGGCCGAGACGCAGCCGACCTGCATCTGGTGTGTTAATTTTCTTACCAGACGAAAAACTGGAGATTTAAAAAAATAATAAAAAGCAAAGACAGCGGGCGCAGCAGGTAGTGAATGGGTCTGTGCGCAAGGTGGGTTATTAGGCCCTTGCTTTACGTTATTCGCTTTCTTCTCGTTCGAATTGATTGTATTAATTTCTGTTTCTTGTCCATCCGGACCCCAAGAGGATTTAGTCGCAAGTTACGCTCGCTTAACACAACTGGGATTTAACTTGAAATTCCACTGAATTCACTTCGAGGTTTCGGAAAATTGCGGATAGATGGCGCCACTAAAACACACAAGAAAACAATTTGACACTCAAGTGACAGATTATCTCGGTTATGACAAAACTTCTTCTGAAGTGATTTACTGTTTCCGGTACCAATTGTCATCCCTTCTCTAACAATTGTGTCCATTTGGCAGTTGCAACCACCACGTTATAACCGGAACGCATTTAAAATATTTTTAATTTCAAAAAATTATACAGGGTGCTACTGAACTCGAGCAATTTATCGAGCCTATCTGGCGTGGTTGGCACTTTTAAATTTAAATAATTATACAGCGTGCTACTAAGCTAGAGTCGTTTTATCTAAGATCAAATCAGTTTCACTTGCAGTTTCATGGAATTTGTTCAAAACATGTAATTATATGTATAGCGTATTATCGAACATGAATCATTCACTGGCGTGTTCATAACGTCTGAGTTTCTTAAATTGATTATACAGAGTACTACCGAACACGAGTCATTTATTATAATTTAATTAGGTTCTGTAAATAATATTAATAGTAATAATAATAATAAAAAATTTAGAGAAATAGATAGGGTGCTACTCAACTTGACCAATTTATTGAGCGTCTGGTGTGGTTGATCAGATGCACTCGCTTTAAATAATTATATGTATAGGGTATTATCGAACTTGAACCATTCATTAAAGAATAAATCTGGCGCGAGAGATTCTTAAATTCATTATACAGAGTACTACCCAACCCAAGTCATTTAATTGCATCTGTAAATAACGCCATATCACACACACATATTATAATAATGAATAGCCAAACGTATTTATAGACTTTTGTAAGTTTAGAGAGTATATAGGGTGCTACTGAACTCAAGCCGTTTATTATGCTGCTAGTGCGAAGCGATCGACATGTTTTGAAATTCATTAATTATACAGCGTGCTACAAAACTTGAGTCGTCTTAGAGCATATTATCCGTTTAGTTTATAACTGAACAGCTAAACGTGTTTATAAACTTTTCTATGATATAGAACGCTAGTGAACTTGAGCCGTTTAAAGTCGTTGAACCTGAGTGGGTGAGCGAGTCATTTAAAGAAAGTCACAATTTAAATTCGCATAATTATACAGAGAGCTACGAAACTTAAGTCGTTTATTGAAGTGTACCCGTTTTGTTTATGATTGACCAGCCAACCGTGTTTATAAACTTTTTTATGATATAGGGTGCTACTGAACTTGAGCCGCTTGAAGTGATTGAGATGCCCTGAAATTCATCAATTATACAGCCGTGCCACCGAACTCGAGTCATTTAATGAAAGTCACATTTGCTACAAAACTTGGGTCGTATATTGAAGAGCGCATCCGTTTTGTTTATCATTGAAGAGCCAAACGTGTTTATAAACGTCTTTATGATATAGGGTGCTACTGAACTAAAGCCGTTTATTGTAGTGCACGTTTGAAGTGTTTGTTAATTATACAGCGTGCTATCGAACTTGACTCATTTAATCAAGATCACGTCTTAGATTAATGTAATTATACAGAGTGCTACAGAACATGAGTCGTTTATTGATGAGTGTTTATGAGCTTTAGCCAACATGTAAATATTTCACATGTTGAATTGGTGTCATTTGTTTTCTTCAAAATTCATGATTGTTGTTGCTCTCTAACCTCCGCGGTATTTTCTTGCAACAAAAGGCGTATTTGGATAAATTTGAATAATTAGACAGGGCGCTGCGTGTCGTTTGTTATAAGCGTCGATTCGATATACTTATGGATTTTGAGATCCTTAAGTTTATATAAATGTACAGGGTGCTACCGGACCTGAGTTAAGTACCAAAGAGCATGTCTCACGTGATCATGGAGCTTCGGTCAGTTTTGGCCGAAGTTTCTGCGTGTTGTTTAGATTCAGCATTGGCTGCGTTAAGTTGACTCTGATTACGTCACGCATTCATCACCTTAATTAAAGAAAAGCTTTTAAATTAATTTAGTTCGTAATTAATTGGTTACCATCGCTTTGTCTTCGTCTTAATAGATGGAGACAACAATAGTATGTGTATGGTTTGATGATTACATCAAACCATACGCACACTATTGTTGTCTCCATTCATTACATCAAACCATACGCACGCTATTACCAAAAACATTCTCGAGGTTAGGTTAGTCACTGCCCACGTTGTTTTTACAAATGACTCAAATTCGGTTGCACCCTGTATAATTATTTTCACGACGTAGAGTTCAAAATTCTCACGTTGAGATTATGTAGTGACTCAATAACTGTAAAATGTTGCTTTAAAAATTGCAATTTGATAAATTTATATAATCATACAGGGTGCTACCAAATATGAGCCGTTTTATGGAAAGCGTAGGCCCACTCTCCTATAAAAGATTGAAATTCGGCAGCACCCTGTATCATCATTTTAAAAGCGCGTACTTGTGCACTTCGAAATTTTTAAACTGAATTAATTATACAGAGCGTTACGTAGTAATTGATTAATGGCAACCATTATATAAGAAATTACAGTTCGGTTGATTTAAATTATTATACGCTAATATATAGGCTCTTTTATAAATGGCTCAAATTCGGTAGCACCCTGTATATTTATTTTAATGACGTGCACTTAAGGGATTAGAAATTGTTAAATAGAATTAATTATACCGAGCGTTTTGTAGTAAATGATTGTTGTACTAATGTTGTATTAGATACAGCAGTTATAATTATACAGCGTGCTACTAAGCTTAAGTCATCTATACAGGGTGATTGAAAATTGTCTCCGGATATTTTCAGGATGGATAGAACATCACAAAATAAGGCCACCTTTTCATGTAACTTTTTTCCAAAAGTGAATAATAAGGGAGTTATAAGGGGGGGGGATATCGTTTTTTGGCAATATCTTTTAGATCCTTTAAGTTATCATCGCGAAATTCGAAACGCACTTATAGGGCACCTAATTGCGCATTCGCATCATATTTGTTGGATCCTCCCTTCTTTTAAAAGGGTAGTTTAAGGGGGTGACTTTTTTGTTCTTGACATATTTCAGCAAAACTTGCGAAGAAAATGTTCTCTAGATTATATAGTTCTATAATTATAAAAACTAATTTGAAACGAGCCGAGATTTTTCGTCGGCACTGTACGCTTGTTCCATGGACGCGAAGCGGAATTTTGTTGAGGGGTCGTTATACATACGAGGGAGTGCCAAAAATAAAACTGCGCTAAACTTAGCCACCTGAGGAGTTCCGGAACTTTTAAATTAAAACTTGAACCGTCGCGTTCAACTTGCGCGAAGCTTCCGATTCGTCCTGGAACGAATTAATTTCTTCTTCCGAATCTCGGGGGGGATTTAGTCGCAAATTACGCTCGCGTGCAAAAACAAATTATAAAATGTAACTCGAAACGAGCCGAATTAAAAAAAAAAAAACTTCACGTCTTTATTTGCGTCCTCTTAAGACCCTCGACTTAATGGATTTTCTTTCCAAGCTACGGGCGCCTTGGGTTCGAACCGAATTAAATTAGAAAACGTTATTTATTCTGAGTGTTTGATCGGGATGTAAACGAAAATACACAAAGCCGGGATGTATTTTTAATTTTTCCCCTCTCTAAAATATGTTCGAAATTAAACGAGTGGAAAACGTGCATCTCGCAAATTAATTATTATCAAAACTGTAATTTGTTTTAGCTCAAAGCTAAACGAAACCGGTGAACCGTGCGCTTCCAGTTGCCTCCCAATGCAACTTCGATATTGTTACGGTATAAATCGAAACAAGGGGCATAGCGTAGCTTAAATATTATATTAAACATAAATAAATACAGACAAACATAATTGTACAAAGTTCAACTTACCCTAACAGCACACTTTAACAAAATAGAGCCTACATCATGCTCTGATAGCAACTAGTTTAAGATCTTCTTACTTTATGCAGATCGCGGGGTTTTTATACAAAGTGCAACTCGAGCAATTCCGAGTTGTTACGAGACCGGAAAGATTCGACAGAATACGAGATACTTTAAATCCGTTTTAACTTGTTCAAGGCTTACCACCTGCATCAGACGTCGAGGTCATTTCCGTTGGCGCCGCTGAGATGCATTTTCTCTTATCTCAAGCTCCCTAAATGAATCTAATATTTTTAATTTACTTTCGCCTTGTTACAATATTGTTACAGTTAAAAACGAATTTCGCCATGGCTGGCGTTAACCTGGACACTCGTCGGGGACGGTGTTGTATCGTGCGCCACGTAAACTGTTACTTATTGATTTGTGTATTGTGTCATATTCTGCAAGAATTTGTCGGTATCGTCATCGACAGCAAAGAAACACGTCACGAACTCAGCCAGTGACGTAAGACAACCTGATTGGCCACGGCGATGACGTAAGACAACGTGATGTTACGTTCAAATCTCCCGCCAAAGAAAACGCGGAGTCTAGACGATATCTGACCCGCGATCGATACAGTTGGCAATCTTGTATCCCCCTCGAAGCTCATTCGTGTGGCACACCACGTGACAGCCTTCTGGTAACGCCGTTGGTTACCGCCCGTATTTTAGAGGCCACCACCATCTTCAAGTCGTCTCTATCGTCCTTTTGTGTTCAGACCTTGGTTGGGTGTTAACGTGTTTTACGTGTGTTGTGAAATTAACGGAGTTGGGAGGAGTAACTCAATTGCTGCTGTGCCGGAATATCTCGTGACACCATCGAACACATTTGGGCCACTTTTAAGCTCCATACTAAGCCTGGAAATTTAGAAAATCCCAGGTAACGTAAAACGTGCAAGGCCGTGTACCTAACATGGCCGCTAACAAAAATCGTTTCTTCTATGCAGGCTTTTCTGTTTGGCCGCAGTTTTCTGGCGCAGCCTTTTAGTCCAGGCTTCTAGGCCTAGTTCTTCAGTGGCGCTCCTCCCCTGTGAATGTACCGTGACCCGATCGTGGAAATCTGACCAGCCATCTTGACGATTCCCGCTGATCCTGTTTGATCCAGATTGTCGACGCTACCAGCGGACAACAGAGGGCGTCATAACTACCCACCGGCTTCGGTTGGTAACGTTGACCCTGGCGCACGACTGGACGCGCTGTCAAAAGGTTCGCGAGGAAGAATTCCGAATTAGGAGTTGCGCTGCGTGTACCGTAGTTAATTTGAGTATAAATTAAGCAGCCAGTTGTAATTGTGTAAAATGTTGTTTGTTTCGAATTGTTTAATAAAACTTCAGTTGTGTTAACATTAACTCCGAGTTTAATTTCTGCGTTCACGCACACCAGTGAGTAAAGTCTCGCCCCTGTATTTATTGTTGATTCATTTTCTGCCCGATCTGGTCGATTGAAGACGTCGACTGGTCGATTACGTTTAGCTGGGGATGCAGTCTTCTGGCGCCCTTTAATAATTTTACCAACTCGATTAACCCGCCCCATTCTTCACTATTGCTAGACCGGGGAACAACTGATTACGTTTCGTCAGCAGAAGCTTGTCACCTGTCAGTGGTAAGTAAGAGGCAAGTGAATTAAATTTAAATTCGGTGACAGTGATTGGCCAGGGCGATGACGGAAGTCGCCATCAGATGATTGGACAGACGATCACGCCACATAAATTAATTACCCCACGGCCGATGAGAAGCACTCGGGAAGACCGAGCATCATAGAGACGATTGCGGGGTAAACCATGTACGTAAAAGAAGACGACCGCGGCATCGGAGCTCTCCGACTTCGAGCGGGTCTGCACTACCAGTATATACACACTCGGGCAAGTCTCGTAGCGCCCATGAACGCGTATACTCGGGCAAGCCTCGTAGCGCCCCTCGAACAAACACATACACTCGGGCAAGCCTCGTAGCGCCCCTCGAACAAACACATACACTTGGGCAAGCTTCGTAGCACAAAAAAGTAATTAAATGTAATTTTTTATATGACTATGAAGCTTTTGCTCAGATATTTTTCGAGTGCAAAATCCAATGTGAAAAATACTTGCGAATTTCTAAACCCACGGCGCCATGTTTGTGGCTTGACTAACGGACCGAAATATATCAGAAAAAAAAATATAATAAAGAAGAATGATGTGTCCTATGAGGCGAGTTAAAAAAAAATTCTAGTGGTACCATCTAAATAATTTCATTAAAAAAATTAGAGCTGGTTTCAACTACTATCTTAAAAAAATCAGAAGTTGCGTCTACATATAATTTTTATCCAAATACTTTTCGAACCAAAATCTAATGTGAAGGAGTGTGAACAAATTATTTCCGAAAAAAACTAAAAAAATCATATAAAGAAGGACGCCATCTGTCAGACAATTTTCTAAATCTACGGCGCCATCTATGTGACTTTCCCCTGACTACTTCGTTCTGATGCTAAGGAGACAGATAAGTTTTTTTTTAATCAAAAATCTGATTTAAATTTAGAAAATCTTGATTTTTTGACGTTTTTAAATAAAAACAAAATTCATTAAAAACTTTGAACGAATTTAAAAAAATCACAATTTTTAAAAATAAAAATGCCTCGGTAGTCTTAATTTTAGAAAGTCGAACCAGTTTTATTCAATGAGAATTTTTTTATTTTTACGTTATTTTCTTCTAATTTTTTTATTTGTCGATCGTCTTTTGTTTTGTTTTACGTAAAAAATCGTACAACTATCAAATTCTGAAAATATATCTGAATTTAAAAAAATCGAACCAGTGTTGTTTATTTAAAGGGAACTTTCTGTTTTCATGTCATTTTTTTAATTTATAAATTTTCTTTATTTATTTGTCGATCGCCCTACAAACAAACATATACGCTCGAGTAAGCCTCGTGGCGCCCCCGTCAGTAAATACACCCACACTCGGGCAAGCCTTGTAGCGCCCCACAAACAAACATATACACGCGGGCAAGCCTCGTAGCGCCCATAGACACGCACACTCGGGCAACCCTCGTAGCGTCCCTCAAACAAATATGGCAATACAGGAAACGTATCGTATTTAATCGAGTAAACACTCGCACGATAATTAGTCCGATTAGGTAGGTGAGTAAACGTCGTCTTGACGCCGCGCGCTCAAAACGGTAGCAACGGTTGCAAGAGAATCCTGACTTCAAAAAAATCTGACAGCGTTGCATGATAATTCTCTGTTTTCTGTGAAAATTCAGCTGACCTGTCAACGCTGTATTAGACGAAAATTTGAAAAAAATTCGCCAATTAGCAATCGTTTCGAAAAAATGACTACGTTGCACATATTCCTCTGTTCAACGCGAAAATTCATCTGATTTGGCAACGCTGTTCTACACGAGAATCTTGACTTCAAGAAAATCTGACAGCGTTGCATGACAATTCTCTGTTTCCTGCGAAAATGTGTCCTTGAAAAAGCAAAACACAATAAACGACAACTAACAAAGTTAAAGTGACAGTTATAACATCGTATGACGTGCAGTTTCTTTTTTTTTTTTCGTGAATTCATTGTGACGTTTTATTATTGTTTCTAATATTAAAGCAATGGCAGTTTGACAGATTAATCTGTCAGTTGTATCTCACGTGTAATTCATTCGCGTTTTATTATTCCATCCTTGTTCCATGCACGCTTTAAAACGTACTAGGTACTTAGAACAACATTAACATGATAATTTGACAGTTACCAAATCAAGATGACAGTTTCGTCTCTGCAAGAAAAAAAACAGAATATATAACTAACAAAGTCAAAGTGACAGCTTTAAGTTTTAATGTCGTATGTAGATTTGTTTTATTTTTTTCAATGCACTGCCTCATTTAATTATTTGACAGATTAGGTTGTCAAAATGACAATTGTATTATTATTCCTTCCTTGTAACGCTTAAAGCAACGCAGAAACAGAATAATATGTCGTGATAATTTGACAGTTAACAAATCAAAATGACAATTTATAACTTCAAGCATCGTACGTGCCATGTGATTCAAATTTTTCTCTCTCTTTTTTCATTGGCGAGAAGTTTGTTATCGGTCTTCAAAATAAAAGCAGTTTGACAGGTTAAACTAATCAAAGTGACAGCAATTTTACTGTCCTTATATCTACTTCTTTTTAATTCATTAACAATTTGAAAAGCACAAAGCCGCGTCAAGTGTTACTGCTTAAAGCAAAACAGAACAAGCGACGTCGACAACTAACAATGGCAGTTTGACAGGTAAAATTGTCAAAATGCCAATTATACGTTGCTTGCAATTTATTATTCCTCCCTTGTTTCTTTCTCGCTTTAAAAAGCACTACTTAAAACAAAACAGAATAATAGGTCCTGATAATTTGACAGCTGATAAATCAAAGTAACAGTTTACGACGTCAAACATCGTAAGTGCCGCGTGATTCAAGTGTTTCCCTGTCTTTCTTTCATTGAATGTTTCGTCTTCAAATAAAAAAAAGAAACAGTTTGACAGGTTTTAAACTAATCAAAATGACAATTGTATCGCACATGCGTGGTAATGTCATATTTTCTTCTTTTTAGTCATGAATGGTTTGTAAAAGCACAAAGCCGTGTCAAGTGTCACTTCAAAAACAGAACACAATAAACGACAGCTGTCAAAATCTAACAGTTATACGTCACACTAGTATCTTGTGTGATTTTGGCTTTTTTTTCCAATTCAATGTCGAGCATTTGAAACAATAGAGTAACAGTAACAGTTTGACAGATTAACCTACAGAATGTTAGTTCACTCTTTATAAAGCACTACGGGAAAATAAGACAGAATAGGTTATTACAATTACTTTTTTGAATTTATTAAAAAGATATTTTGCTTTATTGTAATCAGTCCTTAAAGAGAGGGGGGGTTTGCTTACGTTCTTCATTTATTTGTCGATCGTCCCTCAAACAAACACATACGCTCGAATAAGCCTCATAGCGCCCCCATCAGTAAATACACCCACACTCGGGCAAGCCTTGTAGCGCCCCACAAACAAACATATACACTCGGGCAAGCCTCGTAGCGTCCCTCAAACAAACACATGCACTCGGGCAAACCTCGTAGCATCTAATTTCCTTGTTACGATACGATACACTTCAAATTGAATCCGCACCATGAAACAATTGTCATCGTAAACAATTCACAGAAAATATCATCTGGTCTTAGAAGTAAAAGTTGTCTGACGAATCCTCGTAAAAACTGATGGTCTTCAAGGCTTCATAGGTTTCTTGAAACTCACGCAGCAAACAATAGAATTTCTTTCTGTGTGTTGACGCGAAAGCGCGAGGATAAATTAACTGGAACGAAAAAAATTTTGCGAGCGTCGAGCCGGAACGTAATTAGGCAAAATTCATAGCGTGTCAGAATGGCTGGTTCCGAGCCGACTTGTTAGGCTGTGTCAGGTGAAATTAATTGTCGAGTAATTCCGCCCTCGCAGGACGGCTTTCCATCAACTTCGCGAGCCCCCCACATTCGAGGAGCACTTAGGCTTGTCTGGAGGTAATGAGTTACTTAACACCCAGCGCGTCGTTATTCTAATGAATACGTATTTCTTTTTCTTAGTATTACTATTATTACTGTGAATGACAGGCGTAATTTAGGCGGAGATTTATTACGAAGTTCACAATTCACTAGTAGGTATACTATGGCGAAGCAAACTCGCGCGTATGGTTGCCTATCGTAAGCTGTGCTAGGCGGTGGCGGCTCTCGTCGCTCGTTATTCTAATGAGTATGCATTTCTTTTTCTTATTATTATTTGTACAAAATAAGGTGGCAATATTTGAGAATTGCGGCCGATTTAGAGTTTACTGTGGCAACCCTGAGTTCCCCGAACGCTGCGGCGTAGGCCCGAAATTATTAATCGTTGGAATTATCCCATTGTCGGGTCCTTACAGGTCCCTAACGATTGCTATTGATCGGCGCTGACTTCATCTGCGATTGCTCCGCGTCGGCCCGTTTCGTTTTGTTGCACGGCGTTACTTTTCGCCTAATTGTGATGGTGCATGAGTAATCGAGATTTTTGTTTGAAAACTTCTTTCACCCTGTCCAAGACTTGACTTATCATTAATGCCCAGGTAAATTCTAAGTAAACTGCTCGTCGCTTCACCACGCGCGTTCTCTGAAACATCAAGCGACCTTAATAGGGGCGTCCTGGAGACAAATACAAGGCCAAACACACAAAATTTCAAGTAAAAAGAAACTAATAATAAATAATCGACGACCTTTCCTCCAATCACAGAACTTCATCAACAATTCTCCTCCCCTCCCAGTCGCAATGAATTCGATTTTATTAACAGTTAAGAACGCTGTTACATTTTACTTTTAGTCTCTTGCAATTCTGTAAATACATGTTTTCGAATTTAACGACCGATAAATTGCAATGATGTAAATAAGTTTTTCCAACACCATTAAACCATCACTGGCAGACGGAGTGAATTTTATGGGCACTTAATCAAGGCGTGCGCGAGTGAGAGAGAGACCGCATCCATTAAAAGCGACTCCTCTCTCGCCGGAGCTGGGGTGTTCCTGATGTAACGCGTAAATACAATGTCGACCTGGAATTATTCCGGTTACGTTTCGCGACATCCCCCAGGAGTTAAATACATCCCATTCCCATTCCCAAACTGGTTCATTCAAGCTGGCTGCACTTTCATTATTATTATATGTGTCAAATATGTCTTTTCACTTATTAACTCGAGCGAACGTGAGTGCGAACGGGAACAAAGCCACATTAATGGGTATGTGAGTACGAGCAGGAACATGCGATGTGGTACGAGCTTTGCAACATTCGGTTCTTCGTTTGCAATAACATTTCTTTGCAAACTTGTTTCACTTGTATCACTGTATACACTACTGTTTTCACTTACATTGGTATTTTCAGCTGGATGTTTTATCTTCTAATAAATGCGAGGCTAAATAATTTGAGTAAGAAGGTGGAATGCGTGTTTCAGTGTTTTTACGATGTTTAATATAATGATTGTTTCTTACTATGCTTCTTCCATCCTCTTTTACAATTTTATATGTTCTATTCCTAATTTTTTCTGTGATTATGTCTTTTTTCCAAATGCTTTTTGGAGCATCTTGATACCAAACCATATTATTTTTTTTTTAATCTATAGCGAATCTTACACATTTTTTGTTGTAATTCGAAATAGTTTTTTCTTGTTGAACTGTTAATGTCTGTTTGAATTTGTCTTTATTTATTAATTTAGGTGTTAGATTTTTGTCTTGGAATATTAAATTGTCTCTTAGAAATCTGGACATTAAAATTTGTGAAGGTGAGTATGGACTGTTTAATGCCGGAGTGTTTCTGTAAGCTAGAAGAGCTGCATATATATCTGTTTTGTCATCAGTACATTTTTTAATTAATTTCTTTACAGTTTGAATGATTCTTTCTGCAAGACCATTAGCTTATTGGTAATGTGCTGAGGTATTAATTATTTGAAAGTTCCATTCTTTAGCAAAGTTTTCAAAATTTTTACTGGTGAACTGTCTTCCACTGTCTGAAATAATTATTTTTGATATGCCATGCCTAGAGAAAAATGATTTTAGTTTATTTATTACATTCTCAGTAGTTAAGTTATTTTTAAGACTTGCTATTTCTGGATATTTTGAGTGGTAGTCTACTGCGATTAAATAATTTTGTCCATATAGTTCATAAATGTCAATGCCTATTTTTTGCCATGGTTTTTCAATTATTGTGTGCGGAATCATCGGCTCCTTTCTTTTTTGAATTTACATATTTGTTACACATTTCGCATTTACTTACTATTTTTTCAATATCTGCGTTAATGTTAGGCCAATAAACAGCACAATTTGCCCTAGCAACACATTTCTTAATTCCTAAATGACCTGTGTGAATATCAGATAAAATTTTGTTACGCCATGATTTAGGAATTATGATTTTTTGACCCAGATAGATTAAGCCTTCTAATTGTGTTATTTGTGATTTCAATTTATAGTAAGGTTTTAAATTAATTGGAGTTTTATTTAAATTTTTTGGCCAATCATTTTCATTGATTATCTTTAATTCATCATCATTTTCAGTTGCTATTTTTAACTGTTTTGTTCTTTCATCTGATATGTCAATTTTTGATTGAATTACGCATATTTGAACGTCATAATTTAACTCATTAAGTTGTTTATCTAGATTAATTCTTGATAAAGCATCAGCAATTATCAAGTCTTTACCTGGTTTGTAAATTAATTTTATGTCAAATTTTTGTAATGATAAAAGCATACGTTGTAGTCTAGCTGGAGCGGAGCTTAACGGTTTTTTGAAAATTGATATGAGAGGTTTGTGGTCAGTTTCCACTATAGTTTGTCTACCATACGCGTATTGATAAAATTTTTGAAGGCCAAAACAAATTGCGAGTAGTTCCTTTTCTATCTGCGCGTATCTGCGTTGGGTTTCTGTCATAGCTCTTGACGCATATGCACATGGATAATTATTCTGAAGTAATACGGCACCTATTCCATGGTTTGAAGCATCAACCGAAATTGTAGTAGGTTCATTTGGATCGAAATATTTTAGTGTTGTCTCAGAAACGACCAATGACTTTATTTTTTGAAAAGACTTATTTTCATGTTCACTCCAAACAAAATGAGTATTTTGCTTCAGTAGGTCCCGTAATGGTTTTGTTAATTCTGATAAATTTTTAATAAATCTACTAACAATTAACAGACACATTTGAATTTTTGTTGATAGGTAAATTTATCATGCAGTAATTATATTTATTTGTCGAATTGATTTTGTCTACAACCAACATTTCTTCTCTATCTTGATTGATTTGATTGACTCTTTTGTTTCTGTTTTTACAAACATTAGAAAAATGATTTCGCACGTTACAAATATTACATGATTTCCCATATGCTGGACATTGATTTATGAGATGATCACGTCCACATTTACTACATTGTTTAATTATTTTACTTGTAGTGTGAGGGTTTGTACCGGTACTTGCTTTTGAGGTACGTCTGCTGGTCCTGTAGTTTTTGTTTGCTCTTGATGATGACCGCTGACTTCGTTCAAGTTGTGTTCGCTCTTGCAGCTCTGCTGATTTTCGTTTCTCAATTGCATCGATTCCTTTTGCTTCATTTTTATTGTTCGACCCTTCCTTATCCTGCATCATTTTCAAATGGCGTCTGGAATTTTCTGTTACCATACAACATTCAATGACCTTGTCGATTGTTTTGTCTTCATTTTCTAAAAGTTTTCCTCGTAATCCTTCGTCCTTTACGCCAATTATTATCATTGTTTTAATTAGATCATTTTTCAGCCCTGTATCACCAAATTCACATTGATTTGCTTTATTTTTTAATTCTGTGACGAACTGTTCTATCTTCTGTCCTTGTTCTTGACGTGATGTAAAGAATTTGTATCGTTCATATGTTAAATTCTTTTTTGGTGTGAACTACTTTTTGAATTTTTCTTTCAACAGGTTAATTTTATTTATTTCGTCTTCAGCGGAAACGAACGTGTTATAAATTGCAATGGCGTCCTCACCCATGCAATGCAGCAGTTGAGCACATTGCGTCTTTGCCGGTTTGCCATCTAATTCGGTTGCCGTTGGATAAATTTCAAATCGTTGAATCCAACCCTTCCATACTTCAGCTAAGTTACCTTTTAAGTTAATTGGTTGAATTTGGCTTCTAGTATCCATTATTTATTTCAGTTATTTGTTAGATTTTGTTACCACGACTGCGCCATGTTACGTGTTAATCAAACAACTATCGAGGTTGGACTGACGCATGTTTATTATTCACTTTAATTCACATACAAGTTGTACAACTCTATTTACATGAGTGACCTGCTGTACACAGTGGATAAACAAACGGAGACGTGGAATCGCGTATCTAGAAGATGGGAGACGAGTTCGTCTGAAGGCATCACTACCTTATATCCCAAACACTCTGTATTTAGAAGATGGGAGATGTGTTCGTCTGTAGGCATCACTCGTCAAACATATAGAGGTGGACAAAGAACAACAGATAGACGAAGAAAGACGGACGAGGAAAGGAAGACAGACGAAGGAAGCCAGACGACGAAAGACAGACGAAGTGAGACAGGCGAGGGAAAGAAAGGCTCCAATTCGACCTTGACGGGGCGAAGTATGGGGATATCGGCTAGCGTAAACCGGGACACTCGTCGGTGAGGGTGTTGTACCGTGTACCACCTTATCAAAAATTGAATAATTTACGGATTAGTAGATTTATTTATAACGACTGCCTTTGTGTACATGCCGAAATTGAAATGACATTTGGAAAAATAAGTTAATCAAATATATGCAATTTTTTTCCATATGTACAAATAGAAGGAAGATGCAGAACATTTTTTCGAAGAATTTTTTTGTTTCTTTGTTGAAGACTATACGTGGACACAATATCCAATCCTTTTTTTAAACACCTGTATATGTAATTTTGGTATGTAGATCTATATTAACAGACCTAAAAGCGAATAGGCACCTTTTCCACTAATATGATTGGTCTGAAATTTTACAAATTCTATTTTTATATGAAATTGAATAAATCTAGCGGGTATCTGTATATAAAGAACAAATAAGGGCCACCCTAATCTACAGTTAGACATTGGTCAGCAGAGTTTAAGATTGGAAGAATACGTTTAGAAGACGATGAAAAAAATGGATGCTCTGCAACTGCTGCACAAGATGAAGAAATGTTGGCAAAAGTGGAAAAAAAATAGTTTTGAAGAACGGAAGTATTACGTGGATGAGATAGTAAGAAATAATACTAAAATATTTGTCGGTTGTAACTTCGGCTACCGGTGACGCAGAGCTCAAGTTCCGTGAATTTAATATTAGGCTCATCACTTTAATCCTGAGCCAAAACAATCAAGCCTGGATTGGCGGCACAGTAAGCCCCCCCCCCCCCCCCACCAAAGTTACGAGCCAATCCACTGACCACTTTTATTGATGAATTTTTTGGGATTTAAGAGCTGCTACGCTCATAGATTTTTTGAAAAAAAGGACGGTTACTAGAGACTATTATGCGTCTCTTTTAACTAAATTGAGGGAAAGTATTAAATTGAAACGTAGCCATGTGTACTACTGTAGTATGACAATACCATGTCCCTCACTTGCATTGCAGCAACTTCAAAAGCGGCTGAATTGGTTTTGTTTTCAAATATTGCCATATCCACACATTCACCTGATTTGTCACTTTCTAATTACCATTTATTTAGGAACTTAAAGAGTCATTTATGTGCAACGCTTTTTAAAGACGATGCAGTTACCCAGTGGCTGGATCAGCAAAATATAGATTTTGATAAAGACGGGATTTTAAGGTTGAAACATTTGCAAGGAGAGTATAAAGAAAAGATAAAAATTGTACAAAACGTTTCAAAATAAAAATCAAGTTAATGTTTGAGGAAAGTCCCTTCGTATAACTTAAAAGTACTTATGTCTTTATAGTAGTTTTCAAAATAATCTCTAACCAAGTGCTTAATGAACTTTCGTATATGATATCTAAAGAATTCTGATGCTTTAGATTGTTTTATTTGTAGTTTAATTTTATCAAACCAAAGAATCATTCGAATTTTGTATACTGGTTCATCGTCAACTATCATTAAGTGACTATTTCTATCCTCGTCGTTTAATATTGGACGGGCCATTTATTTATTATTCTGTTATTCTAAAAAATCCGAAAAATATAAAAATAAAAAGCGTAGCTGCTTAAATATTGTCTTCATTTTCTTGAAAGACATTCATAGTAATAATTTGTAACTGCTTAATGACGATAACGGATCTTTAATACTTGATACTGTGGATGCCGTTGAGGAATATGCAGTACCGAATCTGCAACAATTCACATACTGTGTGTGTGTGTGCGAAAATGTGATATGTCCCATTTCTGCAGTTAGCACTTACTAAATAGCTTACAACTTCTTCTATTTAGAAAAAAATTTAAAAGGGGTCCGTTCTTTTTAATTTGAAAATTCTTCTTAAAAAAGTCTCTCATTTAAGAATTCTTGGCATTTCAATAGAGTTTCTTTATAATTTTTGATCCTATGAACATATTATTACACAACATCATCATTCATTACGTTCTCTCCATTAGACTTTTCGTTGCATGGATTTTGGTTGGATCGAACAACTCTAGTCTTTCCACTGCGACTTTTTGGACTATTGCGGCTCACACCTAAAGTTGTATTCATCTTTTCAATTCACACTTTTTAACTAGGCAAAAATTTTGGAGAGTGCGAGTTTTAATATTTCCTCTTTGCCAAACAATAGTCTGATTCTATTCCTTGTCGAGAAGGTAAGCAAAATGTGTCCTACTCTTATACATCATCCTCTAGACGGAATCGATACTTAATATCTTCTGCCACATGATGCCGGAAATGAAAGAGCATAGTCTTGTCTTGTTTAGGGCCGGTACTTTAGTCATTGGTTAACGTTAATCTTTTGTTTATTCCCATAGAAATAATAGTGTTTACAATTGTAGGCATTGGAATAAACCAAAGGTTAAAGTTAAAGTTATTTACCTGCTCTTAATCCAATACTGTTTGAGTTTTGTTTTTGTAAAGGCCTCCTTCTACAGCTTTAGGACGTCTTCTTTCTTGACAGTTATTTCATGTGACTTTAGCATCCAAGTAGGATCCAAGTGAGCTTTTTATTACAACACTTGATATTCTCTTGAGATTCCTAGTATCTGC
Source organism: Dorcus parallelipipedus (assembly GCA_958336345.1). Lineage (NCBI taxonomy): Eukaryota > Metazoa > Arthropoda > Insecta > Coleoptera > Lucanidae > Dorcus > Dorcus parallelipipedus. Next base: position 2,140,663 of record OY284477.1, on the reverse strand, counting down.
TTTGAACCTATGCTAAGCTGTCTCCATTCCTAGAAAAGGAAACGACCAATTTTTCCCCCTTCTTGCTAAAGTGACGTAGCATCAAAATTAAGCTTAATCCTTTCAACTCCCTAGCTGGGAGAGTATTTTTTGACAGTCTCCGACTACTACAACGGTTAGTAACTGGTACTTTAGAGCAGCTTGGTTATCAGATACTCCTATTTATTTATTTGATTTATTTGCATGATCCGTTCTTATTCATTAACTGACGTGAACCTAACTAAATGGCAAACACCTCTGAGGCCGTATTCTCAACGCGCTCGAAAAGATTCGAATGCGAAAATGACATCAAAATGTAGAGTCTCGTACAAAATTATACAAATCGTTCGAAAATTACGAAAATTATTCGCATACGAATCTTTTCGAATGGGTTGAGAATAGGGCCCCTGGCAACACTTCTGCTTTTGGTTGTTGTTGTCGTCGATCTCTTAGCTGACTTGCGGGATGATTCCATGCATGGTCATGCATATCAGGTCATACCATAAACCAATTTGCGTTAAATAGTAGGGCAAGTGCATAAAGTATTAGTACGCGCAATAAACTCAATTTCAAAAATTTGGGACTTGGGCTCTTTTCAATCTGACATATTCAATTAGTATCCTTTGGTTATTTCTTCAAAATTGTCATAAAAGCTTAAAAGTATAATGTGTTGCTGAACCTCTAAAACACATTTTTTTTTTTTTGATGTCGCCAAATGAAGTTTACAGGAAACGTATCTGATTTAATCGAGTAAACACTTGCACGATAATTGGTCCGATTAGGTAGGTGAGTAAGCGTCGCCGCGCGCTCTGAAAGGGAGGGGGGGGGGGCGTTCGCTTACGCTCGCCCGGTAAATAATTTACACTTTCGCGCGCGTATCCGAGAAAATATGACAATAAAATCGCGGCGGAATCAAGTCGACGATGTGCCAGAGCGCTTTTATCAGAGATTCTCGAATCCGGCCCGTGACGTTCGTGAGCCGAGCCGGGCGTAAATTAACGCAGACTTTGTTTAAACTCGCCGATATTTACACATTCTTATTCTGGGCGGAACGCGAACGCGAAGACAAGATGATCGGTTTCTTTTATCAATATAAAATTTTTCAACGACTTTCGACGTTTCACCGCGCAGAGACGTTCATTGTCAAATTATCTCCCCCCCCCCCGCCTTGAAATAACTGCACCGGAATTAAACCCTCTGCATTGCGGCCGGCGGTCTCGGACGTGCTCGGCATTTCTTAAGCTCCTCGCCCGAATAACAACACCTCTTGCGTCCAACGTTTTCATTCCTGGCCCGTCCGTTTGGGGCTTTGAGGCGCTACGGGGATAAGCCCCCCACCCCCCACACCCACCGGCGAAATATGTAATTCACGTTCCGATGTGGTTGGACGCACGCAGGGGCATCCCTTGGAGATGTTTCTCGACCTGCACCCTTCCTTTAGTACCTACTAAGAATTATTCGGGGCCTTGAATTGTGTTCATTTGCATGTCAAACGTTGGTCAACACTCACATTCATTGTTCACGAGGATAAACGACGAAGCGCTAGAAATCCACATTCCAGACGACGACGACGAAGAGGTCGCGTGGGTGGAAGAATTCCCCTGCAAATACCTGGAGAAGAGTTGCAGACGTACGATGCAGCTCGACTCAGTCGAAGAAACAAACGGAGACGTCGGGTAATATACCTAGAAGATGGAAGTACGAACCGAAAATAAGGGGGAAGGGATGTAACGGCACTACACAATTGGCTTTCTAACATTTGCAGTATTTCTAATGAGAGGGTCATTTAGGAATGGAGAATAAAGAAGGGATTTTCAATAAACGACGAAGCGCTAGAAATCCACATTCCAGACGACGACGAAGAGGTCGCGCGGATGGAAGAATTCCCCTGCAAATCCCTGGAGAAGAGTTGCAGACGTTCGATGCGTCCAGCTACAGCTCGACTCAGTCGAAGAAACAAACGGAGACGTCGGGTAATATACCTAGAAGATGGAAGTACGAACCGAAAATAAGGGGGAAGGGATGTAACGTCACTACACAATTGGCTTTCTAACATTTACAGTATTTCTAATGAGAGGGTCATTTAGGAATGGAGAATAAAGAAGGGATTTTCAATAAACGACGAAGCGCTAGAAATCCACATTCCAGACGACGACGAAGAGGTCGCATGAATGGAAGATTTCCCCTGCAAATCCCTGGAGAAGAGTCGCAGACGTTCGATGCGTCCAGCTACAGCTCGACTCAGTCGAAGAAACAAACGGAGACGTCGGGTAATATACCTAGAAGATGGAAGTACGAACCGAAAATAAGGGGGAAGGGATGTAACGTCACTACACCGTTGGCTTTCTAACATTTACAGTATTTCTAATGAGAGGGTCATTTAGGAATGGAGAATAAAGAAGGGATTTTCAATAAACGACGAAGCGCTAGAAATCCACATTCCAGACGACGACGAAGAGGTCGCGTGGATAGAAGAATTCCCCTGCAAATACCTGGAGAAGAGTTGCAGACGTTCGATGCGTCCAGCTACAGCTCGACTCAGTCGAAGAAACAAACGGAGACGTCGGGTAATATACCTAGAAGATGGAAGTACGAACCGAAAATAAGGGGGAAGGGATGTAACGTCACTACACAATTGGCTTTCTAACATTTACAGTATTTCTAATGAGAGGGTCATTTAGGAATGGAGAATAAAGAAGGGATTTTCAATAAACGACGAAGCGCTAGAAATCCACATTCCAGACGACGACGAAGAGGTCGCGCGGATGGAAGAATTCCCCTGCAAATCCCTGGAGAAGAGTTGCAGACGTTCGATGCGTCCAGCTACAGCTCGACTCAGTCGAAGAAACAAACGGAGACGTCGGGTAATATACCTAGAAGATGGAAGTACGAACCGAAAATAAGGGGGAAGGGATGTAACGTCACTACACAATTGGCTTTCTAACATTTACAGTATTTCTAATGAGAGGGTCATTTAGGAATGGAGAATAAAGAAGGGATTTTCAATAAACGACGAAGCGCTAGAAATCCACATTCCAGACGACGACGAAGAGGTCGCGTGGATGGAAGAAGTCCCCTGCAAATACCTGGAGAAGAGTTGCAGACGTTCGATGCATCCAGCTACAGCTCGACTCAGTCGAAGAAACAAACGGAGACGTCGGGTAATATACCTAGAAGATGGAAGTACGAACCGAAAATAAGGGGGAAGGGATGTAACGTCACACTACACAATTGGCTTTCTAACATTTACAGTATTTCTAATGAGAGGGTCATTTAGGAATGGAGAATAAAGAAGGGATTTTCAATAAACGACGAAGCGCTAGAAATCCACATTCCAGACGACGACGAAGAGGTCGCATGAATGGAAGATTTCCCCTGCAAATCCCTGGAGAAGAGTCGCAGACGTTCGATGCGTCCAGCTACAGCTCGACTCAGTCGAAGAAACAAACGGAGACGTCGGGTAATATACCTAGAAGATGGAAGTACGAACCGAAAATAAGGGGGAAGGGATGTAACGTCACTACACCGTTGGCTTTCTAACATTTACAGTATTTCTAATGAGAGGGTCATTTAGGAATGGAGAATAAAGAAGGGATTTTCAATAAACGACGAAGCGCTAGAAATCCACATTCCAGACGACGACGAAGAGGTCGCGTGGATAGAAGAATTCCCCTGCAAATACCTGGAGAAGAGTTGCAGACGTTCGATGCGTCCAGCTACAGCTCGACTCAGTCGAAGAAACAAACGGAGACGTCGGGTAATATACCTAGAAGATGGAAGTACGAACCGAAAATAAGGGGGAAGGGATGTAACGTCACTACACAATTGGCTTTCTAACATTTACAGTATTTCTAATGAGAGGGTCATTTAGGAATGGAGAATAAAGAAGGGATTTTCAATAAACGACGAAGCGCTAGAAATCCACATTCCAGACGACGACGAAGAGGTCGCGCGGATGGAAGAATTCCCCTGCAAATCCCTGGAGAAGAGTTGCAGACGTTCGATGCGTCCAGCTACAGCTCGACTCAGTCGAAGAAACAAACGGAGACGTCGGGTAATATACCTAGAAGATGGAAGTACGAACCGAAAATAAGGGGGAAGGGATGTAACGTCACTACACAATTGGCTTTCTAACATTTACAGTATTTCTAATGAGAGGGTCATTTAGGAATGGAGAATAAAGAAGGGATTTTCAATAAACGACGAAGCGCTAGAAATCCACATTCCAGACGACGACGAAGAGGTCGCGCGGATGGAAGAATTCCCCTGCAAATCCCTGGAGAAGAGTTGCGGACGTTCGATGCGTCCAGCTACAGCTCCACTCAGTCGAAGAAACAAACGGAGACGTCGGGTAATATACCTAGAAGATGGAAGTACGAACCGAAAATAAGGGGGAAGGGATGTAACGTCACTACACAATTGGCTTTCTAACATTTGCAGTATTTCTAATGAGAGGGTCATTTAGGAATGGAGAATAAAGAAGGGATTTTCAATAAACGACGAAGCGCTAGAAATCCACATTCCAGACGGCGACGAAGAGGTCGCGTGGATGGAAGAAGTCCCCTGCAAATACCTGGAGAAGAGTCGCAGACGTTCGATGCGTCCAGCTACAGCTTGACTCAGTCGAAGAAACAAACGGAGACGTCGGGTAATATACCTAGAAGATGGAAGTACGAACCGAAAATAAGGGGGAAGGGATGTAACGGCACTACACAATTGGCTTTCTAACATTTGCAGTATTTCTAATGAGAGGGTTATTTAGGAATGGAGAATAAAGAAGGGATTTTCAATAAACGACGAAGCGCTAGAAATCCACATTCCAGACGACGACGAAGAGGTCGCGCGGATGGAAGAATTCCCCTGCAAATCCCTGGAGAAGAGTTGCAGACGTTCGATGCGTCCAGCTACAGCTCGACTCAGTCGAAGAAACAAACGGAGACGTCGGGTAATATACCTAGAAGATGGAAGTACGAACCGAAAATAAGGGGGAAGGGATGTAACGTCACTACACAATTGGCTTTCTAACATTTACAGTATTTCTAATGAGAGGGTCATTTAGGAATGGAGAATAAAGAAGGGATTTTCAATAAACGACGAAGCGCTAGAAATCCACATTCCAGACGACAACGAAGAAGTCGCGCGGATGGAAGAATTCCCCTGCAAATCCCTGGAGAAGAGTTGCAGACGTTCGATGCGTCCAGCTACAGCTCGACTCAGTCGAAGAAACAAACGGAGACGTCGGGTAATATACCTAGAAGATGGAAGTACGAACCGAAAATAAGGGGGAAGGGATGTAACGTCGCTACACAATTGGCTTTCTAACATTTACAGTATTTCTAATGAGAGGGTCATTTAGGAATGGAGAATAAAGAAGGGATTTTCAACGCAAGACAAGCAAGGACGACATAAAAAATATTTTTTTTTAATAACTGGACGCCCGATTCTTTCGGTTCCGTTAATAAGGCCGTAACTAATTGTAAGTCGAATTAAAAAAATTCCTCGCGTGCTAATGACCCATATTTTACCGTCCGGGCGTAAATATTAACGCTTCGCGTTCGGTTTGTTTTCATAATTTTACATAATCCCATTGGGACGTAATTGATGTGATCGCTGCTGCTGCTTATTCGCAATTTATATTTAACCTGGAAATGAGCATAGGTATGTGTACATACGTGTGTGGTTACTTACCTCAAATGCCTGCGCACTTAACCGAGTAAATAAATTCGCTGTCACGCCGACGCGACGGCGACGAGCTCGCGCACGTTTCAGTTCGAATCGTTTTAACAACTCATTACGGTCGGTTTATTTTTCTTTCTGTTGCATCTGCTTGTTGGATGAAGTCGACGACTTATTTGGGAAACTGTTAAACCATTTACTTTAGGGTCAACGAAAATATTGAAAACATCTTAAAACAAACTTATCAAAATTTTAACTATAAATAAACAAAAGAAATTTTATTTCCGTTCATGAGTAGAAAAGGGTGTGACATTAGTAGCGATTCGCAAGCTGTATACCTGGCATTGACACTCACGCCATCTATTAGGGTATCCCTTAAGTGTCGCTTCAAATCTTTCCCGTGCAAGAGCCTCAGCCCGTTCACCTTGAATATGTTGTGATCGCGATCGCCTTCGCCGTCTATCAACGTCATGTACAGCCTCAATCAAAAGTGACGAAACGTTCAAAACCGAGACGCTGTAGTCAGAGAGAGAAGATACCGAGTGAGGTGAAGCCTTGTGGCGAACGAACGTTTCCGAAGTCCGAGGACCCACCCACGACACGTTGCGCTCTCTCTGACTCGGCACCGTTGCACTCTGACTACAGCGTTTCGAATTTGAACATTTCATTACTTTTGATTGAGGCTGTACCTGCAATGAGCGGCGGCGTAAGTTTCGATTAAAACAGTCTGCAGTAGAACAGCCAAAAAATGTAAGCTTTGTAATAGATGTCTCTTTAGTTTCACACTGCAATAATAGATGGCGCCATAATAATTTTAACATCATTGTGTATCCCCATTGTCATGCACAATATATTGAAATATAGAAAGTCATGTATAAGGGAGAAGTTGATTTACTATTCAAGCGGGAGCCCAGGATCTAGTTTCTGAACGCACCCGTGCATTGCCAACATGATATTTACAATCTGTTTGTGTCATTTTGGTAACAGATGGCGTTGAATTTGACTATTCAAGAGGGAGCTCAGGATATCGTTCCTGAACGCAGCCGTGCAGTGCCGACATGATATCTAGAATTTGTTTGTGTCGTCTTGGTGATAGATGGCGCTGAATTTATTAGGTCTGTTGAATATGAGGGCTGCGTTAAGCGAACGGTCGACTTCACAAGACCGTCAGTGTCGACGGTCAGATTAAATCACGTAATCGATCGGCTGATTGGGAAAATCGGTCACGTGATTTAGTTTGAGTTAAGTACTTGAAGGAATGAAATAGTAAACAATAATAGTAAACAATAAATATTGAGATAGAAAAAAAAACAATTAAAATTTAACAAAAATTACGAGAAATAAAGTGTGATGGAATCGTTCCCCTGCTCTACCACAGATGGCGCTGCTCTTTCCTTATTGCAACGGAAAAATGTTCAGAATCAATCGTCGAGCAAAGAAAATAAACAAACGAAAATGAGCCGTGTCAAATGAATGTTGTTTGTTAATTATCAACAAATGGCAATATTACATGTGACTACTAGTCGAATTTGAAAAAAAAAAATTAGAATTAATTATGTTATTTTCAACAGATGGCGACACCATGTTTGTCTGTACTTTCTAATAAGGGTTGAAAAAATTGAAACTTTGTAAAGTCGGACCTAAAGGGTCGACTTGAAATTCGAAAACGACTAGAAATCAAAACGAAATTAATTATTTTGTCGATGTACTTCCTCCGCTCTTTAACAGATGGCGCTGCTAAGAAATGCAAAAATAAATACTTTCAATGTGAATCCTTGAGCGAAAAAGAAACGTAAAACAATCTTGTCATTTCTAATCGGGCAAGAAATTAAACAAAACACAAATGTGTTTTCTCTATCCCTTAACAGATGGCGCTGCTAAGAAATATGAAAATGAATACATATAGAAGAAAACAAATTGTCATTTTTAATCGGGCAAGAAATTAATTAAATAAAAACAAAAATAATTATTTTGATGACGTACGTACTTCCTCTGTTCTTTAGCAGATGGCGCTGTTAATAAATATACAAATGAATACTTTCAACGCGAATCCTTGAACGAAAAAGAAACGTAAGACAATCTTATCATTTCTAATCGGGCAAGAAATTAAATAAAACACAAATGTGCTTTCTCTATCCCTTAACAGATGGCGCTGCTAAGAAATATGACAATGAATGCATACTTTCAACGCGAATCCTTGAACGAAAAAGAAAAAAAATTCTCATTTTTGAATGGGCAAGAAATTAAAACAATTATTCATTATTTTGATTATGTACCTCTGCTCCTCAACAGATGGCGCTGCTAAAAACATAAATATAGGTGAATCTAGGTGAACGAAGAAGAGAAAAAAGAAAAAAATTGCCATTTTTAATCGAGCAAGAAATTAAAAGAAAGTTCATTATTTTGATGATGTACTTCTTCCGTTCTTTAGCAGATGGCGCTGCTAATAAATATACAAATAAATACTACGCGAATCCTGAAACGAAAAAGGAAAAGAAACGAAAGACAATGTTTGTCATTTTTAATCGGGCAAGAAATTAAATAAAACAAAAATGTACTTCCTCTGTTCCTCAACAGATGGCGCTGCTAACAAGTGTAAAGACGAATATTTTCAACGCAAATCCTCGAACGAAGAAGATGAAAAGGGGAAAAATTTCGTCATTTTTAAACAACTTGGAAATTAAATAATACAAAATTAATTATTTCGATGATCTACTTCACTTGCCCCTTAACAGATGGCGCTGCTAAGAAATATGACAATGAATGCATACTTTCAACGCGAATCCTTGAACGAAAAAGAAAAAAAAATTTTCATTTTTGAACGGGCAAGAAATTGAAACAATTATTCATTATTTTGATTATGTACCTCTGCTCCTCAACAGATGGCGCTGCTAAGAAACATAAATATAAAAACTTTCTAGGTGAATCTAGGTGAACGAAGAAGAGAAAAAAGAAAAAAATTGCCATTTTTAATCGAGCAAGAAATTAAAAGAAAGTTCATTATTTTGATGATGCACTTCTTCTGTTCTTTAGCAGATGGCGCTGCTAATAAATATACAAATAAATACTGCGCGAATCCTAAAACGAAAAGGGAAAAGAAACGAAAGACAATGTTTGTCATTTTTAATCGGGCAAGAAATTTAATAAAACAAAAATGCACTTCCTCTGTTCCTCAACAGATGGCGCTGCTGACAAGTGTAAAGACGAATATTTTCAACGCAAATCCTCGAACGAAGAAGATGAAAAGGGGAAAAAGTTTGTCATTTTTAAACAACTCGGAAATTAAATAATACAAAATTAATTATTTCGATGATCTACTTCACTTGCCCCTTAACAGATGGCGCTGCTAAGAAATATGACAATGAATGCATACTTTCAACGCGAATCCTTGAACGAAAAAGAAAAAAAAAATTTCATTTTTGAACGGGCAAGAAATTGAAACAATTATTCATTATTTTGATTATGTACCTCTGCTCCTCAACAGATGGCGCTGCTAAGAAACATAAATATAAAAACTTTCTAGGTGAATCTAGGTAAACGAAGAAGAGAAAAAAGAAAAAAATTGCCATTTTTAATCGGGCAAGAAATTAAAAGAAAGTTCATTATTTTGATGATGTACTTCTTCTGTTCTTTAGCAGATGGCGCTGCTAATATATATACAAATAAATACTGCGCGAATCCTAAAACGAAAAAGAAGAAAAAGAAACGAAAGACAACGTTCGTCATTTTTAATCGGGCAAGAAATTAAATAAAACAAAAATGCACTTCCTCCGTTCCTCAACAGATGGCGCTGCTAACAAGTGTAAAGACGAATATTTTCAACGCAAATCCTCGAACGAAGAAGATGAAAAGGGGAAGAAGTTCGTCATTTTTAAACAACTCGGAAATTAAATAATACAAAGTTAATTATTTCGATGATCTACTTCACTTGCCCCTTAACAGATGGCGCTGCTAAGAAATATACAGTTTGATGTAATTTCTAAACGTGCTTCTGAAAACACTCTCGAAATTCGAAAAACGAAAGCGAAACTGCGTCTTTCGCCAAGAGATGGCGCAAAATATTTATATGAAATTGAGCTGTATGAATCGCCACCTATTGACCAACAGTGAAATATATGTGACAAGGAACCACCAAATAAAAGATTGTTACGGTAAGAATTTAAAAAAAATTAGTTAATTAAAAAAAAACGAGAATAAAAAAAACAATCTTCAGGTTGATTTTGCCGCGCCATCTATCGAGCGATTGGGAAGGTTTTCATTGATACAAACATAACAAAAAAAAACGAACAATTTATAAAAACGATAATTTTTAGGAAAAAAAACGATCAGGTTGATTTTGAAGCGCCATCTATTGAGAGATGTGGAAAGTTTCCATTAATGCAAATTTAACCAAAAAATAAAATTACACGAACAATTTATAAAAAGACGAAAATTAAAAAAAAAACAATCCTCAGGTTGATTTTAAAGCGCCACCTGTTGAGCGATGGAAAAGTCTGTTTTAATACAAACTTAACCAAAAAAAAAAAAAACGAACAAAAAACAAGAATTTTTAGGAAAAAAATAATCCTCAAGTTGATTTTGAAGCGCCATCTATTGAGCGATTACTAAAATTTCCATTGATACAAACTTAACAACGGTGAAATATATGTGACAAAGAACCTCCAAATAAAAGATTGTTACGGTAACAATTTTAAAAAAATTAGTTAATTAAAAAAAAACGAGAATAAAAAAACAATCTTCAGGTTGATTTTGCAGCGCCATCTATCGAGCGATTGGGAAGGTTTTCATTGATACAAACATAACAAAAAAAAAAAACGAACAATTTATAAAAACGATAATTTTTAGAAAAAAAAAACAATCAGGTTGATTTTGAAGCGCCATCTATTGAGAGATAAGGAAAATTTCCATTAATACAAACTTAACCAAAAAAATAACAATAATTTATTAAAAAAAACGGGAATCGAAAAAAAAAACAATCCTCAGGTTGATTTTAAAGCGCCACCTGTTGAGCGATGGAAAAGTCTGCATTAATACAAACTTAACCAAAAAAAAAACGAACAAAAAACAAGAATTTTTAGGAAAAAAATAATCCTTAAGTTGATTTTGAAACGCCATCTATTGAGCGATTACTAAAATTTCCATTTTTTTTTTATTTATATATATAATTAGACGTACAGTACATCGTACACAGTGGCCTAATATACAAACTTAAACATTAAATAAACAACTAATACGTTTTATAACATAAAAATTTCCATTGATACAAACAACAAAAAAAATGAACAAAAATGAATACTTTATAAAAAACGAGAATTTTAGGAAAAAAAAGATTGATTTTAAAGCGCCATCTGTTGAGCGATGGAAAAGTCTGCATTAATACAAACTTAACGAAAAAAAAAAGCGAACAAAAAACAAGAATTTTTAGGAAAAAATAATCCTCAAGTTGATTTTGAAGCGCCATCTATTGAGCGATTACTAAAATTTCCATTGATACAAACTTAACAAAAAAAAAAACGAACAAAAATGAATACTTTATAAAAAACGAGAATTTTAGAAAAAAAAAAGATTGATTTTAAAGCGCCATCTGTTTATTTCCCTCAAGTTTCGACGCACTAGGTATGTGTTATTTACTGAAATTTAATCTAGTTGACTTCTGATTTCGTTACGTCGTCATTTCCAGGCGCTCTTTGGCATTTCTTGACTTATTTTGCACAATTTTCTGCGTTTCTTCGTTTTCTTTCTTCTCGATGGTTTCTAGGCCACGACTTTTCTTCTTCTCGCAAATTCCTCCCTCTTCTTCTTTCATCTTTTCGATCTAGTGGATCTAGAAATTTGTTTTGTACGGGGCCTCTCTCCCCAGCAGAAGAGTAACTCAAAAACTCCACTGCAATCTCATTGGCCTATCCTAGTTATCTCGGAATCGAGGACATTAGTAATCAACAGTCGCTTTTGACCTAAAATTGTGTGAGAATGACAAATAGCAACCAGTTTGCTGCCTAATAAGGGCTAGAATCCTGCGAGGCACCAAAAGAGGCCAAATGCACCATTGACTGCAAGACACTGGCCGGTCCAGGAGAAGACGTCCGGTAGGAAGAGAAGACGACGACTGTACGCGTCTAAAATCGCAGACGTTCATGTTAATTGCCTCGAACCTTCACAACAGCACCTGGAAGCAGAAAGGGAACGAATTGCGGTGTAAGTGAAAGTGGGCGGCTTGCCTAGAATTCTGCGAGGCACCACAAGAAGCCGAAGGCACCATTGACTGCAAGACACTGGCCGGTCCAGGAGAAGACGCCTCAACAAAAATATAAAACTAAGCCACACGGTGTTAAATTATGACAATTCACGGCATCATTAACTAAGAAATTTGCTAAAAAAAAATGAGCGACAAACAACGAAGAAGTTAAATAACAAAAAATTAATTTTGTAACGAAGTGACCACTCCGTTACTATTTTTGTACATATTTAGTTAAGTTTTGTATATATTATTTAGTCTGTATATTTAGGATGCCTCGCGCAGATTCATAAAGGTATAAATCAGAGTGGGAGTACTGAAAGGAGTAGGGCACCCCCCTCCACGCGCTAGCCTATAAAAGCGCACTGCGAGCCCGTTTGAGTTAGTCTCTCACCGGCTCATTCAGCCGATGGTCGTGGCTCCGCCGCGCTATCAAGCCACCGGACGTGGCTTGAAGTTAGTGACGCGCCGGGCATTCCGAGCCACAGGACGTGGCTCGAATGCAGTTTTTCCGCGGAGTCATTCATCCGTCGATGTTTTGACTCAAACGCGTTTAATAATCTGTGCTACGTTCGCGTTACCTGCAACCGCTCCTGTTTTTATCCTGACCTTTCTCTTACCGAGCGCGGTCATCTCACACATCCATATCCTAGAGTGGGTGTCTCACTCTCTCTTATCCCAATGCGGGTGTCTCGCATATCCTGACCCTGAGTGGGAACGTATGCACAGTGCGTTACCGTCCTGCGATTAGTGTCCGTAAGACACACCGTTTCCGAAACTACCATCCTGCGATTAGTGTCCGCAAGACACACCGTTGTCCGTAAGACACACCGTTTCCGGAACTACAGTCCTGCGATTAGTGTCCGTAAGACACACCGTTTCCGGAACTACAGTCCTGCGATTAGTGTCCGTAAGACACACCGTTTCCGAAACTACCGTCCTGCGATTAGTGTCTGTAAGACACACCGTAGTTTACCGTTGTCCTCGAGACACACCGTATATTACCGCTACCGAAAATACCGTCCGAGAGTTTAACATTTCGTTTACCAGTCCGTGAGTGTTACCACAGTAAAAACATTCCAATTTGTGGATACGTGTATATGAACTATTTTGTAAATAAAACTGTATTTGCTAAGTGATCGACGCTTTTATTTCTGAACCTGGACTCCGACGAGCAAACCCGAACCGCCGTCAAGCAGAACAACGATCAGCAACTACAGACCAACCCGAAGATTGACGGACCGTTACAAATTACAAAGCAGTATGTCTGGTTGCCTATCGTGACGTTTGCTCTAGGCGCTGGGGATGGGAAGCGTAGGGGGTTCGGGGTTATAAAAAAGTACGGGCGCCAAGTTCTTTCGGATCCTTGCAGTATTTACTTTAAAGCAATTTCGTCAATCCACAAACAGTGGAACGCCCGCGAGCAATACGTAGTAGCCGACGTACTTCTTGTTTGTTAAGAAAACGGAGCAGCATCTGCTCGATCGAGTTCTCGCATCCATAATTCAGCCGGAACCGCAGAGACACGCGCTTCCGGATACAGTTCGGCTGTGAAGTTTCATTGGGCGGGCGCGGGGCGATCGGAAGGGGAGATGTAATAAAGGCGTTCGCGCGTTATTACAACCTACCCTTTCACGTCCGCGAACTTTTAAGTATTTAATGCCCCTCTCTTTGTTGCAGATGGCGAACATCAAGGATACCATGAGGCAGATGTGCAGGAATTACACGTCGAGTGAGTATTTACTTGTTACAGCGTGTAACCCATCGTACCGAAAGCACGTCTGTACCGTGTCGAAGCTGGGGTGTTAATGACACACCACAACTCTATTTGCTTTACGTAGTATTATCTTTTCTTTACAATGAGAGTTTAGTCACGTATAAAATACAGGGCGGGGAGGAGGTTAAACTTTGACTAACTCGGTTACCACAAATGTCGCCCCCGGAGAAATTAGGATGCACATTGCAACGCTCGCGTTTAATTAATCGCGTTCGGCTCTAATTATTGAGCCGGTTCCGTTCCGGAGGAAATTGAATGTGCAATCGGAGCAGCGACGCGACGCCCGACGTCGGAATGTGCACGCGACGCCCTTAATGGAAAAGCAATCACTCGATTGTTATCGTTTGGCACACAATTGCCTCGAGGATTCATTGCCGCACGAACGCGCGACAAAGTCAGCCGTAATTGCGTCGCGCTCCTTTCTACTTGATAAATCAATTTACAATTATTTCACTTGTCTATGTATCATATGTTAGGGACGCTCGGCGAGATGAGGAGGGTAATGAATGTAATAAAACGCCGAGAACTTTGTGAAGTATGCGAAGATGTTACAACTCTCCCCCAAAGTTTACCGCCCCCCCATCGACATATTTCAAAACTTCCTTCGCTCAGCAATACGCCATCCATGAACAGATGAGGCCATTTATTATTAGTCTTACGATTCCGGCGGGTGCCCTGGAAATTTATTGCGGCAATAGACACCGACGATAAATAAAGACGCCCCCCCCCACTCCCCGCCGTCGCCGGATGCACTTTCCATTGCGTGGAATATTTATCTCAATCAATTTCTATTCTTCTTTCTTTTTGGGGCGTCGAAGACCCGCGCAGCTAAATCGAAGCACCTTCATCGGCTTTAACTTTGTTAAGATTTCGCCTTACGACCCTTTACGACCTAATCAACTATAATATGCCACTGCACGTTTACGCCGCTAACGACTTTGAACTTTACTGGCGGCCATCCAACCAGTCGACTTTTCAAATTAAAGTTGGCCCTGCCTTGTGTGGTGTTTGATTAATGAAATGCGTGCTCAAGCATAAGTTGTTTCTTCAATTGTTTTATAAGAGACACTCCGTTTTAACCCCCCGAAGAATAAAATGTCGTGGGGTAACACCGAAAGTAGTAAGTGCCTTTTACCTGCAGCAGAACCAGTCGACTTTTCAAATTAAAGTTGGCCCTGCCCTGTGTGGTGTTTGATTAATGAAATGCGTACTCAAGCATAAGTTGTTTCTTCAATTGTTTTAGAAAAGACGCCCCGTTTTAACCCCCCGAAGAATAAAATGTCGTGGGGTAACACCGAAAGTAGTAAGTGCCTTTTACCTGCAGCAGATTTTCCATCCGGCGAAGAGTTTGTAACGGGCCCAGTAATTACTGCTATTAATTAATATTGACAAGTAAACAGACACGTAATTTACACAAGTAAATAATAAATACGGGTCACTGGAATTTCCAACTACGATTTATGGCCGAGGAAGGTCGGCCGGCCTTTTTACCTGCGTGGCGCTCGCCTCTAACAGTTCCAACCCCCAGATGTTATTACTGGGTGAGTGACCCTACGGAATGCGCCCTGCGCTTTCGATATTATATGCTTATGACACAATTATCGAATGTAAATGACCTACGTTGTGATTTCCCAGATTCTTTGTTTGGTGCGACAGTACAATTAGCTTCTAACAAGGAAATTGGCAAGTTTATAATGAAACGCAACAATTAAATTTAAATAATTATTTATTGTAATGAATTTTTTTATATGGGGCCAAAAAACTCCTGCTATCCGCTTCTGTAGAAACTGATAACGTGAGCGTAAAAAAACCCTGTTGTTTAAAAATCACTACAAATAATGAAAAATTTGCAATTTCAGGAAATACAGTGTGACTCGCGTAACAAGGTTATCGGCGCGATCTAAAATTTCTCCGATCCGCACCGTTGGTGGTAGAATGTTACACAGATGTTTTTCTGGAGAACTTTGTTTCTCACTCATCAATAATTAATGTAGGATTTTTCCTTTTATATAAGAATATTGTAAGTTTTAGTGGCAAAGAATATTTTATTTTTCATCCGTCAAAAATATACATCAACAACTTGTTTTTCACTGTTCACTTATTTCAATTCTCGAATCCCACATTCGGCCATCCTGCAAAACCTTCGGTCTCCGAAGAAAGTTCGCATGATTTCTCTCTCATGCTGAAGCCTCAATGCACTGATTGTGTCATTACACTCTTTTTTCTGTTTCGTCAATTTATCTTGCAGTGCTTTGATTTTGTTCAGTAACGACTGTTTTTCTCTGTCTTTTTCTGTTTTCTCTTTATCTGAAGCAAGAAGTTTTTGCTGGGAGCTCCTAATTTTCTGGTCATAGGGGTCTATAGGTGGGTCTATAGTATCTTTCAATTCTTTATCTTTCTGATTAATTTCATCTTTAGCTTGTTGCAACTCGGCGCATTTTTTCGCAAGCTCTGCCTTCAACTTGGCAATTTCCTCTTGCATTTGTTGCGCCTGGTCCGACATATCGCTCTTCAGTTTGTCATTTTCGCCTTTCATCTTCGCCGCTTGTTTGTTTAGGTCTCCTTTCAGACGATTTATCTCCGCTTCCATATCTGCGGCCAGGTTGTCCTTCTCGTTTTTCAACTTTGCGTTTTGGTCTCGTAATTGTTGGATTTGCTTTCCCATGTCGCTCTTGAGTTTTGCGTTTTGTGCCTGTAGTTTGGCAATCTGGTCCCCTGAGTCGCCTTTCAGCTTGGTATTTTCCGCCTCTAAATCGGCAATTCGTTTTTTGTAGATATGTGATTGCATTAGGTTGATATCACTATCGGTATCCATCAGTGCATAGTAACATGCTCCTTTTACTTTGATTGGTATAAACTTTTCATCAATGGAGCGTATGCAACTAATGTTCCGATTACTTTTAGTACATTTTGAAGCAATGTGTCCAAAATTACCACACTTAAAACATTTCTTACCTAGCTTTATAAATGTACAACCTTTTGAACGATGACCTAACATACCACAATTGAAACATCTTTCATCAATCCCGGAAGTTTTGGACGTGTTCTTTCTTGAAGATCCGTCCGCATACTGCTTCGGCAATGTTGCAGCAACTCTCGATGAATCATCCTTTCCCTTGCTGAATTTGTTACTTCTTAATTCGGTCATTTTTTCGTAAACTTTCAATCGTGTCTTAAAATCAGTAAACTTTTTAGCTCCATATAAGTTGGTTTTATTTGAAATTTCATCCGGAATGCCATCTATAATATATTGAATAACGCTCTCCTCTTCAATTGAGCCTTTAGTAGCCAACTCTTTCATGATGAGATAATATTCTTGGATAGACTCACCCTTCTTCATCTTGCGAGCTGCAAACAAACGATGCAAGTCAGCACTATTCAAACGGGATGAAAATTCATTGCGCAACACATTCTTCAACGTCTTCCAGTCTTTAATGACACCTTCACCTTGAATGAACAATTTTGCGAGTCCTGTTAATGATTTTTTTGCAAAAATTAGCTTTTCCAATTCATTTCACTCATATAAAGCTGCCGTGTCTTCAAAATCTGAAATCCATTTTTCGATTGAGTATGAATTTTGCCCACTAAAAGATCTTATGGAATCTTCGATGTCCTTGAAGCTAAGTGCAAACTTTATCTTTTGACGACCGGTGTTTGCTTCAGTACATTCATCATCTTCATTAATTGCCTCAGTTTCTTGACTATCTTGTGTTTCCACATTTGTGTCATCATTATCTTCATCAACGACCAGCACATTAATATTCATCAATGCACCAATTATTTTTCTTTTTAATTGTTCTTTTGTGCCAACATAATCAAGACCTAATATGTTACACATGGATACCAAGTCACCCAACGAAAATCTAGCTGAATAATTAATTTTCTCTTGATATTCTTGTGATGCTTCATCAAAAGAAAACCCAGAAAAGCTACACAAAGTTTGTTGATTTGTGCCATCATCATCTTGCTCAAAAATTAGTTTATACAACACATTCACTGCTTCACATTCAATTGCCTTCTTCACTTGAGTAATTTGCGCTAAACTCTTCATTTTTGCTTGTTAAATATCTTTTATACTCGTCTTTTCGTCTTCTTATAACTACTCGTCGTGTACTTCTTCTTAGTCTCTTCGTTATTTCATCTACGTCTTCCTTTTTCGTCTTTTATTTATCAACTTCAGTCGTCTTTTTTACTTGTCTTCTTCGTACTTCGTCTTCGTGTACTTCTGTACGTCTTCCTTATTCGTCTTTTATCAACTTCAGTCGTCTTTTTTACTTGTCTTCTTCGTCTTCGCCAATACGTCTTTATTTCATCTACTTTTTCAACTTTTCAACTCCAATCCTTTGCCACAATCCCGGACGAGCCCCCAAAATGTAGGATTTTTCCTTTTATATAAGAATATTGTAAGTTTTAGTGGCAAAGAATATTTTATTTTTCATCACATTAATGTTAATTTCAAATGCTTTCGAGACTTAGTACAGCGTCCTTAATTCGGCCGGTATTCAAAGACTGATTCGATTCAATAAACCAACGCACAAAGTGTCTCTGTGAGACGACAGTGTGCTTAATTAATGGAGATAATTAATGAATTAGTCTGATGGTTTGGGCGAAGTATGTGATTCCTGCCGCCTTCAGCGATCAATCTGCAAGTAAATCAAAAGCAATCACCCGTTTTTCACGGACTCCTTTTGGAGGTGATGATCTAATTAACCTAATTAATTAAGGTCGATGGGTAGGGGACTTCCCAGCTACTTCCGATCGCCTTGAGAGAGTGGCCCTTGGCACCTTTTTTCAAATCTCTCTCTTCGTCGTTTTTCCGTCGGCTAAACCTATCTAACTAAATTATCCCTTCGACTTTTTGGTGCTACACTATGGGTGTTTTTGACCTTTCAGTCTCGAGGCAATCGCTTATCATTTACCAACAAATCTCACGGCCAAGACAACGGTTAAACCCTCCCACATATACACGTTGTAAAAACCTTGGTCAAGAAAGTGTCAGGAATGTATTACTGATTGTTTGGTTTATAATTTGCTTGAGAGAATTCCCCTTAGAGTGGTGGTTTCTAACGTACACTGTATGGAAAGTCGCAAGTAGATGTAGGGAATGACAAATTGTCGCTGATTAACTAAATTATCGAACGCGGCTACAAGTTACGAACGCTGACGAATCAAAGCTCTTAAACATGAAAGTCACTACTGCGTTTTAACACTCGCAGTAAGGTAAATAAAAATAGTTTGATTTAAGTTCTCTAAATGTAATGACTCTTTCGACAACGAACTAATGCAATTTAAATTATTCTCGCTCTATTTATGCCACCAAAGATGCGATGGAGAAATACGAATAAATGCAAATTACCAATATGCGTTAATCCGTGAAACACTCCCGCACTAATTACACTCCTCTTTAATCACCCGCGACGCGCGCGACGACCGTGTGTTATTTTAATTGCTCCTTTTCACTAAACTTTATCGCGCCGGTAAAATGATTTAACAAGCAACCGAGTTATATAAGGATACAAATTTGAATAATGACTACAAGCGCCTCAAAAACTAAAAAGATTCAATTCGACCGTTTTAGTCTAAGCGTAAATGTTATCTGTCTTCCTCCGCGTCTTTTTTCTTAACACGAAAACAATTAAGCCCCGCCCTCGGACTTGCAGCGAAAATTCAAAATCACCTCAGCCAATCCCGTTCGTGGCATTTGGTTCACACGCTGCCTTTGCAGATGTTAGAGAAATTAAGGCAATCTATTACTACATGGGAATGTTCCTTGTCCACGTCTCACGAACATCTATAAATTATACTTATTCAAGTGTTGGAAGTGGACGTTTTCAAAAGGTCTGTTTTCGGACTGACACAAGGCAGACTACAATTACGCTTAAACTCACAATGCAACGTGATATCCTCGCCCATTTGGCTCGCACGTTTGCAGTTTCGTCGCGATAATCTACACATAAGAGTTTCGAAAAACAATTTGAAATGTTAAGCAGATTGGTTTATGGTGTTTGCATGACCCTATCGCTGTGAACGTCGCAAGTTTCAACACGGAACGGACAGCGAATTTAATCTTCGCGATCACGGGCTAGTACTTAAGGTTTAGAAAACACTAAAACACATGTGGCGATGATCTATTTAGGGTGCCCTTGGTTGGGCAGAAACATGCAGCCCCAACCTAGGAGCTAGTCATCCCGCTAGGGGCTTATGTTTTTTTAATTTATTATTAATTTAGAAAAAAAACATCCTAACCGCCGCAAAAATGTTAAAGGAGAAAAATACCCCTGAATTAAATTACTGACTTACCGGATGACAAGTGGCGTTGTCTCTAAACAACGGTTCTCCCGAGCTAGCACAATGGAGAAGGGGGTGGGTATTTTATTAAGGGCGCCAGGGAGTATATACCCCCGGTTGCAAGAACTTCACATATAAGGCTCCCTCCCTAAGCCTAAATGCGTTCGCCTTAGATAGACCAATAATTCCAGGAGATTTAAATTCACTGGTACGCTCAGCGCAGGTTCGACACAATAAAACATTCACTGTGGTACAAAATTTATTGTAACACACAATATAAATAAATCCTAAAATAAGTGAACTGTTATTCGGTAACTTAGCCGACAAGATAATCAGATCTGATTTTACATAAGTCAAGATAACTCTCTACGATATTGCAATTATCTACGGTGAACGTAGCTCAACATGTAGTCCGTAATTCTGATTCGCAATTTAATTATTTATGAACAACAACTAAAATCTAAACTGTAAACCGTAAACGTCAGATTGAATTACGTTGGAAACCTAACCTTCATTTGACAGCTTGCCCAGTCCGAGGTCAGTGTCGACGTTGCCAACCGAAACGCGGTGACCGGCGACGACAATCTGGATCTATCTGCTTTGGCTGGTCAGGTTCCCACGAACGGGTTACAATACACTAACAGGGCCAAAGCGCCTCCGGAGAAATAGGCCGAAAACCTGGTCTAATAGCCGGCGTCAGAAAACTACGCCCAAATAGGAAAAGCCTGAATGTAAAGGGGAAAAGGCTTCGTTAGCAGCCATTTTGACACACCCGTCATTGCACCTTTTTACTAATTCGTTCCCGGGCTTCGAATTGCTTCAAACTGACCTCCAAATGTGTTCGAAGGTGTTACATGATTTTCCGGCACAGCCGCGATTGACTTATTCCTCACAGAGAGCGAAAACTACGATAATTGCACAACACACAAGTTACGTCCGACTTGTAAAACACTCCGAACAAGAAAGGCCCTCAACAAGGCGAATTGGTGGCAAGTGGAGGTTGCTAGGATACCAAACCGAAAAACCAGTCGCGTGGTGTGCCACTCGAATAAACGTTGAGTGGTAAAGAGAAGGGATGTAGAATTACCAACTGTGTTGAAACGCAGCTGAATGTTGTTATATCGCCACAATATTTTGGCGCGAGATTTGAATGTAACAAGGCACCGTCAAAGGATAAAATGTGTAATGGTAACACCGAAAGTAGTAAGTGCCTCTTTCCTCTACCAGATTTACCATCCGAGAAAGTATACTTAGACTCACCTCGAAGAAAATGGGGGTTACTCTCTCTTGCTTAAGTTTCGGTGACGTTGCTCAGAAACAAAAGAACTCCTACGCCAGTGTTGGCCACATGTTCCAAGCCTAATCCATTTTGATTGTGTCATTAAAAGAAAAAACAGACAAAAGGAAGCGCCATCTTCAAACCGGAAGTGACGTTCGATGAATTGACGAAGACCAAAAATCTGTTGTATCAAAGAAACAGTTGATTTCAGCCAGGAGCGAATAAAAAATCGATTTGGAAATTTATAAGCGCCATCTATGGGCTTGCGCTGAAACCATTTTATTGATAACCTAAAAAAAATCTCCATGGGGAAGAAAATATTTTGTTTTAAGAAGCGTGTTTGGTCTCCGTCGTATTTTATCCCATACGCCAATTTGCAGGCGCCATCTTCAGAGACCGGAAAAGGCATTGGACAAACCTGTGTACTGTTTAAAAAAAATTGGAAATGACGAGCGTCCTCTATTGGATTACCTCGGAAATTTTCCACCACAACTTCGTTGGTAAAAGCCAGAAAACGCAAAAAAAAGATTTTTTAAGAAACGTTGACGACGCGGCGCCGTTTGAGATTTGGGCCAAGAACGCCATCTTTCTGTCGATGGAAAAAAAAAACTTTTCTAAAAATAATTTTGACTGTCGATGGAAAAACCTTTCTAAAAATAATTTTGAAACCAAAATCGCATGGAAGAAAATTTCTATCCGTATCCGTATCTTAACTAAAGTAGAAAATTTTACAAAAATAGCAACGCCATCTCTTGATTAAAGGTGGAATTTATTTGTAATACTGTAAAGTCGGTTTTAAGGCAAATAGAAAACAATTGTCTCTCCTAAGCAAAGCTGGCAGTTTTAATAGATTTGAAAAGCGATTTTGTCATTTGTGATTAGTCATAAAGTTAGTAGCCTCATTTGACCTCAGTTGGCCTCAGTCAAGGCAAAGAAACTTAAACAGAGACAGAGGCTAAGATATCTTAAATGAAGACAAAGAAAATAATGTGATTTTGTCTCCTTTTATATGACAGTTTATATAAAAAAAGTAGCCTCAGACGATATTTGAGGACCTGGTAGCCTCATTTGCCCTCAATTGGTTGGCAAGGAGAGGAAACCCGAACAGAGATAGAAACTGCCTTCCAAGACTAAGGTGTTTTAAACGAAGACGAAAAAACTATTTACCAGAGAAAAACACGTGATTTTATCTCCTTTTGTATAACAATTTATGAATAAAAAGAAAAGTAGCCTCAGTGCCTCAAAAGATCAACAGAATTTCCGCCTTGGATATCGCACTAAGTTCTGATCATAAAAATTCATTGCGTCGCTTGCATATAGTTGCAGAACGAAAGCAAGTTAGCGGGGGACCTGATAGCCTCATTTGGCCTCAGTTGGTTGCCAGGGCAAGAAAAATTAAACAGAGATATAAATTTCCCTCTAAGGCCAACGTGTCTCAAACGAAGGAAACAAAAAACGTAGCGGCCAGAGAAAACATGTGATTTTATCTTTATTTGTATGACACTTTACGAATAAAAACAAAAGTAGCCTCAATGCCTCAAACGATCAACAGAATTTCCGTTTTGGACTCAGTTCTGTTCATAAAAATTCATTGCGTCGCGTCGGCTGCGTATAGTAGTAAAACGAAAGCAATCTATCGGAGGACCTGATAGCCTCATTTGGCCTCAGCTGATTGCCCGGGCAAGGACACCTAAACAGAGATAAAAATTGCCTTCCAAGACTAAGGTGTCTCAGACGAAGACCAGAGGAAAACATGTGATTTTGTCTCCTTTTGTTTATGAACTGTGTGGCAGTTTATGAATAAAACAAAAGTAGCCTCAAACGATCAACAGAATTTCTGTAAAGCAAATGTTTGGATATCGCACTAAATTATGTTAATAATAATTCATGGCGTCGGTTGTGTTTAGTTGCAAAACGAAAGCAAGCCATTGGAGGACCTGATAGCCTCATTTGGCCTCAGATGATTGCCAAAACAAGAAAACCTAAACAGAGGCAGAAATTGCCCCTCTAAGGCTGAGGTGTCTTAAGCAAGGCGACAAAAACGTACTTGCCAGAGAAAAACCTGTGATTTTATCTCTTTTTATATGACAGTATGAAGTAGCCTCAGACGATCAACAGAATTTCCGTAAAGCAAATGTTTCGATGTCGTTCATAAAAATTCATTGAGTCAATCGCGTTTGGTTACAAGGTTACGAAACGACAGCAATCTATTTGAGGACCTGACAACCTCACGCATAAATCAAAGCACCTGCATCATGTCTAACTTGATTAAAACTTCGATTTACGAACTGTTAGGTTATGTGCCACTTGCTGACGGCTTTAAACTTAATTGGCGGCCGGCCGTCCAGGCGGTGAGCTAGTAAACTTTTGAAATTAAATATTCTAATTCAATAGGAACCCGCGAAGGATGTGTTAACGTTAACACCGACACTACTAAGTGCCTTTTTCCAATTAAAGTTGGACCTCCTTTGTATGGTGTTTAATCAATAGTTTCTTTAATTATTAGTTATTTTAATTCTTGTTTTAGGAACCCTCGAGGATTAACACCGTCATTACTAAGTTGCCTTTTGCCCGTTCCAGATTTTCCATCGGGGGAAGGATATTGCCCGGGAGAGCTGGACATCTGGGGTTTATGTTGGAACGCGACCCCCCCGGGAGAGACGGCGCGCCAGGTTTGCCCCGACAAAGAAAATTCCTACGCCTACCGCGACTGCTGGCCTAACGGCACCTGGTTCGTCCACCCCCATTTCAAGGACAAGACCTCCTGGACGAACTACACGGCCTGTCTCAACACCGACGAGCTGGAGGTGAGCTATTCTCGGAAGAGAAGGGCCGATTAATCCGCGTCGCAAACATCTTTTGTGAAACCACTTATTTTCTCGTCGTTGTCATTGAAATCCGTCTCCGGTGTCGTTTACAAAAGTGAATGGTCGCCCGGGTTTATTGATTCCCAAAGAAAGTATTCAACTTGCGTTTGCATGGTAATAAATTGGAGAGACGCTGGAGGGTGAAAACTCGAAGATGTACAATCGGTTTCAATTCAAAAAAAAAAAAAATCTTGTGGTCTTCTCCCTCTATGAGATCTGACTTTGCTTTCGGCGTCATAGAAACGGCACCCACCCCGTCCTCACCGTCCCAGCAAGGGTGCTTGGCCAACTTTATGAATTTAACTTTGTTTTTGTAGAAAAAGAAACTTACGCATATGTTTCCTTCAGTTCGCGTTCGAAAAGCGTCCGCTTTAGTTTCTCCCCTTTTCAAAAGACACGTTCGCATGGAATATAGAGACCAATCGGCTCATGTATTCCGGATAGCTCGCTTTGATCTGTTCGAAGTTTGCGAGCAGTCTCAGAACTTCGTTATACCCTGAATTAATTTCACCCCGAAAGAATTACCATATTTTGTAGAGATGTATGTACACGAGGCGAAATCGAAATTACTTACATATTTCGCTACTCGATCGGGCGGGGGGGGGGGGTTCTTTTCCGTGGAAGGCAAAGCGGATTTCGAATGAAAACACGTTTCTTGTTTTTTGCTTTTCGCTTCCCCCCCCCCACCCCCCGGGAGGTCTTTTTCGCGCCGAAGTTAATTCCGATTTGTTTTCAGTTTCGCAGTTTCATCAACAACCTGTACGTCATTGGTTATTCGATCTCCCTGGTGACGCTGATTATATCCCTGGCCATATTCTTCGTGTTCAGGTGGGTAAATATTTTTTTCTTTTAACGCGCTCGTTAAAGTGGCGTTGCGTCAGAGGAAGGAGATCTCGAACGGGATAATTATGTATTTAGCCAATTATTAGGTTAATGTGCGGCTTACGAACACAAACAAGTTGGAGTACGAGGATATAAAATTGAAGATCTATTTATAAAAAAAAAAAAAACAGCTCAGCTCATTTAGAGCTGTTGTAAATTATAACCGCAAGGGGGCCCCATAATATACGTATGCAAGTAACAATTTGTTTTTTTGTAAAGCCAATTCGGCAGGAGAAAAACATCAGGTAAGTCGGCCGCACCCGCAGTAAGGCATATGAGAGTAATCAGAGAGCTTGCAGGCTTGAATGTTTAAAACAATTTTATTCGTAAATTCGTAAATACCTAAGCGTTATAAAAATAAAATAAAATTTGTATCACGTTATAAAAGTCGGCCTTCATTGCGAAGACTAAAATGGATAAATTAAAAAAAAAAACAAATACAGGGTGTATGATAACGGCCAGACAACTGAAGGTAAGAACGGCTTACGTCGATGGCAAAACAAAAATATACGTAAAGAATTAATTGATCGACTTTTGTTTTGGGTCTCCATTTTTCATGTTTTTTGCGTCCTAGCTGTGTCCTAAAAATAATTTTCTAAATATTTTCGTTTCGTTCATCACTTGTTAGTTCTCTATTGAATCGTCGCCTTGGTTTGGCGTTTCCCTTTAGCTCTGTTTTTTTTTTTTTTTTAATTTTCAGAGTTAAGGAGTTTCTCTTTTTTATCATTTCATTCTAGTTTTAGAATTTTTCTAAAAGAAAAAAATCTAAAAAAGACGACCTGCGACGATTCTCTTTCGAAACAAAACAAATCTTGATCGTCTTTTGTTTTTCCGTCTTCAATTTCTGTTTTTTTTTTTTTTGTTTTAACTGGATGTGTTTTATTTGTTGGTTTTTCCGTAGCATTTTTCAAAAAAAAAAGTTCCTAAACGCTTTAGTTTCACTTATCACTAGAGAGCGGATTTATAAGCACTAATTTGATTTTAAATTTCGCGCTTAAGTTGTTATGGCTTGGTTAAGCGCCAGCAGATGGCACAGTTTAAAACGAAACTCGTGAAAATTCTGCCTGCTGGAGAATCACAAGAAATTACAAAATGCTTCGGTGACGTTTGAATTTACATTTGAATTTCAAATTTCGCGCTTAAAACGTTATGATGTAGGAAAGCGTCAATAGGTGGCGCTCAAATCGCTCAAAATTGTAGAATGCTTGGGTGAAGTTTCAGTTTTAAACTTCGTACTTAAAACCTTACAACTTAAGACCCAACAAATGACAAGGTTTAAAAAAAAACATGAAAATTCTGCTGAAGAATCGCCCAAAATTACATTAACGCTTTGGTGACGTTTGATTTTTTTTAATTTCGCACTTAAAACTTACATTTTAAATTTCTAGCTTAAATTGTTATATAGGTTAGTTAAGCGCCAGCAGATGGCGTAGTTTAAAACAAAATTCTGCTGGAGAATCACGAAAGATTACAAAATGCTTCGATGACATTTCAATTTCAAATTTCGTACATAAAACGTTATAATTTAGGAAAGCGTCAGTCAATAGATGGCGCAGTTTAAAAAAAAACATGAACGCCCTTTCTCTTTCTTTCTCTCTCTCTCTTGGAGAATCATTCAAAAGTGCAGATTGTTTCAATGAAGTTTGAGTATCAAATTTCGTGCTTAAAACCTTATGCAGGCAACCGAGTGGCCGGACATCATGGAAATGTGGTCGAAAATCGATGGGATTATGTTCCGACATGATTACAAGTTTCCTTTTGACGAAGTTACCACTTTTGACGAAAGTTACCACTATTGACGAAAGCTACCACTTTTGACGAAAGTTACCATTTTTGCCGAGAATTACCACTTTTGACGAAGTTACCACTTTTGACGAAAGTTACCACTTTTAACGAAAGTTACCACTTTCGACAAACGTTGCCCCTTTGCGGCAACTTTGTTACCAGTTACAGTCGTGGTAAAAAAAGACGGAACACTTTCTTAAACGTCAATTTTCTAATACTAAAACTCTTGCCGGGTGTTTGTAATTATGAACTGATACTTACGGATGACAAGCAATAAATATTACTGTTCGTCATCCGTAAGTATCAGTTCATAATTACAACCACGCAGCAAAAGTTTAAATCACGTTTAAACCAAGGGGAAAACACAGCATGGGTGAATGCAATTACATTTGACGAAAGTTACCACTTTTGACGAAAGTTATCACTTTTGACGAAAGTTACCATTTTTGACGAAAATTACCACTTTTGACGAAGTTACCACCTTTGACGAAAGTTACCACTTTTGACGAAAGTTACCACTTTTGATGAGAGCTACCACTTTTGACGACAGTTACCATTTTTGTCGAAAGTTACCATTTTTGTCGAAAATTACCACTTTTGACGAAGTTACCACTTTTGACGAAAGTTACCACTTTTGACGAAAGCTACCACTTTTGACGAAAGTTACCATTTTTGACGAAAGTTACCGTTTTTGTCGAAAATTACCACTTTTGACGAAAGTTACCACTTTTGACGAAAGTTACCACTTTTGACGAAAGTTACCACTTTTGACGAAAGTTACCACTTTTGACGAAAGCTACCACTTTTGACGAAAGTTACCATTTTTGACGAAAGTTACCGGTTTTGTCGAAAATTACCACTTTTGACGAAAGTTACCGGACGAAGTTACCACTTTTGACGAAAGTTGGCGCTTTTTTTTTTGCCGCGACTGTATATGACGGTTTGTTGAAATACTTAGGACCGGTACTTTTATACCTGATTAACTTTAACATTTGATTTATTTCCAAGCCTACAATTGTAAAGACAATTGTTTTTTTTTTTATAAGAATAAACCAAAGATTAAAGTTAATCAGGGATGAAAGTACCGGCCCTTAGTGGCTAACTAATTGCTGGGTTTTGTGTTTGTGTTTGTGCAGTACGAATCTATGCGTTTATTTAGCAACTGTGTATAAAAATAAGCGCTTAAAAAAGCTTAATATTTTATTTTAACAAAAAAAGCTTAAAAAATAAAACAAAAAACATGTAAAACAAAATAGCAAAAATTCCTAAACCCGTCTGACTCAACGTTGACAAAGCAATATTTTTTTTAAATCAAACTAATTTACATATTTTGAATAATAATTTAAGAAAGTAATTTGTTAATAAGAAGAAGAAAAAAATATAAAAATAACTCACAAATAAAAACATAACTATAAACATGCTATACTTATATGTTTATAACAACAATTTTCATAATAGATATGGAGGAAGGTTAAAAGATATTCGGCGAATAGTTCTGTTATTCTGTCCTTATTCCAAGATTGTAAAACTGTGCTTAATAATACAATTTGTAATTGGTTTTTCTTATTTTTTTCTATATAGAAAAAAATATACATGACGATAAATTTAATTATCTATGTCTTATATAAAAAATAAGTTCATTTTTTATTATATGTATTGTTGTATTATGGCCTCACGTTGATGAAGCCAATTTTATTCAATGTCATGTTTCTCAGGGAAATTTTTATTAATTTCTTATTTTGTTTATATCTTATTTGTTTATTGTTAGTCTTATCGCTTTTTCACTTCGTAGTTTTCTGTGCCGGCTCCTGCTCCGATGATGTAATTTGCAGTGCATCTCGTAGATAAATTCTTGCTCGTAGAGTGTATTTGTTGTGTGATAGATTTTGGATGGAGATGACACTCACGAGCCTTCTCATTCAAAAGTATCTGATCAGTGTGTGTGTGTGTGTGTGTGTGTGTGTGTGAATCAATTTTAAACAGTTGCACAAACAAATTTATATCCTGAAGAAGTTCGGAATTTTAAAGAAACGAAGTTTATACGCTTGGTCGGTTTCTCACGAAACCGCCAATATACTTTACTTAGGCTGGGTTTCTCAGTCCTAGTTTAACTTTAAGCTCCTGTTTATTTCCATTGGAACAATTGTTTTTATAATTGCTACCATGGGAATAAACAGGAGTTTAGGACTGAAAAACCCAGCCTTACAAGGATCCGAACTGGTCGATGAACTGCCTCCGATGTCCGGGCGGCCGCCGCTTAAGAAGTGTGACCGGATGCCTTTACCTAAACTAGCTATGCGGCGCCCTCACTGATTCAATTTCCGAACTCCTTAATACCTACAGTTTCCTTCTAACATCCGGGTCGTTATTAAATTATTAAATTAATTATTCTAATTATTACAATTCTTAGCTTGAATTTTACGTATATACATTTCAAAAATTCTAAGTTATTTATTTATAATAAACATGTAATTTAAAATCACCTATTTCTAAAAATATTTACATAAACTTAATACAGTCGCACCTCTATAACTCGAACCTCTTTCTATAACTTGAAATATTTTCTTAAATTTCATTTGCGTGCTAAATCTACGAATTGATCGTCTTTCCCATCGCTCAACAGGTGGCGCTTTAAAATCAACCTGAGGATTGTTTTTTCTATTCTCGTTTTTTTAATAAATGATTATGTATTAAACTTTCCCCACCGCTCAATAGATGGCGCTTCAAAATCAAACTGATCGTTTTTTTTTTTCAAAATCAACCTCAGGACAGTTTTTTTTTTTAATTCTCATTTTTTATCATAGATCGTTTCCCCAATGCTCAATAGATGTCGCCTCAAAATCAACCTTAGGATTTTTTAAATTCACGTTTTTTATAAATTGTTTGGTTTTTGTTAGTCTTCTTTTTTAAAGAGAAACTTTAGAAACTTTCCTCATCCCTCAATAGATGGAGTTTCAAAATCAACCTTTTTTTTAAATTCTCGTTTTTTATAAATTGTTCATTTTTGTTCGTTTTTTTTTTTGTTAAGTTTGTATCAATGGAAATTCTAGTAATCGCTCAATAGATGGCGCTTCAAAATCAACCTGAGGATTATTTTTTTCTTAAAAAATCGTGTTTCTCGTTCGCTTTTTTTTGGTTAAGTTTGTATTGATGGAGACTTTCCCATCGCTCAACAGGTGGCGCTTTAAAATCAACCTGAGGATTATCTTTTTCTATTCTCGTTTTTTTAATAAATGATTATGTATTAAACTTTCCCCATCGCTCAATAGATGGCGCTTCAAAATCAAACTGATTGGTATTTTTTTCTAAAAATTCCCGTTTTTATAAATTTTTCGTTTTTTTTTGGTTATGTTTGTATTAATGGAAACCTTCCCCATCGCTCAATTCCCGTTTTTTATAAATTGTTTGGTTTTCGTTAGTTTTCTTTTTTAAGGAGAAACTTTAGAAACTTTCCTCATCACTCAATAGATGGCGCTTCAAAATCAACCTGAGGATTATTTTTTTCCTAAAAATTCTTGTTTTTTGTTCGTTTTTTTTGGTTAAGTTTGTATTAATGTAGACTTTCCCATCGTTCAACAGGTGGCGCTTTAAAATCAACCTGAGGATTGTTTTTTCTATTCCGTTTTTTTTTTTATAAATTGTTCTTTTTTTGGTTAAGTTTGTATTAATGGACGTTTTCTCCATCGCTCAACAGATGTCGCCTCAAAATCAACCTGAGGATTGTTTTTTTTAATTCGTATATTCGTATATATATTCATATATCTCGACCTTATATAAATATTTTTTGAAAAGAAAAAGCAACGATAACCGGATTTTTATTTTTAAATTAATTGTTAATTGTTTTAAATGACTAGACGACTTTTGTGTCATGTTTATTTTAATAGAAACTTTCGCGTCGCTCGATAGATGGCGCTTCAATGTGTCATCACATCTGATTATTTTCATATGTTTTTTATTTCTGTTTTCTTTAACTTTATGTATTTTTAATGACATTTTTAGGTTTTTTTTTTAATTTTTTTTTTTAATTTATAAACAAGATCTTTCTAATAGAGTGTGTATACCATGAGATTCGTAAAAAGTCGCTACTTTTGCAATGCACGAGTTTGAAACTGGCACAATTTGTTAATCGTTACGTCAACGCGTCCCTGATCGTTAATTCACATGATTGAAGACAGATGGCGCCAGTGCAACCAAATATCAATCAAGCTTTTGGGAAGCATAAAACGAATAAAATTTTTTCTTAAATTTCATTTCCGTGCTAAATCTACGAATTGATCGTTGTCTTTTGTTTTGACGTTTTCGCATTCATTGATTTTTTTGAAGAAAAGAAGATTTTTTTAATCATGTTATTCTCGTGTTAGAATTTTTCTAAAAAAAAATACTGCCAACACTTCTTTGTATTTTTTAATTTGATTTCTGCAGTGAATCTACGAGTTGATTGTCGTCTTTTATTTTCACATTTTCGTGTTGATTTTTGAAAAATTAAGCATTTCTTGTTTTTAAATTTTTGTCATTTTTATTTTCAAGGACAAAAAGTGATCGCAGGATGTAAACTTTTCATTATTTTTATTTTCGTCATAGAATTCTTCTAAAAAAGATCTGCCGATATTTTTTCTGTATTTTTTTAATTTCATTTCTCTACTGAATCTACGAATCTATCGTCATGTTTTGTTTTGACATTTTCATTTTCTTTGATTTTTGAAAATGTTAAGCCATTTCTCGTTTTTAAATTTTCTCTTTATAGAATTTTTAATTAAAATTATTGCCAATATTTTTTATTAATTTCAAGCCAGTGGTGAATCTGCAAATCCATCGTCACCTTTTGTTTTGACATTTTCGCATTCTTTGGTTTTTGAAAAATTAGGCGATTTCCCGTTTTTAAAATTTTTTAATCATTTTATTCTCGACATAATTTTTCTTTTTTTAAGAATGTCAATATTTTTGTATTAAATCTATAAATTGATTGTCATCTTTTGTTTTGACAATCTTCTTTGTTTCTTTTTTTTTAAATTAAGAGATTTCTCTGTTCTAATTTTTTTAATCGTTTTATTCTCGTCATAGAATTTCTCTAAAGAAAAAAATTGCGAAAATTTCTTTGATTTTTTTTTAAATTTTATTTCTGTACTGAATCTATGAATCGATCGTCGTCTTTTGTTTTGACATTTTCATTGTTTTTGTTTAAAAAACAAATCTTTGATTTTTTAAAAATTTCATTGTTTCGTTTTTTTTACCACGACTGTAACTGGTAACAAAGTTGCCGCAAAGGGGCAACGTTTGTCGAAAGTGGTACCTTTCGTTAAAAGTGGTAACTTTCGTCAAAAGCGCTAACTTTCGTCGAAAGTGGTAACTTTCGTCAAAAGTGGTAACTTCATCAAAAGTGGTAATTTTCGACAAAAACGGTAACTTTCGACAAAAATTGTAACTTTCGTCAAAAGTGGTAGCTTTCGTCAAAAGTGGTAACTTTTGTCAAAAGTGGTAACTTCGTCAAAAGTGGTAATTTTCGACAAAAATGGTAACTTTCGACAAAAATGGTAACTTTCGTCAAAAGTGGTAGCTTTCGTCAAAAGTGGTAACTTTCGTCAAAAGTGGTAACTTTCGTCAAAAGTGGTAACTTTCGTCAAAAGTGGTAACTTCGTCAAAGGTGGTAATTTTCGTCAAAAGTGGTAACTTTCGTCAAATGTAATTGCATTCACCCATGCTGTGTTTTCCCCTTGGTTTAAAAGTGATTTAAACTTTAAATCAATCGTGAATGTGTATGCTTGGTTACGTACAAGTCGCAGCCAGCGCTTTCAACTTTCGTCAAAAGTGGTAACTTCGTCAAAAGTGTTTTCATTGTTTTTGTTTAAAAAAATAAGCGATACCTCTTTTTAAATTTTGTTTAATCATTATTTATTTATTATTCTAAATCATTTGATTTTCGAAATATGTCGCAAGTCAGTTTTGATTGCAATGGACTCCTCCTGGACGGCCATTCCGACTGTATTTTAGGGTCAAAAATCGACCACAAGATGTCACGACTTAAACTATTTGTTTTCCTCATAGAAAATGTTTCCTTCGTTTGTTTTTATAATTGTTTCAATTGTCTTTTCTTGTCTGCAGCTTGTTTGTTTACTTTTTGTTTGTTTGTTTACTTAATAAAGTATACAGGGCGTTACATCTCAAACATTTTTAAAACGATGTCCTCAAAAATTTTGCAGTCACTGAAAATTACGAAGGAAAAGTCGTGACGTGTTTTTCATATTGTATGGCATCTAACAAGACATTTCTTATGTACCTACACAATAATTAAGAATTAACATATTACGTAGCGCAAATGCTGACTTACTGACTTGCACTAGAGCTGGAGATGGCTAAGTAAAAACAACAATAAAAAAATCATACGTCACCGGCGAACCAATTTTGTAATTGTCGCGCCATCTAGGAGCTTTTCGGTGATTTCCAAGGTTCCGGCGCACGCGGTAGATGGCGCTGAAATTAGTAGGCGAAAGGTCTTCAGTTTTTCGCTCCTCTCGAAGAGGGAACCTCTATAAAAGCAGAACAAGGCGCGCGAATTAAATCAGTTTCTATTTATAGGTGTGCTGCTACTTAACAGATATTAGGGGAACGATAAATAATAGAGGCGTGGTTCGATAGAAAAGTGCTGCAGTTGCGAGTTTAAACTCTGGATTCGTAACAATATTTTGCGTGAGACGTAAATTAGTTGTCTTCCCATTTTGCGCGCCTGCTTATGATGTTCGCCGTAACCTGTCAGCTTGAATTAAGGCAATTTAATGTAGCTTGCGCCTCATAATCCTTGCTTCCGATTCGAATGCACTCCCGATTAGGATTCATATATTCACGGCGCGGAAACATCAGCATGCAGATCGTCATTTCAGATTTATGGAGAGAACGTCTCGGGTTCAGCTCTCGCCCATAAATTATTTCATCGATAATGGATGCGACAACGAATCGGAATTACCCTTCCTCGTCCTCCTCCTCATCTTCGATTGCCTTTTTTTTATTGTTTTCTGCGCGTTTGAAATCGAGATCCAAGTCTGATTCCCTGAGTTTCCGCCTTTGTTTCTTCGCAAACAGAGAGGGTTGAATTCCCCCGGGCGATTTGACCGAGCCTCCTCCCAGACTGATGTCTGTTTCGAGAGAGAAGGGTCGCTTAATATTAATAAAACCCCAAATAAATATTAAAGCGGAAAGCAGGCACGTAAGTGCGCAATTGCTTCCAACTGAATGGAAAGTAAAGAATGTATCGGGGGTTTTTGAAAAAATTGTAGTATAGAAATTTGGGGCCTCTTATTCGATTAATTATATAAATAACCTAAAATAGTTTATAAAACCCACGCGCCCCACGTTGGGCGGCGCCAATTGATAAGGACGGACTTCGCGAAGCTATCAATTTTTTTTACAAAATTTACCTTCCCGACGGTCAAACAATTAAAATTCAATTTACTTTTGATGTGGTCATTCGTCATTCACGCACCTATCGATAACACTAGCGCGCAGACGTTTCGACACAATAACGTGCAGTTAGGTTAGAGTGTGAAATTTCATCACGCGTCAAACGCCCGTCAAAGAGCGCCACGCATTTATCATGAAGTACATGCAACTGACGAAATAAATTCGCACGTACGCGCGCGTCCCCTACCCCCGGGGGTGGTGATTTATTAGCCTGCGGTTTCGCGCAAAGCCGCCCGAAATGGGATCAGCTTAGGGCGTAAGCGTCGACTAAACGGCCACTAAATTTTCTTTACATTTTCCAGACGTGAAAGAAATTGCCCCCAAGCACAAAAGCGAAAAAAAATATACAAACGCAAAATACAAACGTAAACAAGTATGAATTTCTAAACCCCCCCTCCCCTCCCCTTCGCTTCGCAGATATGAGCTACTTAATTACTTTAATGATTGATGCAACGCTGATGGGAAGAGTCAACGAAGCGATTTCGTTGAACGCCAAACTAATTAACGTTTCAATTTTTTTTTCTAGACTCGATAATTTGTTGCTCAAATTAATAAGTGCTTTTGAAGGGTCGATTTTCACTTGATTTTGTCGTCCGGTTTTTTCCTTGATCCTCCTTTCTTCTACGAGATTGAAACTTCCAATTAATTAATTGATTTTCAAACGAGACGTTCGTCGAACAAATATTTAAATCGTGACGCCTTAATATTAGAGAATAGGCAACCCGTGTTACACCTGCGCATTCGGTACGCTAAACTACCACCTAACCTATAAAAATGAAAGGTCGGTTCCGAATTAATTAATTGATTTTCAAACGAGATGTTCGTCGAACAAATATTTAAATCGTGACGCCTTAATATTAGAGAATAGGCAACCCGTGTTACACCTGCGCATTCGGTACGTTAAACTACCACCTAACCTATAAAATTGAGAGGTCGGTTCAGATTTGATTGACGGGTTGCCTATTCCGAAATGTGCAGGGGTCACGCTTTAAACTAAACGTATGATTTCATCCCCGGAAAGCTTTGTAGACTTAAAACAAAATGCCTTTCGAAATTTCAGGTCGTTGAAATGCACTAGGATAAGGATGCACATTCACTTGTTCGTCTCGCTCGCCCTCAACAACATCATGTGGATAATTTGGTACCGAGAGGTCATCGGCAAAGCGGAGGACGGAAGGATGCTACCCAACCCGGTGAGTCACCTTTTTAAGCATTGCGTCGTGAGCCATTTTAGTTGAGGTCAAGGTCATTTGTGTTGCGGTCCAAAATGTGAAAGTATTCTAGCAATTAAATAGCAGTAACGATAAAACTGCAAAGCGCAACCCTGATCCTGATAATTAAAGACTCTAGCCACTGGTCGCCAATCCGGTCGCTAGAACCATCCATCTGTGAACTTTGAACGCAAATAATAATTCATTTTTCCATTTCGTCTCACAACCTTATGCATAGAATCAAACTTTAGTGCTATATTGTCTTCATCAAATAGAGGAACTGTCTGAAAATATGTCAATTATTAATTCGTCGGAGATGGGTGACTTTCGGGAGCAAGATTGCTCCAGATTTTTCTAGATTTCTTCCCCATACGTTTGGGTTATTACAAATCCAATTAACGCAGTGAAGTTACAACGAATATTATTCCGGTGAAAAAATGGTAAGAAAGCAGTGACTTTCCGGAGCAACTGTAAATAATCGGAAATTAATTGGCGCGTGCTCATGCACTCCAAATTCAATACGATTATAATTATTGCGGTATATTAATTTGGCGCAATTTCCGCCGGTGACTTTCCGGAGTAATTTTCTAATAAACGGCTGCTCCGGAGTCGCAATCTCTCTCGTGCTCTCTCGTTGAATATTACTCCTACAGAAATGTTCATCAAAGAAGAGTGACTTTACGGAGCAGTACTGCTCCATTTTTTTCGATTTCGTTAGGGCACTTCCTTCCCCATCATGAGTTAACATCATTAAAAATTACAATTGATATATCGAAATTACCACATCTTTCAATGCTTTTGATCGAATAATAGTTCCGGCGGAAAATTTGCAAGAAAATGGCGACTTTCCGGAGCAGCTTTGAATAGATGGAACTTGACTCAAACGCAGTCGTGAAATTAGCGACACATTGCAGTACTCTCTTGTCGGATATTAGCCCCGTAGAATAATCGTGGGGGAACGGTGACTTTCGGGAGCGAGGTTGCTCCAGATATTTCTAAATTTCATTCGAGCAATTCTCTGTGAATTTAGATAATTCCAAATCAGATTAATACATTGAAATTACAACGTCCTGTAGTGCTTTTATCCAAATATAATTTTCAAGAAAATGGCGACTTTCCGGAGCAGCTTTGAATAGATGAAACTTGACTCAAACGCAGTCGTGAAATTACCGACACATTGCAGTACTCTCTTGTCGGATATTAGCCCCGTAGAATAATCGTCGGGGAACGGTGACTTTCGGGAGCGAGGTTGCTCCAGATTTTTCTAGATTTCATTCGGGCAATTATCTATGAATTTAGATAATTCCAAATCCAATTAATATAGTGAAATTACAACGTCCTTTGATGTTTTTATCCAAATATTATCCCAGTAGAAAATTTTCGGTGACTTTCCGGAGCAACTTTAAATGGACGGAAATCATTTGAGCGCCTTCACTTAAACGCAGTCGTGAAATTACAGACTCATTACGGTGCTGTCCCGTCGGATATTACCCACGTAGAATAATCGTGGGAGAACGGTGACTCTCCGGAGCAAGGTTGCTCCAGATATTTCTAGATTTCATTCCAGCAATTCTCTGTGAATTTAAATAATTTCAAATCCAATTAATATAGTGAAATTACGACGTCCTTTGATGTTTTTATCCAAATATTATCCCAGTAGAAAATTTTCGGTGACTTTCCGGAGCAACTTTAAATGGACGGAAATCATTTGAGCGCCTTCACTTAAACGCAGTCGTGAAATTACCGACTCATTTCGGTGCTGTCCCGTCGGATATTACCCCCGTGGGAGAACGGTGACTTTCGGGAGCAAGATTGCTCCAGGTTTGTCTAGATTTAATTCGAACAATTTTCTGTGAATTTAGACAATTCGGAATCCAATTGACGAAGTGAAATTACGACGCCTTTTAATCTTTTTAGCCGAATATTATCCCTATAGCAAGAAAACGGTGACTTTCCGGAGCAACTTTAAGCGCCCTCACTCAAACGCAATCGTGAAATTACATACACAATGCGGTGCTGTCTTGTCGAATATTACTCCTGTAGAATGGTCGTGGAAGTGCAGGGGTAGTTTTGAAGTGGTAATGTACCACTGCCTGCTCTCTAATTGAAATTTTTAACGAACTGTGAGTGTGTTTGCAAAAATAAGTATTATAAATCACAGCATGACCTTGTCTCATGTTACGCTTCGGGGCAAGGGCGCTGCTACTAAACGAGGAAATCGTTCCAAAATCATTCCGCAGAATCCACCGAAAAGATCGTAGAGGCGAGGGGTAGGAAAATTTCAGCACCGAAAAGTCGTCTTAGACCTGAGAATCGTCGGGCTTAAGAACCCCGATTAACCATCATTCATTCGTTCATTCACGCCAATCGATGGGGTTCATGTTGAATATAATAATTATGTTGGCTTTGGTAGATAGAAATGCAATGCATTGATCAATACATAAAAATATAGTATGTCATGAATAAATATAAAACAATTATGTATGAAGTAGATACTGTTATCATACGTGTTAATAAATTTGTGTTATGCTCTGATGGACTCTTAATGGCTATAAAGAATACCTCTCAACAGTTCATTGAAGCGAAGCTCTCAAATTTTAAATACATTTGTCTTCGAATACATGTATTTAATTAGGGTGTTTAATGGATATAGTAGTTTAGTAAGTTTATCACCATGCATGCGCAGAATAAACTTATATTTTGCAAGCGCCGAGAGCGCATACTAAGGCAGTCATTCACTGAATCATCCGTCCGTCGGTGCTTTGACTCAAACGCGCTAAGCGACCCCAGTCCCTCACCTACCAGATACGGGTGTCTCGTATATTGAGTGGGTGTCTCGCTCATACCTACCAGATACGAGTGTCTCGTACATATCGTCCCTTTGAGTGGGTGTGTCGCTCTTACCTTCCAGGTACGGATGTCTCGTACGTACCTCCGATTCCTGAAGCCCGAATCGTACAGTTGTGTTGTGTAACCTCCTGTAACTTTATCTGGCGATTAATTCCCATAGTAACGATTGTTAAGTTAACTGGAGGTGAAAAAATTGGGCATCAGTGATCGACGTGTTTTTATTTACACTGAACCTGGACGTCGACGAAAAAAATTCGTTCTTTATGAAAGCCTCTGCACCTTCCCAAACTCGAAACGCACATCAAAATTTGAATACCTCCAGACGTACACCGAGGGAATCAAAATATTTGAAATCGACATAAGAGTAAACTACCATTATTTTTCGAAATGCGCGGCAATATTATTTGGAAAAATTATTCGGAACTGTCATGAGATCTTGCTACCTACCTGCGAAGATAGGCAGTAGTTTCACATCGGGTTGTACTTCTCCGATGTGGCCAGCCAGCTGCAATGGGACGGGGGGGGGGGGGGTTCAATTCCGAAACGCGAAGGCCAAAACCAAAAATAGGCGCCACTTAATTTTTTTTGAAAGGGGAAATGAAAATTAAGAAAACCCGTTACATCCAGAACACGTTAATTTATTTACACGTAAAAATAAAACATAATCAAATAAATACTACACAGACAACACCAACAAATGTAATTATTTTACAACATATTTAAATCGTAACTAATACGACAGATTATAATCACCGAAGTGTACGTGACATCGTTCATTTACGTATGACGGCTTGAAATTTACACCGGAGTGTACACAATAAGGTGCATGTTGAAATGCGGCAAAATCAAAGAAAAGAATCGGCAAAACAAATCGCGAATTAACGCTCAAAACTATATATAAAAAAAAGTAACGCTCCAACCTTTATTCCGTCGGTGTCCGATTTGTTTGTCGGCTTATGTGTGTCAATGCCGCCGCAAACCCCTTTGATAAGTGCCGACTGCCGCGTAGCGAGACGGGGAAGGGAGCTTTCAAAGTCGCAAGCCGCAGTGCACCTGCACAATTCGGAAAAGCCTCATCCAAATAAATCTAACTCTTGCAAAAGCCCACGATAGAAGCCTATAAGCGAAAAGGAAAACGAACGTAAGGGCCAAATCGAGAAACGCAATTCGTCTTAACTTACCCGGATTATTCACCGGACTGCCATAAATCACAATATAAATGCGACTTTCTCGTTTCCAACTGGACCAAATAGATTCGGCAGAAGCCGTTCACATGTACCTTCACCCTCTTCGGTGAAACGGGCACAACCAAACAATAAACAAAAGGACGTGTGGTCCAGGAACGATTGAACTTTGTAATGAAATGACGGCGTATTTCTCGATCGGCAGAAAAGAAAGAACACCATCGAGAGAGACACATTCAATCTTGCTATTGGCGGAATTCTCTTAGTAACGGTGAGAGCCAATCAGCTCAATGTGTACAACGACGTGGTTTCCAAGAAACCATCCAGCACGACGAATTTCGCCTATACAGGGCGTGTTCGGAACAGTAATGAAAACTGAGTAGTGACAACGCATATACAGGGTGTATTCGAAACAGAAAGGAAAAATGAACTGTAACAATCTCAAGTATGAAATCACGCCCACGATGAAAAAAGAAATTTTACATATTTTCCAATTTTTCTCGTACTAGCGCGTGTCGCGCACCTTTGAGTGGGTGTCTCGCTCATACGTACCAGGTGCGGGTGTCTCGTATATTGAGTGGGTGTCTCGCTCATACCTGCCAGATACGGGTGTCTCGTGCATACCGTCCTTTGAGTGGGTGGCTCGCCCTTACCTTCCGGATACGGACGTCTCGTACGTACCGTCCGATACCTGGAGCCCGAACCGTACAGTTGTGTTCCTGAGATCCGATTTTTTCACCTCCTGGCGATTAATTCCCATAGTAACGATTGTGATCACAAATCGGGCATCAGTGATCGGACGTGTTTTTATTTACACTGAGCCTGGACGCCGACGACGGGCAAACCCGAATCGCCAGACCGACATCGAGCAGAGCAACGGAGACAACACCTGACAGAGTTATCCACGGTCAGTTGATTAGAAATAACTGACAATTGATATTAAGAAGAACAGTAGATTGACCAGTCAGCAGTTTACCTAAACGTTTGAAGCTTGGACGACGTTTGAGCAACTGGCCCTTACTATGACGAAACAAAACAAATGCAATCGTCCGTGAAAAGAAAGAAGAAATAAAGAACGAAAAACCGGGATTGAAAGGGAAAGGGTGACAGAAGAAAATCCAGTGATCGGGAGCAAACAGTCGACCACGAAAGAGAGCGACGTGAAAGGAAAACGAAAAAAAATCGACGAGTTGTTCGCAGTGTTTAGAAACAAATGAAGTTGCAATAAAATTACAAAGACATTTGGTTCTATAGTTAAGCTTGAAGCAATCATCGAATTATCTAATTCTAAAAATTTTTGGAAAGTGTCATAATAAAAAAAAAACGTAACCTTGATTAAAGAGAAGAAGAAGGGGAAGAGGATAAGGAGGAGGTAAGTAGAAAAAAGAACGAGAAGGAAAAATAGAAAAATTAAAAGTGAAGAAGAAGATAAGGTAAAATTTTTATCGAATAAAAATAACAATAAAATACTGCAGGCGATCTTTCCTAATTTTGAAAAACTCTAATTTCGTTTAGATTATCAAAATTTAAAAAATCTTACAAGGGGGAGGGGTGGACCGAGTCAGGTTGATAGTTGCAAATAAGAATAGTTTCATCTCAGAGAATCGAGGACGCTGAGTCCGAATTTGAAGTCCGCTCCTGCGTAATGACTTCTTTTCAATTGGTGAGGGACGCAATTTTTGGAGCGCGTTTGTTTACAGTCAAATTTTAAACCATTTTTTTCATAGGAAGCTCAGCGGGTAGTGTTCGGAACTAGCAGGAGAAAGCCGTTCTGCCACGTCACGTTCTCTGCCACGCCACATTTTTGCCTCTCGCTTTTTACTTTGATTTTTGCTATAAAAATAAGAAGGCCAACACCTGTGACAGAGTTGCCCAAAATATTATTCTCCTTTAGGTAGCAACACGGTAGAGATTTAAAACAAATACGATACATCGTACAAAGTACAAAGTCCGAAATGGACTTCAGATTCAGACCCAGCGTCTTCGATTCGCGTTTTCTTGTATTTTGTTCTCTGTTGTAAATATGTACATATATAGACCATTTCAAATTATTTGAAACTCATAAAATACTTAACGTGCTGTGAAAATCATAAATACACCTAAATTAATAATTTTACTTTAGCCGTTTTATGAGTTTCAAATTATTTGAAACATTCTGTACATTCATTACTTATTACTCCTTCTAAGTAATTGAATTCATTAATCTGGAAAGGTCTCTCCTTCTATTTTTATTTAATGTTTTTCTTTTGACTTCCGTTATATTTACTTTCATGTCTTCTTCATATTATTTTTATTATATTAATTTGTATTTGTTTTTTTTTACTTTCATACAGTAATTTACTTTTCCTTGTTTAGATTGTTTCTTCAAGTTTTTGATTCTTTTTACCTTCATTCTTTTCTGCTTTTGTTGTTTTTCCTTTTTTCATTTGTTAAGGGCCTTTGTCCCAAAAAAGTTTGACATTTAATTCAAATTTTTCACTTTTGAAACTAACTATACTTACGCAAGATTTTCTTTCAGCTTGCCAAATTTAAATTGCTACCCCCGCAGATTTTAGAATAGGCAACACATCAGTCAAAGTAGAATCGGTTGCCTATTTTCTAATTTTAAGGCGACACGTTTTAAAAATGGGCAGTTTGCATGAACCGAAAAATATTTCTTTTGTTTAGGGTCGAATCCACCAACGTTGATTAAATTTAACTAACGAATGAACTTGCACCTTGACTTCGTATACCCACCCCTCTTGTTAATTAGGTCCCCAATCTCAATAAATGCAATTGGGGCAAATCCTCGAGTGTTCAGTTTATATTTGGCCCCCTCGTTCCAAATTGTTCGTCTTGGAACCGTCCTGTTCTGCACATTTGGCCAAGTACTATTCGCAAAGCTGTACTTTCCGGGTCTGGATCATCTTCATTGGGAGTGTCAGTTCAACTAGAACGCGTAACATTTCCGGCGGATGCGCTGCAAATACGATGAAGACTTGAGGTACTTACAGAACAGATTTTCTTGAACTTTGAAGATGTGCTTCCATCAATCTCTCTTCCGTTTTTGGATCCTTTGTTTAAAGCTTAATCTGATTTGAGTCATTATTACAAATCAAGCAAATTTAAACTTAATAAAGAAAATTAAAATTAAGTAAGTTACGAGCTGTTGAAGGCAAGCGTCTCGTGAGATCGGAAAATTTACGTTGAGAAAAACGAAGAAAAAACCGCTTGCATTGAAGCAAAATAAACGACAATCGTCCAATAAGAATAACTACAGTACTTTAATTGTGTGTCACTCCGATAAGAAATATAATTTTCTCGGAATTGTTTACGTTAAAGACAAGGCGGCCATTGTGCCACCCTGATGATTTTCATAGAATTGTTTACACTAAATACAAGACCTTTATTGTTGTAAGTCGCGGTTTAAACTTTTCTTAACAGAATTCCGGTGTCTTATGTATTAACGTATTCCAGTCCAGAGCCGGACCGATTTTAAGCGATTTGTTTATGGCGGGGCCCGGCGAGAGATTAATTTGTTGAAATACGCATATAATTTACGGATCCCGTTAATTATTTCGGCGGATTTACGGGGCGATAAACGCTGATTTGTGGCGCGAAAGAGACGTTTATTTCGCCGGGCGTTAAATTTTCCAAATGTTTGAATATACGCAAGTCATTCGGATGTCAAAATAGTTTCTCTTACAGAAAATTTTATGCGCCCAAATTGTTATATTTAGTTGCTATTTTGAGATCCTCTCGCTGCACGGCATTTTTCGAATCGTTCGCTAAATGATGGACGATTTTTTTTTCTTCGGAATCTCCCCCCTCCTTCGCCAAACCTATGGGTGACCTTCTGTTAGTCAGACGGAATTAAGAAACTTTGAAGAAATTTCACTTAACATAACATAAATATCTAGAACCTGCATAAGCAGACCGATTCGTCTTTTTTCAACGAACATTTTAATAACCTTCTTAAAATTGTTTACGCTGAACGCGTCGTGTCGATCCAAATTTTCTTGAAATTGTTCACACTGAACGCAAGGCCCCTATCGTGCAGCATAACGCTTTCTTTCTTTTCGACATAGTTTGATCTGCTCAAATTTATTCATTAATGAAGCTTACGGCATGTATAATTCAAAGTTATTAATTATTTTAATTAAAAAATTGTAACTTTTTATCAAATTCATTATAATCATCTCTTGTTTGATTGCTTAAGTACAACAATGAATCAGAAAATTTAAGTTCTGCAAAGTGTAATTCGAGTACTTATAACTTTTATCAATTTTATTCGTGTCAATTCATTTAATCTGCTGCTATGCAACTTATTGTTGTTTAAATGCATTACAATAATCTGTCAATAACGTTATGGAAAAGTCCACGACAATCAGTCTTATAGAAAATGATTTATGTAAACGTACACTTATATAAAACGATCGAAAATGATTGAGATTTAGATAAGATGTCCTACACTTCCAAAAAACTTCGATAGATGGCGCCGCAAATGACTGCTGACAGTACTCTTTCCTCTAGGTTTCAATTAAATTCTGCAAGCTTTATAAAAGTGGCAGTTCAAGTATAATTGCATTACAGTAATCTGTTAATAATGTTTTGCAAAAGCCCACAGATCAATTTTAGAGAAAATGTTTTATGTGCGCATACGCTTGTATAGAGCGATCGAAAATGATTGAAATTTACATCAGATGTCATCCAAAATAATTTCCACAGATGGCGTCAGAAAATTACTCTGCTGACAATTCTCTTTCTTGTAAATTCCTCTAATGTGAAAATTGCGTTTAAATTTGAGACTTAAGAATTATAAGCAGTTCAACACATTTTCTCAGATGGCGCCATCAAATTTAATTTTCGTATCGCCGCGCTGTATTTACTCCAGAATTTTATAGAAATGAGAGAAGAAAAAAAAGAATTTTGTAAGAAATGTACTGCCAGAGATGGCGACAGCTCGTTAAAAAAATGTCAAATAAATTTAACGCTCATTATGATTCAGAGATATGTTCAAAGATGGCGCCATCAAATTTAGTTTTTTGTATTATCGTGCTCTATTCCATGTATTTTATTAAGAATACAAAAATTCTGCTGACAAAAAGGCGCCTCAATTTGTAATCGATCGAAGGTCACGTGATCTCTCTCTCGTCTGGAAGTTCTAATGCACTGCCCGAGATGGCAACAACAAATTCCTCCAATTTAAATCATTTCTTAAGGTCACTCCTAGATATTTACACGTATCATTATATGCTAGTAATTCAATTCCTCATATTTGATAAAGAAATAAATATCAAATAAATTCGACGCTTGTTATGGTTCATGGATGTGTCCATAGTTAACGCCATAAAATTTAGTTTTTTGGTACTATCGTGTTCTATTCCACTCTATTCCAGTTATTTTATTCAGATAAATTTGA
The DNA here is from genome assembly GCA_958336345.1 of Dorcus parallelipipedus. Taxonomy (NCBI): domain Eukaryota; kingdom Metazoa; phylum Arthropoda; class Insecta; order Coleoptera; family Lucanidae; genus Dorcus; species Dorcus parallelipipedus. The sequence continues at coordinate 2,095,758 of OY284477.1, read as the reverse complement.
CGCTTATTATCATTCGTGGAAGTTTCTATAGATGGCGCCATCAAATTTAGTTTTATAGTTTTTTTTTTTGTACTATGCCGCCGTATTCCATTTATTTTATTAAGAAGAAAATATGTAAGTTAAAAACTGTTGACGAAAAACAACAAATTGATTTGTCTGTTATAATTCAACATAACAACGAATTTTGTAGAAATATACTTTTGAGAATCAGTCAAGCAAATTTATATTTCAGGAAAACTTATTTAAATATGTACAAATAAATTTCCAGTAAAAATTTATTTAAAATTGTTAAAATGTATTTATTTCCAAATTATTTTTGAGTTTTGAGCAATTTAAATTTGGCGCTCAAAATTTGCAGGAAGTTTGCATAGATAGCGCTACTAATTTCAGTTTTTGTATCGGCATTGCTTTTTTAATTACAAATTTTAATATGCATATGTATTAATAAATTTTAAAAAGTGTTGAAGAGAAAGTACTCACAGAAACCTTATACAGAGCGATCGAGAACCATTTCCTACGAACTGCAAGTTAGATTTGAAGGTCACTGTGTATTTTCAAAATGAAATATCGCGTTCGCGTGATTTATGGCCTGGCCCAAAACTAGGAATCAATACTTATTAAAAAATTCTGACCAAACAGAACCCGTCCACCTATTTTGTATGCAGGTGGCCTACGTATCTCAATTGCATCGCCATTCGAGTGCGCTAATCCACGTGCATACTGTTGAAATCTTTGTCCAATGGCAGATAGTAAAAGAGTAAAAATTGAAATATGCCGAGAAGAAGATTCTGTTGTAAACTTATATTAACAGTGTTTACATCTATATTTCTTCATTTTTTTATTTCATTGCTAACTACAATTAATATCTTAACACTCCCACTTTAATTGTGAGTGATATCTTCAATGTTGGCATAAATTCCTAACAGCCATCTAAGTTTGTTAAACTTGACCAGTGTTAATATTTTTGTAAATATGTCAGCAATTTGTTCCTCAGTTCCTACATGCTTGATGTCCATTAAGCCTTCTCGATATTTTTCCCTAATGAAGTGATAATTTATTTCAGTACGTCTGTGAAACTCAAAATTTTTAATCAACCGTATTGCACTTTGATTATCAATGTACAAAGTTGGTTTCTCTTCACATTTGCATAACTCCTTCAATAGACGTTGTAGCCATATCAATTCCATGACTGTAGTACAAGCAGCAACATATTCCGCTACAGTAGTTGACAGTGACACCGATGTTTGTCTTCTAGAGCACCAACTTATGGCACTTGATTCAAACATGAATACGTATCCTGTAGTTGATTTCCTACTATCAGCATCACCTGCAAAATCTGCATCACTGTATCCATGAAAATTAGCTTCATTATTACACTGAAATAAAATTCCATAGTTCAAAGTTCCATTTAAATACTTGAAAATCCTTTTCACTGCTTTCCAATGAACTTGTAATGGATTTTCTAGAAAACGACTTGCTGCATTTACGGCAAACGTTATATCTGGCCTTGTAGCTACATTTAAATACATTAGACTTCCTACAGCTTCTCTGTAAGGCGCCTTTTCCTTTCTTATTTCAGGATGTAGATTTCTACATAATATTTGATCTGCAGGAGGTGATACTTGTTTGGATTCTAACATCTGAAACTTGCTTAAAATTCTTTTAGTAAAGCCGGACTGATGTAAAAATATTGAACCGTCTAATTCTTGTACAATTTCAAGTCCAAGAAAATTGTTTAAATAACAATGTTTAATTTCAAACTCATTGTGCAAATAAACTAGTAAATCATCAATATCATTTTGTTTCTGTGCAGCAATAATTCCATCATCTACGTATATTGCCACAATAAGTTTAAAATTCTTATCATTGCTTAGAAATACACATTCATCAGCAGTACTACTTTTAAGATTATATCTTTTTAAGACGTGGACAACGTGGAGCCTGTTTCAATCCATACAAACTTCTATTCAGTTTACAAACCATATTCGAACTATCTTCAAAACCAGCAGGTTGATTCATGTAAATCTCTTCATTTAAATAACCGTACAAGAACGCAGTTTTTACGTCAAATTGCATCAATTTTAACTTTTGTTTTGCTGCAACTGCTGATGGTAATGCGATCAAAGTCCAAGTATTATTCTTCTTTAGTGATTCTACTTCTTCTTCCATGGCTTGCTTCCACTCTTTAGCATGCTTGCTTGTAACTGCTTCTTGGAAAGTAATAGGTTCACAGTCTTCTGCTATTAAAGCAATACTTTCAGCTAAACTTGCGTATCTATCGGACTGTCTTAACGCATCCCTATTTCTCAAATTGTATCTTGTTTCGGTTTCTTCATTTTCTTCAAAATTTTCAGGTTCTGTTAACTTTGTAACTTCTTCTACTCTCTCATATTTGTTTTCTTTATGGTCAGCTTCTTCAATGTCACATTTTCTTTCTTCTTCTAAAATTATTTCTTTTGCAAAAACTACATCTCTACTTACATCAATGATATTCTCCGTTGGAAACCATACTCTGTATGCTTTTACATTTTCCTTATATCCCACAAATACTCCCTTTTTACTTTTAGCATCGAATTTCTTACGTTTTTCTTTAGGAATGTGGACAAATACTTCAGTTCCAAATACTTTCAAGTGACTGATTTTTGGTTTCTCACCATACCATAGTTCATAAGGCGTTGAATGAAACCTTGAGCTCTCTCCTGTTCTATTTATTACGTAAACTGCCGTATTAACTGCTTCAGCCCATAGCTTCAGTGGAAGACCTTTAGAGTAAAGTAGTGTTCTTGCAGATTCAACAATGGTCCGCATATCTCTTTCTGCGACACCATTTTGTTGTGGTGAATATGGCACTGTCAACTGATGACGTATACCACGAAATTTTAGAATGCTATCAACGTTCTTGTTTACAAATTCACCTCCATTGTCCGACCTAATGACTTTCACTTCAGATCCTGTGACATTTTTGACAACTGTCAGATATTCAACCAATTTTTCTTTTACTTCGCTTTTGTTACGCAAAAAGTAGACATGTCTAAAACTTGAAAAATCATCTTTAAATAAGAGAAAATAATACGAACCTCCAAGTGAGACATTTTGCATAGGACCACACAAATCTGCATGTATCAATTGACCACATTTTTCTGTTTTTGTCAAACTAGAATGAAAGGGTTGGCGATGTTGCTTTCCATACATGCATGCTTCACAAAATATGTTTTTATTCAAATCTGGTACATTCACGTTCAAATTTTGTAGAACTTTTCTTACATGACTAACATTCTGATGACCTAAGCGTTCATGCCAAAGTTGCAGTGATTCCTTAACAACGACATTCGTTTCAGATTTTCCTTCAGGTAAAATAACTTTAAACAGAAGTTGATATAAACGCTTGTTTCGTACTCCCACTGCTACAATACGACCATTACTTTTAATGTGACATTTCTTCTCATCAGAATATAATGTATATCCTTTATCCAAAGCTGTACCAGTTGAAAACAGATTCAATTTAATTTCCGGAACGAACAATACATTTTTTAAAAGTTTCTCCGTCCATTTACCTTCTGCAAATGCCGAAATTCTTATGTCACCTTTACCATGAGCACTTATTTTTGACCCATTTCCAATTCTGACAGGTATCGGACTGTCAAAGGGAACATAATTATCAAACCACTCGGACCTTTTCGACATATGATCGCTGGCTCCTGAATCCATAAACCACATATCCTCTTCATGATCTTCAGCTAACATGGCGTCCAAAATAAAAGCTTCTTTTTCTGAAGTTGAAGCATGAATATTGGTATTTCCTCTATCTTCTCCATTTTCTTCTTTCTGTTTCCTATTTCTACATTCTCTTTTCCGATGACCTTGTTTATTACAATAAAAGCATTTTCCTGGTTTCTTATTTTTGTACTTATTGAAAATTTTCTTGTTTTCTTCTTGCTTTCTTCCTGTCTTCATCGTCAAAGCATTTACTGATTCTTCATTTTTAACTTGACCACTAATTCGTGCCTCTTCTATTAATAACCTTGTTGTGAGATTACTAATATTTTTCTTCTCCTCTGGCATTGACTCCCATGCACGATGAAAATGATTATAACTCGCCAGTAATGTCATTAAAATTTTTGTTATCATCATTGACTGTGATATTGGTTCACCCAGCTGCTTAAGCTGATGTCCTATTTCTTCTAACTTGGAAATATGCAAGGCAATGTTATCATTTGGATCCATAACGTACCTGTAGAATTTTTGTTGCACCAGATGTAAACTTGCATCAGATTTTTGTTCGAAAACACTGTGCAATTTTTCCCACATCTCTTTTGCAGTTTCACAGGTCATTATATATAATAGCGGCTGACGATCCACCGTTGACACTATTATTTTCTGAGCTTTACTATCCGCTCGCACCCACTTTTGAAGTTCCATATCAAAAGTCCTTCTGCCTTTAGCATCAGTGTCATAACTTGACATTACAGGTTTTTCAAATTCTCTACTCACTACTCCAAATAAGTCGCTGGATTTTAAGTGTACCTTTATCACAAATTTCCACTGCGCCCAATTGTTCTCATTTTTCAGTTTATCAGTTTTCAAAAGTTCACTATCCATTACCTTTACTTAATGTTTTCTTAACAAATTTACTATCTTCGGCGATAACTGGGCCCGTAACCTGTTGAAATCTTTGTCCAGTGGCAGATAGTAAAAGAGTAAAAATTGAAATATGCCGAGAAGAAGATTCTGTTGTAAACTTTTATTAACAGTGTTTACATCTATATTTCTTCATTTTTTTATTTCATTGCTAACTACAATTAATATCTTAACACATACAAAATTTTGTATTCAGAAATATTTTCGATACGTGAATGCCCAGGGTGTTTCGCCTCTCCTAGTTTCATTGAAAATTAAAAGGGACGCGTCGGTCGTGCAGCTAATTAAATAATAAGCTCATCTCTCCCCGCAGTCCCAATCCGCATACAAATCGGCGACTTGAACCCGCCGTAACCTGCTAATATCCTCAAATTCGCTCATTATTTTCAAGCCCCCTCCCCCTGGGGGGGGGGATCATGTACGTTCGCCCGAAAGCCAGACGCCAGCTTTCATCAACCGGGATCAGAGTTAAGTAAAAGCGAAAAACCGACTCCCTTATGAACTGAACGCGTCGCCGCGCGCTGCCCGTTGGATACATGACTTCCCCCTTAATCTGGCAGGACGTGGGCGACGATAAATTACAGGTAAATTCATTGCTCACGGGGACGTTTCCAGCTTCCTGCACTTCTGAGGATTTTAATTTTTTTTTTAACTGAATTCTGCGCTCGTATAATGAAAGGGTTTTGCATAGCTTACGAAAAAAGCTCGGGGGTGGCCCGGGATAATTTGAAAGTGAACCGTGACTATGTATGTAAAAACAAACGTTGAAAATCATCGCGCTCCGATAAGTCGTCTTAGGCTCGCGAGTCATCGGGCTTAAGAACCCCGATTAAGCATCATAATCAGACCCACGACGACTTTCTTAATTTTATCAGTAATGACGAATAGTGAAAGGCGCATCCAGAAATAGGTTAAGGGCCGCCGCAGATAAGACTCGCCCATGAACGTAAAACTGTTGGGGCATGTAGGTTTGAATACACAATCCGGGACCGTTGGGTTCGGAGATATTTCGTTTGCCAAGCAAACACGATATTGCAGGTCGTTAAGGACCCACCGAGAAGTGAAAGAGCAATTTCTCAAGCGCGAAGTAATCCCCGACCGGCGGCGTCTGGTTTTTTATGGTTTAATCTCCTGTGACAAATTGCAATTATCGAGTTTCCGCGCGAGACGTCTCATAAATTATACAAATTGTTATTTCCTTTCGAAAAATATATCCCTTTTTCTATATATTTTACACGTACGGGGCGAATTCCACTGCGTACTTCTCCAAAATATTAATAATACTTGGGGGGGCATGGTTGATTTTATTTTTCAATTCAATTTTCTTGCCTAATCAACTTGAATAGCTACCACCAGATGGCATTGTCTTTGTTTTCGTCACGCTCGCGCTGTTGATTTGCTTGATGTGAGGTGTCCGCCCCGATAAGAAACATAATTTTCCTTTTCCCGGATGATTTTATTTAATAACAGAAAACGACACTTTACAGTTAAAATAATAATAATAATAATAATAATAATATTTATTAATTCTACAAGTAGAATAAGTCAAAATTCCATACAATACCATGTTTACATAATTACTTAAAGCTATCCAAAAATTCTTTTACAGTATAAAACATATCTTTTAACAAAATATTTTTGACTTCGGATTTAAAACATACATAGTTTAAATCTTTTAGATTCGATGGTAGAGCATTATAAAGCTTTATACCAGTATTGACAGGTCCATTGTAGGTTATAGCCAAGTTGTACAGTTTAGGAAGAATGATATTATGACGGGTACTATAAGGATGAATGGTTCTATTATCCAGATTATTTCGATTTGAATGGACATAGCACACAAGCTGCAGAATATATAAACAAGCCAAGGGCAGAATTTTGAGTTTAACGAAGATTGGTCGACAGGAATCTCTAAACGAAGTGCCTGTCATACAACGTAATAGTCTTTTTTGGTCAAGAAAAACAGTGTTAAAGGCAGAAGAACCACCCCAAAACATAAGGCAGTAGGAAAGTCTGGACTGTACATCTGAAAAGTACGTTGCCCTCAGCACGGAGACATCAGTGACACTACGCAACATACGGAATTGAAAGGCAAAAGTGCTCAATTTAGAAACTAGTTGTCTCGCATGATCATCCCAAGTAAGAATATCTGACAATTGTAGCCCCAGAAAAGGTGTAGTACTTGCGAAATGCACTAAATTATTTCCGACGTTAAGTCCACCAGACTCGTTAATTCGTCTTTGCCGTGTATGGAAAAACATAGCCTTTGTCTTTGAAAAATTCAAGAAAAGTTTGTTAGCACAGAACCAAGAATACATACGCTGAGCCAATGAGCTTGCAAGTTGGCGGGCAGCTGTTTCCGAGTGGCTTGAAGCAATAAAAGAGGTGTCATCAGCATACATTACAATAACAAAATCACTCAAAAAGTTTATAATGTCATTGACATAGATCGTGAAAAGTAGAGGACCCAGGATAGAGCCCTGGGGTACTCCTATGGTAACTGGTAACGGACCAGGTCTATATTTAAGTCGAGAATTGCTTTCTGTAAAGCTAACTTCCACCAGCTGGAACCTATCACTTAAGTAGGACAAAAACCACTGAGCGACGTGTCCTCTGATGCCATATAAATTTAATTTTTCCAAAAGGCGAACATGCGATACACAATCAAACGCCTTAGAAAGGTCGCAAAAGATACCAACAGGGTGTTGTTTATCATTGATTAAATTAAGCACTTCATTATAGAATTCGAAGATGGCCGTCGTGGTAGAATGACCACTCCGAAAACCATGTTGTGAAGGAGAGATTACATTGTATTTGTTCAGAAATGATTCCAATCTGACAAACATCGCATACTCAAATATTTTAGATATATTGGAGATGAGAGATATTGGGCGGTAATTAGTCAAATTTGAGGTACTACCTTTCTTATGTATAGGTCTCACAATCGCAGTCTTGAAGCAGTTTGGGAAAACACCAGTTCGGAGGGATAGATTTACCAGGTAGGCAATAGGTTTTATAAGTTCATGTCTAAACTGTTTTATTATAGTAGAGGGTATACCGTCAATGCCAGAAGAGAATTTGCTTTTAAGTTTGGAACAGATATTTAATAATTCAGTTTCGGAAAATTCAATCAGAGCCATACTGTGTGGATTGGTTTGAATACATTTGGAAGTGTCAACCGATACCTTCGGAATTCTATTAACGATATCATTGGGGATGGATTCAAAGTATTCATTGAATTTATTAGCGATGAGAATAGGATCACTAACGGTCTGATTATTAATATGTATACTAGGCATAACGTCTTGAGAAGTAGTATCTCTGTTTGATAGTTGATTTATAATGTGCCAAGAAGTTTTAGACTTATTTGAAGAACTAGCTAATAGATTATTGTAGTACTCCTTCTTCGAATTGTTGCATAAATGTCTATAGGCTTCCTTCCGATAATTATATCCATCACATAAAACAGGATACTGATTCTTAAGCACAAATAAATCATTCAAATTGGTACGAGCAGTTTTAATTTCCTCAGTCATCCAAGGATTACATAGCGGATGTGTTACAGCTTTTACGTGATCTGAATTAGTACTCCTAGTTTTCTTATCATCTTCGCTAATATTTTGGTCCGATGTTTTCCGTTTTTCTTTCAAGAGTTGGTTTTTATTTTCAGACTTCTTGCATTGTGGGAGGTCAGTATTGTTTGGCATTACTTTTTTGTTTACCATGACCTGGGCATCTTTTTGTAAGATGTCTCGTTGAGTTGTTTCCAAAACATTGCGTGTAGCGATCTCTGTAGGCTTTGTTGTGAAATTTTGTACAGTTACCTGTTTATTAATTTGATTTCTTAAGCTGTTTACTTCTTCTGCAAGGTTCTTGTTATCACATCGTAATTTTTCAATTTCCGAATTCAATACTTTAATTACCGTACCAGTAATCTCTTGTACTGCCTTACCAACTCTGTCATCAATAAATTCCATTAATGATACCATACTGGGTCCATCATACGTCCAGGCAGGTGTAGAACAGGTTAGATCCTCCTTACAACCATTACAAGACCATTCCTTGATTGAGCCACTTTCTTTTAACTCAGTAAATTTGTCAATAGTGAGATTTACACAACCGATATGAAAATTCTTATTACATTTACCTCGGCACGCTATGTAATCATCATAACGCCCGATATTTTTATTACACACAACACATTCGATCGCCATATTGCGATTATTATAAAATAATAATAAGAATAGAAACAATTTATTAAGTAATAAATACACAAGGCACAGAAGTGGTAAGCAGAATCGTCTCGCTTCTAAACCTGCAGAAATATTGATTTTGTTAAAATGGGGGGCGCGAGGATATAATCACGTTCAAATCACTCCGCAAAATCCAGCGAAAGGATCGTAGGGGCAAGGGGAAGGAAAATTTTAGCCCCGAGAAGTCGTCTCAGGTCCGAGAATCATCGGCTCTAAGAATCCTGATTAAGCATCGTAATCATGACTGCGACGACTATTTTTTTTTTTCACTTTCACAACACAGTTAACACTTATTGTACTTAACCTATTTTGCACATCTCTTCTTGAAGTTAAGGAGTCGAAAATTGAACGGAGAAGGTTCTTTTCCATCAAGAAAACGAAGGGTATTTTTCAAGGATGAAATACTCAGAAAGAAATTCGAGTTATTGTTTAAAAAAAAAAAACTGCTGTTTTCTAACTATCTTCGTGTATGTCATCGGATGATGCTAGACTAAGGGTATAGCCAAAAACAGTATGAAGTTTGACAAAATTGACGCGGGTGTACCGGCGGAATCTCTTTAGACTCTCTACATTTTCCTAGAATTTTTAAACTAGTTTCTGTATTATGTTTACTGCCACACAGTAACGCTTGCGCCCAAAGAATTTTTACCACAGATAACTTAAACAAAGCAAAACAAAAAAAAAACTCAAGGACTCTTTATTCTAGATAAAAATGGCAAACATATTCTCTTCTGACGTTAATAATTATATCATCAATTCTTCTGATATATAATTTTAAGTTTGGAATGAAAAACAGATGAAATTTGCAACAGGTAACGTTTTTAAATATTTGCACTACTACATAATATTATTCGTACCTGTTCTGATCTATCATGACAGTCTCCGGACGCGGACGTACGAATTGAAAGAAACTTGTTCATTGGCTCTTAGAGCTGTATGGCTTCAAACCGATCTATTTAGACCTCGGTTCATGTAGCGCATACCAATATCATTTTTCAGTTCACTAATGAGTTGCACAAGTGGAGGTAATTATCGTTTGAATTTAATTTCGACCTCGGTCCGTGTTTTGAGAAAAACTCGTTCATTGGTCTTAAAAAATTGTGTACCTTCAAACCGTGTTACCACCGTGTCGTAGACGATTGGCGGAAGGCCGGTGAATTGACGGACCGATTGCCCGGTTCCTCGGCGATTCCGTATCGTCCGGACGGCGCTCCTCGAAACCCGGAAGCGGATCCTGGGGTGTCCGGCTAGCTCCGCGCTTCTCCGAGTGAGGGACAATAATGGTGAACACTAAGTTAGCAGATAAAAAAAACACATATATTGAATGAATATACAGTTAACGAAAACACGATCGATTCTGCCGTCGAGCAGAGTTTCAATCCGTGTTAATTGTCAGGAATTAAGGTAGGAAGGTAAGGAGCGTTGGGGACGGCCTCGATCTGCCTACTCCGTCCCGTCAATGATCCCGGAGGATCTAAGAGCGAGTGAACGGACGCGGGCCCTTTTATTCGGTCGACCGAGGGTGTTTCCTGGAACCGGCTCGGTCGGGTGTCCGCTTCTGACGTCATAATCCCCTGAGTCACTTGGGGTTGAAAAGTTTAAACAAAGAAAACTTTTTTATTTTCCCGCTGACCCAGGGTTTTCTTTATGTTATTGGATAGCGCTTTTCGCGAGCTTTAATTTGAGGTCGCGCACGGCGAAATCCGACGGGCGGAAACGCCTGAAATTGCAACGGAAGCGCGGGAGTGCTTCCGGTCGCGTAACAATTTTTTTAGCGGTAGGATCGGGATTAAATTTGGTAGGACTGTCTGGGATACTGCTCTGAATATTTTTACAAAGTTTCACGTCGATTTTACGATACAATTAAAAGTTATTCGAACTTGATTAAGCGCGGGCTGTGATTGGCTGACGTTTGTAAACTATTCTTTGTCTACAATTACAATGTAAATCGCAACGTGATGCTGCGAGCGATAAATTTGAAAACGTGTTATTAATTATGTGCCTAGCCGTTTCCGCATGATTCCAAATAATTAACCTACGATTGATACAATAATAAAATAACTAAAAAATTATAATAACTGAAAGTCCGCGGAACGGCGTTGGTAACAACCGATCTATTTAGACCTCGGTTCGTGTAGCGCACACCAATATCATTTTTCAGTTCACTAATGAGTTGCATAAGTAGAGGTAATTATCGATTGAATTTAATTTCGACCTCGGTCCGTGTTTTGAGAAAAACTCGTTCATTGGTCTTAAAAAATTGTGTACCTTCAAACCGATCTGTTTAGACCTCGGTTCGTGTACTGCATACCAATTGTTACCGTCACAAAGGCTCGACTTCTCCGCACCTATTACACACAGCACTCGCTCGGCGTACGCTCAGGGCGCTCCGTTCCATTGGCTAATGCCCGACTTGTTCATCGCCTTATCTTGAGGTTAAATTTAACTTCCGCTTCCAGCTTGGCCACCGCTATCAGCCAACTACGGTTGCAAAAGAACGAAAGTCAGTCAATCCTGTTTCACTCCATCCTTTTCTCCCCAAATTTTCTCAGTTATTGTAATCTTATTGGTGACAATATATCTTGTAACTCGTTTACTTCCATTCATCAAGAAAATCTCTGACTGCATCGCATTATCCTGAAACTGTAGTTACCCGACTTACCGTCCCGTAACACAATATCATTTTTTATTTCACTAATGAGTTGCATAAGCAGAGGTAATTATGAATTGAATTTCTTTTCGACCTCGGTCCGTGTATTGAGAAAGACTCGTTCATTGGTCCTAAAAAACTTTGTATGTCTTCAAACCGATCTGTTCAGACCTCGGTTCGTGTAGTGCATACCAATCTCTGTTTTGATTTCAGTAATGAATCGCATAAGTGGAGGTAATTTGGAATTGAATTTCCTTTCGACCTCGGTCCATGTATTGAGAAAAACTCGTTCATTGGTCTTCAAAAACTGTGCACCTTCAAACCGATCTGTTTAGATCTCGGTTCGTGTAATGCATACCAATATCAATTTTTATTTCGCCAATGAGTTGCATAAGTGGAGGTAATTATGAATTGAATATCCTTTCGACCTCGGTCCGTGTATTGAGAAAGACTCGTTCATTGGTCCTAAAAAACTGTGTGTCTTCAAACCGATCTGTTCAGACCTCGGTTCGTGTAGTGCATACCAATCTCTGTTTTGATTTCAGTAATGAATCGCATAAGTGGAGGTAATTATGAATTGAATTTCCTTTAGACCTCGGTCCGTGTATTGAGAAAAACTCGTTCATTGGTCTTCAAAAACTGTGCACCTTCAAACCGATCTGTTTAGATTTCGGTTCGTGAAATGCATACCAATATCATTTTTTATTTCGCCAATGAGTTGCATAAGTGGAGGTAATTATGAATTGAATATCCTTTCGACCTCGGTCCGTGTATTGAGAAAAACTCGTCCATTGATCCTAAAACTGTGTGCCTTCAAGCCGATCTATTTAGACCTCGGTTCGTGTAATGCATACCGCTGTCATATCGCTAATGAGTTGCATAAGTCGAGGATTCGACGTCGTGGAGATACTTATAGAGATATTATTTTCATCGAGGGAGTATAAAAGAGGAGCTACAAAGCTCAATCACATCAACGTCCTCTATGTGCGCACCTTAAATCATAAACAGTAAAAATCTTCAATTGTTTCGAAGGGCTCGTGCGTCTACTATCTTTTCTTTTTCTGTACTTTTAAAATAACTTTTTATTTTATTTCTAGGAATCATGATCTGGATCTTCAATTGTTTTCAAAGGAGTCACGTCTCTCCTATTGTTATTATTACTTTCTGTACTGTAAAAATAACTCTTTTTACTTTCAAGAGATGGCGTTAGACGTTAGAAGCTCGATGATCTCGATCCTCGATTGTTCCGAAGCTGCCACGCCTTCTCTATTATTATTTGGAAAGACAATAATAAGTAGACTTACATGGTTTACACTACCAAACTAGAATGACACTCTAATGACGCTCTACAGAATGAGTATTTATATGGTTCCTCTTTAGAAGGTTTTTCTAGGAAGGCTTTATGTAACTCTGTCGTGACATATGATTCATCGCAAAATCGTAGATGAATAAGACGCACCGTAAAAGCGCCTGATGTATTTATTTATGTTATATATCATAAATAGGAAATTGTACAATTGAAAACAATTTGAAACAGGTTTACTTTTTCCTTTTTACTTGTCATGTGGCGTCAGCCCCGATAAAAAGTAAAATTTTCTTGAAATTGTTTACGCCGAACACAACAAGACCCCTATTGTGTCATCCCCGATAAGAAAAACAATTATCTTCAAATTGTTTGCCGTTAGATCACGTTCTCACGTCTTCCTAAGAAAATAGACTACAGTTCACTTGTTACAGAAGCTTTCTGAAAGGATTCCGCTTACGTACAATCGAGTTCAACGCTAAGACCCTCAATTGTACCCAATTCCTCCGAACAATCGATCCGTGTTCCCCCTTTTCTTTTTCGCCTAACCTAAAAGCGGAATCTTACGATGATTGATTGCTCGTTATTAATCGCCGGGAAGTTTAAGTGCTCGGAGGCATTGTTGTCAGAAGTATTTGCTAGAGGGAGTCCGTTTCATTTCGCTTCCGAGTTAATCCCGCGCTTAATTTACGGACAGACGGAAGGTATTTTCATTCAAGACGTCGCTCGCGTCAGTTTCAACTCGCCCCCCCCCCCACGCCTGCCTCACTTTGCGCCGGTTTATTTAATTAAGAAGGAAAGAGAAGATTTTGCAACACAACCATTGCCATATATGTCTGATGATAATAATTGCTTCGAATAAAGAATCATTACGTAATTTGTATGGCTTAGAAATGTTTATTAAATAATTATTATGTTGTGTTTTAATTTCGATAAATTTTAGAACTGTGCCTTTTTTTGTAGGTATGGTGCCAAGCCGTGTTCCTCTTCAGCAGGTACTTCATGTTAACCAACTATATGTGGATGTTCTGCGAAGCGCTCTACCTCCATTTATCCCTGGTGGTGGTCTTCGTGAGGGACGAAGTCGCAATGAGGTGGTTCCTCGGGATCGGATGGGGCGCGTCATTCCTCATAATGTTAATCTACGCACTCTATAGGCTGTTAGACCTCAAAGATACAAACATGTGAGTAACTTATTATTATTATTATTATTAGAACAACTCTGTTCTTTTCATTTCCTCTCCTGTACCCTTTCGATGGGGTTTGGGTCGCATAGAATTACAATTCAGTCAAAATTCTATCAAGAAACATTGCAAAGCCATACAAATTACTCCCATTGCTTCTTCTGAGCCATACAGTAGTTCCATAACCATACGTTTTGGTTCCTCTGAGCCATACAGCAGTTCCATAACCATACATAGTACCATCTGTTCTTTTTATTTCCTGTCCTGTACCCTTTCGATGGGGTTTGGGACGTATAGAATTACAATTCAGTCAAAATTCTATCAAGAAACATTGCAAAGCCTTACAAATTGCTCCCTTCTGTGAACCACACAGTAGTTCCATGTGCTCACTTTATTTGCAGTCCCATATCCTTTCGACGATAGCGTCGAGTCGGCATCATTGCTGAACCATACAAATCTCTCCTTACAACACTTATAGTTGCATTCTACAAAATTAATTTTTTTTTTCAGGTGTTGGATGAACGAGTTTTCCTTCGCCCAGTGGATCCTGACCGTCCCAGTCTGCATTTCCCTTTTAGCGTCTCTCAGTGAGTGCTTACGCTTTATAATTAAAATTTCTTTTAAGGTTTCGCATGTCACAAACAAATTTTAAAATGTGAAATGCCTACCGATTGTTTCATTGAAACTTGCGAGAAAAAGGGGCGGAGACAAGCTGCGTCGTGCGAGTCAGCCACGCCTAGCTAGTTTCATTTAATATTAAAAAATATATTTTGTTACGGTATAAATCGAATCAAGGGGCATAGCGTAGCTTAAATATTATATTAAACATAAATAAATACAGACAAACATAATTGTAGCTAGTTTCATTTAATATTAAAAAATATATTTTGTTACGGTATAAATCGAAACAAGGGGCATAGCGTAGCTTAAATATTATATTAAACATAAATAAATACAGACAAACATAATTGTACAAAGTTCAACTTACCCTAACAGCACACTTTAACAAAAAGAGCTTACATCATGCTCTGATAGCAACTAGTTTAAGATCTTATCATTTTATGCAGATCGTGGGGTTTTTATAGGAAGTGCAACTCGAGCACTTTAACAAAAAGAGCCTACATCATGCTCTGATAGCAACTAGTTTAAGATCTTATCATTTTATGCAGATCGTGGGGTTTTTATAGGAAGTACAACTCGAGCAATTCCGAATTCTAACGAAACCGGAAAGATTACAAGAAAACTTAAATACGTTCCAACGTGTTCAAGGTTTTTTCACGCAGGTGTCAAGGTTCCGTTGTTTACGTTGACGATTTTCTCTTATCTCAAGTTTGCTAAATAAATCCAATGCATGAATTTACTTGCATCTTGTCACAATATATTTTTTATCTTTTGTTTTCAGTATTCCTCATAAACGTCCTCAGAGTCATCCTCAACGTAATGCACCCCAGGTCGACCGATCCTGCTAGTATCGGGGTCAGAAGGGCGGCGAGGGCGGCGGTCATCCTCATCCCCTTATTCGGTCTGCACTACCTGTTGCTGCCGTTCAGGCCCACCGACAGGGGTCCTTACGAACGCCTCTACGAGTACGTTTCCGTCACCATCACGTCTCTACAGGTATGACGATGGTTTTTAAAAATGAAAATCGCTTGGATGATTTTAATCAAATGCACTGTGTACTTCTACGTTTTGAATTTTAAAAATTTCCGCACGAGCACCTAATGATGGCCTCTGATGATTAATCTCCACGATGCGATGACGTCACCGGTGGAAAACTTTGCGCAAAATTTGATTGGTCCTCGAGCGCGCGCGGCCTTACTATTAGCACTTTCATTAAAACTACGCGATCGCGTTACGGCCTAATTTGTTTGCGCGCAAACATAATTTGCGAAATAGGCAAGCTCATTGATCACTCGCGCCCTAATAAATATTTTCGACATTAAATAGTTTGCCACCCAAAAAAAAAATGCGGTTCGAGTCCAACAGTTTCACGATGATAAATGAACGTCGTCAATTAATTTGTTAATGTTTAGTTATGTTCATTTTTAGAAAGCTCATGCGTCTTTTTTTTTCTCAGGGGCTGTGCGTATCATGCCTCTTTTGTTTCGCCAACCATGACGTCCACCAGGCCATCCGCGCCTACATCCACCGCCAAATGCACTCGTCCCGTTGGAGCAACTACTACTACACCGGCGGTATAGATAGCGCTGGCGTGTACGTCATCAACGCCAACAGCAACAGTAACACCAACAACCTGGCGCTCATATGACAAAAGCGCAAGCCCACTTCTTCCGTGAGAACCACGGAGATACACGTGAAGAACCTGGACAAGCCAACCGAGGACATCAGCGAGATGTTCTAAGGGACACGGTTCGTTTCGAGAGGAACGAGGATTTTGTTTCGACAAGAGTCGATGCCGCCGGGAGGAGTTTAACGTTAACGTAAATTTAAATAAATTCAATGTCTAACATCACTTAAGGTTAAGGATCATAGTCGATGTTAACACTTAAATGTTCCAGTATCACCAAGTAATTTACATTATAACATTCGATGTGATGCAGATCAACTTGTATTTATCATAAGGTGGACAAGTACAAAATAAATATTATGGCTAAAGCGCTTTTTTCTGTGGGGCGCGGCGTCAGTGCGGAATGGGGGTGGGTGGAAGAGGAGATTGACTTGCAACGTTGCGACTTTCTATTTTTTAACATCCGTAATGAGCGAATTTACGAGGTCGATCGTGTTTACGCCCCGCGTCGCCGCTTCATAAAACCAAAGAGTTACGCCAACAGATGAAAACAAAAATAAATGAACCGAGCGCGCGAGCGAGAGGTTTATGTGTCGTAAAGACGCCGGAGATTGAACGGGGCACGTGTAATCTTACCTTGCCAGATACTTAACACCCCCCCCCCCTTTCGTCAGTTTAAAGCAAATTCAGTTTTGCTACTTCGTTCTTTTTTTTGGGGAGGAGCTATTTCACTTTTGCTGATTGAATTGGAACGAGGGTGTAGACACCGCACCGAAGTCTGGAGGGAGACGCTAAAGGTGGCAGCACTTGTCCGAGAGGACTTTTCAAAATGTAAACTCTTACTCTTATTGCGACGAACATCATCCGAGCGACACGATACAGCTGTTACGAACCTCGAGGGAAGTACTGGATTCGACTTGAATGGGCGGCGTGCTAAGAAGAAACAAAGGAATGGACAATTGCGCGCCCCCCACCGACGAATACATTACGTTACGGGTGATGTCGTTTTACCCCTCTTAGAGACGCCGGACAGACAGACATTAGAATATCTGCTCGTCGGTTATAATCTAATCGCGACGTAAGGATCCGACAAGCCGTACAAAAATTCACCATTTTAAAATTGGAAAAGAAATCGCAAAACTTAAACAAAAGAGACCTATTTACTATTTTAAAGTTGTAACAAAATATTGTTACGGTAATATTTGAAGTAACATGGAATTAGGGACGTAGCTTAATATAACAAAACATTTATTATCAACTAATTAATTAACAATCATTACAACTTACATTTTGTGTATTGGAGCACTAAAAAGACAACTAGTCTACATGACACTCTGAAGAGATTGGTTCTAACACTCTCTTTAGCGTTTGCGCTAGCGGCTTTTTATAGGGGTTTTGTGACGTCAATTGTCGCCTTGAAAGTTGTACATACATGTGTAATTCCTGTAGATGAATCATAGTTTTTGCACACGACCCTCTGTGCAGGTGGTCCGTTTCCTGCACTTCGGGTGAGTCATACGTTACATAATTTCGACGAATGCAACTTTTGTTTATATTATCTCTCCATGTTTACGTTATGGCCGACTGCATTTTCGCGGTGCTCTTATCCTAGTTACAATATGTCATACTGGGCTGAGTTGGAACTGCAACACGACCCAGCTGCAAGCCTCGAGGAAAACGCTGAAATCAGCAAGTAAACGCGAGTGCGTGCACGCCTGCATTCGACTTGAGTGGGCCGCGTGCTAAGAAAAAACAAATGAACCGAACAACTGCACTCTTTCTACCGACAAATACATTTCATTCGGGAGTTATGGAATGAAAACATTTGGAATTTGAATATCATTTTACCCCTCTTAGAGATGTCCTAATAAAAAAGAAGCAAACGAAATGGACGCCCCCTACCGACGAATACATTTCATGCGGAAGCTACGGCGCTGGATGGAAATATTTTGAATTTGAGTCTTACAGGTGATGTCATGTTTACCCCTCTTAGAGACGCCTCGACCTCCAAAAATAGTCAGTTCCCTTCACGTTAATCATTATTTCGAAGCTCGAGCCGTCGCTTTACCCTGCCATCGCCTCCATGACTCGGGAGTACCATAGACCGATAGATTTGAGCGTTCTCTTTCATATTTTGCAAGAAATTCGGTTATGCAACATTTCAATAAAAAGTTATGTGCATTTATCGTTGACGCTGCGCGGTCTCTCAGTGGTGAGAGAGCGCCCTCCAACGGCGGACAGGTTTGCCAATGACGTAATTCGGCAACGGTGTTGCGTCACCAAGTAGCGTCGTGTTGAAAGGTCAGACTTATTCGTTTCACAACCCGATTTCGGCCTTTTCTCTCACCCAAAGGGATGTCGGATAACACACGGAGGTAGAACCACCACTAGTAGAAGAGAGAGACACGCGTTATCCACGGAACGTTCGCGCAAAATGGCCAACTGTTACTTACCCCAGAAACAGGGTTTAGAAAAGCTTAAAAATGAGCTTCGATTCACTCGGCGTGCTGTTAACAAATCTCGGAGGAGATTCCGTTTCAGGTTTCAATCACAAAATCCACATGTGAGAAACACAACGCGTTTAATCACCAACACAAACAAAAGGTCAGCACGCCGCGAGCGCTATTGAAAGAATGACCGCGAGCCGAGGGCGGAGTTCTCTCCAACTATGCGCCGAGACGAGGGTCGTTACGAATGAAATCAGTTTTAGCCGGACAACAGAGTGAAATGGGACAAAATCCACATGTGAGAAACACAACGCGTTTAATCACCAACACAAACAAAAGGTCAGCACGCCACGAGCGCTATTGAAAGAATGATCGTGAAGCCGAGGGCGGACTTCTCTCCAACTATGAGCTGAGATGGGGGTCGTTACGAATGAAATCAGTTTTAGCCGGGCGACAGAGTGAAATGGGACTAAATAACAGCGTATGGTCTAGTGGCGTAATATTGAGAAATGTGGCGAAAGTCACGTACGCATACTGAAGTTTGGCTTCCCGCACTGCCAATTATTATGAATAACTCAAATGAATTTTTCAACCGTAACGAGATGGCGCCGCTTTTTTCAGAGATGCATTGAATAGCGACGCATTTGTATAACTTAATTAATAAGGTATTGGGGCGCAAATCAAGATTATGAATAAAAAAATCAGCTGTACCGAAGTTCGGAAGACAACGATTGTTTGCGATTTCAAGAGATCCACGAGATCCACATACGGTCCTTTATTCAGTTTTTTATCGTTAAGGACATGTAATTATGTTTGACAGTATAAAAAACAATTTCGTATTTGCATGTATTATTATTCATAAAGAATAAATAATGTTTATTAAAGAAACGGTGCTTTCAAGTACATAAAGGAATCTAGACCATCGTGCTGCAATAACAAACAAAAAATACAGTCCACCGAAGATTTAAAAAGCCCACAATTACGAACATATTTTGGTCCATACGAGCCGGATTTGAACAACAGAAAAGAACAATTTTTAAGCATTTGGTTTATTTGCGAAAAATAAATCATCACCGAATCTACAATTAAAAGTTTGAAGCTCAAGCGCACTGCATTAAAATCAGGATTGACAAGATTTTCAAATTTCCTGAAAACCGGCCCTGAAATCGCTCAAATTCATATGCGAAGGGAATATATTGTTACGGTAATATTTGAAGTAACATGGAATTAGGGACGTAGCTTAATATAACAAAACATTTATTATCAACAAATTAACTAACAATCATTTTACAACTTACATTTTGTGTATTGGGGCACTAAAAAGACAACTAGTCTACATGACACTCTGAAGAGATTGGTTCTAATACTAACTCTAGCGTTCACTCTATCGGCTTTTTATAGGGGTTTTGTTTCCGGGGTGTGACGTCAATTGTTGCCTTGAAATGTGATTCCGCGCTGGATTTGTGCCTGTAGATGAATCATAGTTTTTGCACACGACCCGCTGTGCAGGTGGTCTGTCTTCTGCAGCTGCATCTCGGATGAGTCATACGACGGAGGCATCTTTTGTTTACGTTATCGTTTTTATGTTTACTTGACTTAATCAGCTGTACATCTTTGCTGGTTCTCTTATCCTAGTTACAATATGAAATCAGCCTTGTCAACATTTACTGAAATTCAGTTAGAAATCCAATCTCGAAGACGAAAATAGCGAAATTGAACAATTTGAAACAGATTATTTTGAAATAATGTGTCGCGCTGAAAGACTCTTGCAAGAAAAGGGCTCAGAAACAAGCAATTCAACAGATTCCACAAGCAACGACAAGTCACAAGTAACCAATATACGACTTCTAAGGATCGACCTTCCCGAATTTTCTGGATCATATCAAAATTGGTTACCGTTTTATGACGTTTTTAGTTCATTAATCCACGACAACATCGAGATATCAGTAAAAAACAGAAATGTCACAATCGAAAGTTAACGCGCGGCCAAATATGTACGTGAAATTCTCCCCGATGATGAAGGCAATAAATCTACCTGTGGCGTTGATCACCATCGTCCTGAGGCGCTACATCGATAAGATCTTCGATTCAAAAATTCCATTACCTAAAATCTTCTTTGAAAGGAGAACTTAACTTTCCATTTTAAATCGTGGCCCCTTAAAATTATAAAAATAGGCAACACATTCCGCTTCCGTGCTTTTGGAAAACGCGAAGATATTTCTGATTTGATTGATGGGTTGCCTATTCTATAAAGTCTTCAGGAGTCACGATTTAAAAAGGGCACTCTGAATATAGACAATTTTAACTAGATGCGTTTTTATATCCTTTGTCTTTGGACCCCCAAAACCCATCTTCCTAGATTTTCTGTTTTCTTTTGTCTAGTTTTCTCCACACCCATCTTTCTTTCTCATTCACTATTCTCTTTTCGTTCGTTATAAGTTCAATATAATAAAAATTGCACCAAGAAGGAATAATTTTTTTTTTAATTTGGCTTTATTATGGAAAAATGATTTTTTTTTGTTAAGGCTTTCAAGGTTGTTGTCAAGGATGTAGACTTCACATCCGCACTGTCAAAGTGATCATCACTACGTACTTGTGACATTTCCTGTTTTATTTAACAGTATTTTAAGTTTATTCATAATAATTTAATACATTTTAGAGAGGCCTCGTTAATTTAGAGTGCAAACAAATATTTTCTGACGTTATTTATACGCTGTACCATACCTAATCGGGCTTTTATCCACTGACATGTTAGTACCTGATGTATAGTAGCGGACAATAAACTCCGAGCACACCATTTGTACAATGTAAACCTTACTTTAATAATTTTGACGTTTAGTACATATCCAAATTATCACTAGTAATTCTGACGTTTAATATAAATTTTACCGTTAAGTGTTTATTTTGTGTCTTGACAAACGCCTCATTTAAGTTCCGCTCAGAAAGTAAGATTATTGACTTTGCCAGATGAAGTTTGGACAGATAGAAGAGTTGCTGCGAAATGTTAGTTTATTCAGTTTGACATTTAAAATATCTTTTTTGCATTTGACAGAAACATAAACTAATAAAAGCCTAATATACGAAATTTGTGTAAATACGCGTGACGTGTCAAATTCTTGCCCGGATTTTATTGTCCGCTTCTGTACAAGCAGAGTATAAGAAATTATCCAGTAGCGTCACTTGAACGTCAGTGTCAAAAAAGCGGCCATATTGTTTGATACCCTTATGGAAATGTAATGTACTGTCGTGTTCAAACAAGTGTTGTACAGAATTTGTACTGTGTAAACTTGTATGTGCATTCATGAAGTCAAAAAATTGTACTAGTTGTTTTGTTACATATACGGTTTCTGGCAATAATAATATTATTGAACACAAAAATAGAAAAACCAACTGCCGCTCAAAAGCAACGATATTTAAAACGTAGTTGTACAACACCTTTTTGAACACAACTGTAATTTGCAAATCGGTAGGTATCAAACAAAATGGCGAATGTGACAGTTATACTCGAATGGCGCTACTGTGTAGATTCTTGTACTGTGGTGTAAGTAACTCAAAATCATGAATTTTTCTCAAATTTTGACACTGATGACTGACTGACTGATGTTAAGTAAACGGACTATAGTTACGGCAGTTATCTGAAGAAACGAGAATATGAAGTGTCACGTCGTCAATTTGACAGAAGTGAACTATCAATATGGAGCACTTGAAGTCGTCTTCTTGAAATTACTCGAAAACCTAATATAAAAAAGCTAAAGCGGCATGGAAATTACTAAAAAATGAGAATTCTATCTCTGTTCTTCCCGAATACTTCACTGATTTAGATAATTTTAATCGTAATAATGCTCAGGACATCAGTAATGCTTTTTGCAATTATTTTGTAAATTCAGTAAATGTATTGGTTGAACTCTTTTGAAGATATAATTACATACTATTGATTGCAATAGTTGTAGTCGATGGTGTTCTAACTGTTCCATTATGCAAACTAATTAATCAGTCTTTTAAGGAAGGTGTTGTACCATCTGTTCTCAAAACTTCTAAAGTTTTTCCTGTTCTGAAGAAGGATACTAAGAACGATTTAAGAAATTATAGACCTACATCAGTCTGTTTTCTAAAATTTTTGAAAAATGTTGGCCAGATTAATTAATTTTTTTGACATCAATAAAATTATTAGCAAAAATCAATTTGGTTTCAGAAGAGGATTATCAACTAATGATGCCCTATGTTTGGCGTATAATACCATCTTGCGGAACATTGAATATAAAGAAAAAGTCGTTGGTTTGTATTTTAATCTAACAAAATCTTTTGATACTGTGCATCACAAAACACTTCTACAAATTAAACCAGTAGGGTATACGCGATCATGCTGGAGACTGGATTGCTAGTTTTCTAAGCGACCGTTCTCATATTGTTAGGTGGTCAGTCACAGTATGATAAGTTGCTCAAATTCATCACGGTATTCCGCAGGGTAGTATCCTTGGACCATTTCTTTTCATTACTTACCTTAATGAGCTGCAGAAGTCATTCATGCGTTAGAAATATCGACTGATAACTAGTAGTGCTGGCAATGGATAACCGATTTTGGATATTTTGGATATTCGCGGTGTACAGCATGTCGCTCATGCAAATAGAGTTGCATAACTTGAATGTGAATCTAAATGAAAACTTTTTTTTATGCAACTCTATTTGCATGAGTGACATGCTGTACACCGCGAATATCCAAAATCGGTTATCCAAATGTTATGCAAATAGAGTTGCATAAAAAAAAAGTTTTCATTTAGATTCACATTCAAGTTATGCAACTCTATTTGCATGAGCGACATGCTGTACACCGCGAATATCCAAAATCGGTTATCCATTGCCAGCACTACTGATAACTACAATGAGGCTTGGGAAATGCTGAAAGAACGATACGACAATATTATTCAAGATCATGTCAAAGCAAGTTACAATTTACCGACATTAAATAAGGAACAATTAGTCAGTCTACGTCAAATTCTTAATGGATCATTGAAACATATTAGAGCACTTAATGCCCTCAAGCGTCCCACAGAATATTGGGACGATCTACTTGTACATCTCATCAGCACAAAATTGGATATCATAAAACTCTGAAGGAATGGGAAAACAGTCTAAAAACCACAAGCATACCTACATAAATGCCATACATTGGAAGCAATATCCAAATTAGAAAATCTTCATTGTACAAACAAGCAATCAAACAGTAAGGAAATTTCAAGATTAACTACATCACATGTCGTTTTACAAGATACTTTATATCCAATTTGCAAAGCCGAATTAATAAACCAATGCCAATTAATAAACGAATTCAAGAAACGAAAGCAAGGAACCTTTGCGTGAATTGTTTACGTCCCAATCATCTCTTCAAGCAATGCACTTCAGGTACATGCAAGATTTGTAACAAAAAAACACAATTCATTTCTGCATATAAATACAGAAGAACTTTCTCAAGCATCAACTACCACTTCTAGGAAGGCAGAGACAGCTTCCAAGGTCGTCTCCCACACATGTTCAAGTGTTGCGACACACATCATCCTTTCAACAGTCGTCCTCAATATACAAGATAACTCAACAGTGTCGAGCACTTTTGGACTCAGGATCACAATCGAATTTTATAACAAAAGCATTAGCTGAAAGACTACACTTAAAACAAGAAATACTTTAAATACCCATAGTAGGTATAAACAGTTCTTCTGGACAAACATTAAGCAAAGTTTCAAAATCAACGCATAATTCATTTTGCACAAAATTGCAATGTTTAGTTATTAAACGAATTTCTGAAAATATTCCACAAATGTCAATCAATCAATCACACTGACATTACAGTACCAAGGAACATAAGATTAGCGGATCCTAATTTTTATGTTTCAAATAAAATCGACATGTTGATTGGTGTCGAACTTGTTTGGAAAGTTTTATGCATCGGTCAGATAAGATCAACCGATTTTTCAAAAAATACAGTCCACCGAAGATTTAAAAAACCAACAATTACGAATATATTTTGAAGGGGGGAAATCCAAGAATTAACTAGAATTCAACAATGGCATCACGTTGCCACCACAGACAACCCAGCGGATATCTTATCAAGAGGTATCAAACCGTCTCAGCTTTTCGAGTGTCAATTATGGTGGAAAGGTCCAAAATGGTTATACAAAGACAAAGAATTTTGGCCATCGCCTTTCCTGTTCCTCAAGATCTACCAGAATTTCGTGAGTCTACTAATATTACAGTTTTCACCACAACTATTTCAACAGACTTAATAGAGAAATACTCTGATATCAACAAACTCATCCGTATAACTGCATATTGCATGAGTTTCAAACACAATTTATCTGTTGCTCTCAAACGCACACCAGATCAGAAAATATGTGGTTCTATTAACCATCTAGAGTTAGAAAAGGCCATAAAAATCCTTATCAAAACAGTTCAATCAGACTCTTTCGATGAAGAATTTGAATTTTTACGTAAGGGTAAACCATTACTATGTCAAAGTAAACTTCTTTCGCTAAACCCATTTCTGGACGAAGAGGGATTAATTAGAGTAGGAAGTCGACTTCAAAATTCACGTCTATCATTTTCAAGAAAATATCCAATAGTTCTTCTTCGATCCAACCACACTTTAACCAAATTAATCATCAGACGTGAACATATTAAACAACTTCATGGTGGCAATCAAACTACGCTGGCAGCTGTCCATACCAAATACTGGCCATTGCGAGGAAATAGTGCTGTTAGGCAAGTAATCAGAAACTGTGTGACGTTTTTTAGAGTAAAACCGATATCAACCCAACCTATGATGGGCAATCTACCAGCCATCAGAACTGACCTGGTCGGCCATTCATGAATACGGGTGTGGAGTATTGTGGACCTTTTGATATAAAACAAGGAGGCCCACGTAGCAAACAAAAGATCAAGGCTTATGCAGCAGTATTTATATGTTTAGCTACAAAGCAGTTTTATTGGAGCACTAAAACGTTTTATATCTAGACTTGGTAAAATTCGTAACTTATATTCTGATAATGGCACAAACTTTGTAGGATCAAACAAGGAATTAAAAATATTACAAGAAGTGTTCCAAAAAGAACAACAAACCAAAATTTTCAACAATTTAGCTGAAGATTCAATTACATGGCACTTAATTCCCCCAAAAGCTCCTCATTTTGGAGGTTTGTGGGAGGCAGCTGTGAAATCGGCTAAGCATCACCTTCGTCGAATTTTGGGAACATCTCTTCTTACTTATGAAGAATTAATGACGCTGTTTATACAAATCGAAGCCGTACTAAATTCTAGACCATTGATTCCTATATCCAACGATCCAAATGATTTCTTTTATTTAACGCCTGTTCATTTTTTAATTGGTGATACACTGACAACATGCATTGAACCTAATCTGTGTGAAATACCAATAAACAGGTTGAGTCGATGGCAAAACATAGAGAAATTAAAACAATATTTTTGGAAGAAGTGGAGTAAAGATTATCTCAGTCGACTACACGGAAGAACCAGATGGAGACAACAACATGAAGGAAACATCATTCCTGGTAAATTAGTTATTATTCGTGAAGATAACATTCCTCCTCTACGTTAGATTGTTGGTCGCATCGAGACAGTTTATCCCGGTAAAGACGGAATTGTTCGTGCAGCAACAATTAAAACAACAACAGGACTTCTACATCGTCCAGCTAATCGACTGTGTGTATTACCTATAGATGAAAAAACATAACTTTCTTCTAAAGATGATCCTTTCAAGGGGGGCGATATGTTTGCAATTTCAAGAGATCCACATACGGTCCTTTATTCAGTTTTTTATCGTTAAGGACATGTAATTATGTTTCACAGTGTAAAAAACAATTTCGTATTTGCATTTTTCATAAAGAATAAATAATGTTTATTAAAGAAACGGTGCTTTCAAGTACATAAAGGAAACTAGACCATCGTGCTGCAATAACAAACAAAAAATACAGTCCACCGAAGTTTTAAAAAATCAACGATATTTTAAGCCATTCCCTGTAAACTTGATTGGGGCTTCCTGTGGCGATTTATTCATCATGTCACGTGTCAGTTAAATATTGACCGGTTGCGTTTGGTTCTATAATGTTGGTAAATGCTACGAATACACAAACACCGATTTATTTATTCATGGCAAACACTATTATAAACTCTTACATTACACAAAAAAAAAAAAAAAAGAAAAACATGCAACACTCTAACAAAACGAATTGAAACCCAACGGCACATATAAATAAATAACATTTCACAGGATAAAATGGCTCGAACGCTATCAGTCTTTTGGTTTGTCTAAGACGTGAGATTCTTTAAGGTACGGTTCGTGTACAGCATCGAATATCACCTCACCAAATCCCACACAGTCGATGAAGGGGCCGCGCATAACTTCATCGTGACGGTGGCTCCGATCTCCTTGCTGTTTACTCCCAGGCAGGTCCCGGCTGCTAGATTGTAAATTGGTGTCTTGTTCTGTAATGAAAGTCGCATTAAACTGAGCACCTAACTTTAAGTGGCTAAAATAAACAGCGCTGCCAACGCCCTAACCCCTAACTTCAATATCATGGCCAAATGGAAAGCGAAAAATCGAGTTATAGTTACGGCCACCCCATACAAGTACAACGAGTGGCCATTAAATGGCAGCATTCAAATTTAATCGAATCTAAATTATAGGGTTGGTCGTCAGATGTCGCAGGCGCTTAAAAAAGGAAATTAACCTGTCAATTTCTAACTTTACAGCAACGAACCTGATGAACTTAACTTAGCCCCGTCTATTACTCAAAAGGTCAAACAAATTCTAAACCCGTTGCAAGTGAACGTTAAAATTTTAGTAGGTGACAGTTTACAATGACGTGTTTGATAATAATAAATAATATTAAGGGCAAGACAATGTGCAAACTGCGTTAATGGGGATGTAAGCTTTGATGCTGCGGTTGCAGTTATGATAGCGCCATCTAGTACGAAAATGAAGAGACGTCTATTGTAAAGCATATAATGTTTCCAGCTTGGGGCATACCTAAACATCATGATTGCATACATATCATACACATACCTCTCCTTTGTGTTTCCATTCTTGGTCTCCTCCCATTTCGTGACATTTATATAAGTACGGATTTGGTTGGGCCGATTGCAAACAAAGTAACTGGGCCAGCACTAATTCATTTCTGTCAGTTTGGTACCATATCTAAAGACAAGTGTATAACTTAACTACTTTTTCTTTGTCGGTCTATTCACGGCATCCTCGAGATAAATTATAATTTGAAGTAAGATTCTACCTGATTTTTGGAACGCAGACACGTCTTCAAGACCAAGGCGCTCCCTTTCGTTTTGACGTCGGTGCTGCTTTGAACGCACAAGGTCGTATTGCTGAGTCTTATCTGGTAATGGGCGACGTAGTTGCGTTGTCTTGAGTGCCACGGTTGAAAATTCCCCTGCTCCAGGGCGGACCATTTCTGTTTCTGCCTCTGTTCGTCGTCGGATGGCAGAACCATCTCGGGGTACACGTACTTCAAGTACCAACCAAAGTCGTGGCACTTCAATTCTTTCCTTAGCTGAATGCGAGACGAGATGTCATCGTAATTGATTTTCTTCGCGCCCGGATTTTGCTTGAAGAAGTATTCCTAAAATTAAGCGTGGAATTCGTCTTCCAACTATTACAAAAAAAAGACTTAACCTTATAATCGTCCATCCAAACGTGAGCGACTCTCAAAGAATTATGAAGCATGGTGTCTTGTCCGTCGGGCGAACCGTATGGCCTTCTATGTCGAAAAACGTGTCCGACTCGACTGCAGGGAATGAGCTCCAACTGACCACCGCACATCCATATCTTCAAACAATTTATTTATGTTTTTAATACGCGGGGGAAACGCCGGAGTGTTTTCAACAAACCCTGAATGATATCTCGAGATTTTCTCCGCCCCATATATTCATGCCGGCGTCGTATTCCCCCAAGTCAATAAAATATTGCCTGTCTATGGCGAACAGGCCCCCGGCCATCGTCGGGGATTTGATCGGCTTCACAAAGTCCTCCTCTTTGCTTAGAGTACCTACATATTATAATTTTATCAGCGTAAAACATACAGAGTGGAAACCGACTTGTGTGACAAGATAGTTTGCATAACGGTCAAGACAAAGACACAAAAAGCACAGATTCTAGATTTACAATTTTTTAACGCAACATCCTGTATATGTATTATTGAATTTTATTTATTATTGAATACGTCTGGCAGTAGTCGCCTTTAATTTGTTTTTTATGCTGTCTTGAATTGAAACACAACCTATTTTCTCTTTTGTTTTTGAAATCAGAGGAAACACTGGTATATGAAAGTTGTGCATAATTTTCCGTACTTTCGAATGCCGTTTACGAAAAAACAATTGAGCAACGCGTTTGCGAGTTTTTGAGCGAAGTTATCATATTTTTAATGGAACACCCGGTATATGATTGCATTTTTGAATTCTACGGTGAATTCTAGCGTGAAATGATGGGTCGCATCGTGGGTCTACGACGAACGGTTTTCGAGTTGCAATTTTTTTATGACGTCGCACAGCTCGAAAACCGCCCGTCCTAGACCCACGATGCGACCCATCACTTCAGGCTAGAATTTACCGTAGAATCCAAAAAGACGACAATATTTGGGCTATCCTATTGAAAAAAACGTAACTTCGGTGCGTAATTTGAAGACGCGACGTCCAATTGTTTTTCAGTGGACGGTGCTCGAACGTGCAGGTAAATACTAACACCTACAAGTTACACCTCAATTTTTTCTTGTTGTAAAAATAAATGAGTCGCCGTCCTTAACAAAAAAAAGTTGGGAATGATCAAATATACCCCGTTTTTCTTTTGTTCTTGGAATCAGAGGAAACACCACGATATGAAAATTGTGCACAATTTTCCATACTTTCGAATGCCGTTTACGAAAAAACAATCGAGCAACTCGTTTGCGAGTTTCGGAGCGAAGTTGTCATTTTTTTATGGAACACCCGGTATATGATTTCATTTTTGAATTCTACGGTAAATTCTAGCGTGAAATGATGGGTCGCGTCGTGGGTCTACGACGAACGGTTTTCGAGTTGCAATTTTTTTATGACGTCGCACAGCTCGAAAACCGCTCGTCCTAGACCCACGATGCGACCCATCATTTCAGGCTAGAATTTACCGTAGAATTCAAAAACATGACAATATTTGGGGTATCCTACTGAAAAACAAAACAAAAAAGTTGGGAATGATCAAACATACTCCGTTTTTCTTTTGTTCTTGGAATCAGAGGAAACACCATGATATGAAAATTGTGCACAATTTTCCATACTTTCGAATGCCGTTTACGAAAAAACAATCGAGCAACTCGTTTGCGAGTTTCGGAGCGAAGTTGTCATTTTTTTATGGAACACCCGGTATATGATTGCATTTTTGAATTCTACGGAAAATTCTAGCGTGAAATGATGGGTCGCATCGTGGGTCTACGACGAACGGTTTTCGAGTTGCAATTTTTTTATGACGTCGCACAGCTCGAAAACCGCTCGTCCTAGACCCACGATGCGACCCATCATTTCAGGCTAGAATTTACCGTAGAATTCAAAAATGTAATAATATGGGGGTGATTCTATTGAAAAATTGTAACTTCGATGCGTAACTCGAAGATGCGACGTTGTTTTTTTGGTAGACAGCGCTCGAATGTACGCAAACATTTTTTTTTGGGGAGTAGCCGTCCTTCACAAAAAGTTGGAATGATTAATTATCTAGTTGACGTGCGTTAATTAATAATTAACTGCTGTCTCTTTGTCGCCTCTCTGCCACTTGTTTCTAGCAAGACCATAAAACCGACGCAAAACTGGGACGGCTTTACCTCAAAGTGTTTTTTTAAATTTCATTCTAATTTATAAATTGGTTTTTATCTAATTTCAAATTTACCCGCCAAAATCTCTTAATGTCATTGACAGGTCACATAACCTATGAATTCAAATTTAAAAATTTATGTCTGTCGTAATTCGTGTAACAGTTTTCAAAGTGTAAGCAAATCTGTTGCTGTTAATTAACAAATTAATTTCTGACGTAAGCAATTTTACGCGACAACAAACTGTTAAAAAAAAAAACAATAGAAATCTACAATGAAGTGTGATCACCTGTCGGTAAATTCTCCCACTTGAAATGTAACCCCCAATTGAAGCCCCCTCTCACCAACGGACTGGACGTGTACGAAAAAGTATCGGCGTTAATAATGTCGATGATAGGTGTCACTACGTTCGTGCGTTTTTCTTTTATCCTCGAGAGCAACGGCCTCAACCAATCGGCGTTGACTTCTACGTGGCTGTCGAGGAAAACAATGACCTATAAAATATGAATGACAAAGTGACAAATAAAAAAAAGAATTCTAATTAATACTGGGGGAGCCATAAACACTGTTGCCTGTTTGAATTTGGCGCGCGGTAGATCTGGTAGATATTTTTAAATTAATGACAGTTGGCTACGTTTTTACTGAATTATGCTTCGCGCTACGAAATTGTTATGTATTACGTTTTGATTTTTTTCAGTTACTCTTATGGTCGCACGATGACTTTTATTTAACCTTATATCAACAAGTTTGCTTGATTTAGCGCCATCTGTTATTCAAAGTGACACGTAAATTCGTTGCAATTAAACGTCAAAATGTTGGCCTTTTCACCAATACAATTTCTAAAGCGAAAATCACTGCTTGATGGATACTTATTTTAAATAAATAAGGCAGCACCATCCGTCGGCAGTAAATCGAACTAAAAACTGGGTCGAGAATCGCTGAATTCTTTAATTTTTCTATTGAAACAATATCGCGATATTTTCAAACTTAACGGATTCTCAAAAAATGGCCACCGTCCAATGTTGCCAACTCTATATTTAGATGAGAGCTTGACGTTAACCAAATAATTAATTTAATTAGATTTGTTTGGTCCATAAGTATTGCCAACCGAGTTGTAAAATATGCGTAGACCGTCAATTGCCGTTATTCCAATTTCAGTCGGGCGGAGGAGTTGGCTACACTGCCACCATCTCTTGATACAAAAACGAATTCATAACTTCTAAAGCCAAAATCACGATTTAATCGACATTAATTTCAAATAAACAGGCAGCACCATCTGTTGGCAGTAAATTAAACTAAAAGCTAGGTTGAGAACCGTTAAATTTTATAACTTTTTTTTTACTGAAACAATACTGCGTAATTTTCGTTTAGTTTTATTTCTGTGCTACAGTATTTTATTAATTGTGTAAATGTCTCGCAATTTATGGACAACTCCAAAAAAAAAACAAACGCGCCATCTATCGACATAAATAAGTATTAATATCCACAGTTATTTTTTTCATAAACTCCTTTTCAATACTACGCTTTCTAAAATCGATATTCGTTTATTTTAAATCAATAAGCAGTGCCATCTGTCGGGTGTAAATTAAACTAACAGCTGGGTTGAGAACCGTCGAATTTTATAGGACCAGTATCAACAAATTTTCTTTGATTTTATTAATATTCAAAATTATTTTTTTATAACTTACAACTTCTAAAGCCAAAATCACGATGATTTAATCGACATTCATTTGAAATAAACAGGCAGCGCCATCTGGCGACAGTAAATTAAAGCAAAAGCTAGGTTGAGAACCGTTAAATTTTATGCCTAACCTTTTTTTTTTTTTTTGAAACAATATCACGAGATTTTGATTTAATTTTATTTCTGGGCTAGAGTATTTTGTTAACTGTCTCGCATCTTCAACAAAAAAAGCGCGCCATCTATCAACATAAATAAGAATTAATATTCAAACTTTTTTTTTTATTTTCATAAACTCCTCTTCACTATTGCGCTTTGTAAAATCGATATTCATTTGTTTGAATTCAATAAGCAGCACCATCTTTCGGCAGCAAATGAAATTAAAAGCCGCGTTCAGAACCATTGAATTTTATAACCTTTTTTTTATTGAAAGAATACCACGAAATTTTCATTGAATTTTATTTCTGGGCTGCAGTACCAACATATTCTATTAAATGCATAAACGACTCGCAACTCGAAAAAAAGCGCGCCATCTATCGACCTGAGACAGAATTAATATTCAAAATTACTTTCGAATAAATCTCCTTTTCAGAATTACAACTTCTAAAGCCAAAATCACGTTTGATAGACATTTCAAATAAACAGACAGCACCATCTGTCGGCAGTAAATTGAACTAAAAGCTTGGTTGAGAACCGTTACCGTTTTATAACCTTTTTTTTTATTGAAACAATGCCGCGAAATTTTCGCCTAATTTTATTTCTGGGCCGCAGTATTTTATTAATTGTATAAACGACTTGCAATTTATCGGACAGCTCCAAGAAAAAAAGCGCGCCATCTATCGACTTGAGACAGAATTAGTATTCAAAGTTACTTTTGCATGAAGTAATCTCCTTTTCAGAATTACAATTTACTTTTGCATGAAGTAATCTCCTTTTCAGAATTACAATTTCTAAAGCCAAAAACTCGTTCGGTCGACATTTCAAATAAACAGGCAGCACCATCTGTCGGCGGTAAATAAAACTAAAAGCTAGGTTGAGAACCGTTACATTGCACAACTTTTTCTATTGAAACAACCGCGAAATTTAAACTCTGATTTTTGAACCGCCACCGAACAGTTGTGCCAACGTGATAAATCGATCGTAAATGCGGGATATTCAAACGAGCAACGACAATATTTCTAGTTCTAGCTCACCCAGCGCTAGATGCATGCGAACCTTTCCGCTGGCCTTCCGCGCACCGAAAATCCTGGCCCTTATCAGACCCTCTCGCCTTTCAGTTTTGTAGAGGCGCACGTTTCCGTCCAAGTTCTCGCGGATGTATCGCTGTAAGTCGCCGTTTAAATTCGAGAGATCGCTGTAATCGTCCACCAGGATGATCTCTTTCAAAATGGAAGGCTGAGTACGATCCAGTATCGAATGCACCGTCCTCAACAGTGTGTGGTTGTGTTCGTTGTAAAAGCATATTATGACGCTGGCGTCCGGCAGCTCGTCCGGGTAAGCCGCACTCTTACATCTAAAACGGAATGCTCGAATTAATTTGAAGGCTTCCTTAGAAGCTCCTGCCATTTGCTCTCTAGAGCACTGAAGAAGTGAAGCAAAGTCAGGCCCGCCAAAGGGGGCGCCAAATCGTCTATGATTATTTAACTAGATATAACTACGTACAATTTATGTCTGGTATCCGGTATGTTCCTGTGGTAGCTCAAGCGATTGCTGATCAAGACGTTGAAGGCGTGCCGCCTTTGACCTTCCTCTTTTACTTTCTTGTCCTCGGAAGTTCTCACCATACCCAATTCGTTTAACGCTGGAAATTGCAAACGTAGCTATTTTCACGTACTCGTGCAACAAACGAACCTTGTTCTTCTTCGCTCAGGGATTTGTGGCGCACCGGTTGCAATTCCTTGAGCAGGTTCTTGCTGACGATGTAGTTCTTGAAGGCCTGCTTCTGCTCCTTGATTTCGTCCTTGAAATTGTGTATTTTTTTCGGCTCGCTTTTGCTGGTGATTTGGTCTGCTGATGGGAACACGGTGGAATACGCCGAGCTGTCTTTCTTGGTCAATTGCGAGTATAAATACAGCGATATTATCCACGTGATGGAGGCGAAACCGATGCCGTACAAGAACGATTTATTTATTGAAACCATATTTGTCTATTGGATTTGATTTAATGCTTGAATACTTTCTAATTTGTGCGAGGTTAAACTAACCTAACCTATCAGTGGCACCCAGTGTTGCCAACGCTTCCAAACCAAAGTGAATTTCCCACCAGGTTTGCGAACTTTGGGTTGATTCAGCAGAACATATCAGTAACACTTCCCGCTCCAACAGTTGAGACTGAGCACTCATTTCTGCTCATCATCATCATCAGGTAGTGGAGAAGTTAAGCTACAAAAAATGGCGACCGCTCCAACTCATCAACTTGTGAAAGGTCGCATTCAGCAGAAATTTGGTCAACAGTTGCACAACTTTCGGGTCTGCTGAATGCGCCCATTTACCTTTCTTCCTCAAACTTGGATCAAGAAATTCCCTATTTTTTTCCTGACTGTTTAAAATAAGATAAATAGCTAACCATTCATTCCCGCCGGAAAGTGCAATCGTGAAGGAAAGAACGTGTTAGTGAGGGCGTGTTCTTTATTTCATCAATAAGTCCGCTTGATGGCATCAGTTCCATCAAGTCCGTTCTTTTATTGCTTGATGGATCACTCAGATTCATCAACAGTCGTTCTTTTATTCCAGTTAGTTGTAATCAGTTGGCATCATAGATCCATCATTCGTTTCAGATGGTGGAACTGTTTGAAAGTTCGGTCTGGCGGGAAATGGTGTACATTTGAAAGTTTACTTACTTTAGGGAAGATCATTTATTTTGCGGGTCTAACAAATGTTTTCACAATTGAAAGTAATTCTTTCGAATATCTTTATTTTTATTATTATTTAATTATCTTTATTTTTTGCAGAAAAGTAAAAGAAGTAACTTTTTTAATATCTCCACTCTTTGGAAAGTGAAATTTGGTTATGTTTACACTTTGTGTCTTTTTCAGAGAGATACGTATCTCTGAATAATCATTCGTGTATGTAATGTGAATTTATTAATTAATTAATACAATGAGAGCAACAATGATTGACACGTGTGAAGTTGCAGTTGTTCCAACCTTATATCGAAAATGTGTTCCACTTATCAATATTGTACCAATATTTACTTCCATGCATGTCAAACGCTGTCAAACGTAAGTGTCATTGACCTTTCAGTAGCGCACATACGTACATACAAGTTCTCCCTGGTTTTAGTCATTTTGTGTTTTCTTTTGTAATAACAAAGTCTTTCTTAAGGCTCTGTTTTAGTTGTCTAACTAATCTGGTACGTAAAACTGTTATAAACAAAGTAGAAAAAAATCTTATATGTGCTTTATTTTTAGTTTAAAATGTTTACTGAAGAACATAATAAGTTTATCTTAGAAGCGTATTTTCGGTCTGGTGAAAGGGATCAGGATGGTAATTGGCAGTATTCATTCATGTCTTGCTTTCATCAGTTTCAAGAAGCTTCTCATGATGAAGATATTACACAAGATACGTTCCGTCAACATGCTCACCGTATTGTAGATCGGTTCCGTGAGACAGGCATGTATGTAAAGGAAAATCCTCTGGTAGACCTAAAGTACTAACAGAAGAAGTTGTAGAAGACATCAGGCAAAGAATGTTAGCCAGTCTTAAAAAACCCATACGAAAACTGTCCCTTCAAACAGGTATTTCAAATTTTTGAGTTTTGTTGTCATGCATACTCTAATGCATTATTTCAGGTGTATCTTATGGCTCTTGTCGCACTGCTTTGAAGAAAGACTTACATATGAAGCCATATAAAGTAAGCGTTGTACAAGAACTTTTGCCTCCAGATTTTCAGAAGAGAGTGAATTATTGCAACTGGTTCAACAGACATTTAAATGATGACAATATTCTTGATTTAACGTTCTTTAGTGACGAGGCATGGTTCCATTTGGATGGTTACATTAATTCTCAGAATTATCGTGTATGGGCAACAGAAAATCCACATGAACTTCACGAAAGAGGTCTGCATCCTGTTAAAGTTGGTGTGTGGGTTGCAATGTCACGAAGAAGAATTATTGGTCCCATCTTCTTTTACAATAATATAAATGCCCAAAATTATCAGCAGCAACTATTACGTCCTTTTATTGAACAATTGCATGATGATGAATTACAGTACGGCTATTTCCAACAGGATAGTGCAACGGCCCATACAGCAGGTGCTACGTTGGAATATTTACGTGAATTTTTTGATAATCGCATAATTAGCAGACATCTTTGGCCACCAAGATCATCAGACTTAACACCATTAGACTATTTCATGTTTGGTTATTTAAAAAACAGAATATTTAGAAATCGTATACATACTGTAGAAGAACTGGAGCAAGCTTTGAATAATGAAATAAATTCAATAACACCACAAATTCTTCAAAATGTTTTTAACAATATGAAAACTAGGATTAATTTGTGCTAAGAGTTTAATGGGGAACAGTTTCAACATTTTTTGTAATAATATTAATAAATGTGTTTCTGAGTAAGTGCATTTCAAGTATGTGGTTTATTTTTAGTGTTGTTTAAATAGTGTTTCTACTAAATATTTTTGCATGGGTAAATTGTGCTGCTCTTTATGTCTACAAATTAATGTGCAATATTTTCAACTTTATATTGATTTATGTATGTATTTTTTATTACCTGATTGATTTTATTATGTTGTAATTCCTTAAACAGTGTGTTTAATACATAGTTTTTTTGAGTGTATTATTTTAAGAAATAGAATTGAAAGCACGAAAGAAAGCATGTACAGAATATTTTATGAAATAAATTTGGAACTTTGATTTAATTTAAATGCAATAAGGAATCCATAGACATTTTCAATTAATAACAATATTAATTTTAATTTAATTCCACTTTATTCATTGAATTTGGTCGTTTTGCCAAATCACAAGTCAAAAGATGACGTAAAAATTTTTAAGAACGCCACTGAATGTAGTTATGGTTAATGTAAATACATAGTATTCGGCAAATACCCTATTGGTATGGAACGGCACACGTCAGCCATTTTTGCTCTCCCTGTACATTTTGCTATAATCTGTCACCTAACCTACAAATAATTCGTCCGTTTACAAATTTACGGTTTCAAACCTAAGGTTATTCAAACCGAGCTCTGAGCGCTGCAATAATTTTGAACCAGTTGTGTGCGTGACGTCACTATTGTAACACTAAAATATATTTTTCGGTCCTCCGGCCAGAAACATTGATGTTGCATTCGTCAAAATCATCCGGAAACAGCCCTATTGACGTACTAGGCCATCAAAAAAATTACCAAAATAATGTTGGCAATATTGGTAATCCGTTTACAACTGCGGTTGACATATGACAAGGCGTTTGATGTTGTAGCAAATATTAGAGGTATATTTTCGTGTGTAACGCGGTTCAATGCCTGGTTTGAATATTACGTCATGGATTACAGCGTCGCGAAAGCGTATTGGTTGAAATATATCTATGGTACTTGGAAAAAGAGAAAACACAAAGGTCAACAGATGACAAATTTACTGCACACGCGTGCATTTAAAACATGTAAACCGGATTACAATGATTACCAGTCGAAAATAATGGAACCATGGATGCAGAAAATGTACACAGGTCGAAAGGTTCATCCATGTGTTACAGTAACCGCGTTCAAAAATTGTAACCATGACGTCATAGTTACTCACGAAAACGTTGTTGTTTAAAACACGCCATCTTTCATCCGTCGCGAAAATATCCCTTAGGTGTATTGAATAATTTCTTTTAATTTGGAGTTAAGTTTAGCTGAAAACTTATATATATAATACGTTGTAGCTTGTTTTATCAAACGTGAGTATGACTTGCAAAGAGAAATTTCTTCATACGCTAATAAGACACGCTCATTGTAGTTGCTTGCAACCAAATTATCTGTACACCACTTCACAAATAATTCATATTCCTTCCAATATCTGCGGGAAGATTTCTCAGGTAATAAAGAATTAATTGCACGTTCGGCAGCCTGAGTAATGTGTGCTGGAGTATCCATTGCACTTATTTAAATATGTATAAACAATAAAATGTACTTGAATAATATTTGGTTTTTATTAAATGTCAAAAAACTGTAGGTAACTTGATTTTTAATTTCAAATTCAAAATCGTTTGGACATTGTATTGCCAACCTGAATACATGTAACCTCCCTAGCGCAAACTATTTAGTTTTTTATTTTTGAACATTTGAAACAATTTAAAATAGGTCGGACCAAAAAATAGTGTGTATCACACGGCTAATAAATTGCTAATAGATATATTCAAGCGGGAAATTCAAAAAATTTTAACTAAAGCTTGCCAGATTCATATTTAGGTTTGGCTTTTCACTTAACACTGTAATAAGCTTCATTTCTATATTACCACCTTTATGTACTACACCTAACAATTACATTACAGATCTGATCTCCAAGATTGTGATTTTTAGAACAATTATTCATAGGTATAAAATTGAATTTTTGTTTTAAGGTGTTTTCTAATAATTTTGAAATGTTTCTTGAATTACAAACCCTGGGAATCAAATAAAATAAAGAAGATAAGCATTGTGACACTAAAAAATTCAAATAACTGTTAGGTCTTGTTAAATTTGCTCCTTCATACTCTCTCTAGCTTGTATAAAATCACAGTCTGAATCAGAACAAACTACAGAAGTTAAGCTGTTCATGCAGTCAGTACAACTTTTACATGTTTTCCTTAGTAACTTGACAATGTATCCACTCATATAAACAAACATACATGTTGCAATTTTTGTCTGCCCTGTCAGTGATAAATTACAGGGAAAATCAGATACATTAGGTTCTTCATACTTGCGGTATAATTTGCGCAGTTAAGAAACTTTGTAAATTGTCCAAAGCACCCGCTTACAGTTATAACCTGGTGAATGCTTAGCCATAAAATTATTTACAATTAAAGTTTTAATTGAGGAAATGAAACGAGGTACTGTTGGGTTAACATTACAAACTCCATAGCTTCGTATGTATCCAAATAAATTTTCCAAAGGATCTTGATTACATGCTCCTGTAAAATTTCTCTTATTTAATAATTCATGCCTTAAATATATAAATCCTTTTATAGAAAAAAATAAGTTTTGCAGTGATGGAGTGTAAACAAATCTGTTCTTTTTTGGGCAAAAGAATTTCATTGTTTCAACAGTTGGCAGGGCATTTCTCCAAAAATTTTCATATTCAGAGCTTTTGGTTACAGGTCTCTTGAGAGGTTTTACTTCGGCCTTTGATATCCTAGTTACATTTAAACTATCGAACAGTTTGTCTAGGAACAAAATTAGGTCAGCTGTATAAGTTTCACTGCCTTGATGGGCCCGCTACTACATGTAAAGCAGATTGGCTGTTTCCATTGCCTGTAGAGCCCCTATGTAAAAAAATACATTGGTAGAATAATATGACAAATATTAGTTTGCATTGTTACCTTTAAAAGAAATACATTCACAAAATCAACCAATTCTGCAAGTCTTTCATCTCCATAATCTTCAATTCCAACAATCACATCTTCGCCTTGATAGTAATGTACACTTGCATCAAGAGATATCTCATCAAACATCAAAATACTCACTTTCTCTTGGTCATTGCATAATTGTGAAGTGCTTCTCTGAAGTGACCGAAAAACGTGTGGATTCAGTCCAGGTCTTAATTGAACCTTTTTCAAAATTTCTAATAATGTTTTGGTAGATGGCAAAACAAATATTTTACTGAGCAAGCGGTATGCTTAACCGCTAGTTTTAAAAAGTGTCAAAGCGAAGATCTTTTCTTTTAACGTATACCTCCTAGCTGAAGCTTTCTTATGTTGATTTCGAACTTGAGATATAATAAAGCTGTAAGTAGGATTGTTCACATATTGTAACACCTTTGGAAATTCTGAACTGTTAACAAATTTTTCGCAATTGGATAATTTTGCATGGTAATCCTTTATTTTCTTTTGCATAGATCCCATTTTCATACTCCATGATGACAATGTTTTATAAAACTTTCTGGCTTGGGGTGTTAAATCACCTGATCTCGTAACATTCACTTGTAACAGAGTAAATCGTCTATGAATACCTGAAACATCATCATACAAAATAGAAAAATTAATTTAACCAACATTTTACAAGCATAAATCACTTGTAAAGAGTATTGGTCCTAGACTAACCCCCTGAGTCACTATTTTTTAAATTTTGGATTGTTTGGGTTTATCAATTTTGACTTTTCCGTCGCTTAAACAGCGCCATCTTCACTTATTTATGCGAAACAGAAAATCATTTGCAAGAAACGCACACTTGAAGATGTCACCTTGGCCTTTGTGTCTTTCACAAATCAGTTGCAAATAGTATTGGACCTAAACTATCCCCCTGATCATTTTTTTTTTTAATTTATAATTGTTTTATCAATTTTGATTTTTCCTTCGCTTAGTAGCTTAAATACATTTACAGCGCAATCTTCATTTATCTGCGCCAAACAGAAAATTATTATTATTATATTATTATATATCATACAAAACACAACTGAAGATGTCGCCCTGGTCCTTGCGTCTGTCACAAATCAATTGCAAAGACTATTCCTTCGCTTAACTTAACGTTACTGTATTTAGAAGGTACCGCCATTCATTTTCACGGCTTCCGTCCCCCGAATTGAAAAGGGCGCGGTGGAAAGCTAAGAAGAAAAAGGATAGATACATAACAAGTTACTGTTGCTAGGGAGTTTATGAATGAATGATGATTAACCCCAAGTTAACCCCAATACAGTAACCTTGGCTTAAGTACAATTGCAGCGCCATCTTCATTTATTTGCGAAAATCAGAAAACCTTTTGTATGCAATACAATACAATTTTTTGAGGAATTTTTTCCCCTTGCGCAAGTTTTCGATTTTTTTCTGCCGCGAAAGGGGGAATTTCCCACGGTAACTCTGTATCGGTGTCGCCAACGATGTGAACCTAACTTCCCTTCAGCGTTGCCAACCCTTCCGAAGTGAATTTCCCGCCACATTCACGAAAATTTCCCTTTTCTCGCCTGAATTAAAAAAAAAACCTTTTTTGCTTGTCACTAGCACTATTTAAAATGAGATATTTATCAATAAACTTGTTTCATTAAAAAAAAAGAAAACAATGTAAATGATATTCCACAACAATTATTAAAATAAAATTAAACACGGAACGTACTCTCTGTTCACTTTTGTAATGAGAAACTAATTGTGATTTTTTTTTGTTTTTATGTTGTCTTACAAAAACGATTGGTATTGCATTTAAAGTTTCGTCAATCAAATTATCGTTTGTCAAAATGTAGTTGTCAATTACAAAAATAACCCGAAAATCCATTACGAAATAAACAGAGGCCCACATTTACGTATAATGCAATGAATAAAATGTTGCAGAAGGTAGCCAAAGATCCAAAATAACAGCACAAAATTGAAACCAACATAACCTAAAAATGAAAGTTCCATTTACACCATACGGGAACTAAAAGAAGTCAGGTTTCAACGGTAAAAGTTACTAAATCGTGTAACTTTAGTTACTCATTACAAAAGTGCATGTACTCTACACAGTCAATACCTATATAATACATTCAATGCAGTATTGCCAGATCTTTTGCACAGACTAAAAAAATCAAGTCGCTGTTAACTTAAAAATAAACATTACGCTGTTTAATGACTTGTAAAAATATTTTGTGCTCCAACGAGATTTGCGTTTCACTTTTTCTTTTATACAAAATTACATTTGATTACAGTTTTTAAATGATTAAATGACAGCTGACGCAGAATCAAATTAGTGGTAAACAAAGGAGTAATAACTTCCGCACTCGCATAAATTGAAAGTCACAACATTTCTTGCGTACTCCTGTCACCATTGCCAACCTTTTTGGGGATCATTTTTATGCCCGAAAAGGTTTCCACTAAAATTTGTCTTTTTCAAATTGAAGGGTTTTGCAAAAAAAAACATTAAATAATCAAATTAGGAGCACTTTATCACCACTCTGTATAACTGCGCTTTAATTAATTGTTAAAGTTGTTAAATTTGTTTTTTTTTAATTTTGAATTGCAATGACAGTTTCTTCTTTTGTTTCTTGTCGGCCATTTGATTTTCTTTCATTTCGTTCTTTGTTGTTTCAATTCTTTCTTTGTTAAACTTTTGTGGTTTCTTCTTTTATTTTGATTTTCGAACAATTCGCTTTTTGCTTCCTGTTTATCTTGTCTCTTTTTTTTTGTTTTAATTCGAGCTTTCTTTGTTCTTCCGCTCCAGAAACGTCGATCTTTTGCTTTTTCTTTCTTGTTCACCGCATTCTTTCTATTTCCACGTGCTTTATTTATTCGAGTTTCTATAGGAACAAGCAAACACTTGTATTATGTAACGTCCGTCCGTCTTAACTCCGCCTTCTTTCAAGTTTCAATGAAACAATCGGTACGTCAGATTATTTCTTTTGCACTAAAACGTCAAGTAAATGTTATTAGATGTATGTTTTAAATATTTGCAGATGATAGCGTGAAACTTGTATAAACTTGTGCAAAATCAATTGCGACGCCAGGGAAATTTCAGGCAGACGCGGCGGCGACGCCGCTGAAATTCGTGACCTAGTCGTCGCGGCGCTCGTAAACCTCCAGTTGGTTCCAGCTTCAGCCGACTGTAGTCGCGTTTTCATTAACCGAATACTGAAAACAAGGTTATTGTTGGTCGATTAGCGTTTAATATTTAATCACGAACGCGTGAGCGCGAGGGGTGAACGAGTGCGGGGGTGCGCGGATAAATTTGCGAGCAAGCGACTATTTTGCGTCTACTTTTCGACCCCCCGACGACGTCCGGTTAAATTTACCGCAGCGTACTTTTAATTATCTAATGAGTATCTATTACATCATCATATTCGTTTTTGTGACGCGTCAGGAATCATACTGAAATCGTCATGAAAGTCTGAAAATAATTTTTGGGGGACGCGAATTTTAAAGTCAAGGTCAACCGTATTGATGTTGAACTGTGTTTTCTTTCGAGTAAACGCAGAAAGTCGCTTGCACGCTTTCGATTTTGTCATTTCAGCAGAGGGACTCGATGACTTTCTTAAACGAACTCTAGTTATTGTTAGTGTTGAAGTTTGCGGTGATGGTTTCGAGATGATGGTTTGAAAACTTCCAAAACGTCGTCCCATAAGTCGTCGTGGCGTAAACAGCCACGATCAAGTAAGTTTGGACCTATTATAACACCCCCAATTTGTTGCTTAATTAAAATCAGAATCAATTAAATTCATCAATAAATTATTGTTGCTTTTTTTTCTCAAGTGTTTTGCCAATGTTGTTAGTATGAAACTGCTTGGTCATTATATAATGAATCCTTACAACGAGTTGTAAAACGGGTTACTTGCGTGCAAATGCCCTATCGATTTAAATATGTAGAAAAAAATGTTATGCCGCGAATTGTGCAATCCCGGCGGTTTTCCGGGAAACGAAATTTTAAAAGTGAATGAAGTGATTCACTCTCTTATTTATAAATACCTAAAAATGTCGACGTGCGCGATTTCGTACGTTGTTTATAAAAATAAAATAATGCACGTGCGTGCTTGCACTTCGCCTCATACAATTTAATAAATACATCTGTTGTACACGAGCTTGTCGTTCGATTGAGTTTCAATTTCTTAAAAGTAACGTCGAAAATGTTTGACGATTAAATAAATGTCAAACGACGAACTGACAGTTAGCTTTCGAATTCGATTAGCGTTGTCAGAAACGAAATTCTCAAACTTAAAACCGTTCACGAAGTTATTTCTATAAAAATTAAATGACATTAAATACGAAACTGTCAAAATAGCTGTCAAAATTTAACAAAGCAAAATAGTCACCGATTAATTACGTTTCACTGAGAATTAAACGGAAGTTGTTTCAATTTGAAAAATACAAGACAAGAATGGGGCATCGTCTGATCGTCTGAAGAATGTCAAATAAAATAAATGTTAAATTAAGAGATGATGAACAAAACAAAATGCACCGAAATGAAACGAGACAGTTTTTCTGAATCGATTATTGTCATTTTATTTGAACGCAGTTGTCAAACTTGTCTTGTAAATT
Organism: Dorcus parallelipipedus; assembly: GCA_958336345.1. Taxonomy (NCBI): domain Eukaryota; kingdom Metazoa; phylum Arthropoda; class Insecta; order Coleoptera; family Lucanidae; genus Dorcus; species Dorcus parallelipipedus. The sequence goes on along the minus strand of OY284477.1, from coordinate 2,051,386 downwards.
TGACATGTACTAATGTTTTCGGTCAATAAAGTAAAAACGGTTAATCATTCTATAGTAAATTTTTACGCTTAACTGTCAAACTTAATTAGCAATCGATTTACAAATTTATAATAATTGCTCTTTGTCATCAAACGAAACAAAATGCGCTAAAGTGAAATGAAACACTTTTTCCGAAGCGACTATTGATTGTAATTTAATTTTGACGTACCTGTCAAAGTCGTTTAGTAAATTTGTTTTCTGTCTCTAAAATGAGAGTTCAAATTATTTTAATTAATGAATTCGAATTTAATTATCTAAATGCTTACATAGTTTCCTTAATCACAACATAAATAGTTTTATAAATAGCTTAAATAATATTAATTGGTCATCGCTTTGGAATATTACTGAAATCGACGAGGCATTTAATCATTTTTTGCAGACATTTTTAAAACTCTTTGACTATCACTTTCCTTTAAAAAAATATGTTAATAACACGTCATTCAAGAAGTCTTGGATTAATAACAAAGTTAAAACGTCAAGTACCAAACTCAGAGACTTATATCTCCTTCGTAGTAAATACTCCGAATTAAATGAGTTTTATAAAATTGCTAAACGAGAGCATAATAACTTAATAGTAAACGAAAAAAAACAATTTTTTCAAAATAAAATTTTTAGTGCAGATAATTCCACCAAGATGGCTTGGAAAGTAATTTCTGATTTGTCTGATAAAATAAAAAAAAATGAAAATATAACAATATTAGACAATAATGCAGAAATCACTGATCCTGCTGAAATAGCTGCAGCTTTTAATAGCTTTTTCAAGAATGCACCTATACAAATACTTGCCAAAATACGTGAAAATCATAAATTTGTTGAATCAATGACTGAGGAGGTATTGCCACAACTAAGTCAGAATAGCAGTTCAATGTTCTTGAGCCCGCTGACAAAAAATGAACTTCATGACATTCTAAAAAATAATCTGAAAAATTCTTGGACTTCTGGTCCCGATGATATTCCGGTGTATCTCGTAAAGAAAGCCGGCGAAACATTAATTACACCTCTGCTCTACTTAATTAATTTATCATTTATCTGTGGATCTTTTCCCACTAAATTAAAAACGGGTAAAATAATACCTATTTTTAAAAACAAAAATCCACAAAATGTGGAGAATTATAGGCCTGTGTGTCTGTCATCTGTTTTCTCCAAGATATTCGAATATGCCTATCTGTTTAAATTAAAAAAATTTATACGTGCAAATAACACGCTTTGTAAAAGTCAACATGGATTCATCGAAGGAAAATCCACAAGTTCAGCAATTCATGAATTTCTCACTAACACGTTGGAATATCTAGAAAAAGGGGAATGTCCCATTGGAGTTTTTTGTGACCTAAGTAGGGCGTTCGATTGTGTAAATCACCAAATTCTGCTAGATAAACTTTTCTCTTACGGTATTAGAGGAAACAGACTTCATTGGATTGAGTCATTTTTACGTGGACACAGCCACTTTGTCAGTATTACGCATCAACATTTGTCCTACAAACGTACTATTAATTCAGAAAGTGTCGAGACTACAGTAGGAGTTCCTCAAGGTTCGATTCTAGGACCGATACTTTTCTTGCTTTACATAAATGATTTAACTAAAGTTACTCCTGAGATAGATTTTACTATATACGCTGACGATACGTCATGTCTGATATCTGATCCCTCATTCGATAAGTCACGGGATAAATGTAATATCGCTCTATTGAAGCTTAATTGTTGGTTTAGTTGCAATGATCTCTACCTTAATACCGAGAAGACTTCTTCGGTAGTTTTTCATACTCGACAAAAAAATATCACCAACGTTGCTTTACGCGTCGGCAACGATGACGTAGCTTCCGTTGATAGCGTGAAGTTCTTGGGCATTACCTTTGATAAACATCTAGATTGGAAGATGCATTGCACTGGATTAATTTCTAGGTTGAATTCGATATTATATTTGTTTCGGAACCTTAAACAATTATTAACCTTGCAACAGCTACTGCAACTATATCACGCTCAAGTGGGTAGTCGCTTAATGTATGGCATTTGTTTTTGGGGTCGATCTAGTATGTCTTCCGATGTCTTTATCATGCAGAAAAAAATCATTCAATGTATTGCAGGTATCTCTAGGACTACCTCATGTAAAGATAGCTTTAAATCATTCAATATTCTTACACTTCCGAGTGTTTTTATATTTAATATATGCGTTTACGTGTATAATAACAAATCAAATTTTAGCACAAATAGTGATGTGCATCAGACAAATACACGCAATAAGAATGATTTCAGGATCCCTTTTGCTAGATTGTCGGTCACGCAAAACTCCACAAATTATTTAGGAATTAAAATTTATAATAACCTTCCAAACGAACTGAAAATATGCCGTAATGTTACAGTTTTTCAAAAATTGCTAAAACAATATTTAATTTCCAAATGTTATTATTCTGTAGATGAATTTCTGTAAACGAGTTATTGTGGAATAATCATACTGTATGTAGTCATATAGGCATCTTAGTTTTATTTTATTTTATTGTAGTTTTGTTGTTCTCTATTTTGTTTTGTGTCTTCTTTTTTTTAATTTTCTGATATATGTAGTATCACTTGACGCTCTTCTAAACATGTACCTACTTGTCACTTGAAGAATAAAGCATTATTATTATTATTATTATTAATCATTGATAGTATTTTTATTTTGGACAAGAAGTTACATATTTAGTTACCACTTTGGACAACAAACACTGTTAGTATGACTCCCTCTTGTTCATTCTTTACCAGTAGATAAAAACGTTGAAGGTTATTAAATAATTTCTGGAGAATTCTTCAATTAAGATATCGGTGGCGTTGTAATAATTAATTTGTATTCAAGACTTTCACCACTAAAATCAGTGCTCCCAACTAATTCATTCACTTTTGCTCTAACTACATATTTAGTTACCACTTTGGACAAGAAACTACAGATCAAGTTACCACTTTAGACAGTAAACTACATATTTAGTTATCACCTTGGACAAGAAACTACAGGTTTAATTATCACTTTTAATAAGAAACTACATATCTAGTTACCACTTTGCACAAGAAACTACAGATTTAGTTACCACTTTCGACAAGAATGACTCTCTCACTATAGTCGGACGAGTAAATTGAAAATTTGCTTCACACAAAACGAAACTTCGACCAGCTGATGAAACAATACGGCTGATATGCTGCGAATTGTGATCGGTTGTGATTCTGCTAATGTGCTTGTTACCGGCCAGCTACCAATGCAAAGCTCGTTTTTAGCGCCAAAATTTCAAAGTTACTCCTCCGAATTAAAAAAACAGAGTATAGTAGATAAAAGCGTTGAAGATTATTAAAATCAGTGCTCCCAACTATTTCATTCGTTTTGACTCTAACTGCATATTTAGTTACCACATTGGACAAGAAACTACAGATCAAGTTACCACTTTGGACAAGAAATTACAGATTTAGTTACCACTTTGGACAAGAAACTACTACATTAAAATGTGGTAGTTTTACTACTACATTAAAATGTGGTAGTTTTACTACTACATTAAAATGTGGTAGTTTTACTACTACATTAAAATGTGGTAGTTTTCGCTGCATAACATTTGTTTACAAACTTAAATCGATAGGGCATTTGCACGCAAGTAACCAATTCGTTGTAAGGAGTCGTTATGCAATGAGTTTCATACTCATGGCAAAACACTTGAATCGAACACTTGAAAAGAATGTGGCAAAATTTCAAAGTTACTCTTCCGAATTAAAAAACAGAGTATAGTACATAGATAAAAACGGTGAAGATTATTAAAATCAATGCTCCCAACTATTTCATTCATTTTGGCTACTGCAGATCGAGTTACCACTTTGGACAAGAAACTACTACAGGTGCATTCGACATCACGCTCGGAGCGCTCGGGGTCTTCCTTTGTCTCACTCTTACATACACTGAATCTCATTCGCTCTCCCTCACACTTCTGCTCAGAGCGTGTCCCGAGCATAATGTCGAACGCACCCTAGATTAAACTGTGGTAATTTCTTGTCCAAAGTGGTAACTAGATATCGTCGTTCCGATGGAATAATGACACAACTGTAAAACGTTTTTCAGAAGAGACAAAAATCTGATGAATTTGTTGAACTTCTAACACTAAATGAAAAGCTATACATTTGAAAATTCAGAGTTTATTGGTTGAAGGTACGTTGATTTAAAGAGTGCAGAGCCCAACAATTAATCTATAAACTTAATCAACAAATTTAACCGAAAATGTGAAAAATTTGCATTTGCGTCATTATTCCGCCGGAATAGCGATATGTAGTTTCTTGTCCAAAGTGGTAACTAAATTGTCCAAAGTGGTAACTAAATTGTCCAAAGTGGTAACTAAATTGTCCAAAGTGGTAACTTCATATGTTATACTAATGCACGACTCTCTCATGTTTATTCTTCACTGGTAGATAAAAACGGTGAAGTTTATCGAATAATTTGTGTAGAATTCTTCAATTAAGTTGTCAGTGGCGTTCCAATAAGAGATTTATCTTAACTTTGCCACTAAAATCAATGCTACCAACTGTTTGATTCATCTTGGCTCTCGACGTACAACAGTTATTATTTAGTATTAGTAATTTGACTGTCAAACTTGTTTTAGCAATGAATTTATACGAAACGTCAAACTTATAATAAACTTTGGCATTAAACGAAACAAAACGCACTAAAACGAAACAGAGCACCAGTTTTACCGAATCGACCATTGTCATTTCGTTTTGACGTAGCTGTCAAACTTGTTTAGTAAATTTGTTTTCTGTCAATAAAATGAAGAGTTGAAGTTATTTTAATATGTACCAATGTGTTTTAATTTAATCATTTAAATTCTTACGAGTCTTAACAGTGTCAAAACTGTCAAACTACTTGAGCACATTTGTTGCACTGCAATTGAATAATTTAAGCGTTGTTTAAATTTAACTGGATTAATTAGATGCACACACAGTCCTGCTAATCGTTTGACAATTCATCTCTATACATATTTAACTGTCAAACCTGCTTAGCAAGTTTCTTGCGCTGCGTGAGTAAATTTTGAAGCTTTCGATTCTTGTTATTTCAGTGTGATGTGCCGTAAAGTTGCGGTAAGGACAAGCAGCGCCATCTGTGGTGAAGCTCGACGGTTTGAAAAGCGTACGTTCCTTTTTCCTCCTTCTTCTTCTTCCTCATTTAAAAGATTCGAATTTTGCAGTTGTTCTTCAGTTGCGGTAAAGAATTGGCAATGCCATCTTCTGTACAGTTCGCGAAGAATTCGCGCGCGTATTTCCGCATTTCATCCGTTTGTTGTCAAAGGTCCTCCTCATTTTTGAATAAAAAATCAAGCTAAAAACTTTTTTCGCCGCGTCACGTAAGCTCAGATTTTATCTCTTCTAATAGACTTGATAAAGCCGCAGTCACAATCGAACTTTAAAAATGTCAAATTACCAGATGCAATAAATGATGAATTAACGGCGCCATCTGTTAGGAGACAGAAGAAATACATATAAGCTTTATCAGAATAATTAATTACAATTAAAAATTAAAGTAATTATTTCATAATTAATTGTGTTAATTAATTGTTTGCATTTTCGAATTTCAAATCGACTTTTTAAGTTTACGTTCACGATCAATAATTTTCTTCAAAGTTACCGGTTGCTGTTAGGCAGAGCAGCGCCATCTGTGATGAAGCAAGTGAACGATTGGCACGACGCGACGCGACGCGACGGTTTAAAGAGTGAACGTTCCTTTTTTCTGTCCCTTTCCTTCTTCTTCTTCATTCAATAATTTATTTTAAATGTTTCGAATTTCGCAGACGTTCTTTCGTTGCGGTAAACAACTAGCAGCGCCATCTACCGTACAGCTTGCAAACAATATACGTGCGCATTTCCGTATTTCCTCTACGTGGCGCCATCTATTTAAATCTTGCAGGAACACAGTTTTTAGGCGCGAAATTTGATATTTCCAAAATTAAAAGAAAAAATATTAATTAAACAAGAAGCAATGAAAATGAAAAAAAAGAAAGAATTATGTTGGGTGGTGCCATCTATGTGTTCTTAAATGAATCGAAATTGCGTTGGATGGGTGACGTCTATGAGAATTTTGTTGAATTACGATTTTTTTTGCGCGAAATTTGTTTTCTGTTAATTGAAATGAAAAGTAAATTCAATTTACTGATAGCTTTGGGTTATGTCATTAAAAAAAAAGGGAAGACATTATGTGGTGCCATCTATGTATATTTTATCGAACTACAATTTTTTTCCAGTTGGAGAATAATTCTTATCTTTTCCTATTTTGTTTCCGTTTTGTTTGTTCCATTTTTTTTTGTTTTTTGTTCTGTCGAATTAATGCTTTTGACAATTTTCTTGCGCTTTCTGTTACTCTTTTGATTATCATACAATTCGCCGCCGGACACCGTCGATCTTCGTTTGTTTTCGTTCGTTTTCACTTAATCGGAAGCTATGCGCGAGATGGAAATATTTTGAATTCGACTGTTACGGGTGATGTCATTTTACCCTTCTTAGAGACGCCAGATAGATTATACGATTAATGTGATCTGTGTTTAAATCTCGTCGCGATTTTTCTACAGTTCGGTTTCTTGATAAATAAATTAATTTTCTTCTTAGTTTTATTTATATTCGGTAGGAAAGATAAATTTTTTCTTCGTGAATTATTTGTTTTGTTTGGTAAGTCGTAAACGAAACGTCCTCGAAATTAAAATTGTCCCAAATTTTGTATTATTGAATGAATTCAGATTCAACGAGATACGCTCAAGCCTAGAGAAACATCAGAAACTAATAAAAGCTTCAAATGTACAGAATACCGTTTCTTCTCTCCTCGAATTACTTTTTGACTTTATTGTGTGTATTTTTATTATTATTGTATTATTGTATGACATCAAAGGACCTCCTAATTTTTGAATTAAAAACTAAATCTTGAAACTTTTTACGTCATATCAGTTCGGATTTTATCACTTCTAAATTTGATAAAGCCGCAGTCACAATAGAACTTTAAAAATGTCAAATTACCAGATGCAATAAATGATGAATCAACAGCGCCATCTGTTAAGAGACGGAAGAAATACGTACACGCTCTATCAGAATAATTAATCATATTAATTAATTGTTTGCATTTTCGAGATTCAAATCGATTTTTTTAAGTTTACGTTGACGATCAATAAATTTCAATTTTTTTCAAAGTTTTCAGGTTCCTGTTGTACAGGGTGTCCCATTTTCGATGGTATTCCATAGGTATCTTCGTTAATAATGGAAATAGAAAGAAACTGAGCACGCAATATTGGGTCAACTTTTTATGCTAATTTGAATGGCCAACTTAAAAATTTGCTGTTCCTTGCCATTTTCGCGGTACAGTTGAAAAACGAAAAATTCATCAAATTTCAAACGCGCATATTTTTTTTATTTTCAAAGGTATCGAAAAATGACAAGGGCATTTTTTATTCGACTTTTAACGTAGATCATGATTCTTTAATCAAATCGCGTCAAAAGTTCATAATAACCGAGATATAACCACCACTAATGTTTCTAATACCATCGAAAATGGGACATCCTGTACAGTACTGTTGGGCAGAGCAGCGCCATCTGTGGTGAAGTAGGGAAACGATTTCTGTGCAATTCTATTATTACATTCTTATTATTCTTATTACGATTTAAGACGAATATTCTTTTCCTTCTTAGGCCCGATTTTGCAATCTGAGTATAACACTATTCTTGGAATAACGTGACGTAGATATGGAAGAATGTTAAAGGATAATCGGTGAATAGTTATTATTCGACAAATAAAGCTTATTCCAATTTTCTTCGTCTCTTTCATTTAAACGTTCGTATTTTGCAGTTGTTCTTTTGATTAGTAGCGCCATCTACTGTGCAGTTTGCAACGAATTTACGTGCGCATTTCCGTTTTTTCCTCTGATATCGAAGGTCCCCCTAATTTTTGAAATAAAAAATAAATCTTGCTCATGTGTTCGTTTTTCAAAATGTTTGTTTTCAAAGCAATAGCTTTATCTTTGAAGAAACTGTCCACACTCGCGCCTGCGCGTTGTTCGCGGACGCCTCGAGGTTCTATAGCCGCTCGTCAATCGATCACCCCGTATATATTTGATAAAGTGAGTGTGTTAGCAAATATTTCCCTAAAATTAAGCGGAGAAAAATTATTATCTTCGTTTTCATGATAAATATAATCTCGCAAGAAGCAAAAGTACGCACGTTTTAAAAACAGCTCACTCGTGTGTGTGTGTACATCTAGAATCTAGAGCAAAAAAGTTTTTATTTGATGAAGATATGACGACGACGGAAATCGATTGGGAAAACAACTTTAGTGGAGTCGTAAAACGACCATCTAACTTTGCGTGCTTGCTAATGTTTTTGGCTCCGGTATTTTTTACATTTCCACGACGGATTTTCGTCCTTGATAATTTGGAAAAATAAAATTTCTGTAGTTCGCTTTCGTTTCTTGTCAATTTTTTTTTTATTATTTGATGAAACAGTGTTGTCGAAATAGCATTGTTAGAAAGTCGCAATTCTATCATATCCAGTGTTGGCAGGCTGTCCGTGGCTAAATATAAACGGAATATGCAGGTGCTTCAAAATGGATTTGTTTTTGTCAAAATTGCCAAGTAACAGGTTAATTTTAAGCGGTTGATTACCATATGCCATATGCGATGCTGAATAAACTGGATTATGTTAAAGAAGAAGAAACTCACTCATAAAAACCGAGGCGAATTCTTTTGTCTATCAAAATTGATATACAGGGTGATATGGATAAGTTTGTTTTTATAAAACATGTATAGGTGCGATTTCGGTTAGATGGAAGCGGCACCAGAAATAAATCTATTAAAAAGATTTAAAAAAAAGCAGCTTTCCCTCTTAACTGTCAATATTTTGTTAAATTGTTTCTTCATCGATTTACTTGCGTGTAGAACTCCCGAATTTTAAGTATCACAGCGCCACCTGTACGCGAAGAGACGTACCTACGTCGTTTGATTGCCCCTGCTAAGACAATCGGACTTAAAGGAGATTGAACAATTACATTCTTATTACAATTTGAGTTGAACTTTTCCTTCTTCATCTAATGATTTATTTTGAAAGCTTCGAAGCTTGCAGTCGCCATAAAAAATTAGAAGCGCCATCTGCTGTACAGTTTCCAAAGAATTCACGTGCGTAATGCTTATTTCTCCTATTTTTTTTTTAATTAAAAAATAAATCTTAAATGTATTAACGCCAACGGCTTCAGGGTTTATGAAGCCGCGGTGACAATCGAAATTAAAAACGTCAAATTACCAGTGGCAATAAATAATTAAATCACAGCGCCATCTGTTAAGGAGCGGATGAGTTACATACTTCATCAAGAATAATTAATTGTTTGCGCTTTGGAATTTCAGATCGTCATATATCAGTTCTTTTTCAAATTCGATTGCTAATCGTCGCTAAAAGTTTGGCCGAACAATATTTGTCATCGATCCAATCAGCGCCACCTCTTGTCCGACGAGAGAAACACGTTGTAAATGTTGCAGTTTGAAGTTTCTTTCTTCTAATTCCTGAACGTAGCCACTTTTATCGATTAAAAACAGTAAATTCAGTTTAGAAAATCAATTTAAATTAAATTAATTGCAAGTATTTAGGAACGAATTAAAAAAAAAATAATCATAAATAACAAAAGAAATAAATTTGCCTTTGAGGTCTCTTTACTTTCAACAAGAGAGTCTTGTTTGCGACTGTTCTCTAATTTAGATGCACCTTACAATTTTAGTTTCAGTGGCGCCACCTATCGAAATTAATTTCAGTCTTGACTTAATACGGGAGCGCCAATTTTAATTTTGAATGTCGTGAATGCCACATGAAGAAAAAATGTTGCGTTAGAAAGGTACGCAAAGCATAAGTTTTCGTGCATCATACAAGGTATGCGTGCAAAATACTAGCGCCATCTATTGGCGTAAAACTAAATACCATGTCTAAGTTTAAAACTCATACAATTCATCACACCTCTAAATATAAGTGAAACGCAGAGCATAACTTGTTTGCAAAAAGTTCAACGCAAGGCTCAAGTTATTTGGCTAGGGGGTGGCGCCATCTATCGGAATTAATTTCGGTATTGGTCTCAGGGGAGCGCCAATTTTGATTTTGAATATCGTGAGTGCCACACGAAAAAGAAATGTCGCGCTAGAAAAGGTTGCAAAGCTTAAGCTTGTGTACAGGGTTTTTGTACAAAATGTTAGCGCCACCTATCGGCATAAAATCAAATATCTACTATGTCAGAGTTTTAAACTCGCACATACTTTTAAATGTAAGTTATTTGGCTAGGGGGTGGCGCCATCTATCGGAATTAATTTCGGTATTGTCCTAGAACGGCGCCAATTTTAATTTTGAATGTCGTGAATTCCGCACAGGACTTTCTCTGCAAGGAAGTGCAATGTAATTCGCCGATTATTTGGTTTGGTATTAGTGGCGCCATCTATCGGAATTCATTCTAATAGTGTCTCAAAAAAAAGCCAATTTTGATTATCATGAATATCGCGCTAAAGAAATTGTCGAATTAGAAAGTAATGCAGAACATACATAAGTTTACGTAAGACATAGATTATTTGAGAATGCTGGCGCCATCTATCGGCGTTAAATTAGACTTACGTCAATCAAGTACATTTCATCATAATTTTGAACGTAATAAGTGAAACGCGGAGAACTTGCTTTGCCAAGAAGTATCAATGTAAGCCGCCGATTATTTGGAAACGGCAGCGCCATCTACCGGAATTAATTCCAGCACTGTCTCGAAAGAGCGCCAATTTTCATCTTGATTATCGTAAACGGCGTGCGAAAAAAATCGTCGAATTAGAAGGTACTCAATGAAGATCATAAATTTATGTAAAACATGTGGCGCCATCTATCGGCATAAAATTAGATGTTACGTCAGAGAGTTTCAATCATGTACATTCCATCATAATTTTGAACGTAATAAGTGAAATAAGTAAGGAAGAGCAGCGCCATCTGGGGGAAAGATTTCCATACAATTCATTTTCGTTTTGATTTTCTTCTTCTCCTTCACTGGACGATCTAAGTTGAACTTAATTATTTATTATTTAATTATTTAAAATTAGAAAAAAATAATAAAAATAAAAGAAATCTCATTAAACAAAATTGCAAAAAAATAAAAATTAAAAAATTCTCATTAAATAGACAATACTTTCTACTTTCTATAAAATTACAAAAAAAAAAAATTAAAATTAAAATTTTTTTATTAAACACAAAACTTTCTAAAATTAAGATTTGACATTTGTGCAATTTTTGACGTAAAATAAAACAAGAGATGATCGACAAATTTATAAAATTAAAAAAAAGTCATAAAAAAATCTCATTGAATAAAATTAGAAAAAAATAAAAATAAAAAAAATTCTCATTAAATAAAATTACAAAAAAAACAAAAATTAAAAAATTCTCATTAAATAAATAATACTTTCTACTTTCTATAAAATTACAAAAAATTATAAAAATTTTAAAAAAATTATAAAAATTAAAAAATTCTCATTAAATAAACAAAATTTTCTAAAATTAAGATTTGAACTTAGGAAATTTTTGGCGTAAAATAAAACAAAAGACGATTGACAAATTTATAAAATTAAAAAAGTCTGAATAAAATTAGAAAAAATTACGAAAATAAAAAACTTATTAAATAAAATTACAAAAAATTATAGAAATTAATTTAATTATTAAAAATAAAACAAAAGACGATCGACAAATTTATAAAATTAAAAAAGTCTCATTGAATAAAATTAGAAAAAATTACGAAAATAAAATCTCATTGAATAAAGTTAAAAAAAAACAAAAATAAGAAAAACTCATTAAATAAAATTTAAAAAAATTATAAAAATTAAAAAAATATATAAAAATTAAAAAATTCTCATTAATAAACAATACTTTCTAGTTTCTATAAAATTACAAAAAAAAATAAAAATTAAGATTTTTTATTAAACACAAAACTTTCTAAAATTAAGATTTGACATTTGTGCAATTTTTGACGTAAAATAAAACAAGAGACGATCGACAAATTTATAAAATTTAAAAAAAATGAACATAAAAAAATCACCAAAAATTAAAAAATTCTCATTAAATAAACAATAATTTCTACTTTCTATAAAATTACAAAAAATTATAAAAATTTAAAAAAATAAAAATTAAAAAAATCTCATTAAATAAACAAAACTTTCTAAAATTAAGATTTGAACTTTAGGAAATTTTTGGCGTAAAATAAAACAAAAGACGATCGACAAATTTATAAAATTAAAAATCTCATTGAATAAAGTTAAAAAAAACAAAAATAAAAAAAAAACATTAAATAAAATTTTAAAAAATAAAAATTAAAAAAATATATAAAAATTAAAAAATTCTCATTAATAAACAATACTTTTTACTTTCTATAAAATTACACAAAATTATAAAAATTACAAAAAATTATAAAAATTAAGTCTCATTAAATAAACAAAACTTTCTAAAATTAAGATTTGAACTTTAGGCATTTTTTGGCGTAAAATAAAACAAAAGACGATTGACAAATTTATAAAATTAAAAAATCTCAATGAATAAAGTTAGAAAAAAATTACAAAAATAAAAAAACTGGTTAAATAAAATTACAAAAAATTATAAAATTCTCATTAAATAAACAATACTTTCTACTTTCTATAAAATTACAAAAAATTTATTAAATACATAAACAAAACTTTCTAAAATTAAGATTTGACATTTGTGCAATCTTTGACGTAAAATAAAACAAAGGACGATCTAGAAATAAGGAAAATCGATAAAATTACAAAAAAATAAAAATTAAAAAAAAAGTTCAAAAGCGATAGATCTACCGAATTATCGGTAGAGTTGGCAGCACTGTGGACAAAGTGGATTTGGCTGTTAGTTAGTTACTTTAGTTTCTGTGGACTTCCGGCTTTAGTGATTTCTTTGTTGCCAATAGTAAAGCTGAAACATCACTAACAAGTCGTCAATCAAATATTTCAAAATTAATTTGTTTTTTTTCTTCTTCCTTGAAAATACCCATTTTTACCCACGTATTATTTTTACTCGCAAGGTTGTTTAAATTACCGGTAATTCGGGTAATTGCCCGCACATTGGCAACCCTGTTCATTATAGTTACATAATATTACATTCTTATTGTTATTATTATTATTTTTAATTTATTAATCTACTGGTTTTATTATTGTTTTAATATCATCATTATGTATACTTTTAAATTTCGTTCATTTGTTTTATTTGTTTTGTCACCTTTCCTGGAGCGTTGTCTTTTATTAATCCACCGAACCGAGCTGTGCAATCGATTGTCTTTTGTGATGATTGTTTTTTGAATTTTACTGCTCCGCATTTTTTGAAATTCTATTATTTCGTTTTCTTTGATTTTTGATTTTTGTTACAAAAAAAGTATTAATGCCTCAAGCAGCGACATCTATTGAAATATGTCGAAAGTTAATTTAACTTGAAGGCTTCTGCGGCCGTCGTCCATGCTTGAATTGGCTTCCGGTTGGAACCGCTCCAACCGTTCCAACCGGAAGCCAATTCAAACATGTCGAAAGTTTTCTTCGTCGGTATCGATTCATTTTATATTTTTCTTTTCTTTTTTTAATTTAATTTTTAGTATTTTAATATCGACCTAAAACTTCTAGGTTCGTCGACGGCTTCGAGCAGCCGACGTTTCAATGTGACCGTGGTGGCGAGCGGGCCCCCCGACGATGGGTTTGCACCTCCCATATCGCCAGGGCCGAGGCACCGCGGGGAACAGTTCGCCAGTATTCCCGAGGACCACGTGTTGGAGGAGCGCGTCCGTACTCACCATGCCGTTGGGAGCAGATCCGAATCACCAGCTTGGGATTTAAACAACGAGAGCGACAATGTGAGTGACTAACACAAACAAACGCATTTCTTCCATTAACACGTGACGTAGGTATTAGCTGGTCCGAAAGAATTAATCGATATTTTTATTTGTTATCGACGATTTGCACAATCTGAAGTTCTACGTATTAGTAAACGCCGGAAATACACAAAAACAGAAGAAATCGGTCCATCGGGTTGAGTAAATTCTATTGAGAAGCAAAAAGTGTGTAAGAGCACGACTATAGCATCTTCTATAATTGTATTAAATAGCAATCGCAGCTCTATGTCAAGACAAAACAAGTTTAAAAACAAGTTTAACAAGTTAAACAAGTTTAAAAACAAGCTTCGCTTTTACAGGAAACTGTATTTCATAAAGTTTGAAACTTGACGATTTTAAGTTGGCAACGATCAGCTGATGTGCAGGTAGCGCGCCGGTCGTCACCTCGCTGAACTACGCTCTCCGTGCGTTCATCCTCGTTTTCCAATAGACAATACGAAATCCAGTCACCGATTTGCGCTACGTGGTGGTGGGTACGGTGCGTTTTTCGTTGGAATCCCTGTCCACGTGTTCTTCGGGAAATTCGCGACGACGGCGGCGTTTATCATCCGGGGGGGTCAACTCGCTCGGAAAACTGTTTTATCGGAGGAGTTTCTAGTGTGTGCGTGCGTCCATTTAAAAAATATTTCAGTGTTGTTTTGCTACTTCGGTGGAAGTTTGTTTTGTGTGCTGGTGCTTATCTCGACGGTCGCAAACACAAGATATGGATTTTTTCTGTGCGTTTTGAATGTCATCGAAAAAGTATCGGTTCGAGTTGAAGGTAAATGTTCACCTAGAGGCGAATTCAGGGCAGACCATTTGTCGACAGGAGCAGCCGTTTACGTCATTAAAACAAAAAAAGAAAAAAAACAAAAACGAAAATATGGTTTTATAAAAGCTTAAAATGGCGTATGGTAATAATTAATTAAAAAGTGAAAGGATCGGAGATTGATAGGCGCGCGCTAGCGCTGCCAGCAAGTGCATGGAAGTCTTGCTACTTTACTTCCATGGTGTTTCATTTATCAATCCATTGCTCATTTTTATTCTTAGAATTGTTTTAATAGTTTCCGTAATCGCGTAGTAGATAGTTTCCAGGAAATAACCGCCATTGCGGTTCGCATTTCCTGCCCTCGACACACATATGTTTTGCATGCGTTCCAATTTTCTTTTTTTTTTTAATTGGTTATCCCGTGCTTATTATTAAGAGTAATAAACACAATGCGGTCGATTAAAAAAATGAATTCCTAAAAACCGCGCACGTCACAGCAAAAAAAAAAACAATATTTGACATGTGTCAGTCAAAACTGAATGAAATGCTTAAAGCCGTGCCGCTCAAAATACGAAGTCTTCCATTTTTAAATTGGCTTTTATGTAATGGCGATTATTGTAACTATTAAGACAATCTCGGCTCGAAAGTACTATTTATTCACGATCGGAAGCAAACGGCAATTTCTACGACACGAAAACCGTGACAATATTTACTCCCTAGGGAGTAAAGGCGATGGCATGCTCCCTAGGGAGTGAAAGTGATGACATACTCCCTAGGGAGTAAAGCTAAGTTCACATGCATTGCGGATCGTTTCTAATTGGTTCATTTTGAATTTTGAACCAATTAGAAACGATCCGCAATAAAAATTTTGCGTATCCACAATGCATGTGAACTTAGCTTAAAAGTGATGACATACTTTCTAGGGAGCAAAAGTGATGACATACTCCCTAGGGAGTGAAAGTGATGACATACTCCCTAGGGAGTAAAAGTGTTGACATACTCCCCAGGGAGTAAAAGCGATGACATACTCCCTAGGGGGTGTTTTCATTATATTGACACTTACGCTTAGCTTAGACTTTTCTTGATTTAGAATGCAGAAATTTTAACAACACTGTTACACTCGCTGCGTTCAACATTTTTGCGGCCTGCTGTTCTTCCGTTTTTCACTTTTTCTTTTTTTCTTAGCTTATAATTAACGCAGTTTGACATAAATTAATGATAAACGTGGAATCGTGACTAAAGCGCGGATTTAGGTGCATTTTTAGGTTATGGGTCATCTTTTTTTTTTCTTTAGTCTGGCGTTGATGACTCACCACCTGAAACGAACCTA
The DNA here is from genome assembly GCA_958336345.1 of Dorcus parallelipipedus. Lineage (NCBI taxonomy): Eukaryota > Metazoa > Arthropoda > Insecta > Coleoptera > Lucanidae > Dorcus > Dorcus parallelipipedus. The sequence continues at coordinate 2,035,363 of OY284477.1, read as the reverse complement.
AATTCGTGCTTTAATCATTACAGCTGATTGAGATTGATTTTTTTTGCATATGGTACAATTAAATTATTAACACTAAATAATGATTGTTGTACGTTGAGAGCCAAGATGAATGAAACAGTTGGTAGCACTGATTTTAGTGGTAAAGCTTTGAATAACGCCGAAGATAAATAATTATTGGAACGCCGCTGACAACTTAATTGAAAAATGCTACACAAATTATTCGATAAACTTCACCGTTTTTATCTACAAGTTACCACTTTGGACAAGAAACTGCAGATTTAGTTACCACTTTGGACAAGAAACTACATATCGCTATCCCGGCAGAATGCAAATTTTTCACATTTTCAGTTAAGTTTGTAGATTAAGTTTATAGATTAATTGTTGGGCTCTACACTCTTTAAATCGACGTACCTTCAAGCAATAAACTCGGAATTTTCAAACGCATAACATTTCATTTACAGTTAGCAGTTCAACAAATTCATTAGGTTTTTGTCTCTTCTGAAAAATTTAACGTTTTACAGTTGTCATTGTTCCACCGCAACAACGATATTTAGTTACCACTTTGGACAAGAAACTACCACATATTAATGTAGTATTACATATTAATGTAGTAGTTTCTTGTCCAAAGTGGTAACTAAATATGTAGTTTCTTGTCCAAAGTGGTAACTGAATCTGGAGTTTCTTGTCTAAAGTGGTAACTTGATCTGTAGTTTCTTGTTCAAAGTGGTGATTAAATATGTAGTTAGAGCCAAAATGAATGAATTAGTTGGGAGAACTGATTTTAATAATCTTCACCGTTTTTATCTACTGTACTCTGTTTTTTTAATTCGGAGGAGTAACTTTGAAATTTTGGCGCTAGAAACGAGCTTTGTCATTGGTAGTTGGCCGGTAACAAGCACACTAGCAAAATCACAGCCGATCGCAATTCGCAGCATACCAGCCCATATTGTTTCATCAGCTTGTCGAAGTTTCGTTTTGTCTGAAGAAAATTTCCAATTCACTCGTCCGAATTAAAAAATAGACCATAGTGAGAAATAAACAGGAGAGAGTCATGCTGAGAGTAGTTTCTTGTCCAAAGTGGTAACTAAATATGTAGTTTCTTGTGCAAAGTGGTAACTAGACCTGTAGTTCCGTGGTGATAACTAAATAGTAATACTAATAGTAATAGTTTATTGATCAGTAATCAGTAATGATGTGGAACAAAACATATTCAGATATACACAAAATATAAAATATGTAGTTTATTGTCCAAAGCGGTAACTAAAATCTGTAGTTTCTTGTCCGAAGTGGTAACTGAATATGTAGTTAGAGCGAAAATGAATGAAATAGTAGGGAGCACCGATTTTAGTGGTAAAAGTCTTGAATACGAATTAATTATTGGAACGCCACCGACATCTTAATTGAAGATTTCTCCAGAAATTATTTAATAATCTTCACCGCTCTTATCTGCTAGTAAAGAATAAACAGGAGGGAGTCAGTGTTTGTTGTCCAAAGTGGTAACTAATTGTGTAGTTTCTTGTCGAAAATGAAATAAGTGAAATAAGTAAGGAAGAGCAGCGCCATCTGGGGGAACGATTTCCATACAATTCATTTTCGTTTTGATTTTCTTCTTCTCCTTCACTGGACGATTTAAGTTGAACTTAATTATTTATTATTTAATTATTTAAAATTAGAAACAAATAACAAAAATAAAAGAAATCTCATTAAACAAAATTACAAAAAAATAAAAATTAAAAAATTCTCATAAAATAAACAATACTTTCTAGTTTCTACTTTCTATAAAATTACAAAAAAATAAAAATTAAATTTTTTTTATTAAATACATAAAACTTTCCAAAATTAAAATTTGACATTTGTGCAATTTTTACGTAAAATAAAACAAGAGACGATCGACAAATTTATAAAATTTAAAAAAAATGAATATAAAAAAATCTCATTGAATAAAATTACAAAAAAAACATAAATTAAAAAATTCTCATTAAATAAACAATACTTTCTACTTTCTATAAAATTACAAAAAATTATAAAAATTAAAAAATTCTCATTAAATAAACAAAACTTTCTAAAATTAAGATTTGAACTTTAGGAAATTTTTGGCATAAAATAAAACAAAAGACGATCGACAAATTTATAAAATTAAAAATCTCATTGAATAAAGTTAAAAAAAAACAAAAATAAAAAAAACCCATTAAATAAAATTACAAAAAATTATAAAAATTAAAAAATTCCCATTAATAAACAATACTTTCTACTTTCTATAAAATTACCAAAAATTATAAAAATTACAAAAAATTATAAAAATTACAAAAAATTATAAAAATTAAAAAATTCTCATTAAATAAACAAAACTTTCTAAACTTAAGATTTGAACTTTAGGCAATTTTTGGCGTAAAATAAAACAAAAGACGATCGACAAATTTATAAAATTAAAAATCTCATTGAATAAAGTTAAAAAAAAACAAAAATAAAAAACCCATTAAATAAAATTACAAAAAATTATAAAAATTAAAAAATTCCCATTAATAAACAATACTTTCTACTTTCTATAAAATTACCAAAAATTATAAAAATTACAAAAAATTATAAAAATTACAAAAAATTATAAAAATTAAAAAATTCTCATTAAATAAACAAAACTTTCTAAACTTAAGATTTGAACTTTAGGCAATTTTTGGCGTAAAATAAAACAAAAGACGATCGACAAATTTATAAAATTAAAAAATCTCATTGAATAAAGTTAGAAAAAAATTAGAAAAATAAAAAAACTGGTTAAAGTGATAACTAAACCTGTAGTTCCAAGGTGATAACTAAATAGTAATAGTTTATTGATCAGTAATCAATAATGATGTGGAACAAAAGGTATTCAGATATACACAAAATATAAAATATGTAGTTTATTGTCCAAAGTGGTAACTAAACCTGTAGTTTCTTGTCTAAAGTGGTAACTGAATATGTAGTTAGAGCCAAAACGAAAGAAATAGTGGGGAACATCGATTTTAGTGGTAAAAGTCTTGAATACAAATTAATTATTGGAACGCCACCGACATCTTAATTGAAGAGTTCTCCAGAAATTATTTAATAATCTTCACCGTTCTTATCTGCTAGTAAAGAATAAACAGGAGGGAGTCAGTGTTTGTTGTCCAAAGTGGTAACTAATTGTGTAGTTTCTTGTCGAAAATGGTAACTGAGTCTGTAAGTTTTTGTCCAAAGTGGTAACTTGATCTGTAGTTTCTTGTCCATAGTGGTAATTAAATATGTAGTTGGAGCGAAAATGAATGAAATAGTTGGGCGCACCGATTTTAGTGGTGAAAGTCTTGAATAAACCGTGATTGGAATGCCACTGACGTCTTAATTGAACAATTCTTCAGAAATTAATTATTTATTAATAATCTTCCCCATTTTCATCCACTAGTCGACAATGAAACATGAGAAAGTCGCTAATAATAGTTTCTTATCTAGAGTGGTAGATAATTATACATGTAGCTTCTTGTCCAAAGTGGTAACTAAATATGTAGTTTCTTGCCGCATTTCGTTTTACAATAGTCGAAGTCAGCGACTATTAATTTCCGAAATTAATTAAACTGTCAAAAGTGATCACTCGGATTTATTACAATTATTTTTTTTTATCCGTAACAGGTATACACGGTAAAAGAAAACCGTACGCTTTCATTTTTCTGTTGTACAGGGATTCTGTTCGGGATCCGAACATAGTTTAGTAACATTGCCAACATAAATTTGACATGCAATGAGGTTATGTTGTGTTGTTTACATCAAAAGTGAATTTAGTCTTTAGTCTGTTAGGTTGTCACAAATAGACGAGCCGCTGCAAACTTCACGTTGAAGCCGGCAGCCAGGGTGACTATTACATATATTATTTGGACGTATCTTGATTTGATTCCTCTCTAAATAATTTTTTAAAACAAATGTTTTTGAAAGGTTTTTGGTTATGAGTGCTTCTTACGTCGAATCTGTCAGAATTCAAAATGCATGACCCGCAGCAAGCTTCATGCTGAAGCTGAATGCCCAAAAAATCCTGGGTATTTGAGTCTCATCTAAATATACATATTTTTTTTATAAACATTCATCGAAATCAATTTGTTTGGACACGAAACATGTTTAAGATTGCGTTGTAGCAAAACCGGAAACGAATTTTCGAGGCAATGAGTTTCCAATCGGGCTGTTGTAATCTGTAATTTGAGATTTCCCAAAATCTGATTCACATATTTGTGCTTATAAATCACAATAGAGGTCTTCATTGTTTTAGTAGTGGGATTAAGAAAATTATTATCAGTAATAAATAATACTTAAGCGGCGTGGACATTGTTCAATTATCTATATTTAGGTGTATTCGTACTTCAGGTAATAATTATGGATAATGAAAAAGCTAGAATTACATAAAGAGTACATATGTACAGTCGCGAGCGAAAATATTGGTCGCCAATGTCATTCAAAAATTAAAAAGTCTTCTTGTCGAGTGACACATGTCACTTACAATAGGAAACTTGTCATTATGTCAAAGAGTGACACCGACAACCAATTTTTTATTACTCGCGACTATCTAGTTCAAATCTGTTCGCGTTTATCAAGTTAATCTTACAAGGAATACCACTTGACATAAACAACAATTAACAGACGTAAGTACATACAATACACACGAACATGTAAGTGCTATTATTGCGCTTGTTTTCTCGGGTAAACAAACATAAATACATTTGCTGTATTTAAGGACGATAAAACAATTGTTGTACACATAATAGGTGCTCTTAACCAAATTGTACAGTGGTGAGATTTAATTTCGAGACTACCAGGCGTTAGTGAATTTCGTGCTTTGCAATTATGAGCCTGGGTACACTACCTTTCAAATGTATTCGCCCGACAAGCAATGAAACTGTACGAAACTGTCTTTTAATAAGAAATACCCCAATTGTCTGATGTTCTGGACATTTTGCGAAATACTCGTCGTTACGTGCATGTAATGAACAACTTCTTTTACCTGGGTACTCATAATGTGAGCTCACGCTGTCGTATATAGCTTATTTGATAACCAAACCAAATATGTATGTGTAGATAAAAAAAAATATAATCGTCGTCTATACAATTTCGGAAAAATTATATCGCACGTATGAGGTTTAGCGTTAAACTGAAATATATAAACTACAAGGGGGATTGTTTAAAAAAAAAGTCCAGTCATTGGCACTTGGTGTTATTTTGTAACCTATTTATTTTCGCAATGTTTCGTCAGGAGTTAATAACGTAATGCTTCGTCATTCCACCACAGCGTAACTAATTGTTCGCTTTCAGCGAGCAAAGTTCAAGTGAACTCACGAGACACCACTGCGTACGGACTCGGTGCCGGAAAGTCTGCATTTCCCACGTACAGTGCGTTCCAAATTATTCGAAACTCATTAAGGTTATGTTCGTGACGTTAAATATAGTTTCTATGCGAACGTATTTTTGTGAATTCGCTCGTTGGCTCCGCAAATAGCGTTTCCGCGAAGTTTAGAAACCCCAGAAATAATTCCCGCGTTACACGTTCGCCGTTATCTACGGAGATGATACTTTGCTTAGAAATATATATACATATACCTACATAAGTAGGTTGTTGTGTCGTTTGCCAACGATACTCTTCGCACCTGGCGATTCCTATTCTTTGCCGTTGATGTCATACCGATGACGTTCTTATTTTCAGTTAGTGTTGTTGTTTATCGCGCCTGCTAAATCGTCGTAATAGTTTCATATTTAAATATATCCCGTGACACACGTAATTGGTTGTTTACTTCGCACCAAAAAAAAAAAAAAAACCGGCCCACACGGGACACTGATAAGTAAATAAAGAAATTAGCATTTTAATATTTTTTTTTTCAAGTGACACTATAGATTATTACGTGATAATGTACTCAACTTTATATACAGGGTGATTCTTGATGAATATCACGACCTCCAAATTGACAAATCATCTTGACTCCCCACTCAAGGTCATGGAATCAAGATTAAGAATAAACTCGGTCGATACAAACGTCTACAAAGAAAAATCTGGGTTTCTCTTATAAAGTGACGTAAAGCTCAGTTCCCTTTTATACGATTTACACCGGAAATTCCGATTAAGAAAAATCTTGCGTGTGGCTCACTTGCCCTGTAAGTCATCGTGTACGATTTTGTCATCAGCTAGTTGACTGTGACGTGTACGATGCACCTTGTGACGTCACTGCAGCGACTCAACGAGTGGAGTATATGCAGCGCCGATTCGAATATTTTGGTGTTAATAATAGTATTCGTTTCTAAAACTGAACCAAACGTGGATGGTTCACGTTTCATTAATTATCGACGTTCTCCTCTTGTGTGTACGTACGTATTTATAGAATTTAATTCAATACATATGTTATGTAAACCTTCGTTCGTGTAAAAACATTGACGTCAAGCAGCGTATGTTTTATACGCAAATACGTACTTCTTTTTGTGTCGAGTAAATTTGATTTATATTTTCTGCCAACGCGTGTTTGAATTTATTAAATAAAAACACCTCGTTTTTTTGCATCACAGCAAACACTGACGTAGAAAAAAAACTAGAAACACAATTAGGCGAGTTAAACAGTGACCTTGTAAGGAACGTGTAGATTATGCGTATACAGTAAGTCCAGATAAATTTTTGGTAAGAAAAGACGAGATATGGCAGCTTGAACCTATTAGGTAATACCGGGTGATTTTTTATCAACTCTTGCCATTGTGTGATGTAAAATCGTGACATCATTTTGGTCATTTAAGTATGAATGACGACAATTTTTTTTAGTCACCACCAACCGGTTAATACAAGACCAGCGCATACGCATGTAACAAAGAGAGCTCAGACAGAACCAGTCATTTGCTGCCAGTGCATGACTTGAACGCGCTAGGCGAGTTGTACTACGTTTGCGTTTGAGTGGGTGTCTCACTCATATTTACCTGACACGGGCGTTTCGCGTACCCAGTCCCTGAGTGGGTGTCTCACTCATACTTACTTTTACCTGACACGGGCGTTTCGTGTATTCCATCCTTAAGTGGGTGTCTCATTTATATTTATCTGACACGCGGATTTCTTGTATTCCGTTCTTACTCATGCTTACCTGACACGGGCGTTTCGAGTACTTCGTACTCGAGTGGGTATCTTTAATAGAGGTTTACAAAATCTTTATAAGATGCCTCAAGGCGGTGGTGCAATGCCTAGGATTCATGCCGACAACCGTCTAGGCTAGGTCACCGGACATGCGGCAGCCCAACCCATCCAATCACCAACACGCCTACCAACTAAACAGCGTTCCTCTTTGGCCTTCTAACCCAGTAACGAAATCACTTTACTACCGCGGCCTTGCCTTCTTGCTGTACTCGTCTTTGTTTTTCCTATTCAGTCTTGTCTTTGGTCCAGTCATCAACCCATCCAATCACCAATACGCTTACCAACTAAACTGCGTTCCTCTTTGGCCCTCTAACCCAGTAGCGAAATCACTTTACTACCGCGGCCTTGTCTTCTTGCTGAACTTGTCTTTTTTTTTCCTATTCAGTCTTGTCTTTGGTCCAGTCATCTTCCTAAGTTCTTCCTAGTCAATTCAAGGTGTTTTCTTGCATCTCTTTCTTGCTGAGGATATTCATTGCTAATTCTTTGATTATGTACCAGGTTTCACTTCCTTCCAGCATTAAGTCAATGAGGTTGTCCGGTCTTATTTGATTTTTTAACTTATGCTCTGCCTTTTCTCTATCATTTTCTCAGTGACTGCACACAAAGAAAGTGTGTTCCACGTCATCGTCTATCAGTTTGCAATATCTGCGCAAAGTGTTGAATCCACCTTCTCGATTTCTTTACGATATGTTTCATAAGCTCCGTGACCACTTATTTATCGTCTGAGTTGTGTAATATGTCAGCCCTCCATGCACCCTCCCATACCACTTATCCAGTTTAGGAATTTGTTTCCTAGTCCATCTTCCTTTGACTCCGTGATAATACCATCTTTCTTACTAAAGTGACATAGTTTCGCTTCTAGTTACTACCATTGTGTTTACAATGTCCGTTTTCACATTTTTGGTCCTTTCCTCAGCGATCAAATCGAAGGGAATCAGTTTAGCCAGCACAAGTGATGCATCCGTTGATATAGTGCCCCAATTTCCAGCAGATGATTTTGGTACTTTTTAATTTTCCACGCTGGGGTCCCATATGGAATCATGGAGGTCGCCGTTGAGCATACGATTCTTCTCTTTACCTCACCAGGTCCGTTTCTTTGGGCATTATTCTTGATAGCTTGTTAATTGCGGGTCTTGCTCTTGCGGTTGCATATTCCACATGATCCCCATATGATAGCCTTGTGTCTAGTATGGCTCCTAGATATTTGATTTTTTAACTTATTTCCAACGTCTTTCTTAACGTCTTGCAAATAAATGGCGTTTAATAGTGTAATGTAAATAAAGTCTGGTGTTCCGCAAGAGTATGTGCTTGGCCCTTTGCTGTCTTTAATATATGTAAATGACTTGGTAATATATTTTTAGTTCTTTTCAAAAATAAAAGTATAAGACTTTTCTCTAGTCCGGTTTATTCTACACAAATTTTTATATATGTAATGTCAGCTAGTTTCGGCATAAAACCATCATCGTCCATCATATAATATCTTCCGAAATCTAGCATAATTAATATAATTTAACAATAAAAAACACAGTAGAAAGATCATTGTAAATTGAAACAATTTAGTCAACATTGTTAATGAGTGCGTGCGGAGGTCTGAGGTCTGAGTCGAAAATGGTAATTATTATGAGGGTTGCGATTGAAAGAGTTTTAATTGTACCAAAATTTCAAACCAAATTGTACTAAAATTAGTAACATTGTATAGTCGTGCGCAGCTTAAGTGCTACAACTTGATAATTCTGTAGCACAAGGTTTTAAGGGTGAGGTATGCGTGCAGGAGGTGCATTTTCGGTGCGCATAAGTCCGCAAAGAAAAAAATGAGAAAGGCAATAAAAAGACAAAAAGTTATTATGTGGGTGGAGCTATGCAATGACCTAGATAACGACCCCTGGGGAAAGGGGTACCAAATAGTCACAAATAAGCTGAGACTGACCCCCCAGTAATGCTAAATAATACCGCCACGGCCAAGCAAATCGGGGCGCTATTCCCCTCGAGATCGAAGATAATCTGGCCTCGGATCAACACAGAGCCCTGTGAAATCAGGCCATTCACAACCGAAGAAATGAACTTTGCAATAAGCAAAATAAAAAGCAGGAAGTCTCCAGGCCCGGATAATATTCCCCCGGAAGCTGTAATAGTAGCCGCCCGGATTAACTTCGATTTCTTCAAACAGGTAAGGAACTCCTGCTTAACAGAAGGCGTATTCCCGAGTATATGGAAGAAGGCAAGGCTATTATTAGTGAAGCCTAAAAGATGCCACTCGACCGCCCAACTTATAGGCCCATCTGCCTTCTGGACGTAGTCGCTAAACTTCTAGAGAAACTCGTCAAGCAGAGGCTGGTGGAGGAGCTGGACGACAAAAATGTCTTAAACTATCATTAATATGGATTTAGACAGGGCAGGTCCACCGTAGATGTCCTGTGCCAGGTGAGAGACATCGTCAACAATAGGTACCAAAAAGTTGGCCTGGAAACATAGGCATTTCTGCCTAATGCTAGCCTTGGACATTGAAAATGCCTTTAATTCTCGGACAGACTCTGTGGAATATACTGTACGACGGTCTGCTGAACCTAAAATTGGGACAAGGAGTCAATATAATTACATACGCCGACGACCTGGCGGTAGTTGTCACGGCCAAGACGGCCACTATGCTTGAAGAAAAGGCGAAATGCGCCATGATGAATATCACAAACTGGCTGGAAATCACGAACTGAAGCTAGCCAGCAGAAAGACCGAGATGATTATCTTGGCGGGCCCCAGGAAACTAGGGCGCCTAAGTATAAACTTTGAAGAAATAGAAGAAGTAAAAAGCAAGAACGAAATAAAGTATCTGGGCGTATACCTTGATCGAGACTTAATTATTTCGGTCTCATTAAGTTCGCTTCTTTTTTTTCCACAGATAGAAGAATGGCACCCGATTTTTCAGGAGCTAGTTTTAGTTTATTCCTCTCCGACCACCAGGATATTTTGTCCAATGCGTTATTGACATGATATTTGAGGTCTTCTTCGTTTTTCTCTGTTGCAACCACTGCCAGGTCGTGCTTCCCCAGGTTTAATCTTAATACCCTGTATGTTCCACAGAGTAGGGCCCAATGGGGCCCACATGTCATTTCAACTTTGGTCTCTGGCTCTATCTCTAGACTTCTCTCCTTCAGGTAGGACCCAATTATCCTCTTGGTCTGTGCACAGACCTTCCTATTTCTTAGTTCTTCCTTAATGAGGTCCCATTCCGCCGTGTTGAAAGCGTTCTGTATATCCAGGGTGACTAAAGCGCAAAACCATCGAGTTTTTAATGTTCGCAATATCCGCGATTTTATTTATTGCCATAATGGTGGATTTTCCTTCTGTAAATCCAAATTGATTTTCAGATATTTCTGACTATGAAGTTCTTGTTTCAGGTTACTCAACAGCTTACCGAGGGCGTCTAATAGGCAGATTGCCCTATATTTCGTAGTTTCTTCTACGCCTTTCTTTGGTCTTCCAATCCAAAGCAACTCTTGCATACTTCCATCTTTTTGGGAATTCCCCTTTTCTCAGTAGAGCATTCATTATTTGAAGTACGTAGTTTGGTTGCTCACGCACTACTAGTCTAACTATTTCTCCATTTATGTTGTCTAGACCATTGTTTCCGATTTTGGCAGCTGCCTTCTCCAGCTGTTCCAGATCAAATGGTACGCATTCTATATTTATTGAAAACTCTCCTCGTGACTTTCTTGATCTTCGAGAAAGAGGTGCTTGACGATTTGTATTTTGGAATCTCTTGGAATTTGTTTCTTTGGTATCCCAATTCTCGTGCTCACTATTTTGTATCCAATGCCCCAAATGTCTTCGTCTTGAAGTTAAGTCTTGTTTTGTTGTAATCCTGTTTCAGCACCAAGAGTTTCCTAGTCATCTTTCTTTTGGCCCTTAAGGTTTCATTCCTCAATTTGGTTGTTCCACCAGTACCAGTATACGGGTTTTCTATTTCCTCCAGCGAGTCTTTTTTTTTTAATGGTTTTGTTGCAAATTTCTGTAATATTTTGAGTAAATTGTACCTCCTGTCCATTCGCTGTCTTTTCTAATAGCTTTTGAAATTTCTTTTCATTTATGTTCCAACTCCCCCCAATTGGATCTCTTGTTCGTTCCTTTGGTACATATTTTTCAAAATATATATGTAGTTATGGTCGCTTAAACTCTCTCAGTCTCAAGGACTTTCCAGTTTTGCATTTTGTCTGCAAGCGTCTCGGTTGCAAAGGCCAGGTCTAATAATTGACTTGGAATCTCCTTCCCTCATTTAATACAATCATGTCTAGTACGTCGCTCATACTTACCTGACACGGGCGGGCGTTTCGCGTACCCAGTCCCTGGGTGGGTGTCTCACTCGTACTTATCTGACACGGGCGTCTCGTGTACTCCGTCCTTGAGCGGGTGTCTCACACACTACCGTCCGACACTGGGGCGCGAACCGAAACGTTAGCGCAGTGTTGCCGTTAGTCAAACCATCCGGAAGATAAACATTCAGTTACTGTCACTTTTATTGTGACCACGGCGTCATTTAACGAACTTGGCTTTACTGTAAAACAGCATTAAGGAGTGCAATGACGTACATACTTTTCACTGAAGCTAAGACATGCCGTCCAGATTTCACAGCGAGAGTTGATAAAGAAGTCACTCGGTACAATGGTTTATGCGCTTAAACAAAAGCAAAATCGACAGTAATGTATCTGTACTTGGATGACTTTGAACGCATCTACGGCATACGTTTTCATATCCACGACCTCCTTTCACTTGTGCAAGTTAGAACCATTGGGGCATGATACTCTTGCCGCAGCAAACACTTCTGGATTTTAATTAATTAATTAATTAACTTTCTATGGAAACAAGTACTGTACTCTTACGAACGTAAAAATATTGAAATAAAATTTTAACCTCCAGTTGTCCGCTCAATATTTCTTCCAATCAATTATCCTGTCTGCGGGAAACTCTGCCGTACTTTGTTTCTCTCAAGGTCGATCAATCGTTTTCAAGAAAATAGCTTCATACGATGTTGTTTGCTGTTGTGTAATGTATTGGGGGGTCTATCGAGGGTGTTCTGTGCCGCTGCACATACAATGTGTAAACAGTTTTATGTGACATAGCATGTCTTTGTCATTAATACACTTTGAAGTACAGCTACTTTGTCTCGCTCGTGCTATGTGACATTCACGTTCTCTTTTTACGTATAGTTTATGATATTACAACCTGTTCTATGTCGTTTTTCAAGTTTGAGTGAAAGAGGTGGTATGTCTTTTCCATATATACTTTTACTGCAGCTTCGTTTTCTTAGTCAGTCCGGCATGAATAGGAATCTGTGTCATGTACTTTTTAACATCGTTCAGAATTGCTTGCAAAACCGTCGATAAGTGTATATCTAAAGAATTTTTTAAGCCAACCGACGACGGCCAAAGTGTAACTGGCCTGGTATTTAATCAATTCGTACGGTTGCTAAGTTGCTACATTTGCTACATAGACTTACTGTGTTTGTCGCAAGCAGCATATACAAATAAACAACTGCATTGTGTGCACTTGTGAAAAACGGATTCGTGGAAAATTTCAAACGACCTCCACCAGTGATACCGCACGTGTTTGATCTTAGTTTTGCGTCTGGCGCATGAATGATAAATTTGTTTTAAGTAAACACGGCGATTTCAAAAGCGCAGCAAATGCATTCATTCACTTGCGAATCGTAATTTTTTTTTACTAACTCGGGTTTATTAATCTTCGAATTTTTTCATATACAGACCGTTTCACATGGCGCTCTAATCTGTCACTACCTTTCATCTATAAAGTAAAGCGAGGATAAGCGTAAGCTCTTTCGTTTAATAATATATGCAAAGAGTAGATAAATTATACTTGAACCAGGAAGTGTCCTTTCGCGTGCTATCGAGTGTTTCCGGATCTGCGATAATCTGATTGGTGTCGCGCCAATTTTAAATAATTTAACATTCCTGCCATCTGTTGGGAAAACGACTACACAGAAAGGACTTGACAATTTTTTTTAAAATACGTTGATTTCAACTCCAATAAGAAATATAAAATAATTAAAAAAATGACCGTCCGTTAGATACGTACACAAAAGAAAACAATTCGGTAAGAATTTTATAGATGGCGCTGCAGAAAACAACAAATAAAAAATAAATTCCACATTTTGATTAAAAAAATTTAGTGATTTATCTATCTGAAATTTGAAGTAAATGCAAAGGAAAATAGTTTAGCTAAAAATTGTATAGATGGCGCTACTAAAAATGAAGAAAATATTTGATATTTCATAGCTTTTTCAAAAGCGAATGACCACACCTACATATTAGAAGGATTTTCTTAATATGCGCAAAACTGAATGTAAGAGAAATGTATTTCATTGAATTATTTACTTTGAATACTTTAGTTTGGGACACCCTGTAATAGTAAAATTTTTTTAAATTCAAACCTGAATCCATGATAAATGATTTTGTTGATTATTTAAAAGGAGCACTGTATAAATGAACGAAGAAATTGGTTCGGCAAGAAATCCATAGATGGCGCTACAAAACAATTAAAATTTTTTTTTAAAGCAGCCGCCGATTTCACAACAAATAAGTTAAATAAAAAATTATTTTAAAAACCAAATGACATGATAAACACGAATAAACCCAAATATAAGACATTCCAAAAAAGAATTTTTTTAATAATTTAACATTCCTGCCATCTGTTGGGAGAACGACTACACAGTAAATCGGTAGAATAAAGATCTCTAGATCTACCGAAAGATCGGTAGGGTTGGCAACGGTGGCCGATCGATCGATAAATCAAAGAACTGTCACTTTGGTGAAACGCCCTTGTTGCTTTTATCACGTCATGTTATTTCGTCGTATATTTTTTGAACTCATCAAATCATCAAAAACTGAAAAGCTTATCTTTATAAGCAGGACTGTTTTTTGACGATTGTGACATCTGTCAAACTAAACTGCCAATGACATACTAATCAATCACGTTAATAAAAAACTTAATATTGATTGGCAAACTGACTGATATCTGATTTTTTTTTCAATTTGACAGCTGTCAAAGTATTAATAAAGTTTTGTAGGAAAGAGGTCAATCTAATTAATCACATTAATTAAAAGTTTTTATATTTCAATTGTCAAGTCGATTGACCGTTGATTTTTTTTTGCAATCATGACAGCTGTCAAAGTTTTAATAAAGCTTTCTAGAAGATTACAGATTATTGATGACGTCAGTCTAATTAATCGCAATAATATTTTTTTAAATAATTGGCGGGCTGTCTGACGGGTTCATTTTTGACAATTGTGACACGTATTAAAGTTCTAATAACGTTTTTTACTAAACTGCCGATGACATGACGTTCTAATTAATTACATCAGAAGCTTAAATTTTAATTGTGAAGTCGTCTTACGGCTCATTTTTTTTTGGTAATTATGGCAGCTGTCAAAGTTTTAATAAAGTTCTGCAGTTGATTATTGATGACGTCATTCTAAGTAATCGCATTAATCAAAATTGTCAAGCTGACTGAGAGTCCATTTTGTTGTCAAAACTCATTTTGCACAATTATGACAGGTGTCAAAGATTTAATAAAGTTTTCTAGTAGACTTGATGACGTCATTTTAATGAATGATATTAATTTCAAGTAACTTATATTTTCACTGATTGATATTATTTCTTTGATACTTTGACAGCTGTCAAAGTTTTTTATGTTTTCTAGTAGAATACCGGCGACGTCTTTCTAATTCATCGCGTTAATAAAAAATTTATTGTTAATTGTCAAACTGACTGACACCTGATTTTTTCAATTCAACAGCTGTCAAAGTTTCAATAAAGTTTTCTAGAAGACTGTCGGCGACGTCAATCTAATTTATCACATTAATTAAAAAATCTTATATTTTAATTAATTGCCAAGTCTACTGACGGCTTTTCTTTTAGGTAATTATAGCAGCTGTCAAAGTTTTAATAAAGTTCTCCAGTAGATTAGTTAAATTTAAGGGACGTTAAAATTTGTTACCGCAGGAACAGCCAATCAAAGGACTCTATTATCCTTAAATTTTAATAGCCTGTTAATAAGTTACAGAATGCCCCCTATTTTCTGGTAAACAAATTAAAATATGAAGTAACTGACTGGCTATAGAATTGGCCAAGATTAGGTGGAGAGGGTTAAAATACATCCCAAAGGGTAGAACACTATTAAATTATGTTTAAAAAATATTGTTAGCCATTGCGTTCTGTCTCCGGTTCGTGCACCATACTTTTTAGATTTTTAGACCATACACGGACCGAAACTAGATTAAACGCGCTTCGTAACGCCACTTAAAAATACAGATTTTATTTGATTTGTGTATGCAAATGTGTTCTATATCCGGAGCGCCCAAGAAGCTAAATTAATTAACATAAAAAAAAGTGAAACTCGGATCCCAGTTAAACGCATCAAATCAATTCAAGAAAGCGACTGTCTCAGGATTTGAATTTTTTTTTAAATACCGTTGATTTCAACACCAATAAGAAATAAGAAATAATTTTAAAAAATTACTTCCCTGCCGTCGCGTCCGCTAGATGCGCATAGAAAAGAAAATAGTTCGGCAAGAATTTTATAGATGGCGCCGCAGAAAACAATATACAAATAAGAAGAAGTAAATCCCAAATTTTGGTTTAAAAAACCAAGTGATTCATCGGCCATCTATTTGACATTCGAAATAAATACGAACGAAAAAAGTTTAGCTAAAAATTGTATAGATGGCGCTGCTAAAAAATAAAGAAAATATTTAATATTTCGCAGTATTTTTAGAAGCGAGTGACCGACCACACCTACATACATATTGGCAAGATTTTTTAATACAATTTTAATTATTTGATTAGAACGAATACTTTAATTTAGGGCGTCCTGTACATTAGTAGAATTTTTTTTAATTGCAGAACTGAATTAACTGGATTAACTAATTTTTTTGGTTGTTTAAAACGAGCACTTTAGTTTGGGACACCCTATAAATTCGTAATTTTTTTAAATACAAAACCGAATGTGTATATGAAACATGATTCTTTCTTTGTTTAAGGGCGGAAATATCTACCTCTTAATAAATTGGCTAATAATTATTAAACGAATAACTACCATGGAGACAATTCATAAAACATCAATGAACAATTCAGGAAAATCAAGTTATTCGTCCGATAACTTTAACAGGAGGTGGATATCTCGACCCTAAAACAAGCGTTTTTATTTTGGGACATCCTGCTTGTTAGCATAATTTTAAACACAAAACTGAATGTAAAAATGTATATTAATGAATTATTTATATTTAGACTAAGTACTTTAGTTTGAGGCACCCTGTATATCAGTCGAATTTTTTAAAATATGCAAAACTGAATGTGATAAATTATTATTTTCGTTATTTCTACACCTTAGCACCCTACATGTTAATACGATTTTTTATATGGGACATCCTATATATTAGCAGATTTTTTTAAATACATACAAAACTGAATGTCGAAGAAAGATACATATTTTAATGAATTATTTATATTTGGACTGAGTACTTTAGTTTGAGGCACTCTGTATATTAGTAGAATTTTTTTAAATATGCAAAACTGAATCTATGATAAATGAATTTTTTTGATTATTTAAAATTAACACTGGCTTTTGGGACATTCTGTAGGTTAGTCGAATTTCTTAATACGAAAAGGAACGTCTTTTAATTTAAAATGAATACATATGTAATTTTATTTGGTTGGTCCTGAATATTAATGGAATGCTTTTAGATAAAACTGTAAATCGCAAATTTTTTTTTGAGGATCTTAGCTGGGGATAATCAAAATTCCAGTCGAATTTTTCAAATACAAACTAAACGTTTGACAAATGTCGCGCCAATTTAAAGGGACAACTGGTTCGAGGTCATCGAAACTACTCGGCAAAAATCAAACGTGTCTCCTACTCTTTGATGTATGTAGACAAATCTATCGCACGCATTTTTTTTTGTTTAAACAATCGGCATATCGTTCCATTAGATTCCAGTTCAATAGAACAAATTACATTGTATGCCTAAATACTTTCAATGTGTGATGTCACGCTTAAATAAGCGGCACTCCTTGTTATTTGACTCGCGCCGACACGTCGTTTAGTTAGTAGGCACTTGATGTACACCCGCACGTTAATCAATTGTTTTTAATGTGCATACATTGCATGTAACTGTGTGTATGTGTTCCCAAGTTCAAGGTTGTCGGTTATTAGAAACCAAGCCCGTCTCTTACGTAATTAGCAAATGCCAACGGGCAACCCACACGCACCGGCAGGCTCGCGGTAATACTCGCAGTATCATAAAACCTCCTGTCGTCCTTCTTTTTCACTAAGTTCGCAAGCCCAAAGCAAGAAGATGTTCGCCTTGAACGTCCTGCTTTAGCATTTGAAGGAGAGCGGCTTTATGGTTTTTCCGTAGCTATGCCTCTGCGTATGGAACCGACTAATAATCATCTCTCATTTCAATTACGAAATTGATTAATAACTCGGCGCGCCTGCATTAGACAAATGGTCTGCAAACAACATTAATCACCCCCCCCCCCCGATCACTCGTGTTGTTTTGTTTAAATGCGTTTCCGCAGATGGACACGAAAGTTTCCGTTAATGCGAAAAGGCTTGACGACGCTAAAGATACTTCTTCCAGAGAGAAAAAGTCGGCCGTTTCCGTGGAGGTGTCCGACGATAGCGACGTCGAAGCCGACCTCGTCACCAGCATAAAGCAAAGCACCTCCTCCTCGCTGGCCGCGCTCAAAGACATGCTGAATTCGCAGGGCGACGACATGGACGAGAACGGCAGCTTCTTCCAGCACTACTTCCAAAACCACCTCACCAGCTTGCCCTCGAGGACGGCGATTAACTCGCGCAGGCTGTCGCAGTGCCGCGAAGAAGACGAGGAAGAGGAGAAAGCGCACGCGACCGAATTGTCGACCATTTCCGGTAGCGACAAGAGCCTTTCGGAGTCGTCGAGCGGCGGCTCCAAGACTTCGGTGGTCGATACGGTCACGGGACCCACGCATAAGTTTATCATTACGAAAACGAAACAGCAGCCGGAAGCGGAGGAGGGGGAGGAGCAGGAGAAGAAGAAGCAACCTTCGGAGGCGGCCAGGACGTTCGCGAACCGAAGGAAGTATGTACAGTCGAACACGGTGAATTTTCCGCCTTCCGATCCCAGGAAGCCGCACGTGCATTCCATATTTAATAGGAACCTACATTACGATAGTAAATTTTTTGATTCGTCTTTGATCGAGTTGAGGAGTCACACTTCCAGCTCTTCTACTTTGGACGTTGGCAGCGATGAGGATATTTGGATTAGGAGAAACGCGGAGGAATTAAAAAAGGTAGGTCACAAGATAAAATTAATGTAAACAACGACGCACTAGCGAATACCGCGGGTGTTGAATGACGGAAATTTAGTAACTCCACAATGTTGGAAATTTAGTAGAGAAAGGTGCGGGAGGGCGGGAGATTTCAACGCCTATAAATTATTCAACGATCTGCGAATCATTTATGTAAATAAACCCAGTGTGATTATTATTTATTCAATAAAAATGTTACTTCAGTAATTCTCCGAAATCTTTTTAAAATACGAGCTCCGAATACATCACGATCAAGTATTGTAGGGGGAGTTTGAACTTGAAAATCAAAAGTAGTGTATCTGCGCACGCGGTGCGTTGCAACCCCACCACAGAGAACCCCCACCACAGAAAAAAAAATCGAAGAAAACGCTTTGCGCATTAAGGGGCGCTCACGGTCGGTGGGGCTCGCGGCAGTTAGGAAATTGCTTCCGTTATTATGATAAATAATAATACTATTATTGGTATAGCGGTCGGCCGACAGAAAAAGACTGTTCTACTCGGAATGCCGTTTCGTTCGAGCGGTCGCACGACGCGACGCGACGTAATTATCTCTTAAGAGATCGCGTAAGTCGTCCGTCTTCGATTTCAAGATGGCGTCCGGTCGACGGTTGACTCGCGCTCGTCGGGTCGTTTCGTTTGAGAGTCGTCTGAAGTTTCATAGATTGACGGTAGTGTTTCCCAAATGTCGACTTTCGAAATACAGTGGCGGACAATAAAATCCGGACAAGAATTTAACATGTCGAGCGTATTTCGACAAGTTTGGTAAATCAGGCTTTCATTGATATTATATTTCTGTCAAAATAAATAAAGTTTGAATTAAATATTAGACTTACTAGTGACATTTTGTGTATGTATTAATTTGATGTCAAAAAAATTAACACATTATACAGTTGCGGACAGAAAATTTCGGATGTCACTTGACAATAATTCTTGAGGATTATTCCTTTTTCAAAAATAACAGAAAATTCAAAAATAATTTAAAACAAATCAAAAACAAGTATAAAAATAATTTAATAATAAAATTCAAGGATAACAGAAAATTTAAAAAATAATTGAAAACTTAAGTCTGATAATTAAAAAAATAATAAAAAATTAAAGAACAATTGAAAATCTAAAATTAACAAATAATTAACTTATTGTTGAGATTTAATTAATTCCTAATCAATGAAATAGAAAATTCAAAAACAATAGACTGCAAAAATAAGGAAAATATTCAAGAATAACAGAAAATTCAAAAAATAACAGAGAACTCAAAAATTATAGAAAATTTAAAAGTGACGGAGAAGTAAAAAATAGAAAATTTGAAAACAAAAAAAAAAAATTCAACATTTTAAGGAAATTGTGTGAATGACAATTTTTTGAGAATTATTCTTTTTTCAAAGATAATAGAAAATTCAAAAATAATTTAAAACAAATCAAAAATAATTTTAAGAAATTCAAGGATAACAGAAAATTTAAGAAATAGAAAATTTACATAAGTGACAGATAATTAAAAAATAAAAATTTAAAAAAACCACGGAAAATATAAAATTAACAGAAAATTAACT
The DNA here is from genome assembly GCA_958336345.1 of Dorcus parallelipipedus. NCBI lineage: Eukaryota > Metazoa > Arthropoda > Insecta > Coleoptera > Lucanidae > Dorcus > Dorcus parallelipipedus. Next base: position 2,015,305 of record OY284477.1, on the reverse strand, counting down.
TATTTCTGAGATTGAATCAATAAAATAGAAAATTCAAAAATAATAAAGAGTGCAAGAATATGTAGCAGAAATTTCAAAAAATAACACAGAACTCAAAAATACATAAAGGAAAATATAACTGACACAGAATTCAAGAATAACAGAAAATTAAAAAAAACAATGGAGAATTTAAATTACAAAAAATTATAAAAATTACAAAAAATTATAAATATTAAAATTTTTTAATTGAATAAACAAAGCTTCCTAAAATCAAGATTTGATATTTGTGCGATTTTTGACGTAAAATAAAACAAAAGACTATCGACAAATTTATAAAATAAAAAAAAATAAATATAAAAAAATCTCCTTGAATAAAAATAAAAAAAAATAAATATAAAAAAAAATCTCATTGAATAAAAATAGAAAAAAATAACAAAAATAAAAAAAATCTCATTAAATAAAATTACCAAAAAATTAAATTAAAAAATTCTCAATCAATAAACAATACTTTCTACTTTCTATAAAATTACAAAAAATATAAAAATTACAAAAAATTATAAAAATTAAAAAAATCTCGTTAAACAAAACTTTCTAAAATTAAGATTTGACATTTGTGCAATTTTTGGCCTAAAATAAAACAAAAGACGATCGACAAATTTATAAAATTATAAAAATCTCATTGAATAAAATTAGAAAAAAATTACAAAAACAAAAAACTTATTGAATAAAATTACAAAAAATTATAAAAATTAATTTAATTATTAAAAATAAAACAAAAGATGATCGACAAATTTAAAAAAAATAACAAAAATAAAAAATCGCATTAAAATTTCAAATTACAAGAAAATAAAAATTAAAAAATTCTCATTAAAAACAAAACTTTCTAAAATTAAGATTTGATATTTGTGTAATTTTTGACGTAAAATAAAATAAAAGACGATCGACAAACATAAAGTTTTTAAAGAAATAACAAAAATAAAACAATTTTCATTAAATCAACAAAACTAGTTCGACTATCTAAAATTAAGATTTGACATTTGTGCAATTTTTGACGTAAAATAAAACAAAAGACGATCTAGAAATGAAGAAAATTGATAAAATTACAAAAAAAATTAAAGTTAAAAAAAAGTTGAGTTCAGAGTCGAATTATCGGTAGAGTTTAGTTTAGTTTAGTTTATTTATTTTCCAAGAGACATAATACAAATGTATAGGATTGTCAAATCGAGTTTACATAAGATACATACATATCATTGTCAGGTACATAAATATTTAGACATTAACACATAAAAGAAAACAAGATTACTACATACAAGAAATAATTAAAAAAAAAAAATTGTCCGCATCCGGTTGCTTACACAAACTAACAACAAAGGACACAATCAATAGATTAAAAATTCAAAAAATTCTTGTAAGTAATAAAATGGATGATTGATTAGAAAAGTTTTGAGAGACGTCTTAAATCTACTAAATGGCTCTTGACTTTTAATATTCTGAGGTATTTGATTGAAAATTTTTAAGCCAGTGAAGGTCAGTTGGCAGCACTGATCGACAATGTGTATTTGGCTGTTAGTTACTTTAGTTCTTGTCGGCTTCCGGCTTTAGTGATTTCTTTGTTGCCAATAGTAAAGCTGAAACATCACTAACAAGTCGTCAATCAAAAATTTAAAAATTCATCTGCTTTTTTTACTTAAAAATACCCATTTTTACCCACGTATTTTTTTAACCCAAGGTTGCTTAAATTACCCGTGATTCAGGTAATTATCCGCACATTGGCAACCCTGGATAGAAGTAATAATGAAAACCGTATACGCCATTGAAATATTAAAAAAAAGTTGTTTGGCTTGACCTTCACCTTAGACCTTTACCATTCTCGATCGTTCGAAATTGTAATGTCCTTAAAGATGTTTCCCCATTTTCACCGAATTCCTTGACTTGACATTGACCTTAGACCTTTACCGCCCTCGTCCTTCGAAATAGTAATTGTTTGGATAATTTTCCCCCATTTTTATTATTATCTTTATTACATTCGAGTATTTGTAAACGTTTTTAATTTTTTTGCTTAACCTTGCTCTTTTCGTTTTGACTTGGGTTCAGTTGGGTTGAATCCAGTTGGTTGGATCCGAAATTGTAATGTCCTTAAAGATGTTTCCCCAGTTTCACCGAATTCCTTGACTTGACCTTGACCGTAGACCTTTACCGTCCTCGATCTTTCGAAATTATATTTTTTTAAAAAGATTTTGCACAAAATTCCTTGACTTGACCTTGACCATAAACCTTTACCGTCCTCAAATCGTTTGAAATTGTAATTTTTTTAAAGATTTCCCCATTTACCACCCTCGTCCCTCGAAATAGTAATTATTTGGATAATTTTTTTCCCATTTTATTATTATTACTTAATTTGAATATTTTGTAAACGGTTTTAAAATTTTTTTCAGATTTTTCTTTCGGCTTGACCTTGACTTTCATTTTAATTAGTGCGCATTAATTAGCTGAATTGGTTCACGGTTCTTTTCTGCCATCTACAATTTGGTATCAAAATTAAGTGTGTTGTTTTTTTTTTTTTTGTTATAGACGCCATTGTTAATTCGATTTGGATTTCGGCGCACGTTAATAAAATGACCATTAATCATTGGTTAAGTCGCCATCTGTGATCTGTTTCTCAAAGCATGATCTTGGGAAATCACCTGTTTATTTTAAGAAATCTTCCTTTAATTAAAAAGTTGTTACTGAAATTTAACACTTGTCATCAAGAGTCTTGTTAAGATATTTCTCTCTTCTTAGACAGTTTGAGTTTACTTAACCTTATAACTTTAATTTAATTAATTAAATATAGAGTAAGGAGGGCTATATGAAAACAAGTGGTAGTTAACTGACGTGTCGCTACCTACATGTCGACACTCAAAGCGAAACGATCGAGTAATTCCCAGTTCACTTCATTTACTGCTCCTTCTTTTAGGCGAAGGATTCCCAATGGAATTTGCTGTTCTTAAAAAGCACGACTTTAATTTTTCAGTTAACTAAAAATAGTTGAAATAATAGTAGTTTCATTTTTTCATTACTGCGTAACATACACGATTAATCGTCTTAATAAATCGCCATCTACGCTTTGACTTCGAAAGTAAGTCGAAGAGGTATATCTGTTTACTTCAGTGTCCCCATCGCTATTATTTAAAAGAAGTGCTTAAAATTGATTAAGAAGAGAACGTTGCCATCTATGAGTTGATTCTCGAGACGCGATGACAAGGACTTCGCTCTTGTTCACTTCATCCATTTCATAAAATATTGCGGGCAATTAGAACTTTCAGAAGTTCAGCAAACACCTGATTGATATTTTTTGTAACCACTTTCGGTGATATTTATACAAGGCCATCTATGATCTGCGTAAGGCATGACTTCAATTGTCACGTCGCCATCTATCATCTGATGGCCAAAACATGACTTTAAGAAAGTGTCCGATTATTTCATTGAGGAAACAGTAGTATAATCATCTGCATAGTATGTTGGCATCGCTGCACACTTCCTGTTTTATTTAACAGTATTTTTAAATTTATTCATAATAAATTTAACACATTTTAGACAGGCGTTGTGAATTTTGAGAGCAAACAAATATTTTCTAACGTTAATTATGCGCCAACCATATTTTAATCTGGCTTTTATCTACCGACTGAATGTAACGTACGTTCAAGAAAATCCGTTATCGAGAAGGGTGTGAGCTTGCTTTTATTTTAGGACGGCACGTCGTAGCTCAGTACTTACGTATGTTGGAACCTCGAATAACTGCGAAATGTCAACAGTCACAGGTTTTGTTTACATCTTCGAATCTTTTATTTGATTTATTACATTTTATTGTCTATTTTGTAGAAAATTGTAATTAAATGGATATAAAAAGCTAGGTTATGTTTATAATAATTTGCATTTGATATAAGTCCACTTGATAATGATTTTCTTTTTTTTTTGGAACGCATTTTACAAGTGTTGATACCGACAGTGCAGATGTCAACTAAACGCACAGAGTGATATTTTTGGAGACAATTTCAATGCTGCCATCTATGTTCTGTATCTCTAAGCTTCACTTCATTTAATGTAACGCCTTCTATGATTTGAGTCTTCAAAACGTGAAGTCCTCGATTGAGAAGACAAAATATTTTTTTGGTGTTTTTGGAGGCTTTTTTAATGTAACTTAAAGCGCTGCCATCTATGTTCTGAATCCGAGAGTATGATTTCCATGTAGTACGTCGCCATCTATGACCTGAGTTTCAGACGTTGTTCTAGGGAAATCCCCAATTATTTCTTGAGAAAATTTCTCAGTGTTTGTTGCTACTTTCGGAGGTATTTTTAAAGTGATTTAACGTAATACGCTGCCATCTGTGTTCCGAGTCTCAAAGCTTGATTTCATTTAATACGCTGCCATCTTTCATCTGAATCTCAAAGCGTGATTTTACGTAAGTCCCTGATTGCTTCATCGAGAAAACAATTCTATATAAGTAAATTTTTGATGTAATTTAATACGTTGCCACCTCTGTATGATCTTTTCGTTTTGACTTGGGTTCAGTTGGGTTGGATCGAGTTGGGTTCGTCTCGCTCGGGTTGCACGCGATTAATGTTGAAATTTCTTTCGAGGTTTCGTCAGATTTGGTTCGTTTTCTCTTCGACTTCGGTCGGGTTTGAATTTTTTCTTTCGTCGTCAATTTTCAGCTCGAATTTTTTTTCGAGCCGTTCTGCTTCTCCTCCTCATCGCGTTGGGGCGTTTCATGTGATACGCGACACGACGTGTTTATCTTTCACGCGGCGATTTTCGATCACAGAGCCGCCATCTTTGAGTCCTAGAGGGTGCTGGTGTAACAGCCGAGTTCGTTTCGTCGATACAGTTCCTTGCGCCGGCATTAAAGTTTCGCGAATTGTTTTTTACTGATTTAAAATGAACCCGGGGAAGACATTCAATTCCTAATGACTTGGAGTTACTTGCTAGTAATTCGCGGTATAAGGGCAGGGCCGCTCGCGGCAGCTAATAATCCTTGACCATAATTTTTTTTTGTAAATTTATTTTTCAATTTTCATTTCTTGCTCGGGTCGGGTAGAGTTAGGTTGAATTGTGTTACTTTGACCTTGAAATTTCTTTATACCTTGACGTTTGAGTTTAGTCTTAATTTTTTGCTTGGGCTGAACAGAGATTGCGAACTTGACAGTGAAAAGCAGCGGATAAAAATAAATCGCCGCGTTATTTTATCAAAACACTCTCTTATCTGCGCACAACAAAAATTCACGACGAGAAAAATTAATTACGTTCGGATCAATTTGTACTGTTGGTTTGCAGTTATGTCATTGTTTTGTGTACGCGTTCGTCTTAATCAATTAAATTGGTGTAAAGCTGATGTGATTAAAAAGCACTCTGTGATATCACAAAGTCGTCTTAGATTTAATTGCTCATGTGAACGATTTAATTTCTACATTTCTGAAATGGACTGTCTAAAAAAACTGTCCCGCGGGAAGAGCTCTTTGTGTCACGTGTGGGTAGGCTAACCGCATAGCATCTAGAATTGTCTCCACATATCCAGAAACCTCGACGCCAATTTTGATAAAACCGCGAAAGAAGAACTGTGAAATATTTTAAGTAAAGTACCGTAACTAGTTTGTTCCTTGTCTTAACTTAACTTAACTTGTCTCAACTTAAACAAAAACAATAAATTTCGGAATCTAAGAACTCTGAGCGTAGTTCCGACGATTTTAAAAAGTAAACATGGTCTTGTTGGTGTTGCATGTATTATGTTGTAATTCAGTGACATTAATCTTTATCGTGGTTTGAAAGTAAGTTATTTATAGGAGTGATCAGTTTCGTTAAGTTGTAACTCATAACCGATTGGTTGAAGACATTCCAATCGCAATGTAAAAAAACGTATGCTTCGATGCGATTGTTTTTTCCCCTCGAGTTTTGAAAGTTCAACATGGTTGATGTAAAGTATTTTTAAGCAGAGATCATTTTTTACTATTGGCAAAAATGAAACTAAAACGACGTAGATTTGTTGAGGCGAAGAGTATTCCAAAGATAATGAATATTTTTTTTATTAACTCCGGCCTTATTAATCTTCGAATGTTGAAAGGGACAACTGCATCGAGGTCATTGAAACTACTCGGCAAACGTGTCGTCACGGAGTGTCTTCTCTTGAATAGCTTGCGCAGAAATCTATAGAGATTATTTTTTACTATTGGCAAAAATGAAACGAAAACGACGTAGATTTGTTGAGGCGAAGAGTATTCCAAAGATAATGAATATTTTTTTTATTAACTCCGGCTTATTAATCTTCGAATGTTGAAAGGGACAACTGCATCGAGGTCATTGAAACTACTCGGCAAACGTGTCGTCACGGAGTGTCTTCTCTTGAATAGCTTGCGCAGAAATCTATAGAGATTATTTTTTACTATTGGCAAAAATGAAACGAAAACGACGTAGATTTGTTGAGGCGAAGAGTATTCCAAAGATAATGAATATTTTTTTTATTAACTCCGGCTTATTAATCTTCGAATGTTGAAAGGGACAACTGCATCGAGGTCATTGAAACTACTCGGCAAACGTGTCGTCACGGAGTGTCTTCTCTTGAATAGCTTGCGCAGAAATCTATAGAGATTATTTTTTACTATTGGCAAAAATGAAACGAAAACGACGTAGATTTGTTGAGGCGAAGAGTATTCCAAAGATAATGAATATTTTTTTTATTAACTCCGGCTTATTAATCTTCGAATGTTGAAAGGGACAACTGCATCGAGGTCATTGAAACTACTCGGCAAACGTGTCGTCACGGAGTGTCTTCGCTTGAATAGCTTGCGCAGAAATCTATAGAGATTATTTTTTACTATTGGCAAAAATGAAACGAAAACGACGTAGATTTGTTGAGGTGAAGAGTATTCCAAAGATAATGAATATTTTTTTTATTAACTCCGGCTTATTAATCTTCGAATGTTGAAAGGGACAACTGCATCGAGGTCATTGAAACTACTCGGCAAACGTGTCGTCACGGAGTGTCTTCTCTTGAATAGCTTGCGCAGAAATCTATAGAGATTATTTTTTACTATTGGCAAAAATGAAACTAAAACGACGTAGATTTGTTGAGGCGAAGAGTATTCCAAAGATAATGAATATTTTTTTTATTAACTCCGGCTTATTAATCTTCGAATGTTGAAAGGGACAACTGCATCGAGGTCATTGAAACTACTCGGCAAACGTGTCGTCACGGAGTGTCTTCTCTTGAATAGCTTGCGCAGAAATCTATAGAGATTATTTTTTACTATTGGCAAAAATGAAACGAAAACGACGTAGATTTGTTGAGGCGAAGAGTATTCCAAAGATAATGAATATTTTTTTTATTAACTCCGGCTTATTAATCTTCGAATGTTGAAAGGGACAACTGCATCGAGGTCATTGAAACTACTCGGCAAACGTGCCGTCACGGAGTGTCTTCTCTTGAATAGCTTACGCAGAAATCTATAGAGATTATTTTTTACTATTGGCAAAAATGAAACTAAAACGACGTAGATTTGTTGAGACGAAGAGTATTCCAAAGATAATAAATTTTCTATTAACTCCGGTTTATTAATCTTCGAATGTTGAAAGGGACAACTGGTTCGAGGTCATTGAAGCTACTCGGCAAACGTATCGTCACGGAGTGTCTTCTCTTGAACGACTTACGCAGAAACCTATAGAGATCATTTTTTACAAGAAGAAGAAGATTATGAAAATGATAAGGTGAGAGGATAAGAGGACTAAAAAACGATGTGTCAGAAAGACAAGAAAAATGATAAGAGATGTGCTAAGTAAAAAACCACTGCACATGATTAAAAAAAAGACAATTAAACTGTCACTGACGTAAGATGCAGGGGAGGCATTGGTTGTGAAAAATTCCGCCAAGAGGAGAAAGAATGTCTATTTGAAATGAATTATTAATTTTTTCATCACTAAACGCATCGAGCAAAAATAATGAGACAAAATGAGATGAAATCAGCGGAGGGGAAAACAACTTGGGGCACAGAGCAAAAATCTGCGGTTTTGCGCGGGGTCAAGTTCAAAACGGCGACGTCTTTGAGAGGCTAAAATAATCCTCAAGAGGGCGTGGAATTAAATAAAAATCGTTTCTAAACAAAACACAAAACTCCTGCTAAGTCCAAAACTGTGTACTTTGAGGCCCTGGCTTGAAGTAGGAAGATACCTGAGCCTAAACAAGACATATAACTGAAAATAAAAGTCGTTCTAGTGTAAAATGTAAATTTCATATGGCCTGCCCTAAGTCCAAAAGGCCATTGGCAAAAGTCATTCGAGGACTTCACAGTAAATCGCAAAAACGAGGCACTACAGAATTGGATGAGAAAGTATCTTTTGAATGTAACTAGTCGACAACGTTGGCCTATGCTAAGTCCAAAGGAGCTTCAGAGGACTCCCCTTTGCAACTTCAGTCCAAATCCAACGATAACAAGTTGTTTAAACGAAACAGAAGTGAATCAATTCTGAAGCAAACGAAGTTTCTGTTCGATTGTCTGGCCTTAACTCCAAAATGTGTTTTGAAAGCCAAATTTTCTCAATCATCTTTAGTACCACTGGTCGAAAAAGGTAGCTTCTTGGCCAATACTAAGTCCAAAAAGGTTTCCGAGGAGGAGCACAAAACAGAAGTGAATAAAAACAAGTGTTCTGAAGAAAATTAAGTTTCCGCTCAATTATCTGGCCTTAAGTCCAAAACATGTTTTGAAAGCAGAACTTTTCCAATCATCTTTAAAAGTCACTTCATCGATTTAAAACAGTAAAGAATAGACGAGAAAATCCAAAATGCCAAGGTCAGTCCAGAAGTCCAAAAGCATCGTCTGCTCAATTATCTGGCCTTAAGTCCAAAATGCGCATTGAAAACAACACTTCTTTAATCACCTTCAGCATAACGCGGAACAACTGGGCAAACATTTGGCTTATTCTAAGTCCAGAAGAACCTTCAGGAGACATTTCCTTAAGAAGTCAGTAGAAAACAAGCCGTTAGAACAGAATCGAAGTGAATAAAATCAAGAGTTTCTAGGGAAACGAAGTTTCTGTGCAATTATCTGGCCTAAGTCCAAAACATTTCAGTTTTCAATCTAATGTAGAACCAATGATTTCCTATGAGAACCAAATCAAAAGCTCTTGTAAGAATTCAAAATTTCGAATCGTTTGACGTCACGTGGTTTGTGAAGTCCAAACAGTCCTTTTACAGTCCGAAAAATTTGAACGAGATGCCACTTTAATTAAGGAAGAAGTAAACGAGGGTTTAACGGAACAAAGAATTAATAAATTTCAGTTCGGTCTTTCATAAAATTCGTTTCGGTTCACGCTAAGTCCAAAAGGCTTTCGAGCAAAATTGCAATTTCGCTCGAATTCACTCTGTTCAGATTGTAAATTATTGTCATAAAAAATCTAGAAAAGTTCAAGATCCCAAAGTCAATCTAAAAGGCCAAAATCAGTCCAAAAGTCTCACGCCGAAAGTATCAGGGAACCGGAATTAAAACTTTTCCATTGATTAGAGCATAGAAGAAATGATCAAAAACAGGATTTTTTGTCTTGCGATTTGAAGTAGAAAAGTTCAAAGTCTATCCATAGGGCCAAGTCAGTCCAAAAGTCTTATACTGCAGGTAGAATTAGAACATATAGTTTGAAAGGCCAAAGTCAGTCTAAAAATCAGAATTTAAATACTCTACTGATTTAAAACAGAAAAGAAAGTCCAAAACGTCCGGAAAGTCCAAAAACAAAAGAATTTGTCTTACGCTGCAAGCAAATATGATCCAGATCTTTGATTATTCTATTGATTTGAAGCAGAAAAGGAAAGATGAAGTCCAAAGGCAATTCAAAAGGCCGAAGTCGATTCGAGTCGCATAAGGAAGTCTAGAATTTCAACGATAGCAAGAAAAGAAAAAGGATGAAACAGTCCAAGAGGCAAGGATCAGTCCAAGAGTCCAAAAGTAAAAATAATCTCTTATTCTGCATGTAAATGTGAAACAGAGTTCCGGTTATTCAACCGACTTGAAGCAGAGAAGGAATGGTTAGAAAGTTGAAAGTCCAAAGTCAGTCCATAAATCGTAGAATCAGAATTTTAACTTTTTCATCGATTTTAAAAGTCATTTCATTAACTTAAACCAGAAAAAAAAAGGTGAAAAGTCTAGAAGGCCAAAGTCAGTCCAAAAGTCCAAATACAAGAAGCGCTGCATATAAATGTGGAATCACTCAACTATAAAGTTTATGAAGAATTCCGCTAGATGGCGCACTCACAAACTGAAGCCGTTAAAAGGAAATTAATTCGAAATTTAAATATTTTTCTGGGCGGTAATGACGAGAATAAAAATGAAACCAGTGACATCTGTTGTTGGTTGAATCAACTAAAACCGGGGCTGGCTACTGGAAACTCCGTTAGATGGCGCACTCATACATAAATCGACGAAGCTTTATTTGTAATTTAAATATTTTTCCGAGTAAACGTCGAGCGATGTCTAAACAATAGATTTTAAACAAAAATAAAAAGCAGCGACGTCTCTTGCTCGAACGGATTAGAACAAAGACGAAAAATTTCGCTAGATGGCGTTCTTGAGAAATTATTTTTCACATAATTTTAGGCCGCAAGATGTCACGACCTAAACCGTTGGTCCAAAAAAGAGAGTTTATATTAAATTGATTTTTTTCTCTCGATGATGCGTCGAGCAATAACGACGAGAATACGAGATAAAGCGGCGACATCTCTGGTCGTTTGAATTAACTAAAACAAAACATTCCGCTAGACGTCGCACCAAAAATAATCGTCTTTTTTTTTTAAACGATGTTTATTTTCATTTTTTTTTTCTATTTTCAAATCTATTTGTATTTAAATATTTTCCGCTCAATAATTCGTCGATTAATAACGAAAACGAAAATGTAACCGTTCATCCGTTGATGTTGGCCAGATGGCGCCCTAAATGGAAAAAAAAAGTTTATTTGAAAGCAAGTATGTAATTATTAATTTTCTCACTAAACGCATCGAGCAAAAATAATGACGGAAAAAGCAAAACAAAACCGATGATATCAGTTATCGTTTCACTCAACAAAAGGTTATGGAAAATTCCGCTAGATGGCGCACTCACAAACTGATGCCGTTAAAAGGAAATTTATTCGAAATTTTTCTGAACGGCAATAACGAGAATAAAAATAAAACTAGTGACATCTGTTGTTGGTTAAATCAACTAACACCGTGGTGGCTACTAGAAACTCGCTTAGATGGCGCTCTCATAAGTCGAAGAAGATTTATTTGAAATTTAAATATTTTTGTGAATCGAAAAATGTAACCGTCCGTCCGTTGATGTTTAAAAAATTCCGCCAGATGGCGCCCTAAAAGGAACAAAAAAAGTTTATTTGAAAGCAAGTGTGTAATTATTAATTTTCTCACTAAACGCATCGAGCAAAAATAATGACAGAAAAAACAAAACAAAACCGATGATATCAGTTACCGTTTCACTCAACTAAAGGTTATGGAAAATTCCGCTAGATGGCGCACTCACAAACTGATGCCGTTAAAAGGGAATTTATTCGAAATTTTTCTGAACGGTAATAACGAGAATAAAAATGAAACTAGTGACATCTGTTGTTGGTTAAATCAACTGACACCGGGGTGGCTACTAGAAACTCCCTTAGATGGCGCTCTCATAAGTCGAAGAAGATTTATTTGAAATTTAAATATCTTTCTGAATCGAAAAATGTAACCGTCCATCCGTTGATGTTTAAAAAATTCCGCCAGATGGCGCCCTAAAAGGAAAAGAAAAGTTTATTTGAAAGCAACTATGTAATTATTATTTTTTTCACTAAACGCATCGAGCAAAAATAATGACAGAAAAAACAAAACAAAACCGATGATATCAGTTATCGTTTTACTCAACTGAAGGTTATGGAAAATTCCGCTAGATGGCGCACTCACAAACTGATGCCGTTAAAAGGAAATTTTTTTGAACGGTAATAACGAGAATAAAAATAAAACTAGTGACATCTGTTGTTGGTTAAATCAACTAACACCGGGGTGGCTACTAGAAACTCCCTTAGATGGCGCTCTCATAAATCGAAGAAGATTTATTTGAAATTTATTAAAATATTTTTCTGAATAAACGTCGATTATTATTTATTTATTTTTTGTTCTTCTTTGCGTTGCATGGTCTTTCGTTTCTTTTTTGTTTCTTTCATTTCGACTTTTTTTTTTTTGCGAAAGTAAAGGGAATGTGTTTGCGATTAGCTGAGCGGAAGAAGAGTTTCAAAATACACGTAATGTAATGACGCAGGTGTTAAGTTAATTCGAAGAAGAAGGGCCGAAAGACGTTGAAGAGATGTCGAACAATGAACCAAATGCTTGAAGGTGAGGACCAGGAAAGAAAAACAATTTGCACAAGAAGCTAACAGTAAAAAGACCTGATGGCCATGAGTCTCTTCTTTTGCTTTTTTTACTTTTGTAGGATTTTTCGCCTTTTTATTTTTTAAATTACCATAGTTTTTGCTCTCATGTGGTTCACTTTTAAAATAACCATGTACTCGTGTACATTGTGATGTAAATCAAGCAAGAAGGGCAAACACTGACTGTACGATACGATGACGACACAACTAAAATAAAAAGTTAGATGGATTTCGAAAGGTCAATGCATTGTAGTTTTCTTGACCTAGATACTTGTCTATGTATGCGTCGCGCATTTATTACGTTTCTTTTTTTTTTGGTAAATTGTTTTCATACCTCATTTGCCCCGCCCCCAACTCTTTAGTTTACTTTAAATTTGTGGATGTTCAGTTTTATTTACGTCTGACGCAAATTGCTTTAACATAGAAAGCGTATCCCTCAGCCAAATTGTAACGAAATATTTCTGCTGCTAAATAACAGATGGCGTTCTCCGTCAGTCATTACGCTTAAAACCTAAACGCTCTGTCTTTGGTGTCTTCAGGCGAACGTTGTCGATACAGAAAACTGAGTAAATTCTGGTCTATCTTCATCAGTACTGAAAACCGCAAAAAAATCTATAATAAATGGTCGTTGCTGAAGTCCAATCACAGATGGCGCCTCGTTTCTTTACTCATTCAAAATTACAAACCATCGTGAAACACGTTCTCGGTGACGTTTGTTCTTCGGAAATTGATTTTTAGCAAAATTATAGCAAAACATTTCGGCTACTCAATCATAGATGGCTCTGTCTCTCTCTCTCACACACATATCATGCTTAAAACAAACGTGATTATCGTGATACATAAAACTGAAACAAATTGTTGATATTTAACACTGTAAAATAAATTTCTTCTGAAGATGGATAAAACCATGCAAAGATAAACTATTGTTGTTATCCATCCACAGAGGGCGGCCGTTATCTCTCGTTAGAAAATCAAAGTAAATAGAGGAGGGATTTTCGAGATCTGATAAAAAATTATTGTTTAAAAGTAGGCTTAAGCCAAGTTTTACAAGCCTGGAATAAGGTCGGAATAATTGTTCGTCGAAGATCCTTTAATGTTCCTACATATCTACGTCACACCTACGTCACGTTATTCTAAGAATAATGCTTATCCGACAATTGTAAAATCGGGCCTTAGTACTAGATGAAAATTTTCTAATAACGAACCTCTAAATAAAAACCTGGTCAAGTAGGTTATGATCGAGAATTTATCCATTGCATTTACATAACAGAATTACCAAATGTAGCCTACTTGACCAGGTTTTTATTTAGAAACGAGTTGCTTCCTTGTTGATTATAAAAAAAATTAAAGATAGCTTTATTTCAAATTTAATTTTAACGTATTGTTTCTGCGAAATCTTTTACTGAACAAGTCTCCTTTATCAACTTTGGTTAAAAAAAAAGAATACGATTATTTCTGATTTAAGTCATTGCAAATGGAAAGTTTGCCTATTGAGCAAGAGATGACGCTTTTTATCATCTAATGAAACTGAAACAGGAAGTGAAAATAAATTTTCGAGAAAATTTGATGAGGGTTAACCAATGAGATACATCCCTAACCACAACCACAGGTTTAATGTTGCTTTGTGATTTTTGATGGGGTAGTGGCTTTCACAACTGTTTTAAATCGTGAATGTTTTGAGAATAAACAAAGAGCAGGGCCGGTCTTCTAAATGCTGGGGTCCTGGTGCAGTAAGAATTGTGGGGCTCTTTTTTTAAGGACAGTGTGATGGTGCAAAAAACCGGAATTCTGTACAAAAATTTATTTCAAAATTAGAAAGGAAACACGCTTGTATCCGCAAATGGACACAGATATGGGCGTGCTAAGAAAAAACAAACGGAATGGCATGCCCTCTACCGGTAAATATGTTTTCATTCGGAAGCTATGTGTGAGGTGGAGATATTTTGAATTTGACTGTTACGGGTGATGTCATTTTACCCCTCTTAGAGACGCCAGATATGTAAATAATGTGACCTGTGTTTAAATCTCGTCGCGATTTCTCTACAGTTCGGCTGCTTAACAAATAAATTAAATTTCTCCTTACTTTTATTTATATCAGCTTATTAGGTAGTAAAGATAAAATTATTTCTGGGACTGTTCTTTATTTATTTATTTTTTTTTTGGTTCGAACATTTTTAAGTAAGTCGTAAACAAAACGTCCTCGAAGCGTCTCAAATCTTGGATTATTAGATGATTATTCAGATTCAACGTTCGAAACGCCGAAAAACGTTTCATTTGCCCAAAGAAACATTAGAGACTAACAGAAGCCTTAAATGTACAGAATACCGTTTCTTCTCGGCTCGAATTAATTTTGAATGCATTTTGTGTATTTTTATTATTGTACCTACTTTGATATTTGAATCTCTTTCTCATTCTCGTCGTGGTATCTAGAGAAGAAAAGCGACTCGAAGAGTCCTTATGAAATTGTTATATTGAAAGTATAGGTTTCTTTAATCTATTTTTATCGTGACTTGTATTAATTGCCTGCATCATGAATTGCGATTCTATATTTTCCGTTTGTAATTTTTCACTGATGATGTGTCAATTTTAATACGAGACATAAAAAAAAAGAAAAATAGTGAAATGCACAAGAAACAAACGAAAATGAAACGGGGATCTTCTGATACGGGAAAAACTAACACCATGGTTACCTTATCGAGACACACCCTTCCCGAGACCTGTTAAGTAATTAAGGGCCGGTATTATAAAGGCAACTTAGCGTTAACTGTCGATTTATTCCCATGGTAACAATTGTGGACACAAATGTAGTTATGGCAATAAACTGGGAGTTAAAGTTAACTTGCTTTTATAATACTGGGCCTAATAGTTTAAAGTCTTCAGTCCTCGTATCTTGTATTCTCTACCTACAGGCCTAGTGAAAAGTAAACGGTAAAGTATTGTGTAGGAATTAAAAAATTGATGATGCAAACTAAAATGAAATGGGGATCTTCTGGTACGGGGAAAACTAACACTATAGTTACCTTATTGACACACCCTTCCAGAGACCTGTTAAGTAATTAAGGGCCGGTATTATAAAGGCAACTTAGCGTTAACTATCGATTTATTCCCATGGTAACAATTGTGGACACAAATGTAGTTATGGCAATAAACTGGGAGTTAAAGTTAACTTGCTTTTATAATACTGGGCCTAATAGTTTAAAGTCTTCAGTCCTCGTATCTTGTATTCTCTACCTACAGGCCTAGTGAAAAGTAAACAGTGAAGTATTCTGTAGGAGTTAAAAAAGTGATGATGCAAACTAAAATGAAATGGGGATCTTCTGGTACGGGGAAAACTAACACTATAGTTACCTTATCGACACACCCTTCCAGAGACCTGTTAAGTAATTAAGGGCCGGTATTATAAAGGCAACTTAGCGTTAACTGTCGATTTATTCCCATGGTAACAATTGTGGACACAAATTTAGTTATGGCAATAAACTGGGAGTTAAAGTTAACTTGCTTTTATAATACTGGGCCTAATAGTTTAAAGTCTTCAGTCCTCGTATCTTGTATTCTCTACCTACAGGCCTAGTGAAAAGTAAACAGTGAAGTATTCTGTAGGAGTTAAAAAAATGATGATGCAAACTAAAATGAAATGGGGATCTTCTGGTACGGGAAAAACTAACACTATGGTTAGCTTATCAACACATCCTTCATCACTTTCAATTGAAAACGTGATTAGGCAGTTTCTTCTTGCTCAATGAAAAATGCATTATATCAATCACGTTATGACTGACACATAGCGTTTTCGATTGACTGTTCTAGAGCCATCTCGGAGTATCTCGCATCTCGTTTTAACCTCATGTAATGGCAGAGAACGGAGATACTCTCTGAGTGCTCTAGAGAAAACGCTAATTGAACTTCAATTGGAATGTCATTGTTGAGCGTATATATAAAATGATACGACTTAAATTTAACTTTGGGCCACATGTAGAATATACAGTCCAAAAGGCCCGAAAAGCTAGCTGACAAGGATAACACTTAGAACGGACAGGGCGAGTGAAAACGAGAGGAGAATTTTAACTACTGTTGTTGAATCAATATTAGCAGTACCAATATGGCACGAAGTGTGCAACATTAACAAATATCTACAGAAATTAAGACCTTAACGCCATCTATGTTACGAGGGCATACAGAACGATATCTACGGAAGCCAGCCGTTTTTATGATAGCGAGGATGATACCTGTAGGCTTAATGGTACACGAGGGTGCCAAAACGAGAGGAGCGAACGCTGAAGAAAGAAAACAAGCAAGAGAGTAAACCATAACATTAACAAGATAGCAAAAAGATGGGAAAAGACGCCTGTGGCACAATGGACGAAAAGGTTGATCCCGAACAACAGGGAATGGTATCACAGGATACACATAACCTAAGCTTTGAGTGGACATGGAACTTTTGAAGAGTACAGTATAAGATAAAGAAATCTCTCATAACCAAATGCTGTTATTGCAAAGCGGAATCGGATACAGCTAAACACACCATTTTCTTTTGGAAGTAGAGAAGGAAAGGAAACTCTGAAAGAAAATATTCGCCCGGAAAACCGAACAACAATTATGATACCTTTCGAAGCAAACTGAGAGAAAATTAAAGTCTGCGTAGAGCACATTGTGAGAAGAAAAGAAAAGAACAAGACGAAGGCACTAGGCGTGAAGGGGTTTAGTTGATAGTCTTTAGGACATTAAAAAGAAGCCTACACCTTGAAGATATTTAATTCATTCTGGTATAAGCTTTCTTCCAAAAGTAGATAATTTCGATTTGCTGTTGGCCCAAATATTTCTTTAAAAAACAGTTAGCCTGTAAGGCTACTGGAAGAAAGTTAAAAATTACATGGAAATAGTCATTTCCGGCAAACAATGTGGTCACCTTTACGAAGCAATTAGTCAAAAAAGGAAAGGTTATAAAAAATAAACGACATTTAGGACGTGCTCTAAACGAAATTACAAATGTTCGATAACTTATTTGACAAGCAGAGATCAAGAAGGGAAAATGAAAGAGAATTCAGACTGCTCATGGGTTATGAAATAAGAATTTAAAAGAATATAAAAGGATGAGAGAATAATTCAATGAGAGAGGGTAGGGCAAGAAGTGGGCTTAAAGCGAGACATGTACACCAGAGACAATTATAAATGAATGACGTCTTTTTATCTGAATATGTTTTAATCTATTAGAGCCAATTGCGATTATTGAATGCATAAAATCTTTTTTTAGATCCGTGAATACCTTCTCATACATTTCCTTCCTTGGCCTTTCTTTCTTTCGTGATTTATCCGCCATCTCATCCGCATTTATCTTCCCGTATTATATCTTCTAGATATTCCAAACACTTTATTTACTTCCTTCCTTTGTTTCGTCGCCTATCCTTGTTTTTACATGCTCTCTTCCAGATGACCTAACCAACTCGCTCTGGACGAACTGATTAGGTGCTGGTTGTACTATTTATTTTCGTTGTAAATTCATCTCACTTGTTTTCCATACCTCCGCCGTATTTCTTTTTAGTAATGATGTTTCTTTTCCACATAATATTTTGGTCTTACCTTGGTTGGACTCTGTTCAAAATTGATTGAACCAAATTGACTCTCGTCTGCATTTGTTAGGAAGACGAGATGGGATCATCGAGTTGCCCTTTACGAGGCGGATGGTCAAGTTAAGAGATAAACCAAAAGAAAACGACGTTTAAGAAGTGATCCAAAAAGACACAGATGTTCGAGAACGAAAGGGAACTCAGATATGAAATAAGAAAAAAGAATGAAAAAGAATAGAAGAGGAAGAGAGGAGACGATAAGAAGTACAATTCAATGAAAGAGCGTGGGGCAAAAAGTAGGCTTAAAGCGAGACAGGTACATCAGAGATAAATGACGTCTTTTAACTTGAATATTTCCCCTAACATGTTTGCTATATCGGCCAAAATAAAATAAATAAAAAAATCCCTACGGGAATTCGGGCGAATCTAATCAACCCTGAGCGAGCCAATGGAAGAAACAATGGAAAAGTACAAAGCCAGCCGAACTACACAGTTAATATTTGGCGCCCAACGTGGGGCCCCTCAACAAAAAAACAAAACTTTGGAATTTTTTACATGTGATTTTTTTGTGCCGCTCTACACTTTTTTAAACTGGTTGGTTCTATCAATAGACCGTCAGAGTTCTAGTAAATGTTTTTTTTTTTTGACTTAAAGGGAAACCTGAGAAATTCGGAGCTTAGAAGAGAGGGTAGATGATGAGTTGCCTTTATCCTTTCATCCATCGAGTCCGTCCTATAGTTGCCTACGTTAGCCACGACGGTGTTTTTTTATTTTACAATTTACAGGGAAAAGTCACAGGTGACTTTGTAGATTGTAGATTTTTGCAATATTCTTTTAATACCAGACGTTAATCTTGTACCCCATGTTTTCATGATAAATCAATAGCAAAATGGACTTGCATAGTTACGTGCAAAATTTATTTTTCCGTGTAGTGTAGTCGATTTGTCTGTGCGCTACTAGCAGGTAAAGAATCTTCGTCCCAGGAAGTCATTGATGGCAAGGGAAGCGCAACGTTTTCACCCATGCTAGTACAGGCAGCGTCTCCTAGGCGCCCTGACGCTACTTGATGTCAGTAGTCAGTGTGTACACGTACTTCGCGTGCAACGCACCCCTACGTAGGGGTAAACTTTTCAAAGGGACATGCCGTCCCTTTCAAAAGAAAAAAAAACTATTTGTGTTCTAAACTAGATGTGTTCAATTTGCAATCAAAACGACGAAAATGTTCAACGCCGTTAATTTTCTGAAAAATTTGGACGACTGCGTGCAGGAGGGCTCGTTTTTTTCTGCGCACCGTAACACGAAGGTATTTGACAAAATTTTAGTATGATTTCTAGTGCAATACCAAAAGGTATTCCAAAACAAATGAGAATGAGACCGACGTGGAATGTGAATTTGACGCATCTCAACTACTGATTGTAAGTTAACAGGTCGAGTTAAAAATAAGTGGACCACTTCATTGTTTTAAATGGGCCCCCCTCGTATCATAAAAGATGAGTTTGTGAAAGTCGAGTTTCATCGAATCTAATCGTGCACATTTATAGAATAGAAACAATGAAACAAATTGAAAGATGAGCTTGCTAAAGACGGACACAACTAAACATTAAACAATTTAAATCGTCCGTACACACACACCATAATAATTAATCAGGCGTGGACGATAGCGATAGCTCCAAAAGATAATACGCACGTAACTCTACAAATTTTGCGTTTAAAGTTCTGCAACTCCTAAAATAAAGTCTTTAGGTGGGGTGCAAAATGTATATATATATATATATAACCAAAGATAACTGGGTAGTTAATTTAAGTAATTTAGAAATTCCCGAACAGATTTTAAAATTCTTGGCCCTGGGTCCAAAATTTAGCATTGCATTTTCAAATAAAGATTTTCCTATGTTTCAATATTTATCCAGTATAGAATCAATAATAAAAGAATGTGAAAAAGAAAATCAAGACATCATTAGAGCACAACTAGTTAACATTATCACAAATTTTTTACACTCACAGCAAACCACTTCTAAAAATGAATTCCAGAAACTTTATTATAACACAAAATCCTTTTTAAAAAGTAACCCTCAAATTTTTGTCACTAGAGCAGACAAAGGCAATGTCACTGTCATTTTAGACAAACAACAATACATGGAAAAAATAGAAACCTTAATCACTGATGACAATTCATACACACCAATCAACTGTGATCCTACCACATCAATACAAAGAAAAAATAATGAAATAATTAAAAAAATGAATCAGGAAGAAATGATTGAAGATAGCCAGGCCAAGACACTTTCAACTTATAAAGCAGTGGCACCTAAATTATATGGTACACCTAAAATTCACAAACTTAATTGGCCACTCAGACCAATAGTATCATCAATCAATTCTCCCACGGAAAAACTATCACAGTTTGTTGCCAAAATTCTTACTGAATCTATTTTGATTGAAAATGAATACTACGTAAAAGACTCTTTTCAATTTGCTAACTTTATCAATGAATTTATAATACCACATAATTATGTCATAATAAGCTTAGATGTTGTATCCTTATTTAGTAACATCTCATTGCCACTAGTTATAACAAGTATTGACAGAAAATGGGATCTGATTGCACCCAACTGTAATTGCTCAAAAGAATTTTTCATCCAAATAATACAATTTCTCTTTGATTCCACTTATTTTAGTTTCAATTCAAAGTTTTATAAACAAACCTTAGGTTGTCCCATGGGCTCTAAACTTAGCCCCATTCTAGCCCTTCTAACTATGGATTTGCTATTAGAAGACTGCATCCCTAAATTATCTTTCTCCGTACCATTCCTGAAAAAATACGTTGATGATATCATCTGTGCTATTCCATCAGGGAAATCCCAAGAAATACTAACCATTTTTAACAGCTATGATAAGTACATAAAATTCACCATAGAAGAAGAAAACCAAGAAGACCAAAGTGTACCCTTCTTAGACACCAAAGTCATAAGAACAAATAATGATAACAAAATTATCACTGACTGGTACCGAAAACCTACGGCATCTGGAAGATTTATCAATTTTCACTCCAACCATCCCATAAAAATGAAGGTGAATTTAGTCCTAGCCTTAAAAAACAGGATAAAAAAAAATTTCACATCCCTCTCTGTATGAAAAAAACTTACAAATCCTATACAGTCTTATGATAGAAAACTCATACCCAGTAGCACTTATCAAAAAATTAATTTTTACCACCCCTGGCCAGTCTAATACACAAACACACAACAACCTTCAACACAATCCAACAGAAATTAAAATTTACAGATCTTTACCCTTCATACAACAAATAAGTTACAAAATTTCTAAAATTATTAAAGCTAACAATAGTAATGTCATTATAGCCTCAAGTAACCCATTTCGAATTAACAATATTATGACAAACTGTAAAGACAAATTAGAACTATTAGACAATAGTGACGTCATTTATAGAATACCCTGCAGCAGTTGTGACGAAGTGTATATAGGTCAGACTTCACAAAAATTAAAATCTAGAATCACCCAACATAAAAGTGACACCAAAATTAAAAGCAAAAATAATTCCTGTGCTTTAGCAGCACACTCTTCCAGCAAAAAATATACTATCAATTATGAAGATGTCAAAATTTTAACCAAAGAAAATAACCAACATAATCGTATTTTTTTAGAAATGTTGTACATACAACAAGAACCTAAGGCCATGAATGCAAAATCTGACATTAAACATTTAAGCAACATGTACTCCTACTTCATTTACAAAACAAATTTCGAACAAATAACCTATCAGAATCCAGTTTAAATTAACCGCGCTTTCATTCTTGTTCCTCTTGAAAATTAAAATAGGGAATTCAACTCCATTATGTTTACTTATAGTAAGGCTTCCGCCATTTTGTACGCCATATTGACTTAACGACATCAAACGTTTTAAATTGTGCAATCATGTGTTTAGTCCTTTTACAATTTTAATTTAAACTAACGGAGAAATCTTCTAAGTGTTATATTTACCTGATAAACTGTGTATTCACGACAGCAGAAGACTTAAACAATGTGTTAATTTCAACTTACCTAACGTAACCTCATTATTTTGTAAGTATTTTTCTTAAAGTAAATAGTAAGAGTTTGCATTGTATGAATCTTGTAGATCCTGATGAAGGAGAAAAACAGCTCCGAAATATCGATATAAATAAAAGAGTGAACTAAGAGG
The DNA here is from genome assembly GCA_958336345.1 of Dorcus parallelipipedus. Classification (NCBI taxonomy): domain Eukaryota; kingdom Metazoa; phylum Arthropoda; class Insecta; order Coleoptera; family Lucanidae; genus Dorcus; species Dorcus parallelipipedus. Next base: position 1,993,161 of record OY284477.1, on the reverse strand, counting down.
AACACGTTGTTCATTTAATTGACCGAAACCCCGTCATCAAAATTTATTTTGTTCGTCAACTAGTCGGTCGTTACTACCAAATTATATATATATATATATATATACAGGGTGTCCGTTTTTCGAGCCTAACCATGGAGATCTCGGTTATCTTAGGAGACACGAAGCTGGTTAAATTAGAACAAAGTTGCGCATTTTTATCCCTATCAATAATCTTCAAAGAAATTTCACCTATTTCTTACAAGATACCATCTTGGATAACTGAAATCCCCATCGGGGGACTCGAAAAACTGACACCCTGTATATATATATCGAAAAAACTTGTACAGGGTGTCCCAAATAGGATGGTATTAATAATAATAATAATAATAATAATAATTTATTTACCTCCATAAGACCAATATATGGTATCGGACATGTCATTTATCATTACATAGATATACAATTACATAATTACAGTCAGTTATTAAAAAGGAGAATGTTATCTAGCTTTTACAAGTAATTCATACATCAAATCGGGTTATTAAAAAACTCGCCAAATGAGTAGTAACATTTATTGATTAATAGTTGTTTTATGGTATGTTTAAATTCTTTTTTATTTAAAGATTTTAAGTTACTTGAAAGTTTGTTATATGCTATCACTGCCAAGTATTTTGGTGACTTTTTGTAAAATGAAAGCTTATGAGGAGGGATTTCTAGTGTAAGTCCATTTCTAGTATTGTAATTATAGTAAGAACTTAGGTTAGTCCATTGAGTCACATTTTCTCTAGCATATAAAAGTAAATTTAGGATGAAAATACCAGTTATTGTCAATATTTGCCAATTTCTGAATAGATCTCGACAGCTGGTTTGATAACTTACGCCTGCCATGAAGCGTAGCGCTCTTTTTTGTAATATTAGTACCCGCTCGATACCGTTACCTAGACCCCACGCTATAACTCCATATGATAATAATGTATGAAAATTGGAGAAGTAATAAGTTTTTAAAATAAAATCATTGACAAATCGTTTGAGCTGTTTTAATGAATAACAAATTGGTGCCAACCTGTTGCATATCATGTCTATATGATTGGTCCATTTACATTTACTATCAATAAGAATGCCCAGAAATTTAGTTTGATCTACTTGAGCTAAACTGTGATTTTGATATCGAATTAGTAAACTATGGTAGTCACCTTTACATACCTTAAAGTTAATGTGGACTGATTTTTCTGTGTTTAGTATCAAATCATTTTGTAGGTAAAATTTTTTTGTAAGGAGTAGATCAGAGTTTGCATTCATAACTGCATGATAGTTGTTTGAGGTCTGAATAAGTAGCGATGTATCATCTGCAAACATCACAGAGTTAGTTAATGGAAAATCATTAGTATACAGTAAATATAAAATAGGTCCAAGAGTAGAGCCTTGAGGAATGCCATGATTTAATACCAGAGAATCAGATTTAGTTCCATTAATTATGACGTAATGGTGTCTTTCTGTGAGATAGCTCTGAAACCATTGCAATGAGATACCTCGAATACCATACTTATATAGTTTGTTAATTAGTATTTTGTGGTTTACTAGGTCAAACGCCTTACTTAAATCAAGAAATATCCCTAGACTGGTGTTACCTCTGTCCAAATTTACATACAAGTCATCTAGGAATTTTAATATGGCTGAAGTTGTTGAGTGGCCTTTGCGAAAACCAAATTGGGATTTGTTAAATAAATTATGCTTCTCTAGGAAACACGTTAATTTTAGGCTCACTATTTTTTCGATGATTTTAGAAAAGCAACTTAATAATGATATCGGTCTATAATTTTTGATTAATTGTCTGGAAGCTGTTTTATAAGTTGGTTTTATTTCCGCAATTTTTAATTTGTCAGGAAATGTACCTTGAGTGAAAGAGTTATTTAATATTGCCATTAACGGGGTAACAATGGCTCTTGTTACAACGTTTTAACAGAAATGGGCTAATGCCGTCGTCATGTCCCGGAGTAAGATTATCTTTAAAAGTAGCGACAACATCTAGAATGTCAGTTTCAATTACTGGACCAAGAAAAAAAAACAATTGTTTTGAATAATATTTGTATGGAAGATGTTTGAGTTGCTGGGCTTAGTTAATGTTTTGGCTACATTATTAAAGTAAGAATTAAAGTGATTTGATATAAGAATTGGGTCAGTTTCTATTTCATTGTTTATATTGAGACAAATATCTTTCGTAGGATTTTTCTTTTTATGAGAACTTATAATATTCCACGCTGTCTTGGTTTTATTTTTGGAATGAAGCATTAGGTCATTACAGTAGAGTTGTTTAGCTTTAACAATAACTTTCTTATAGATTTTTTTGTATTCAATATAGTACGCTTTAATCATCTCATCGCCATTTAATTGTAGTGTATATAGGTTTTTTAATGTTTTTGATGATTTTTTTATACCAGCTGTTATCCATTTTGGCGTAGTGGATTTTTTATTGTTTGTATATTGTAATGGGAACGCCTTGTTGTAATTTTCCAAAAAAATATCAATGAATTTATTATATTGAGCATTCACACATAAACAATCGATTACTTCATTCCAATCTGTCTGAAATAATAGATTAGTAAATTTTTCTAAATTATATTTGTTTTTTATTTTACGATATGGATTATTTTCGCTAACTGAACTAATATTACTCTGTGGATATATTAATAATTTTTGAGCTGAGTGGTCGGACATACCATTGCAAATAACAGTGCTCTTATATAATTCAGCTGGATATGTTGTGCAGATATTATCTATGCAATTTTTACCCCTAGTGGTAACATTTATAGTGGGTACGATGAGGTAGGATTTTAACAAATCCTGTTTTATTTAGCTCGGGAGATGCTTGCAAGAAATTGATGTTGAAATCGCCGCAAATGATAATGTGGTCATATTTAATTGTATTGATAATTTCTAAGGTTTCATTTAGCTTGGTTTTAAATATTTCATAGTTACCATTATTGCTTCTGTATATAGTTAAAATAATGAAATTGGTATTATTTATGTTGAACTTGGTTGCTATGCATTCAAAATGTAGCTCAGTGGACAAACCCGTTACAGAGTCTATATTTTCACCCTGTAGATGATTTCTAGCTAGAATGGCAACTCCACCATGAATATGTGATTTTCTACTATAGTGATTTACAACATAGAAGCCATTTAAAAAGAATGAATCAATATTATCACTTACATACCAATGTTCACTCAAGCATAAAATGTCACAGTGCGTATCGTTTAAAAAAATTTCCAGCTCTTCAATTTTATTACTAAGACACTGAATGTTTTGATGTATCACAGATAGGTATTGTAAGTATCGGTATCTCAGTTAATAAAAGATAGAAGGAAACCAAACAAGCTTCATTGGGCTTCAACTTTTCAAGCTGGCCTCAAATGGTCCAACAAAAAATCGTTTTGGTGGTACAGCCGAAAAAAAGAACCGTACATTTTTCAAATCCAAATATTTTTTTCGTTTTTGAAGCTAACGAAAAATGTTACAAGATTTTTTAACATAATTATATCATGATTTTCTAATCAAGTACATAATTTAAAACTTTACATTAGTCGAGCTACGGACGAAACATACATTTTCTTTTTTTTTTTTTTAATAGAATTCATAGTTGCTCTGCCACTATTAAAAAGAGCGCTTTGTTTGGATTTTTGTTGGACCATTGAAACTACTCGTACCTTGAAAAGTTCACTCAAATAATTATGCCCATTTAGTTTTCTTCTATTTTCATTATTAACTGAGGTACCATCCTAGACGTAGATATAGAATTCCATCTAATTTGGGACACCTGTGCATATTACTATCTATCAGTATGATGCGGCTGTTGCTTCCTCAAATTGTCTTTGTTTATGTGAATGTCGAACAGAGAGATTTAACCCGTGATCTGGAAAGAAGCACTCTACGCGTAACACCAGCGATTCGAAGCCCGACATGCAGTGGACCATTTGTTAATTTCTAACACTATCAAATTTATCATAATTATGGCGATAAAAGTACTCTGTTTAAATTTTATAATTACAGCAATTATTCGCTGCGTATAGTACTATTTTATACTTACTTTCACTTAGACTTTCTTTTTCACGAACAAAATCTTCACAGGTGAAATTATTTAGAGAAAAACGAATTCAATAATTAAATGTAGAGAAACATAATAATAAATAAACTTTAAACTATATCGAAACGGTACTAAAACTCCCCAAAGAGTTTCCCATTAAAGTTTCCCCGGCCTTCAACTTGGAATAAAATAAGAGTGAATTCTCGAAAGCTGAATTGCAAGTCGTTATCATTTCCTACTAACAATGATATTTCAAGAAAAGTAGCAGAAGAAAGTTGGAAAAAGAAGAAATTAAAAACTGAATTAAAATAGAAGGCATTTCGAAAAGGATTGGACGAAGGCGATTTTAAGAAAAGACCACATTAAGGAAACAACAGAATTTATTTTTTCACCCAATTTTATCTCAAGCTCAGAGCTTGTCGGGGAGTGTTGGCGCCTGCGACCGACTTAGATGTTAATTTCTCCTTATACATTCGCCTTACAAACTGAGGCAACGTAGAAAACGCAGTTCGAATGACCACGTTTGCCATCGTTTCTTGAGATCCTGTCTACCTTGACATTGTGCTCACAGAGGAGAAACCCTGTTTGTAGCTGCCGAACCGCATAGAGCATGCTCCAAGGGCTGCACCCCTTCCAAGGTTGAACACACTTGTAGATTGGTGGAGGCCGTTTTCATATTGCTAAAATTGTATCAAATGTTTTTGCACTGTTTTCGGGCAGTTAATTTTGAGTACTTATAGGGTAAAGTTTATTGCGAACTAACGTTACTGTCCTAAGGATAAAGATTTGTACTTCTAACGTAAGCCAAACAGGATATCCTAGGCGGTATTTACGCGTTTAATTTCTCATTGTCATATTGTGGTTATTTAATGTTACCTGTTACTACTTGAGCGGAGTATTTTGTTCGTAAATTTCTTTTTGTGACGCCAGTTTCTGAACTGTTAAACGGTTTCTTTTGGTGTTTGTTAATAAACGACCAGTACCACCATTTTCCGTGATTTATCTGATTCTTGGTTACGATATAGGGCGACCTAAAACAAGAACTAAAGTGAAAGTCTTTGATTCGACAGTCAAAGCGGTCCTTCTATACGGATCAGAATCCTGGGCAACGACTAATATAAGTGATCGGAAACTGCAAATATTTGTCAATAGATGCCTTAGAATTATCTTTAGAATCTGGGGGCCTGACACTATTTCGAATTTGGACTTATGGAATATAACGGGCGAAGAGGAAATTAAAATTCAAACAAGAAGAAGAAAATTGGAATGGATTGGGCACACACTATGGAGAGGACAGGATGAAATCTGTAGAAAGGTGATGAAATGGAACTCACAAGGGTAGAGAAAAATTGGCAGACCAAAAGATGTCAACGGAATAGATGGGGTTTATCGCGCAGGACAGAGAAAAATGGAGGACATTTACTAATTCCCTATGTCCTATAATAATGGGTTATACATACCTCGCACAACCTTGTTGTTGTTGACAGATGGGTAACAAATTCAGTAAGATTGCTCAGTTTGGATCAAGCCGCGCCCAGACTCGTACAGCATTTTGCTAAATGCGGAAGGGCCGTTGCTTCCTCAAATTGCTCTCGTTTATGTGAATGTCGAAGGGAGAGATTTAATCCGTGATCTGGAAAGAAGCACTCTACGCATAACACAAGCATCTTCGAATGCTTTTCGAAGCCCGACAGGCAGTGGGACGTTTCTTGATTTCTCCTCCCACAATCTCGTTGCTATTGGTGGTAGATGTACATATAGCATTAGTGAGTCAGTTTTCGAAAACCCAGACAGACAAATAGAATGTATAAATAAAAAAAAATGCAATTATTTTCTTTTGTAAATTTTGTTATGAACAAAACTCTAAAACTATTTGCATTACAATGTACACAAAATTTTTATGTTACACTGGCCGGGGGTTACGTGTACATATACAGGGTTACAATTAATCAATGTCTTCCACTGACGTTTATCAATAAATGTCAATTAAACGTGGCTGTGATCATTAATCAATTAAATTCGTACTATGAAAATTTGTGACGTATTTGCGCAAGGTGCGAAAATCCAAGTTGGCGCCCATAAGTAAGGAAAAAAATACAGTTGACAGTCGTAAGACCTGCGAAACAATAAATCCTAACCTATTTAGTTCTTCTGACTAATACGTATTAAATTGTCCATCGAATCCAACATAAAAATATCGAATTTTGTGAATCTGGGTTCATAAATAAACGAAATGTTTGTTTTTCTTTCTATATTTAAGTACTCTTCAGCATTTGGCTCGTTTCTTTGTGCTTGTCGCAGTTTTTGATCTGAATATTGAAAAGGAACCTTCTTCTAAAAATTAAAGAAGAAATTACCTTTCATCGGATGTGAGTTGATGTACGTAGATCGAATTTTGTTGAAGAAAAAATCAATTTCGTCGCAATTAGGTCGCAATTGGCGCCCAACGTGGGGCACATCGAGGACTTCGAATAAATTATAAAAAGTTTTCTAAATGCAACTAAACTTCTTTGTTTAGTTGCATTTACATGGTTTCTTTGTTTCTTCTCCTTCAATTAACTCACTCCGTTGTTAAAACAAAAATAATACAATCAAAATTACGTGGCGTCACCTATGTAAATCTTGTCCGACTAAATTTTTTGGCGCGAAATTTAATTCTTCGTTTTTTGTTGCGCTTGCATTTCAAGCGGAAGAAAAAACGAGGCATTCTCGAGATCTTTTGTTTCTCGTTCTTTTCTTTGGTGTTTTATGCATCTAATTCTCTGGTGCTGAGCAATCTGTTTGTTTAAGCAATCCGTGCATCGTTTCGCATTACATCCGCTATGACTGTGACACGTTACTATACATATATCATCTTTGTGTAATTAAGTGAAATCGGAGCGAAATGTGCGAGTCTGTCGGAGTGAATTTTGGCTATTTGTTTAGAGCGCCATCTCTTGGCCAGCTCGAGAAGCTCGTTGGCGCAATAGTTTCACTAAATGTTCGAGGACGATTTTTTTTTCGCAAGGGGCATTTCATTATAAGCTTCAATTATTAACTAATAAACGGTTGTAATAAAAGTACGTGGCGCTATCTTGTAGCCGAAGTTCTCGTCTCATTTGTAGGCTTGGCCATTTCTAAATTTCATGAAATTCTCAAAAAGAATTATGGTCAGAATACAAAGCGCCATCTTTTGACCAACGCATAAAGTTTTCGTGCGGTTTTGAAGTTGATCTGTCAAGTGGAGTTTTCATCACATCACGAAACGCAACTGTGAATCTTCACGTGTTTTATTTCCAGTAAGAGTTTGATCTTGAGTTGCTCTAAATAATATAGAGCGCCATCTATTTATTAATCCGTTAAACTAACCCACGTTTTCTTGAATGTGACTTAGGCCCAGTTGTACAATTCCAGCTTAACTTTAAGCCAAAGCTTAAACTCTTAGCAACAATTGTTGTTATGGGTTTAAGCTTCAGTTTAAATTTAAACTAGCTTGTACAACTGGGTCTTAGTGTAATTTTAGTTTAAGGAAAATATTTGACATTATACTCCTATATAGTCAGTGCCACCTCTCAACTACTTTAAAAATTTTCTTCGCCTCTCAATTTTATTGAAATTGGAGGTCGTTTACCCAACAAATTACAACGTACAGTTCGTTTCAAATTATCAGTGGAATTTTAATACGTGTTCTGGTAACTAATAAATAATTATCTGGAGTAAATCTGTAGCGCCATCTTTTGGCGACAGTGTATGTAGGCTTCATCGATTGAATTATTTTTTAATGAGGCACTTTTAGGCAAATATAAGCCGTCGACTTCTTGCAAATTTAAAGGATTTCATGAAACGTCCGGACACGAAATAATATAAGTAAGTTAAGTAACTTTTCGTCAATCGCGCATATCTCGTTTATTTTTGCAGATATTAAAAAACTGTTTTAACATTATTACGACACTTTTTGGAATACAATTCATTGGTGTAGTTGGTTTTTTGATATTTAATTAAATTTTCGAGTTATAGCATAAAGTTATATTTTTTAAATGGAAATCATAGCAGGCAATGTCATCATTCAAAAGAGATTTTTTTTCTCTTTTCAAAAATATATGTATACTTTGTTGGGTTTATTTCTTACAGTTAATAGAATAAAATGCCTTTTTTATTATTTTTGGTGCATTCTTTTCTTAGTAGGCTAGTTTCAACAAAATCCGACAATTTTCTTTTGTTTTTATTAAATATTAACAAAGATTTGATGATTGGCTAGCACAGGAGTGAGAGGTGAACATATATGAACATAAGCTAGCGCCGATAGAGCTGGGTTGGGTTACAACATGAGTTGGCTGCGTATTTTAGTGCGGCAGTGTTTAAATTGTGATTTTATTTTGATATAATTTTCTGGGTTTTAAGATATTTATTGTGATATAACAAGGGTTGTGTTTATTATGTACTTACATTTCAATATTCTTTAAGTTTTTCTGTAATAATTTCTTATCTTTAATTTAATTTTTAATGTATAATTTAGTTCATTATCCCATGAAATGCATATTTGATCGAAAAAAATGCGTTTTAAACTTAAATATTAAATGAAGTTACATAATTTCGAATTTGACCCAAACCACATGATATCGGTATGTTGTAATCTTTGTGACTCTTAGGCCCGATTTTACAATCGTCGAATAAGCATTATTCTTAGAATAACGTGACGTAGGTGTGACGTAGATATGGAGGAACATTAAAGGATATTCGACGAACAATTATTCCGTCCTTATTCCACTACAGTAAAACTGGGCCTAAGAGGATGCTCGTTCTATCTTTCTTTCTCTTTATGCGATTGCAACTGTCAAAATATTTGAGCAAGAGTTGATATTTAATAAAAACAAACAAAAAACTTGTCGGAATAATAAAAAAGGCGTTTTATTCTATTAATTGTAAGAAATAAACCCAACAAAGTATATATTTTTGAAAACAGAAAAAAAATCTCTATTTAGCGGTGGCATTGCCTACTATGATTTCCATTTAAAAAAATATAACTTTATGTTATAACTTGAAAATTTAATTAAATATCAAGAAACCAACTACACCACTGAATTGCCTTCAAAAAAGTGTTCTAATAATGTCAAAATAGTTTTTTAATATCTGTAAAAATAAACGAGATATGCGCGATTGACGAAAAGTCGAAAATGTCAATTTTTGCCTATAACTCGAAAACAAAAGAAGATAGTTTAGTCTATTTACTTTACCTCTAAAAAAGAGATCGAGACTTGGCCACTAGTTTTTTTCTATCTCTTATAGTTACAGAGATGCCCATAAGAGACATCGAAATTGATCCACCCTGTATGTCATGTTCTATAAAAATACTTTTACTACTTTTCTTATTTTTTATTTATTTATTTAGCTGATCTGTCATTAATTTGACTTTTATCTGAACTAAAAGAAATTTGGTTTTGATCCGAACTAAAATAGATTTGATTTTGATCTGAACTAATTGATTTGGTTTTGAACTAAGATAAAACTGAACCCCATTCAATTGCTTTAAAACTTTACCTTTTTCATCTGAAAAAATGGCTCGCCTTGAACTTTTCTTTGATTTTCCTCGAGTTTAAAAATGATTCAAAGAATTACGACTTTTTCTTTGGTTTTTTTTGTGTTACTAGCAATAAATTAAAAATCCTATATTTTTCTTATTTTTCATTCAGGTAGCTGATCGGTCACTAATTTGGCATTCATCTGAACTAAAAAAGGATTTAGTTCTGATCTGAACTAAAATAGATTCGGTTTTGATCAGAACTAAAATTGATTTGATTGTGAACTTACTTGAACTTAAAACTGAACCGCTTTCGATTTTTGGTTTCAGAATTTATTTTATTTATTTATGACGTCACGTGCAAAAAGAAACCGGTACTTTTTCTTATTTATTATTCAGATAGCTGCTCTGACATTAATTTGGTTTTTATCTGAGCAGAAAAGGATGATTTGATTTTGATCCGAACTAAAATTGATCTGGTTGTGAACTAAGTTATAAACAAAGGTTTAACTTTTATTAGTGAAATACTTTTTTTACGGAGCACGCTGTGTAGCACTGTATTTTTTATCAACATCTAGTGCAAACTCATCGCACGTCGAAGCTTTTTCGTGTTGCAATTTTTCGTTTTTGATTTCAATCTTCCCCCCGAATTTTAAATTCTCAACTAGATGATGTGGTTGGGTTGCTTTCTTGTTTTGATTGACATACAAAATGATCTTAGTAATGTTTCTTCACAAAAATCATAATAATAAATGTTTCCATATGTCACTAATACTGTACATCGAAAACGAAGCATTTTAGGCCACTTGTTTATAGGAACTTTTTTCCTTAGAATCAGCTCTGGAATAACCCCTTCAATCTTTTTACAATTATTAAATTATACCCTGTATATTTTTTAAGATTTGGTTTTGATCCGAACTAAAATTGATTTGGTTGTGAACTAAGACAAAATTGAACAGCTTTCGATTTTTGGCTGTTTTCATCTAAAAATGATTTCAATTTATTCTGGTTTTTCTTGAGTTACAAATAGATTAAAGACTATAACATTTTTAATTTTCTACTAGATCCGGTTGGGTTGTTTTGATTAACGTATGAGTTTTTAAATCAAATTTGGGTTCTACTAAAAATTAGATTTTTATTTTTTTATTATTAAAAAAAATTATACGAAATGTCAAGAAATACAGTAGACCTCGGTTATACCGTCCCACAGTGGTTTAGGTTCTATAGAAATGCGGAAAAAACTAATTATTTTTGAAATTATCATTGTCCGTTGTCATTTTTAATTTATTTTACTTTTTTTGATACATTATGTCTTTAAATAAATAAAATAAAATGAGTGAAAATTAAATCGAATTAAAATCTAAATCTAAAACGAAATAGAAACGGAGTTATTTTAAGTGTTGTAGGGCGCCATCTTTTTGCCAATCCCGCAAGTAGTTTGTTACCAAATTGCGCCAAATTTCTGCTTTTACATCAAACTTCCTTCTTCCTTCTTTGAATGTGATAAGTTGATTATTTTGCCTATATACAAATACTCAAGGGCGCCATCTCTTCCTCATTTTAATACATAAATTTATTCTTGCAGCAGCTGCAGCAATTTTATTAATTTTAAACCAAATTAGAAAACGTTATTCCTTTAAAATCGTAGAGGAATTTTCATAAGTGTTCAGAAATGCAATAAGTAATTACAATGAAAATTTGTGGCGCCATCTTTTAGTCGGCAACGAAAGGTTCATTTCATTATAAGTTCTTCGGGGTTTACAAGTCAAGCGTCCAGAAAACTTTAGAGTTCTAGATTCTTCCATATCTTTCAGAAATTTGAAAACGTATTCTGTAGTAAAAGTCTGTAGCGCCATCTTTTGGCGGACAGTGGAAGCTTTTTGGTGTATGTAGCTTCAACGAATTAATTTTTTTTAATGTTTAAAGTTTTTCTTTTGTTTCTTCTCGTTCAATTAATTCCATCGTTAAAACAACAATAATCCCATCGAAGTTATGTGGCGCCATCTGTGTAAATCTTGCCCGACTGCAATCACTTCGGCGCGTAACATGAAATTATAATTTCTCGTTTGTACTGCGCTTGTATCTTAAGAGGAAGAAGAATTGTCTAGATCTTTTGTTTCTCGTTCAGTTCTTTCGATTTTTATGCATCAAATTCTCCGTTACTTTTAATTCTTTTTTTGTTTCTTCTCATCAAATTAATTCCGTCAAGTCGAAATGGAGAATTGTCGGTGGATTTTTTTAAGGCAATTTCAAAAACAAATGAAAATATAGGGGATTTTTTTGCTCATATTTGTGGACCCCCAACAGAACGTCACCTTAAAGCAAATCCCCGCCCCTCGCCCCAAGAAGCACTTCTAGGACCGCCCTTGAATGCCGAGGAAGAAATTTTGAATTTTAAGATGGCGGGTCGATGACGATTGCATTTGTTTTTGCGTGACCTTCACACGACCCGCCCACTTCAAGTGTCGCAGCAACAAGCGCAACTGTCAATGTCAACTGCCATCTTGAAATCAAAACACGTATTTAAGAAAATTTAAAAACATATCAGCGTTCCTTAATGATAATTTTTGTATATTTTCAATTTAGCGCCCAATAAAATGTACGTAACAGTAGCGCACAACAAAAGAAAACCAAAACAAACGACTGTGAAACACGGACGGGAAACAGGAGAACATTAAATACGAAGAATAATTTCAAATTTCGCACCAAAAAAAATCGTAGTACGACAATATTTACGTAGACGTCGTTGGCGCAAAACAATTTCATTTTTAATACGTAATTAAAATCGTATAAAACTTTATCTGAGTTTAGTTTATATTTGGGAAATTAAAAAAAATTAAAATACCGACGATATTTAGTAGCTTTCATAATTTTTAGATATTTTAAATTTCGCGCCTAAAATAATGGGTATTGCGCGACAAAAATAGTAAGAGGTAAAAGAAGGTAGATTGAAAGAAAACAAAAGAAGATCGATGATTTTAATTCCGAGAAGTGATTTCGAATTTCGCGCTGTAAAAATCGTAGTGTAATAAAATTTGCGTGGATGGCGCCATTTCATTTCTTAATACCTAATTAAAACTGTATTGTATGTAGATTTAATTCAGATTTAAGAAAATTTTAAAAAATCGACGTTTTTTAGTACCTTTAATAATTTCAAATTTCGCGCACGAAAAAAACGGAGCATGTAGCAGTAGCAAACAAACAATGAAGCAAACGACAGAGTGAAACAGGGAGTATAATGAATAGGAGACAAGAGAAGATCGACGTTGTAAATCCATACGAAGAAAAATTTCAAATTTCGCGCCAAAAAGATTATAGGCGCCATGCACATCTCTGCGTTCAGCGCCTAATTTAACCGCCTTTGCATCTCTTAGGGTTTACGAGTGGTCCCTTAATTAGTTACGACCCTGTATAAGACAAAATTCCAATTAATTCTAATTGGGCTGCGTTCAGAAAGTTTACCTCGAGTAGAGGTAGAGTTGAGTAGATTAATTTTATTATGCGACGCAATGATTAGGGTTTACTCTTTTAACTCTGTCGATTTACGAACGATTTAAAAGTCAGAGTTAACTCTAAATTCTGCTGTTTTAAACTAGACAGTTCGAAAATATTTGTGACCGTTGGGTGAAAAGTTTTTTCGTAGAAGTACGGTTCGGAAAATATCTAAAGTCGGTTATGAAGCCCGCACAGTTATTGTTCGACGAATTATTGAAAAAAAAAAAGAATATTTGGATTTCAAATAAACTTCCCTTTCCCAGCACCAATTTGTAAGTACCGCCATCTAGCGAAGTTTCTTGTAGTAACGGTGTTAGTCGATTCAGACAACAATGGATGTCGCTGATTTATTTTTTATTCTTATTATCGTTGTTCGACGAGTTATTGCAAAAACAAAAAAAATTAAATTTCAAATAAATTTCCTTTTGCCAGCATCAGTTTTTGTGTGCGCCATCTTGGGGAATTTTTCAGTCACGGTTTTAGTTGATTCGGACAACAAGAGATATCACTGGTATTATCTTTATTTTTATTATTATTGTTCGACGCATTATTCAAAAAGTTAATTTGAAGTAAATTTTCTGTTTCCAACGGCAATTTATGAGTGTGCCATCTAGCGGATTTTTCGTACCCCTCCCCCCCCCGTTTCAGTTGATGACGTCAACTGGTTATATTTTTATTCGCATTGTTATTGTGTGTGTGCGTTGTGCGTGCGTGAGGACGTATGCAGCTCATCTCTGTCTATTTTTACGAATTAACCCGGAAGTTGTGCGAAATATTAAATTCCCATTCCGGCAGATTGTTAGTTAATTGCAATGTGCTAGTTTTAATTAATAATAACAGAGAATAATCAAATGTAAGTGTGTAAAATTGTGATATTTAACCACTCTAAAATGTCGATGAATATGATTAATATTTCCAAACTAAAAGTGAAGGACATTCAAAGCGAACTGAAAAAGCGGAACCTGTCTTGCTACGGTAAAAAGGAAGACCTAATAAATCGTTTAAAATTAGTGTTATACTCGGACTCTAACGAAACAAATTCCTATGATGATGTAAATGATGAACTGGTTATTAAAAATAAAATAAGAAAAAGGAAAACTTCGTTGAACCTATTAAATAGAATAATCGAACTAGAAAAAAAACTAAATATCGTTATTAAACAAAACATTAAATTACAAAAAATTATTCGCAAAGCACAAAATAAAAGTGTTAAGAGTACGTTAGATGATAAAGACGACCGCGTAAATCAACATGAAGCTATTGCAAACTCCATCAATATTGAAAAAACAGCAGAAAATAATGCCAAGCCCTAAAGTGAGCAAGTAACTGCAATCACATCCAAAATAAAAAATTCGCAAAATTTACCCAGATGTGCAGACACAAATGCGGTAAATAAACATAACATCGTTATATTAAGCGATAGTCAGATTCGAGGCTTATCTGACATAATTAGATCTCAGAAGAACATGGAAAAATACAATGTAATTGGAATTTGTAAACCAAACGCCACACTGGAAAATATATTGGAAAACAACGATAAATTGTTAGATAACATGAATTTAGAAGACGTTTTGATAATCGTGGGAGGAATCAACAATGCACTACGTGGAAATAAACTGAAAGTAAATACATTAGAAAAAATCAAGAATCTCTCTACAATTACAAATGTCATAATCCCGTATGTTCCCTATTTTCACGGCAGGAAAGTTTTAAACCAAATGATTTACGACATCAACAATAAACTATTTGAATTCCTTGGAAACTCGGCAACCATTATTATTGACACCAGTACCACCCTCAAAAATGAAATGTTTACACGACACGGCCTACCTTTGAACTTTTATGGTAAAACAATACTCACGTCGAAAATATGTGGAACGATATCGAAACTCTTTAGTAACTTCAGCAACACTGTAACAATCAATCAATGTGATGCTGAAATACTCCAGGAAAGTATCAACTGGAAAAATCTTGTGAATATAAACTGCACAAATGGTATAGATACATCCTGCGAAGACGACGTTTCTACCAAATCTAACACCAGGGACGAAGAGGATTTTTAGAAAACTCCGCGATACACTTACTACTCCTAAACATACAAGGCTACACGGAAGAAGAATTATTTAATTGTGCGCAAGAACTAAATTTTCCATTCATAATATGTCTGACGGAACACTGGCTAAAACCCCTGGAACCATGTATTCTCGAACGTTATAAAGTGAGTTCCATTTACTACCGTAAAAATTACTTGCGAGGAGGTACAGCAATCCTGTCACTCAAAAATATCCAAAGTGTTGTATGTGATAAATACCAAGATTTAATAACAGATTTTGAGTTTGAGTTTTGCTGTACATACCTACCTTACTATAAATTTTATATCATCTGCATATATAGATCGCAAAAAAGGCCAAATAGATAAATTTTTAGAAAAATTAGAATTGTTACTAAGTAGATTTGAGCCCGAAAATCGAATTATTTTAACAGGTGATTTTAATCTTGATTATTCTAAAAACTCATCCAACCACCTTTTATCTTTAAAAAACTTGTTATTAAGCTTTAATATGACGATGCACGTAAACCAACCCACTAGAATAGGAGTAAGCTCAGCAACTATCTTAGATTACGTTTGCACAAATTTTGAAGATCTGATAATCCAAGCCAGGCCGTTCACAGTTGGTTTTTCGGATCACGAAGGAGTCGCTTGTAGTCTTAAAAAAATTCAATTACCGAATGAAAATAGTAACATCATAAAAAGAAATTTCAGTAGAAGAGCTTGTCGGGAATTCGTAGAGAACTGCAACAACGCAGATTGGTCAATTAATAAAGAGTTAGGTGTGAATGAAGCTTTTAAGGCATACGTAGAGCTACTTGTGCAGTTATTTAATAAATCGTTTCCTCTTAAAACATCAAAACTAAAACCACCTAAACTCTGGTTAACATGTGGCTTAAAAATAAGTTTGAAAAATAAAAAAGCTTTAGCACACATAAAAAAATTTACAACAGAAATGTGGTTTCACCGATACTTCGCGAATTATAAAAGAATATTAAAAAGCACTATCAAATTATCAAAAAAAAATATGTATTAGAAATAGATTAAATAATACATTTAATACCGCTAGAGAAACCTGGAAAATTGTAGGCAAATTAACTAACGCAAAAAAAGAAAAATCTTCGGGAGACATATTCATAACCAATGGTAACGAATTAATCACAAACCCTATTTCAGTGGCCAATAATTTAAATAATTATTTCGTGTCCATAGCCGAAAATATCACTAAACAGTTTACTACAAACGTAAATCCTCTTTCTTTTTTAAAAGATTATCAATATCCCACATTCTTCGTTGTTCAGGAAATTTCAGGAGTTATTAAAAATTTCAAAAACATCTCGACGAGTGGAAATGACAATCTACCGATTAAAATAATTAAAAAACTGCCAGACATCGCTATTGCATCTTTATGTGATTTAATCAATTATTCTTTTCAAGAAGGATGTTTTCCATCATGTTTTAAACTCGCGAAAGTAATTCCAATACATAAAGGAGGATCGTGTTTTAATCCGTCAAATTTTAGACCAATAACTCTTTTACCAGTATTATCTAAAATCGTTGAAAAAATTTTCAAGACACGTTTAACTAAATTCATCCAAGCGAAAAACATATTAACGGAAAATCAGTATGGTTACAGATCTAATCTAGCTACGTCTGATGCTGTGTACAGCTGCTTAAATTACATTTATGAACACATTAATAATAAAAACAAAGTAGTTGCAGTTTTTTGCGATCTCACGAAAGCCTTCGATTGTATTGACCCTGAGGTACTCCTGCAGAAGGCCTCTTTTTACGGTATTCGTGGAGTCGCTAACAAATGGATTCGAACGTATTTGACCGATCGAAAACAATATGTAGTTGTAGTTGACAAAACAGGCGAACGAATATCATCGGAAATTAAGACTAATAGTCTAGGTGTGCCCCAAGGTTCAATACTCGGGCCACTTCTGTTTAACATCTACATCAATGATCTTGCTTCTTTAAAATTAAATGCAAAGCTAACTCTCTTCGCCGATGATACCTCTCTTATATGGTCCGAAAAATCACTAAACATGTTAGAATCGCGCATAAGCGATGATATGTCATTGATCAGAACCTGGTTTATCGCTAATAAATTATCACTTAACTTAAATAAAACAAAATATTTGACTTTTAAAAATACGGCTGACTACTTTCAGGTATCAATTGGAGATATTAAATTAGACAAAGTCAGTGAAATAAAATTTTTAGGACTTCATTTGGAGGAAAATTTAAATTGGACACACCACATTCAAAATATTACAAGTTCCATTTCTTCGGCTTCTTATGCAATTCTCATAGTTTATAAAAAATTAGGACCACAGGCTGCCAAGACTGTTTACTTTTCTCTAATAGAATCACGCCTACGATATTGCATAGAATTTTGGGGGTTCACGTCGGCAGAAAACCTAACTCAAATTTTTAAGTTGCAAAAACGCGCTGTGCGATTTCTATGTGGTGAGAACATCCGTGCACATTGCCGACCACTGTTTACCAGATGTGGTATCTTGACCGTTTACTCGCTTTTCGTATTGGAAATTTTAACTATAATTTTTAAGAATAAACGTAGTTTACCAGAGAGATGTAATATACATACTCATAATACACGTATAAAGCAAAACCTCAATTTACCTAAACCCGAATCAACCTTGGTAAAACACTCGCCGTTTTACACTGGCAAAGTATTATTCAATAAACTGCCTTATAGTTTCCGGAACATAACCAATTTGAAAGTCTTTAGGAAGAAATTGAAGGCGTTATTTCTTGTGGAAGCATTTTACTCACTGGATGAGTTTTTGGAATATGATTTTAGGATTTAGTTGTATGTGTTAACTTTTCGGCTTATTAGTCTATGAATTGTATTGTGTTATATTGCATTAATTGTATTGTGTGTTTGAGTGACCTTTTACACATACTATGTTTTATTAAAATTAAGTTTATTATATTGAACCTGATTATATTGTAAATGAGTGATTTTACTGTCAGAGATGGGTAATAAAGACTACTTACTTACTTATTGTTCGACGCATTATTGAAAAAAAAAAAGAATATTTGGATTTCAAATAAATTTCCCTTTCCCAGCATCAATTTGTAAGTACCGCCATCTAGCGGAGTTTCTTGTAGTCACGGTGTTAGTCGATTCAGACAACAATGGATGTCGCTGATTTCTTTTTTATTCTTATTATCATTGTTGTTCGACGCGTTATTGCAAAAGAAAAAAAAAATTAAATTTCAAATAAATTTCCTTTTGCCAGCATCAGTTTTTGTGTGCGCCATCTCGGGGAATTTTTCAGTCACGGTTTTAGTTGATTCGGACAACAAGAGATATCACTGGTCCTATCTTTATTTTTATTATTATTGTTCGACGCATTATTCAAAAAGTTAATTTGACGGCAATTCCAACGGCAATTTATGAGTGTGCCATCTAGCGGATTTTTCGTACCCCCCCGTTTCAGTTGATGACGTCAACTGGTTATATTGTTATTCGCATTGTTATTGTTCGATGCATTATTGAAAAAAAAAAAAGACAGAAATTGGGTTTCAAATAAATTTTCCTTTGCCAGCGTCAGTTAGGGCATCAGTTTATAAGTATCGCCATCTAGAGGAGCTTCTTGTAGTCACGGTTTTAGTCGATTCGGACAACAATCAATGGATGTTACTGATTTCTTTTTTATTCTTGTTATTATTATAATTATTGCTCGACGCGTTATTGAAAAAAAAAAATTGAATTTCAAACAGAACATGTGATTGCATTTATTCATTACTGCAAAAATTAGTACATTGAGAAACATTGATAATGACGTCCTTGAATTAATTGCCTCCGCGTTCGGAATTAACGTAATTGCACGCCGCTTGCGACCAGCCATCTGTGTGATGTTTACGAGAAACCGCTTTTACGTACGTTATCAACTAATTAAAAACCGTCACCAGTTTTCTGGAATGTCGAATATTAGGGTAATTTATTTCGTGGCTGGTTAGGCAACTTTGTATACACGCGTGCTTGCCGGGTCACCTACGCACATGCGCCAAAGCTTCTCTAATTTATTGTTTTATTCATTAACAATTCATTGACGGTAAGGAATGAATTAATTGTTTAGAAATGACGCGCACTTTTAAATTTACGACTTCAGTCTGCGTATTTGGGTAATTTTTTTAAAAATTTTCGACAGTTTAGGTGCCACGTAACGTTGCAGCAGATTCCTTAATTTTTGCAGATATATTGCAAGTCGGTTTTGATTGCAATGGATGTTTCGTTTAATAAAATATAGGGTAGTCCGATTTTTAATGAGGTTGCGAATATCCTCCATTTCTTCTTTGTATTTTTTCGCCATTCCCTTCACTTGAGCCTAGCTGAGGACAGAAACCTAGCGATGGTGTCGCTCCATGTAGTCCTAGGTCCCACGTCCATCTCCCATCTTGGCTCTTTTCGTCCATTCGAACTAAATGGCCTGAACAGAACCCCCGATGATTTAATTTTAGCCCGGCCACGACATCTACATCCTCGATTATTCCAGTGACTTTCAAGTCGAACGCTAGAGGCTTCCAGTTGTTTACTAGAAAATTCGAGAAAGAAGGAATGGGGAATTTATTTATCGCAAAATTTTTATGTCTTTTTATGTCTTTGTCTTTTTATTTTTTTATCTTTTAAACAAGGAAACATACAATTCCTTGTCGCTGGACTATTAAGTAGAGGCTGCATTTCACAATCAGCTAAGGTCCGTGAGGGAGAACCAAAGAGGATTACGCCAACTGTAAATGTCAAAATTTAAATGACTTCGGGTTGTTTTGCGTGAGTGACATTTGTCAAATTGACAAATTTTGACGACGCGACAGTAGCAAAGCGCTTTAGGTAATAGTTCCTTTTACGAGCTGCTGGAACGCTTTGAAACAGTTTGGGCTTCGCCCCATTCAAAAGTTTAAACGTAGCGAGTGACCCTTTGAGAGAAAACAACTTGTGTAATTGACGGTGTCTTCTTCTTCCCTTCAGGACAGCACGGAACAGTTCAAGGTGCGAATTAATAAAACCCCAAGCACCAGATGGTAACAGCCGAAGAAAGCGGCTGTGTCCAATTATCAAAATTAATCAATTAGTTAATAGATTGATAAAAAAAGTTCTTTTGTTGCAGGAATTGGGATCTCAGCCTTTGCCGACAATAACATCCGATGACATCGAACCGAGCCTATCTCGGCCGCGCTCCGGCACCTGGGGCTCGAAATCGGATTCGAAACACGCGAAAGAGAAGGAGAAGCACAAGAGCAAAGACAAGTCGAAGCACGACTCCAAGTCCAAACATGAGTCCAAGTCCGAGTCGAAGCAGAAGGAGAAGAAGAAAGACAAGCACGGCAGCAGAAGCGGTTCGGCCTCCAGGTCGAGCTCCGCCGAAAGACGAAAGTCCGTTGAGGACGTTCAAAGCCCCAAGAAGCCCGGCATGCTCGATGCTATCAGATCGAGATCGCATTCGGACGCGGGCAAGAAGAAGGGACTAGCGATCATGGCGACCATGAAGAACGCTATGGTGGTAAGTTACTTTTTGAGTTACCATTGAGGGCAGAAAGAGTTGATGAAGTTGATGAGGCAGAAACAATTTGATTTCAGCACACCGGATTGATTCACGCAAAACCGAAAGCACCAAGAGATGGTTCGGCCCACCCCTACAGGGATGGATCGGACACGCAGTATTACCACACGTGGATGGCGCCTTCGACCAACAGAAGCCCGATGACTAAAGTCATGGATTTATTCAAGAATCGATCTCACCTCAGCGTACCACCGGAAGACAGGAAGAAGGTGAGTTCGCTTTGCTTATTTCCATGGGTGTACAAAATTCACGCTTCTTAAAATGAAACCTGCCGCGACGCTTTGACCTTGATGACCCATGCCTCCAAGCATTGAAAGTGACCATCGTTCAAAGTCAATTCACTTCCGGAGGAGTTGATCTAGTACATTCGATCAACTCCTCTGGAAGTGGCTTCATAAAATAAAATCTGCTGTGACGCTTTGGCCTTGATGGCGCAGCGTTCAACCGTCCAAAGTGACCATCGTTCAAGGAGGCCAACCCACCACTTCCAGAGGGGTTGATTGAATGTGCAAAGCAAAACTTCTGCGTGTACTAAAAGCCACGAAAAGAATTAAACCAAATGAGACCTGAACTCTAATAGAAAACTTTACTTTCTGCAATTGGATGTAACGTGGAAGCAACATGAGGCCTCTTGCACTTTGACCTCTCGCCTGAGGAAATTCATTTACCCCGTTATTATTTCAACTGGCACGACGACTTTGATGATAGCGCACGAAGTTAATTGAGGAAAAAATTAAACTTGCTCAGCGTTCCATTTTGAACGAAAACATGACGCTAACATGACTTTACCCATTTGAGTTACTGTACTCGTAGCTAGGCGGGATTTAATAAATTAATAAAACGATCTTCATGATAGTAAATTCACTCGCTCGTTGAAAGCAAGCTGGAAAACAAGAAGTTACAAGAAAAATAAAAAAAATGCAAGGGGGACCAATACAAGTGAAGCACTGGGCTGACGAAATTGGAAGAACACAAGAAGAAGTAAAAAAAACTGAACGGAGAAGAAGCTACTGAACTGGGTTAAACTCAGGCATATTACTATCGAGAGAGAGAGAGACACACGCACAGATGAATCAAGTGGATGAAATGGATGGGGGAACAGAAACCCATGGAACAAATGAAAACCAGTCAAGAAAGAAGGTGGAAGACATGCTTCTATCACGCTCACAGATCAGCAAAAATCAAATTGATAGAGTGAGATGACCTGGTCCTCACAATCGTTTTATAAATACACTCTAATTTAGAGAAACCTAAAAGCTAAAACTAATTTCCCAAATGTCTCTCAATTGTCGGGCAAAGGTGGTTCAAATGAGCTAATGAAGAAGAAGAAAGCAAATCTAAAGACAAAACATTCTTACTTCTACAAAGAGAATTTCTATTTAAGGATGATATGATGGATACGATTAGAGGAAGAAGCTAAATAGTCGAAGCTAACTGCTACGTAATTACCTGAAGGCTGCAAATCTTGGGCGGGCAAATTAAGTTCGTTCCAAACTCAATGGGACGGGTCGGGACGGATGGGTGGTCTCGTGTTGTTGTTTATTTTTAGTTTCTGTCCTTTGCGTCCCCCGAGCCATGAACAACGCAACACGTTAAGTTAAAATGAAACACGAAGCACGGATCCGCCTCTCGTTCACAAAGACAATGAATGTTGACGCCAATTAATAAAAAGTTGCTTGTTTCAATTCAACGCAACCATATTATTAGAAATAATCTAGAGTCTGCCTTCGCATAAGCTGTCAGAATGTCGAGGAGATCCCCAACAGTAGATTCCCTCTTACATCGACGGTGCCCAGCAATAGGACAGACAGGTCGAAGTCGAAATCGATCAACTCAACAAAAGTTGCTTGTTTCAATTCAACGCAACCATATTATTAGAAATAATCTAGATTCTGCCTTCGCATAAGCTGTCAGAATCTCGAGGAGATCCCCAACAGTAGATTCCCTCTTACATCGACGGTGCCCAGCAATAGGACAGACAGGTCGAAGTCGAAATCGATCAACCCAAGGTGGGTCTCACCGATGCCACCGGCATCAAGGTAAAGCAGCAAGCAGCTCAGATGAAAAAAACCTCCGATGAAAGCCTAATACAACATTACAGCCTAAATTACGTACAGAATTCGCTTGTATTGACAAGATTCGTATGCGAAAATGACTCTCGTACAAAACTAAACGAATAGTTCGACGTCATTTTCGCATACGAACGTTGTCGCACACGTAGAGTCGGGCCCCTGATTTATTTGATGAGGTCAGGCTTCGGAAAGCATACGCAAATACTTGGAGTCGCCTAGAGTGATACTCTCAGGTCACGGTTTAAGAATCTTCCGTTCGCCATTCAATCAGACAAATCAGTCTGAAGAATTCCCACAATGCAATGGCTGGACTGCACAGCAAACAACGACGTGCGCTCTGGGCGAGTAACCCGTTCGTACAGGTGTCGACGAACAAGCACAGCAAGGGGAGGGGTTGTTAAGAGACGACAGTCGAGTTACGCAGGGGAGTGAGTGAAATAGAGCATAGGGTCTAATAGTTGTGCATTATTTTGAAATCCCACGCAATACAGGGTCCCCCGAGATACTGGATATAATTATAGTGAGTTTTCAAACCGTAACAACTCACTCAAATTATCTACAGCACCGATCAAAAATAAGAAGAAGAAAAAGAAATTGAAAAGAAATATACAGAAGGTCGGGATTGGGAGGATCCACAGGTTTTACTTCTAATGGTTGTAATAAAAGGCGATTTAAGAACTGTCAACTTACAATTACATTTTTTTTTTGGAAGATGTTGGGAATTTGAATTTAGTAAATAGGAGATCAAAAGAGGAAGAAACTAGGAGGCGCTAAGATTTGCTTTTCCACTTCCAATCGTTGACAGTTAAAGAGGTTTCCTTTCGTTTCGCCAAGGGCAAAGTCTGTAAGGATTGAGTTTTAATATGAGAGATTGGCAACACTGCGAGGGACATACGATGAAGTGTGCCTAGAGGGGTACCGGATTTTAACGTATGTAACCGTTGTAGCATAACAAGCTAGTTAAGTGAAATGTTAGTATTCATTAGTTGTAATAAAGGTTAATAACAAATTAAGCCTATAGAAAACCCGCTCAGCCAAGAACCAAACAAAGTCAACGTGGAATTTCCGAACTGAGGTGAATGGTCAGTACTGTAAGAAGTACCAAGCTCGAAATTATAGCTAAGAATGGACTTGGATGGAGGAAGAAGCTGCTAATACTCGTCCAAATCATTTATCGATCCCAATTAAGAAGAAGAAGAAGAAGAAGAAGATGTAAACTGTTTTACATTGACGTTCCACATGTGTATGTATGGTTGCCTAACTAACTGGCACGCCTGTTCAATAAAACGAGGACGCTTTAAATGAACAAAACGCAAGGCATTCAAAAGAATATCGTCTTAAAACCGATTTAATTTAATAACTTCGACTTTTTCCCTTCATCGAAGACGAAGAGAAGAAAAACAAATCAGCGGCTGAAATTGTTGTTGCATTCGTGTAGACTTTGTTTCTCTTTCTTCTTTACTAGCTCCGGTTTTTCGTCGAAAGAAACCAGGAACGATAACGAACGTTTATAAAAACAATAGTTTTTTTCTCAAAAAGCTCTTTCCTTTCGATGATAGTTTTTTTGTTTTAATTTGTATTATTTTACGTTTGTGAGAGTGACGTCTGCACTGTAGGGAGAATTTTAAATTTGCCGCCACATTTGCTTGTCATTGGTTTTTTGTTTCTCAATCAGGAAACCAATAGCGTTCGCAAGCCCTGAAATTTTAGAGAATTTCTCGATCGGGCGACGGTGGCCCAAATAAATTACAAGGAGCATCGATAAAGAAGAAGGAGAGAAAGAAACCTAAAGACGAATATTTTTTGAAATGGAAAGGGGACAGTATTTTGACAGACGCTGGGTATTTCTCGCTTGGCAACAGTGGTTCGAATGAGCTACAGACAGTACCAATAAAAAAAAAGAAGAAGAAAATAAATCTAAAGGCAAAAGACGCTAACTAACACTCTCGTTCAAAAGATTTACAGCATCGGTCGAAAATAATAATAATATGTAATCTTAAGGAGAAGAAGAAGAAGAAGAAAAAATTGAAAAGAAATATAAAGATCAGGATCAGGAAGAAGCATTCCACAGTTTTTATTTCTAGTGGTTATAATCAGACTTCGGACGTATCGAAGCGACGCCGTGACTACGCATTGAATGGGCACTTTTCATTGGTTCTCGCATTGCGTAACCATGACAACGCCCCGAAATCTCCGAGGTCTGGTTATAAGACAAGACCATTCGAGAACTGTCAACATAGAAGTTCTAAACTTGAAGTTGCTGGCAATTCGAATTTAGTAAATAGTAAAGAGGGAAGGAAGCGGAAAGAAGCTACGTTCTGTCCAAACGATTTTCATCGTAAATAAAGAATGCGAAAAGGCAAAGGAACGTGTAGTCAATTGACAATTGAAGAGATTTCAAGGGCAAAGTGAATTAAGAAAACCAACGTGGAATTTCCCAACTACGGCAAAAAGTTAGTACTCTGAGGGCCGATCTCTCCACTTCTTGATAAGTATTTGCATTTGATATTTGTCTTCTTCCCATTTCAAGTATTTTGTCGAACATTGCAAGTTTTGTACGAAAGTATTTGAATTCGACGAAGTATTTGAAATGATTCGAATACTTGGAATAGAGTAAGGCATTTAAAAATGTGGGCAAAGTACTTAAAAAATACAAGAACTTCAAATACTTGTAAACAAGTATTTGAATATACTTGTAAACAAGTATTTGAATACCTATTTTAGCAAAAGTGAAAAATGAAAATATGTTAAACATTCTACCAAGTATTCGAAGTATTACACGTGTAGACACTTCATTTCTCTTATTTTTTTTTAAATTTCTATTCCGCTGAATATTGTTCAATATTTGAAACAAGTTTGTATTCGAATGCTGAATTTGTTTTACAGAAGTATTTGCAAAATAATTACTGATCGGACTGTTTCTACAGGATATGTACTTTTCCTGGTTTATACTGGTTTCTTGATCAATTAATGATTACAAATTTTGCGATAATTAAAAAAAAAAAAGAAACCGCCTCAATTAAAAGTATTTGCATTTGGCACTTGTTTTCTTCATAAATAGTTAAAGCGCGGCGGGTACTTTACCATTATTGGTTAGCACCTCTTCATTTTTAATTTTTTTTTAACACTAACTTGTTTGCATTATTAAATCGCATTTCAAGTATTTAAAGCATTTACTGCGCAAACGTATTTGCATTTTGTTTCAAAGACTGTTGGATATTCACATAATTAGCGTTGGTGTTTGTTTGAACATGCCCTAAAAGGACACATCTTCGCTAAAAGAAAACAAACACCAATCAAGTAGGCATCTGAAGTATTTTAAACATCTGTTTTATTTCTTAGAAAAGTACTAGCATCTTGTTTAAAACATTCTTTTAAGTATCTTGGAGTATGTACTTCTAATACTTCGTCAAATTTTACAAGGGTTTGCAAGTATTTGCCAAGTATTTCAAATCCCTGAAAGACTTTCAAAATACTTGAAGTATGCACTTCGAATACTTTGTCAAATTTTGCAAGAGTTATTTACCAAGTACGTATTTCAAATCCTTGGAATTGCGTTGAAAATTATGCACACCCACTATAGAATTTGAACTGATTGATTGATTGATTGGTAATTGACAAAAAGAGAAAGGAGTGCGTTTTTTTTTGCACGACGGCGTTCTACAAAAGTTCTCTTGGATAATCCATGGCTAACAATATTCAAGTTGAGATTTTCGATGGTTCCCCTTACATTTTCAATCGCCTGAAAAGATATTTTTGATTGAATTTTCTTTTATCTTCGTCGCTTGCAAGGGCCATAGCCCATAGGATTTTGGTGGTGGCTTTCGAGCCCGTGGTCTGTTTGTATTGAAGTTATCGTTTCTGGCCGCCCTCTTAGAGAGGCTGTTAATTATTATCATTCTGGTGCAGTGTGAGAAAAAAAGAACGATGGAAATATGACACTAAAGAAGACACTCAAAGATCCAAACGGAAAAGTATTGTCAAGAAGGAATTACTAAGGGAAGAAGAAGAAGAAGTTGTCAACAGATGGAGCAAGTCCATCCCTAACGTTTTCAATCATTCGAAGATGTAGTTACTGGATATTCTTCATAGGATTTCATTTTCGAACTTCATCTCCTGTAAGGACAGATTTCCCGTGTTCTTCGAGCGAGTGATTTGAACTTGTTTCTGGTTCTCATCTTAGAGCGTCTGATAAGTACGAGGCAGAGCCAAACGAAAACCTTGAAAGTGCCCTAAAAATGCACCGAACGGAAATTGGCAGAAAAGTTATTTTTGAGGTGTCTGACGGATAGCTACCATGGAAACAGTTCATAAAAATCAAGTTATTCGCCGGATAACCTCAACTGGGAGATGGAAGGACCGGCCCTAAGAAGACCAAGCTTGAAGTTCTAGCTAAGAATGGACATGGATGGAAGAAGGAGCGTCCAAATCACATGCAGCATGGACCAAAGCGAAAAAGAAGAGGGAAACGTGGAAAAGAAATGCAGGAGGAGGTGCTTCGCGGTTTCACTTCCAACGATTATAAATTATATCGTACACGTAAAGCGATTTCCTTCTCAGGTGACGATTTGGATAAAAATAGAACTGGCAAGGCAAAAGCCTCCATCTTAAGAAACGAGGAAACAATGGTTTGGAAGGTGAAGGGATTGCGAGGTCAGCAAATAGTGGCGAGGGATGAAAATGGATAGGGGGAAGGAGCTACGAGAGCTACGATTATAAATTACATCGTACACGTAAAGCGATTTCCTTCTCAGGGGACGATTTGGATAAAAATAGAACTGGCAAGGCAAAAGCCTCCATCTTAAAAAACGAGGAAACAGTGGTTTGGAAGGTGAAGGGATTGCGAGGTCAACAAATAGTAGCGAGGGATGAAAATGGATAGGGGGAAGGAGCCACGAGAGCTACGATTATAAATTATGTCGTACACATAAAGCGATTTCCTTCTCAGGGGATGATTTGGATAAAAATAGAATTGGCAAGGCAAAAGCCTCCATCTTAAAAAACGAGGAAACAGTGGTTTGGAAGGTGAAGGGATTGCGAGGTCAGCAAATAGTAGCGAGGGATGAAAATGGATAGGGGGAAGGAGCTACGAGAGCTAAGATTATAAATTATATCGTCCACATAAGCTACGAGAGCTACGATTATAAATTATGTCGTACACATAAAGCGATTTCCTTCTCAGGGGACGATTTGGATAAAAATAGAACTGGCAAGGCAAAAGCCTCCATCTTAAGAAACGAGGAAACAATGGTTTGGAAGGTGAAGGGATTGCGAGGTCAGCAAATAGTAGCGAGGGATGAAGGGGGAAGGAGCCACGAGAGCTTGTCCAAAGGAGTTCCTGCGTCAGTGAAGAATAAGAAGAAGGAAAGAAATGTAAAGAAGAATTAATTAAAAAGGAAGTCATTAAGGATTACATCTTAGCCTGCGTTAGAATGTGACAAGTTAGGAAGTAGTAGAGAGGGATGGAGTAGGAACTGCGAAGTCAGTAGAAGGGGATGAAAATGGATTGGGGAGAGAGCTATTAGGGGTAAAAGCTGGTCCAAAGGAATTGCAGCGTCAATAAAGAATGAAAAGCACTTTTTCACTTCCAAGTTTTAAACTTAGTGTTTTGGTAAACAGAGTTGGTAAATAGCAATAGTAGCGAGGGATGGAGGAGATGGGCAGGGGAAAAAACTGGGAGAGGCAAAGACTTGTCCAAAGGAGTGGTGGCGTCGATAAAGAATAAGAAGAAGGAAAGATGTTAAGAATTTCAGGGCAGCTTTTAATATTGAGTGCTGACCATTTTAAGGCTAGATTATGTAATACAGGGGGATTAAAAAACACTGATCACGTGTGCTTGCGTTTCTGCGCCATCAAGCGATAGGTTATCTCATAGACACCTCCTATTTAATTTGCACCTGGCCTTGAAGTTCCGTTTTCGGCCGTAAAGTTGCGCAAAAATCCTCGATTACAAACAATTTTCCGTGGGCATCACTTTGCGGGACACTAATTGCAGTTATGTCAAACACGCGGAGGGACTTCAATTTGCAGGGAGTAGGGAGTCAGTTAAGTCTGTTAAGTCGCGAACTAATGTAGTTGTTATCATTATCAATCGTCGCTGCAAAAGTTTCGTGCGTTTTGGCATCCCACTTCCCCCATTCCCAGTTTTGTCGCGAGCGCTGGTGCGAGAAGTGTCTCGGCGTGTTTAATTTGGTTTCGAGGTTTTTTTTAAAGTGTTTACGACCAGGTTGTGTAACTTTTCCTCGTCGGCGCGTAAATTTGTTTTTGTGTTTTCTTGAACGGCGATTGCGTGCTTTCATACATAAACAAACACACATGCCAAAATAGTTTGGGCCGGGCTTTGTTGTGTTGTTAGTTGTTAGGTGAAGATGATTTTTTTACTTCTGTTTATTTTCTTTTATTTTTGAGACCATAACGTAAAAAAGTCAATTACGTATTGCAGTAGGTAACCGAGCTCTGGTGGTATGTACTGGTATGAAACGCTTGATTTCAGTGAGTTTGTTGTTTGGATATGAAAACATTCAGTTTCACTTTTACGGACGAAACATCTGTTCTGTTTTAATCTTTTTCATTGTCCAGTACACATTTTTAAAACGGTTAAAAAACGCCTACGATCGGAGCGCAAAAAATTCTGATCCCTGTTTGTATCGAAATGTATAAATTTAAATTTGGTTGCCTTTCCCCAAAAGACGAGATTTTTGCTGTGACTTTTCTATTAATAAAAAAAAATACTGCAAATGAAACTAAACCATATCAGGCATAGACTTCTGTCTGGCGTATACATATACAGGGTGTCAGGGGCTCGAGTGCAATAATTTCACTCGGTGGTAGCTTGGATCAAAACAATCAAAAAACGTTAGATATTTGGTGTCCCAATTGCAACCAGATTCGAGAAATATAGTCATATATACAGGGTGTCAGAGACTCTATTGCGATAATTTCACGTGGCGGTAGCTTGAACGAAAACAATCAGAAAATGTTAGAAATTCGGTGTCCTAATTGTGACCGTTTTCGAGTTACGAAGAAAAGTATTTTCGGTACACGAAAGGCCGTTGACCTTGCCTAATATTTTTACGTAGACGTTACATGATCGGGGCAGTGTCCTAGCAACGCCACTTAGGCGGACCAATAACATTTTTGACAAGGAATTTTAATTTCAATTTCAAGATTAAATTGAACGCAGCAATACACACCTACGAATGCTGATTTGCATTGAAAATTCTCGGAATTATTTTCCTTACTACATTAATATCAAGGGAAACACTGAGTTTCACGACAGGTAGAAACTTACGAGGTTGAAATTGCGCGAATATCCTAACTAAACATAAAGCAAATTAAATTTTGTGTAACGTACGCAACAATGATCAGACGCGAACTGTCGCCTACAATGACTCTGTATAAATATTGTTCTTTTCCTATGATTACTTGTTTAATAATTAATTTGTTTGAAATGAGCTCTTCTTTTCGTCCGACTTGAAATGAACTTACGAGGTTAAAGTGTAGTAACTAAACATTAAACAAATTAAGTTGTCTGTACGCACACATAATTATCAGAAGTGGATTGTCTTCAATGACTAACTACTTCGATGGCACTCGATCAAGCTAAACATAACCTCAAAATACAAAAATTCCCAGAGGAATTTCTCATTCTTAGATTGGCATCCATGGAAAGTCACAAAAGGCGGTAAATTCAAAAATTAACGAAAGACAACATAACCTTAAAGTTCAATTTAATAAAATATTTTCTTGGCCGTTAAATTTAACAGATAAATTTGTAATTATCTTCCGATAGCTTCTTAAAGCGTTTGAATTTGAAATATCGATGGCTATAGGGACCAAGCACATTCGAAGCCAGCGCTACCAATGGCCACATTCTGCATTAGTGGTATGAAAATACGAGTTGTTTTAAATTATTGGTGTACATTTAAACTTGAGTATTGTAATGTATTTCAATACCAGGAAGCTCAAGTATTACGTACTATAATCGTAAATTGTCATAAGAGTGATAAATTATTCCCATGCAATGAGTCTCAAGAAATATTTTCATATCACTAATTCACAAATCACCACGCCAGGCGGTGCTGAACGCAGAGATGTGCATGGCGCCTATTACAAAATCGTTCCATCAAAATTAAATTACTCCACACTTTTATTCTAAGTTGGCATCCACCATTCACATAACCTACCATCTTGTCGCTGTTGATGTTATGTCAAATAAATTGCAACAAAATATGTATCCGGTTGCAG
The DNA here is from genome assembly GCA_958336345.1 of Dorcus parallelipipedus. Lineage (NCBI taxonomy): Eukaryota > Metazoa > Arthropoda > Insecta > Coleoptera > Lucanidae > Dorcus > Dorcus parallelipipedus. The sequence continues at coordinate 1,962,142 of OY284477.1, read as the reverse complement.
TGTTGCAAATATTCGAATAAAAAAATGCTCTCAATTGTAATGCCAACTCAAATTATAATTATAATTTGCAAAGCGGTAGGTATCAAACAAAATGGCAAAGGTGACAGTTATACTCGAGTGACGCTACTGTGTAGAGCTTTAAATTTAAAATGACTCCCCTATAAAAACACACTATTGTAACACGCCGATGTGCCACTATTGTTTGTTGTCTTTTTCGGACAACTAAATAAGTAATAAATAAATCCAAACAAATAAACAAATTTAAATTTATTAGCAAGTTAGTTTGCTGGCAACTGAAAGATTATCGTCTGCGAGAATATAGCGCGCATTTATTTTCGGGGTAACTCGGCAGAATTTCCAAGAAAAGAAAAGGTCAGTTTTATTGTTCCAGGCACTCCGGCTAGACGACTTGCGACCTGACACTACGGGGCTCCTATACCATGCAATAATACACTACCATAAAGCTACGCTTGGCGCCAGCTCTTCGAAGAAATTATCCGAGTTACTTTTGTTGATATTTCTAAACAATTTTCAATAATTAAATGGCTCGTGATTGCTAATTCGGACTGATTCTACTTGTGTCGATAACCCGTTCTTTAATCCCGGTGAAACGGTTATAACAATGAGATAGCAGGAATTGGATACTTAAAAAAAAATAAAAATGCGGACTTAAATTTAATTAATTTATTTATTGCAAATTAAGGGAAAAAACTCCGGCTTCTTGGCGCTCTGCAGCCTTGAAGCATGAGTGTAAAAACCCTATTTTTTAATTACTGTACAAATGAAACACACACAAGAAAAATTACGATCGTATAAGAAATACAGTAGAATTCGTTTAACGGCTTTCTCGTTCGAATATCGTGGCGAACTAACTAATTCCAATTACACAACTGGTGGGTTTTTTATGCTTGTCCCAAACAATATTTGTGGACTGATTATTCAATTTAAATGAACAATTAATTTGTTTTCAAAATTATGTTTATCTTGGTACTCGTGTTTAACACTTCAATCGTACTCAAAGACACGCTCTGTATATCAACCAGTGCATAGGGTGGCGTTGTGCCTACAGTGTACCTCTTTAATGAATGTAATTGATTAATTAATCAGATACTGGGGAAGTATGTGATACAAAATGCAACCCAGGCGATCAATCTGCGAGAGAATCAATAGTAATCGCTCGTTTTTCAGGGGAGCTCTCCTTTGGAGACGCAAATGGCCCGATTTTAATAACCTAATAACGCTGCGAAGTGGGGAGTCTAGCTCAACCGCTACTTTCGCTATTGAGGTGGAGGGTCAATGCCTCTCGCTTTATTATTAACCTCTGATTGCGTTGTTTCGACGATGATCTAACCTGTACGCAATGGAATGTTTTTGACCGTTTTTTACGACGCTCTACTATGGGTAGTTATGGCCTTACGGTCTCAAAGCGGATCACTTCTAATTAACTACAGATCTCCCGACAAAGACTACACCTTGGTCCACACACAGAGTGTGATGGAAACTCGGCTGAGAAGATGGCACTGATTATGTGATTCAGATACTGGGGATTAATTTGTGCTGGTCACACTTGGTTTTAGCGGCAGATCTAACTTGCCTTAGACCAGTGTTATGAAACAATCGATTTCACTGCGCAAATCGGAAACCACTCTGTTTTCGTGTTTCCAATTTGCCAGAGAATATCGCAAAAAAGGATTAACTAATTTTACAAAAATACCCTGTAGAGGAATTGCATTATAAATTGAAAGCGTCGACTGACTGCCTCTGGTCGATTTAATTTACAGAAACGCCAAACAACTAGTTTAATAATTTACCTAACAATGGTCAATCAACGCCACTACAATGGATGCCACTGACTTACTTTTAACTTTGGTTCGGATGCAAATTAAGACTAAGAATAAATTTCACAAACCAAGCAAGTACTGAAATTTATAGATTATGGAAATTTAATCATTTAACGCCACCAATTTTGTAACGAATAAGATACAAATTAGAGCAAATTACCTAACTCCGTGCCGCGGAATAAAAATCCAAATTCACGCACATCACAAAATTTTAGATCCACTTCGCGGATTAAATTACGCGTCACGACCGTGATATTTAATTGGCTCTCAAAACACTGATCTTTTATACGGACCGGACTAATTAGATTATAACCTCTAGTGAAATTAATTAAAGAAATTAGTAAGTAACTCAAAGCAAGCTACCCAGCATGAATAGATACGACTGATCGTGTTCAAAGCGCGTGGCTATCTGCCTGTAATTTTAAAATTCATTTTTCAACTGCCCCTAATTAAGGCCCCTCCCTTGATCGGAAAACAAAATTCAAGATCGCTTTGGCCAATAAGATAGCGTCTAGCATTCAAAAATGCACGCCCTACAGTTCCTAGAAATGCGTTTTCGACTTCACGAGCCCACCCGTGATGCTCCACATGTCTGCAGCGTCTGTAAATTTTCAAATTATCCTGACGTTTTTATTATTTCCTGCCTTTTGCAAGTATCACTTTCCAAATAGACATCTTATCTTACAGAACTTAAATGCGTGTCGAATTTCAACTTTTAAAGAAAATCAAATGTGTATTAGACGTTCGCATGGCAGATTTATATGATGGTTAGTTCGAGAAACTATTGAAACGAGCCCAAATACGATAAGAATTTATGATGGCCCGCCCCGGTTATATGAAGTGGCCCTATTGACGGACCCCATGCCTGGCATCCTTGCTTTCCCTTACGATTTCAGACAAGTGTACGTTTGTTGGTGATTTATCACTTTCAAAACAGCCTCCTCCCGACTCCCGTGACAAGAACCATAATTGTAATTATTCATGTAAAAATTATAGTTACATTCAGAACATGCTATTTGTTTTATATACAAATTCGCGACCGTTTCACTATTAAGTTTTCCTATATTTACTTAAAGTGACTTTAGTTTTATTATGAAAACGGCCCTAAATTTGTAATTATTTTATTCACGAGTTTTTAAAATGTTTGCAGTATTGACGCTTATTAAAAAAACCCATCAATCAAAATCAAATCACTCAATATTTTAAGTTGGCATCCATGGAAGATTGGAAAAGGCGCTAAATTCAAAAATTAATGAAGAATAATTTCAAAATCCAATTTGGCTCTAAAAATGTTTGAAATATCGACATATTTTTAAATCAGCTCTCAGTTTCATGTGATTTCACACGCATTTCGAGGTTATGTTAATTTTAGTTCCAAAACATCATTCCTTCAAGAATCTCTCTGTCCACTTTAAAATCAGTTCAGTTCAAAATCATATCGATTTGATTTTTTATTTTGGGTAGAGTGGCAAATAGAGGATGGCTAACATCGCTCGATAAAAAACAAATTACTCGATATTATAAGTTGGCATCAATGGACGAAATAGAAAAAATTCAAAAATTAACGAAGAATAACATAGGGATTTACATGTTAAAAAGTCAACCTCATTCATGTTAATGTATGTTATGGCACAAATATGAAGCAAATTTTTATTTTTATTAATAAATCAAAAATGTTTCTACAAAATGCACATTACTAGAATAACATGAACATGTTCTATTTAATTATTTTCCAGTTAGGAGTTGAAATTAATAAGCATAGGATTAACCGAAGTAAAAAATCAAGGTAGCTGAAACGTCATTAAGAGAAAAGTTCATCAATTTAATGTTTGAGAAAGTGACGATTGGGCGTTGCCCTGGAAATTAAATTAAACATAGGATATACTCATCCGGACTTAAAATTACAGACTTCGTGACGAGTCATGGACTTTAAAACCATAGACCTTAAAATTTACAAACCCTTAATTTTCGTGAACTTCGAAAACGTGAACCTTATAAAATCATATTCATAAGATCCATAGATTTTAAAATGCATGATTTATGATTCTACGATTTTATAAAATTCATGGACTACACCAGAATCATGTAAAATTCATCCAAAACCAAGGACTTTATAAACACAGACGGCCTCACCAAAGACTTCTTAAAATTCATGGACTGTTCAAATCACCAAAACCAAGGACATTATAAACATAGACTTTATTTCATGGGGCCGTATTTTGATTTCGTGATTAAAGTTGTATTTAAATTAAACTCTACGTCATGGAAATTAAATTAATCGTAGGACTGTAGACTTTAAATTACAGACTTCATGAAGATCCAGGACTTTAAAGTCGTAGACCTTAAAATTTACCAGTTTGAAAATCATGGACTTGTTAAATTTCATGAACTTTGAAAACGTAAACTTTAAAATCAGACTTCATGAAATTCATAGACTTTAAAATGCATGATTTCATAAAATTCATGGACTTCACCAAAATCATGACTTTATAAACACGGATGGACCTCTTAAAAATCCATGGACGTTAAAGTATGTAATAGATTTCCTAAAATTCGTAGACTATACGAAAACCAAGGACGTTATAAACATAGACCTTAACATACACTTTAAGAAAATCATCACCAGGTTTTAAATTGAAGCACTTTCTCGTCCGCTGAAAATTATTGCAAAATATAATAATTACAACTGCAGTCAGCAAATTGATGACTGATTATTTTGTAAAGCAAAAGTAGACTAAAATTAGAGATTTCATGAAGATGCATGGACTTTAAAGTCATAGACCTTAAAATCTACAAATTTGAAAATCATGGACTTGTTAAATTTCATGAACTTTGAAAACGTGAACTTTAAAATCACAGACTTATAAACTTTAAAATGCACGATTTCATAAAATTCATGGACTTTACCAAAATCATATAAAATCCACCCAAAACCAAGGTCTTTACAAACACAGATGGACCTCAAAATCCATGGACGTTAAAATGATAGATTTCCTAAAATTCATACGAAAACCAAGGACGTTATAGACACAGACCTTACCATACACTTTAAGAAAATCATCAACCTCAAAATCCAACTTAATAAAACTATTTTTTTAATTAAAATTTGTCAAATAAATTTGTGATTATTCTTCAGATAGCTTTATGCCCGTTTTAGACGGTCACGTTCCTTGTGACAAATTTGTTACAAATTGAGTGACACAGTGAATGTTGATTGCTTGAATTGGCACTTGTCACTCAATTTCTAACAAATTTGTCACAAGGAACATGACCGTCTAAAACGAGCTTTAAAAACTTTTGAAATATCGATACTTATTACGAAGTCGTTAAACGATATTTTAAGTTGGCATCCATGGACGAATACGAATAGAAAAGGCGCTAAATTCAAAAAATTATGAAAAATAACATAACCTCAAAATCCAATGAAATACCTATTTTTTGTCCATCAAAATATATCCAATAAATTTATAATTATTTCTTCCGCAAGTTTTTAAAACATTTGAAATATCGACTTTTGTTACAAAGTCATTCGATCAAAATCAAATTACTCGATATTTTAAGCAGGGTTGCCTTGTCTAGGGAATTTGGAGGTCTTAAAGGGAAAAAGGAAATTTTTGCCAAACTCTAGGGAAATTGGAACAAAATTCTTCAAACAAAGATTAAAACATTATTTAAATAAAAGAAATGATATTATTCAAAAAATATAAAAATATCGATGCTGGCCTCTATTAGTTAAATGTTTTTGTCCAATAAAATTTATCAAATAAATTTGTAATTATATATTTCTTCCGCAAGTTCTTAAAACGTTTGGAACATCGACGCTTATCAATCAAATTACTCGACATTTTAGGTTGGCATCAATGGACGAATAGAAAAGGCGCTCAATTCAAAAACGAATGAAGAAAACATACCCTCAAAATTTAATTTAATAAAATATATCTTTTGTCCATTAAGATTTATCAAATAAATTTCTAATTATTCTTCCTATAGCTTTTGAAACGTTTAAAATATCGACGTTTATTATAAAATCGCTCGATTAAAATCGAATTACTCGATACTTTTAAGTTAGAATTCATAAAGTTTTTGGAAAAGGCGCTAAATTTACAATACCTAACGAAACTGCAAAGAAAACCTGATTTAAACTTTTTAAAAAGTGCTTTTGGATCTCATACTTTCAATTTTCAATCTCAAATTAAAATTACTAAACATAACCTCTAAGTATAACACTTTTATATTGGCACCTAGATTAGTCAGAAGCATTATTTGTAATATTCCACTGCGACAGAACGATAAATATTTTATTTTTAATTTCATGTAATTAAAAAAAACGTACATCTAACAAAATTCAACTAATACTAAAGCCTCCGGACACAAACCTAATAAATTAGCACCGCAGGTCACAGGCATACAAATTGAGAAAAAAATAGTACCTATTACACAAAATTTACAGTCGTATATAAACATGAGAAACTCCTACTAAGAACCAACGCATCACTTTGCAACGCCTACCAAAGCAGGTCTTACAACTCGGTCATGTAACTTTTACGAAATGTTTACGTACGGAGACAAAAACTGACCTTGATCACGACCTTGACAAGGTGTATGCGCGGTAATTTACAATAATAAAGTCCACGTTGTCAGACTTTTATTTCTTAAGTAGCATTCAGACAATGCGCTTTCGCCACAAGTCGCAATGCGATCGGCTAAAGTCGAATAAAAATGTGGGCGTTGCAATAAAAAAAAAAAAAAACATCGGCCTCGCCTATACTCGGGTCCGGAAGCTGAAAAAATTCCGCCTGTATTCTCGCGAGTTTCCACGATCGCATTGCGACTTGCGGCCGAAACGCAATATGTGTATGCGTCTTTGGTTTATTTGAAATTCCACAAAAAAATTTACCAAATGTTTCTAACGGATCGTTTCATGGGCGAGTCTTTTTTTGGGTGGTGTAAACTGATCGAAAATGTTATCTTGTTTTGATTTAGCAGTTTTTACTTCAAATTAAAAAAAAATAAAGTATAAGCCATCTTATCTACTTGAAGTGTTTTTCAAAAAGAAAATCGAAATTAAAAAAATTAAAGTATAAGCCATCTTATCTACTTGAAGTGTTTTTCAAAAGAAAATCGAGTTGAGTCGGTAACATGCGCACTATTTTTTTTTTGATAAACAAACCTCGACGATTAATTTGCAAACGGTGGCGAAGGTCGAAACAATTAAATTTGGTGTACGTACTTTATTATAAATGCCTATAATTAAAAACTTTATTTACCGCAGGGAAAACAAACAGCCGGTCTATTTTCGTCACAATCTACTTTATCGATGATACTTTTGTCCAGAAATAAACTCCGGTCGTAGTTTGTTTGCTCGTGGCTGCGAAGTTTACAATAAAATCGGGGCACTTGGCTTTTTATCAGTCGTTAATAAAATCAAACGGGGTTTTTCGAATCTGTGAGAAAAACCTGTCTGGCCGGTATCTAAAATCCGCTTTAAAAATGTTCGATTTGATTAGAGCAAGGCCCCAAAGTATTAATTCGGGATTTGACTCCTTGTTTCTCCAGATAAGATAGCGTTCGTGTTTGCTGGTTTTGGTTTAAGCGATTTAAATGATCGGCCATTGTTCGCAGATAAACCGGCCATTGTTCGTTCTGCCTGTAAAGAAAAAAGTCGAAGCTCAAAGCTATTGTGTTCGTCTCACCTTTAATGCTTTTCTTTTTTGGGCCTACGCGCGAAGCTCTCCAGATTCACGATTTAGTTTTGAAATTTAATTGTCTTTTCATTTTTCTTGAGCCTTGATTGATAGTTCAAGGCGTTTCATTCGATGTGTCGCATGCTAGGTTTCATATTTTCGATTGAAATTTGGCCATCTTAGATTTCATGATGGATGAATTTGTTTCAAGATGGCGGAATCGTGCTCCTCCGCTTAAGACCTTTCATTTGATACGTTACACGATGTGCTTCCTCCTTTCCTTGCAAACAATTTCTATTATAAGTCGGCCATTATCAATCGGGATCGGTGACGATCGTGTTCGTCCGCTTAAGACTTTTCATTTGATGCGTCACACGATGTGCTTCCCCCCTTCTTCGCCAACAATTTTCGACTATAAGTCGGCCATCATCGATTTAGAAATGGAGTCTTGAATTACAGTCGCGTTCATTTGTTTAAGGCGTTTCATTTGATGTGTCGCATCATATTCACAGTGAAGATTTTCGATTTTAAATTAAAATTTTTAAATTGACTTTCAAGATGGCGGAATCGGTGACTGTCGTGTTCGTCCGCTTAAGACCTTTCGTTTGATAGGTCACACGATGTGCTTCCTCCCTTCTTCGCGAACAATTTTCGATTACAAGTCGACCATCATCAACATCAATATTTTTTCTAATAGGAATTGCTATTACATTGTTAACAAAAGGTAATGTCCCATTTTAAATTTAAAAAATGACGTTTGGTTGTCATGGAAACCATACTTAGGTGGCTGTCAAAATATTCGGATCTAAAGTTTCCTATATCCAGCTAAGACATGATTTTAATTCCATGGCCTTCTGAGGATAACCTTGCTTCGTACAAACGTTACCAAAAAATTCAGTTAAATGAACTGTGAGTGTGACAGGTGTCAAATAACTATTGGAAGACAGCGATTTATCTTATTTATTTAAATTGACTGTAGTAAGCAGATCGCCAAAGAAATTATTAAATGAACGTTCAGTTTGACAGGTGTCAAATAAGTGTCGGCGAAGAGAATGTAATTGAATTTTGATAAAGGATGGCCGCGGTAAACAAATGCGGCGTCTTCGATTGATTCGTGCAAACATCACCGAAGAACTTATTGAACGAACTGCCAGTTTGACGGATGTCAAATGTCAAGTGTTGCCAGACAGAGAATGTGATTAAATAAATTCTTTGAAAATGGACGACTGTAGTAAACCGATGCGGGGTCTTTGATTGATTTGTGCAAACACCACCAAAGAAATTATTAAATAAACAATCAGTTTGACAGGTGTCAAATAAATGTTTATAGACAGAATGTGATTTATTTTATTTTATTATTTACATTTTTTTTATAAAGGATAACTGTAGTAAGCAGATCACCAAAGAAATTATTAAATGAACTATTAGTTTGACAGGTGTCAAATAAGTGTTGATAGAGAGAATGCGATTTATTTTATTTTATTTATTTTTTTTTTTTTATAAAGAATGACTGTAGTAAGCAGATCACCAAAGAAATCATTAAATGAACTATCAGTTTGACAGGTGTCAAATCAGTGTCGGCGAAGAGAATGTGATTGAATTTTGGTAAAGGATGGCCGCGGTAAACAAATTGGGAGTCTTCGATTGATTCGTGCAAACATCGCTGAAAAAATTATTAAATGAACCATCAGTTTGACAGGTGAAAATAAGTGTCGGCGAAGAGAATGTGAATGAATTTTGATAAAGGACGGCTACGGTAAACAAATGCAGCGTCTTCGATTGATTCCTGAAAACATCACCGAAGAAATTATTAAATGAACGATCAGTTTGACAGGTGTCAAATAAGTGTCGGCGAAGAAAATGTGATTGAATTTTGATAAGGAACGGCCGATGCGGCATCTTTGATAGATTCGTGCAAACACCACCAAAGAAATTATTAAATGAACAATCAGTTTGACAAGTGTCAAATAAGTGTTGATAGATAGAATGTGATTTATTTTATTTTATTTACTTAAATTTTTCATAAAGAATGACTGCAGTAAGCAGATCACCAAAGAAATTATTAAATGAACTGTCAGTTTGATAGGTGTCAAATAAGTGTCGGCAAGGAGAATGCGATTGAATTTTGATAAAGGTAAACAAACGCAGCGTCTTCGATTGATTCGTGCAAACATCACCGAAGAAATTATTAAATGAACGATCAGTTTGACAGGTGTCGAATACGTGTGACAGGTATCAAATAAGTGTTGATAGATTGTACGCGATTTATTTTATTTTATGTATTTATTTAAATTCTTTATAAAGAATCAGTGTAGTAAGCAGATCGCCAAAGAAATTATCAAATGAACTATCAGTTTGACAGGTGTCAAATAAGTGTCGGCGAAGAGAATGTGATTCAGTTTTAATAAAGGATGGCTACGGTACACAAATGCGGCGTCTTCGATTGATTCGTGCAAACATCGCCCAAGAAATTATTAAACGAAAAGCCAGTTTGACAGGTGTCAAAATAAATATCGACGGAGAGAATGTGATTGAATAAATTTTTTGACAATGGATGACTGTAGGAAGGACTTCGATAGATTCGTGCAAACATCACCGAAGAAATTACATATTAAATAAACTTTCAGTTTGACAGGTGTCAAACAAGTGTTGATAGTGAGAATTTTATTTTATTTATTAAATTTTTTTGTAAAGAATGACTGTGGTAAGCAGAATTGATTCGTACAAACAAAACCAGTCTCAGCCATTAGCGAGAAGCAATAGCAGCCTTGAGGAAGTTCTTCTGCAATGAAGAACGAAACGTCGGCAGCAGAAGAAGTCGACGTGACTCGGTTTTCCATTCGGAAACATTCAAACATGGACGACGGCCGCGGGAGCGTTCAAGTTAAATTGATTTTCTTTTGCAACGTAAATTACAATAACACGAGCGACATCTATTGGCGCATTACTAAACCAAAGTCGCAGTAAAGAAAAATTCCGCGAGGTGGCGCTAGAAAGTTGAAACGTATATACATATTTTACTCACTTACTTCAATGAATTTATTAGTTTTATTATTTACAATAAATAAGGGAGATTTATGAATTTATTTGAAATTTAAACGTTCTTCATTCGCTTGCCGATAAAAAATGAAACGCGACATCTCTCGGTGCTCCAATGAATCAAAACCGCTAGTACGAAAATTTCTAATAGATGGAGCGCATTTTTTTTATATAGTCTTTTTTCTATAGAACGATGGTGTAAGTAAAATGCAATCGATTTGCAAAAGGAAAGTAAAAAACTTTTTGATAAGTGAGATGGGTTCATCTGTCTTTAGACAGAATTATTTCCCAGCCGAATAAACAAGAAGTTTAAGAAACTTGATCAGTAGGAATTAAAGAGAACGTCGTTGGTAATAATAAGTCCAGACTTCCCAGCACTTTTTAAATGAGGTAATTGTAATTGGCTCGTTTAGAAACACATGAGGTCATCTAATTTCTCGCCTCGCTGTAATTTAGGCCGTTTGCTGGATTCCCAGCATCTCACGTCTAATTTCCTCGTTCGAGTGAGGCGAAAGATCGCATGCAAATTTTCTGCTAGGACAATTGATGCATCCGGCTTAATTTAAAATCGAGACATGGTTAATTATTGTGGAATTTATGGACGCACTTATTAGTTTGTTTTGTCCGGGAACGTCGTAGCATTATATATAAAAAAAAATCTGATTAATAAATTAGAATGAATTTCAGTTTAAAATTTCTGACGGCTGTCAGAAACATCAAGACGAGAAACGTCAAAATGACGTTGTCAATCTGACGTTTTCCGATGTCTATCATTTTGAATTTTTATTGAATTTTTAAAAACGATTTTGCATCCGCTTTCCGAAACATTCTTTCTTACTGTTCTTCGGTTGTTTTCGAATTGTTTCCCGTCAATAAAAGAGGTGAAAATGTTGTAAGTGTGGGCTAACAGGTGGCGCCAAAGTCTGAAGTTGTAATTCTGTGCGATGCCACCTCACTTGGAACTATTGATTTTTCGCTGAAGTTTCAGCGTTTTTCGACTACATTTACATCGACGGTTAAAGTAGACTTCTGCTTAACAGATGGGGCCACAGTCGTGCTCTTTAGACTACAGCCTTATAGAGGGCGCTACAAATTTAGAACACTTTGATTTTTTCGAAAAGTTTCAGCATTTTTCAACTACGTACTTTGAAATTGACGACTCAATAAGACTTCTGGCTAACAGATGGCGCCACAGTCATTCTCTTTAGATTACGGACTTATAGATGGCGCCACAAATTTGTGGGGCTTTTTTATTCGGAATTTTTTGTTACATTTTTTAAAGCTTTCAAAAAATATTGATGCTTCGAAATCGTTTCCTGCTAATTAAGGATTACGTGTTTACAGCCGCATGCTAACAGATGGCGCCACGGTCCTGCGTTGTAATTATTTGTATTTAGAATTTTGTTTCTTTTAGAACAATTTGATTTTTTCGAAAAGTTTCAGCGTTTCTCAACTACGTACTTTGAAATTGACGACTGAAAAAGACTTCTTGGCTAACAGATGGCGCCACAGTCGTGCTTTTCAGATTACAGACTTGTAGATGGCGCCACAAATTCGTGGGGCTTTTTTATTCGGAATTTCTTGTTGCACTTTTTTAACGCTTTCAAAAAATATTGATGTTTCCATGTTGCTTCGAAATCGTTTCCTGCTAATTAAGGATTACGTGTTTACGGCCGCATGCTAACAGATGGCGCCCACGGTCCTGCGTTGTAATTATTTGTATTTAGAATTTTGTTTCTTTTAGAACAATTTGATTTTTTCGAAAAGTTTCAGCGTTTCTCAACTACGCACTTTGAAATTGACGACCGAAAAAGACTTCTTGGCTAACAGATGGCGCCACAGTCGTGCTCTTCAGATTACAGACTTGTAGATGGCGCCACAAATTCGTGGGGCTTTTTTATTCGGAATTTTTTGTTGCATTTTTTAACGCTTTCAAAAAATATCGATGTTTGCATGTTGCTTCGAAATCGTTTCCTGCTAATTAAGGATTACGTGTTTGCGGCCGCATGCTAACAGATGGCGCCCACGGTCCTGCGCTGTAATTATTTGTATTTAGAATTTTGTTTCTTTTAGAACAATTTGAATTTTTCGAAAAGTTTCAGCGTTTCGCAACTACGTACTTTGAAATTGACGACTGAAAAAGACTTCTTGGCTAACAGATGGCGCCACAGTCGTGCTCTTCAGATTACAGACTTGTAGATGGCGCCACAAATTCGTGGGGCTTTTTTATTCGGAATTTTTTGTTGCATTTTTTAACGCTTTCAAAAAATATCGATGTTTGCATGTTGCTTCGAAATCGTTTCCTGCTAATTAAGGATTACGTGTTTGCGGCCGCATGCTAACAGATGGCGCCCACGGTCCTGCGCTGTAATTATTTGTATTTAGAATTTTGTTTCTTTTAGAACAATTTGAATTTTTCGAAAAGTTTCAGCGTTTCGCAACTACGTACTTTGAAATTGACGACTGAAAAAGACTTCTTGGCTAACAGATGGCGCCACAGTCGTGCTCTTCAGATTACAGACTTGTAGATGGCGCCACAAATTCGTGGGGCTTTTTTATTCGGAATTTTTTGTTGCATTTTTTAACGCTTTCAAAAAATATCGATGTTTGCATGTTGCTTCGAAATCGTTTCCTGCTAATTAAGGATTACGTGTTTGCGGCCGCATGCTAACAGATGGCGCCCACGGTCCTGCGCTGTAATTATTTGTATTTAGAATTTTGTTTCTTTTAGAACAATTTGAATTTTTCGAAAAGTTTCAGCGTTTCGCAACTACGTACTTTGAAATTGACGACTGAAAAAGACTTCTTGGCTAACAGATGGCGCCACAGTCATGCTCTTCAGATTACAGACTTGTAGTTGGCGCCACAAATTCGTGGGGCTTTTTTATTCGGAATTTCTTGTTGCATTTTTTAACGCTTTCAAAAAATATCGATGTTTGCGAGTTGCTTCGAAATCGTTTCCTGCTAATTAAGGATTACGTGTTTACGGCCGCATGCTAACAGATGGCGCCCACGGTCCTGCGCTGTAATTATTTATATTTAGAATTTTGTTTCTTTTAGAACAATTTGATTTTTTCGAAAAGTTTCAGCGTTTCTCAACTACGTACTTTGAAATTGACGACTGAAAAAGACTTCTTGGCTAACAGATGGCGCCACAGTCGTGCTCTTCAGATTACAGACTTGTAGATGGCGCCACAAATTCGTGGGGCTTTTTTATTCGGAATTTCTTGTTGCATTTTTTAACGCTTTCAAAAAATATCGATGTTTGCGAGTTGCTTCGAAATCGTTTCCTGCTAATTAAGGATTACGTGTTTGCGGCCGCATGCTAACAGATGGCGCCACGGTCCTGCGCTGTAATTATTTGTATTTAGAATTTTGTTTCTTTTAGAACAATTTGATTTTTTCGAAAAGTTTCAGCGTTTCTCAACTACGTACTTTGAAATTGACAACCGAAAAAAATTTCTTGGCTAATAGATGGCGCCACAGTCGTGCTCTTCAGATTACAGACTTGTAGATGGCGCCACAAATTCGTGGGGCTTTTTTATTCGGAATTTCTTGTTGCATTTTTTAACGCTTTCAAAAAATATCTATGTTTGCGAGTTGCTTCGAAATCGTTTCCTGCTAATTAAGGATTACGTGTTTACGGCCGCATGCTAACAGATGGCGCCACGGTCCTGCGCTGTAATTATTTGTATTTTGAATTTTGTTTCTTCGGAACTTTTGAAGATTTTTTTAGTTGTTTTGAAATTGTTTCCCGGCAATCAAAAACAACAAAATTGAGACTACGACCCAACAGATGTCGTCACATATTTATTTCCTTAAAAGAAGAAACGTCGATGTTACTCTGCCGTTTCGAAATTGTTTCCTGGTGATTAAAGTGATTGAAATTGTACCTAGTCACCACTAGAAAATAGATGGCGACACGATCGAAATTGTTTCTCGAACACTTTCTCGACAGGAGACTTGGCATTTTTCAGATATTTTGAAATTGTTTCCCGGAAAGTAAGGGTCACAGCTTAACAGATGGCGCCTCCTTGCGTTCCAGCTATTGCGAACCAAGAGAGATCGTTACAGTCACGCTTTATGTAAGATCCATTGTTTGCTACTTTCTTAGCGTTTCTCAATTGTTTTGAAATCGTTTTCTTATCAATTAAAGTGATTGAAATTATAGCTGCAGCTACTAGCCAATAGATGGCGACAGAGTCGAAATTGCTTCTCACGTTATGTAAGATACATCGTTTGCTACTTTCTTAGCGTTTCTCAATTGTTTTGAAATCGTTTTCTTATCAATTAAAGTGATTGAAATTATAGCTGCAGCTACTAGCCAATAGATGGCGACAGAGTCGAAATTGCTTCTCATTTTATGTAAGATCCATCGTTTGGTACTTTCTTAGCGTTCCTCAATTGTTTTTAAATCATTTTCTTGTCAATTAAAGCAATTGAAATTATAGCTGCAGCTACTAGCCAATAGATGGCGACACAGTCTAAATTGCTTCTCAAACACTGTCTCGAAGAAGCTTGGCGTTTTTCAGCTGTTTTGAAATTGTTTCTTGGCTTAATTAAGGGGAACAAAAGTGCGGCCATGGTTTAACAGAGGGCGCCACAAATGCTCGTAAGTTTTTGCGCTTTAACCGTTTGTGTTTAAAGCTTTATTCATTAGGAATTGTTATTTCTCGAATTTTTTTTACTTTTTTCAGTTGTTTTCTCGCAAATAAAGAGCGCACAGTTAAGGCTCAGGCTAACAGATGGCGCCACTAGTGTTCTACGCTTCAGCTTTTCGCGTCTAAAATTTTATTTTCTCGAGTCTGTTTCCAGAAAAATGTTCTTGATCTTTCTTGGTGTTTTTCAGTTGTTTCTTGCAGAAAAAAAAGAGTGTGGAGTTACGGCTCTTGGTAACAGATGGCGCCACAAATTCTCGCGTAACACTTTATTTATACCAAGTTGTTTTCAGAATAACTATGGTCCTTGAACATTTTCGGCGTTTTTTCAAAATAAAGACGGCTCAGGGCCACAGATGGCGCCACAAACACTGTGTTTAAAACCGTCTCCATTCGAAATTGATGCCGAGCACATAATTTCAAAAGGAAAAGAAATGAGAAAACCAAAATGTTTACGAAAGGAAAATTAAAAAAAAAATAAATAACGGGCAACAAAAAAGAGGAAAATTTCAAAACGTGACGGGAATGTTTCAGGGCGATTTTCAAACTCGGAAACAGTTGGAGGGGGGGCGGGTATTTGAACGCAAATTGTAGCTAAACAAAATCGTCTTTGACAGCTGTCACAATTATCAAAAATGATCTGTCAGTCAGCTTGCCAATTATGTATATAAATTAAATTATTATTGCGATTAATTAGCATAATTGCAAAAAAATCAGCTTTCAATCGACTTGACAATTAAAATGTAAGATTTCTTTTTAAATTAACGTGATTAATTAAAATGACGTTGCCGACAGTCTTCTAGGAAACTTTTTTAATACTTTGACAGCTGTCGAATTGCAGAAAATCAGATGTCAGTCAGTTTGACAATCAACATTAAGTTTTTTTTTTATTAACATGATTAATTAGTATGCCATCGGTAGTTTAGTAGAAAGCTTTATTAAAACCTTAACAGCTGTCACAATGATCATAAAATCAGCCGTCAGTCAGCTTACCAAATATATAAATAAAGTGACTACTGCAATCAATTAGACTGACGTCATCAATAATCTTCTAGAAGACTTTGACAGCTGTTATAATCAGCTGTCAATCGGCTTGACAATTAAAATGTAAGATTTTTTATATTAATGTGAATAATTACATGACATCTCCGACAATGTTTTCTAGAAAACTTTATTAAAAAACTTTGACAGCTGTCGAATTGAAAAAATCAGATGTCATTATTCGTGAAGCAATTGAAAAAAATAACTCTGACGTTTGTACTTATTTTATTTTGTCAATTTTATTTTCACTTACTTTATTTTTTGTCAATTTTACTTTTTTAAACTTATTTCATTTTGTCAATTTTTTTGTTAATTTTATCTAATACGTATTTTTTTTTGTTTGTTTTTTTTTTATTGTTAGATTGATTTCTATTTGTTGGACTGACACCGCATATCCGATGACGTTTGATGAAACAATTGAAAAACATTACTCTGACGTTTGTATTTATTTTATTTTTTATTCAATGATAAATTGCTAAATGCAAGGCAACGCTTTTTTTTTAAATTCAATATTTGGTGTACATGATGACCCCCTCTTCAGTGAATTGCTCGCATTGATTTTATCGCTTGCGTCATCACCCGTACACGAACAAAAGAGAGAAAAAGAAAAGCTAAAAGTATTGAATTATTAACTGTACTTGGGCCTTCGACGTAATTGAGAGTATTGTGCGGCCGGCCGTCTGGAAAATTCTTCATTATCCTCAAATCCAATTAACTAATGAAAAGAAGTAGCGCACAGCTGCGGGAATAAATAAATAAATAAATAAAAACGGGCGTGCAATTAACGACGGACGAACGTGAATTATGTACGATGCGATCTATAAATTGCCATCCTTGAGATTAAATAAGCATTTGTTTGTTTGTTATCGTTATGCACCGAGCGCATTTGCATCGATTATTATTATGTCGTTTGGCAGTGCATGCTTTTTTCGGCTCACTTACCTTCGTCGTGACTAATCGTAATCTAATAATACAACGAGTATGAAATTAGCTACGAAATACCCCGATTTTAATTAAATACAGTCGCACCTCTACAACTCGAACCTCCCCAATTTTCTGGTCCCTTGAGATTCGAGTTGTGGAGGTTCTACTGTATTGTAAAGATCTCTAAACTGTGGCTTGACAATGTGGGATAGTTCTGCTTATGCGCATGTCGTGCGCTGTACAACACCGTCACCGACGAGTGTCCAGGTTAACGCTAGCCGACGCGCCTACACTACGCCAGATCGGGGTCGAATTTTTGCGAAACCAGAATATCGCCATCTCAAAAATTAAAAATATTCTTTCTCTTCATACAAGTGACACATCGTTCAGGTTTTCCGTTGTTTAGCTAATGATAAAAACGTGAACCAGATCTGTACACGTTGCATACCTCACTGAACAAGCGTCTCATAAATAATTAATAAATCAACTTCATCTTAGCATGTTTGTGTACGAAAGCACGAATTAAATTGCGTAACCGCAACAGTCAGGTGTTTATTTTGGCATTTAACATCGCCTTAAGAATCTTGTGACGGCCTATTGTTGCCTCCTCGTTCGATAGACAGTTGTTGTAGTCGTAAGAATGTGAATGTGAATCTGCGCAGCCGAGAGTGATTGACGATGGCTCAGTATTTCAATTGGGTGAAGTCTTCGCGCAGGGAGGATTTTCAAAAACCCAGGAGTCGCTCGCTGGATGCGAAAAGCCTGGAGGCCAGCGGGATAAAGTTGCTGTTGCACAACGTACGTATTTAATTGAAAGTGAAAACGCGACATGCTTTTTAAGAGCGAAGAGGAAAACAACTCCCCCTACATTCCGTAACAACAAATTAATTAATAATAATCAACCGACTAACTACTCTATTTTTAACCTGCTTTAACGACACAGCAAGATTGGCACAAGGCCACTTTGAAATAAGGGAACTGTAAACAAGCTATGGTTAAATTGTCTTAAAGTCCATTAAGGCCCAGTTTTACAATTGTGAAATAACCGAATATCCTCCAAATCTACGTCACACCTACGTCATGTTATCCTAACAATAATGCTTATCCGACGATTGTAAAATCGGGCCTTAAATCTGTTGAAGTAAGTGGGGTTTAGGTTGCAAGGTATTTGAAAATACTTCGCTGTAAATATCTCAAAAATAGCTTTCACGTATTTTGATTGTTTCAAAATATGGACGTTACTTTTAATTCTGACTGTACATGTGCTTGACCGCACAGTAAATAGTTACTGTACGGCAATTACATTATTGATTCATTCAAATGAATGTAAAACGTAAACTTTTTGTGTTAATTTTTTTTTGTGCTTTTTACAGAGAACTACTCAGCAGAATCAAGGTAAGACTTTTCATTATCCTTTTTTTTTAAGTATCTACAGCGTCCAAGATAAAATAATGCGATCGCAAGTCTCTCATTTTTAAATACAGAAAATGAAGTTCAAATCGCGCCGAAAAAATTATAATCCGCCATGGCTCACCTGGATGGCGTCACTTAATTTCGTGTTTTTCTTTTCTTAACGTTTTTTAAGGCGTAATTAATTCGTTACGTAGAAACGGAAGACGACGAATAAAAACCGACGAACGTTTCGTTTCGAAAACGAAACGTTTTCTTTAATTTCAGCAACAAAAGAGAAAACGGAGTATATTTTTGAATTCTACGGTAAATTCTAGCGTGAAATGATGTGTCGCATCGTGGGTCTAGTACGAACGGTTTTCAAGTTGAGCGACGTCATAATGAATTTCAACTCGAAAACCGCTCGCCATAGACCCATGATGCGACCCATCATTTCACGCTGGAATTTACCGTAGAATCCAAAAATGCAATAATATACAGGGTGTTTCGTTAAAATAAAACTAATTTCGCTTCGTAATTCGGAAATGCGCTGTTCGATTGTTTTTTCGTGAACGTTATTCAATGGTACGGAAAATTGTGCGCAACTTTCGTCTTGAAGTGTTTTGTCTAATTCCAAAAACAAAAGAGAAAACGGAGATTATTTAAATAAAAATGCCGTTGATGTTTCAGGCGAAATCATTTTTGGATTCTACGGTAAATTCTAGCGTGAAATGATGTGTCGCATCGTGGGTCTAGTACGGGCGGTTTTCAAGTTGAGCGACGTCATAATGAATTTCAACTCGAAAACCGCTCGCCGTAGACCCATGATGCGACCCATCATTTCACGCTAGAATTTACCGTAGAATCCAAAAATGCAATAATATACAGGGTGTTTCGTTAAAATAAAAGTAATTTCGCTTCGTAATTCGGAAATGCGCTGTTCGATTGTTTTTTCGTGAACGTTATTCAATAGTACGGAGAATTGTGCGCATCTTTCGTAATGAAGTGTTTTCTTTAATACCATAAACAAAAGAGAAAACGGAGATTATTGAAATAAAAATGCCGTTGGTGTTTCAGGCGAAACCATTTTTGAATTCTACGGTAAATTCTAGCGTGAAATGATGTGCCGCATTGTGGGTCTAGTACGAGCGGTTTTCAAGTTGAGCGACGTCATAATGAATTTCAACTCGAAAACCGCTCGCCATAGACCCATGATGCGACCCATCATTTCACGCTGGAATTTACCGTAGAATCCAAAAATGCAATAATATACAGGGTGTTTCGTTAAAATAAAACTAATTTCGCTTCGTAATTCGGAAATGCGCTGTTCGATTGTTTTTTCGTGAACGTTATTCAATGGTACGGAAAATTGTGCGCAACTTTCGTCTTGAAGTGTTTTGTCTAATTCCAAAAACAAAAGAGAAAACGGAGATTATTTAAATAAAAATGCCGTTGATGTTTCAGGCGAAATCATTTTTGGATTCTACGGTAAATTCTAGCGTGAAATGATGTGTCGCATCGTGGGTCTAGTACGGGCGGTTTTCAAGTTGAGCGACGTCATAATGAATTTCAACTCGAAAACCGCTCGCCGTAGACCCATGATGCGACCCATCATTTCACGCTAGAATTTACCGTAGAATCCAAAAATGCAATAATATACAGGGTGTTTCGTTAAAATAAAAGTAATTTCGCTTCGTAATTCGGAAATGCGCTGTTCGATTGTTTTTTCGTGAACGTTATTCAATAGTACGGAGAATTGTGCGCATCTTTCGTAATGAAGTGTTTTCTTTAATACCATAAACAAAAGAGAAAACGGAGATTATTGAAATAAAAATGCCGTTGGTGTTTCAGGCGAAACCATTCTTGGATTCTACGGTAAATTCTAGCGTGAAATGATGTGTCGCATCGTGAGTCTAGTACGAGCGGTTTTCAAGTTGAGCGACGTCATAATGAATTTCAACTCGAAAACGGCTCGCCGTAGACCCATGATGCGACCCATCATTTCACGCTAGAATTTACCGTAGAATCCAAAAATGCAATAATATACGGGGTGTTTCGCCAAAATGATAGTATTTTTGCTTCGTAATTTAGAAATGCGTTGCAAAAACAAAAGAATATACGAAGATTGTTTAAATAAAAATGGCGTTAAAGTTTTAGGCGAAAGCATTTTTGAATTCTACGGTAAATTTCGGGCCGAGAAAATTGTAGTCCGGCAAGATTTAGAAAGATGTCGCCTTATACTAATTTTTGTTTTGTTACTTCTTGTTTTGATCGAAATGCGAAGAACAAAAGAGGAAGGAGAATTATTCTGTTTCCTCTTGAAATATTATAAACACGATAAGAGCGAAAAATTAATTTCAAATTTCGCGCCGAGAAAATTATAATCCGACAAGATTTACATAGATGGCGTTGCTTCATTTCCAGTTTGTTAAAAATCTCGCTAGCGTTTGACAGCTTCGTTCGTCGTCAGTGAGGAGTGTCAATGTCAAACGACACCGAAACGTTAAGAATTGTGCGTTGACGAGTTATAACGAATTTTTTTTTACTACTGTTCTTAACTTTGCGCAAAATATACCCGTTTACGTAATTCAAAAAATTAATAAAAGATTTTATGAATACATGATAATTTATATTTAGGTTTTAGGTTTGCTTTGCTTATGTTAGCTAATTGTGACAGTGTTGCTGCCAATATTGGAAAACTTATTTCTACCTAGCGCCTGAAAACATTCTATTAAAATCTACTAACACTCCCAGCTTTATAAATTAGAAATAATATTTAACTTTTTTATAAATATGTTACAATTTACATCTGCAAGTCTTTACTGTTAAAAAGATTAATTACCGGCATAGTAGAATTCTGTAATTGTCACTACTCAATTTGTCACATTTTAAAAGGCGCCCAATAAATTATGTCGAAGGCAAGAAGTAGACTAAACGTCAAATTTTAGTCGCCGTTGCAGAATCGATTAAAAGCATCTTCCACGGTATCCCAAACTGTCAACTATGACGGCTCCAACCAGTGTTGCCAACTACTGGCATTCGTTTTCCCCTCACACGGGACAAAAACTCCCTTTTCCTCAAGAAATTTCCTTTTTTGCAATTTTAAAGCGTAAACATTCCCACGTATCGGCAACACTGGTTCCAATGCCTATTCTACAAGTACCTGCTGAGTGTTGCCACTTGTATAACACAAAATTGTGATGCCAAAACTATCAAAGTTTCTTTCCGTTTCTTTCAATCTTCTGACGTTCTTTAATCTTTTAAGTAACAAGTGACGGACGTAAATGATGCAATTTTCGACGGTACACATTTTTTTATTTCATTTCGTCACACCATTAAGAGAGGGTGCTGTTGTTAAGAATTTAATAGGGTTCTTTTCAGAGAGATTTAAAGACATGAGGTCCGTTCCAACATCCATCACTTTCTTGTCAAAATCGATCATCATTTCGATGGGCAAGTGATTATGACGGTTTCGAAACGGTGTCGAAGCGTAGCTATGGTGTGAAAATTCGGAAGATTTATGGTGGAATAAACAGAAACTATTCCGCCATCCATCTTCCAAACTGCCACCTCATGTCTCTTATTCTCCTTATAAAGGATTCTAGCATTTAAAACATCCCTGAAAATAAATTTTCTTATTTTATTTGGAAAGCCTCGTGAAAGTTCAAAGTTAAAAAAATATATTAAATATATTAAAATTGTTATGTTATATTTTCCTGTCAAAATTTAACAAATACGAGTTTGTTACAATATGATAATTATGTGCCAGTTGGCAACACCGAGCCTGTTCATTGGGTTGATGAGAGAAACATTTTGGGGTAATCACGAGTTTTATTTACCATGTCAAATTCGTTTATCTGTCAAAACGTCACGAGAAATTCTATGTCTTGATTTTAATTGCTTTTGTTTTTAAAATCTGGCGACTCTAATATCGTCTTCCTTGCTTTAACTGTCAAAATTATTACGTATCGGATCTCTGATTATCTGTCATTTATGTGTCACACTTGAAAATGCTGAGTAACCAAAGATGTGACCTTGGCATGACATGTTTTAACAAATTCCAGTCCATACCGTTACATTTTTTGTTGTGTCAACTCGAGTTCGGCTTTCGTTGATCTGTGAAAATGTCATGAAGAAATAAGACGTTCATTAATCTCTTGAATCTGACTGCGGTGGTTTTCAATAATATACAGGGTATTTCGTTAAAATAAAACTAATTTCGCTTCGTAATTCGGAAATGCGCTGTTCGATTGTTTTTTCGTGAACGTTATTCAGTAGTACGGAAAATTGTGCGCAACTTTCGTATTGAAGTGTTTTGTCTAATTCCAAAAGCAAAAGAGAAAACGGAGATTATTTAAATAAAAACTCCGTTGATGTTTCAGGCGAAATCATTTTTGAATTCTACGGTAAATTCTAGCGTGAAATGATGTGTCGCATCGTGGGTCTAGTACGAGCGGTTTTCAAGTTGAGTGACATCATAATGAATTTCAACTCGAAAACCGCTCGCCGTAGATCCATGATGCGACCCATTATTTCACGCTAGAATTTACCATAGAATCCAAAAATGCAATAATATATAGGGTGTTTCGTTAAAATAAAAGTAATTTCACTTCGTAATTCGGAAATGCGCTGTTCGATTGTTTTTTCGTGAACGTTATTTAATAGTACGGAGAATTGTGCGCAACTTTCGTACTGAAGTGTTTTCTCTAATACCATAAACAAAAGAGAAAACGGAGATTATTTAAATAAAAATGCCGTTGGTGTTTCAGGCGAAACCATTCTTGGATTCTACGGTAAATTCTAGCATGAAATGATGTGTCGCATCGTGGGTCTAGTACGAGCGGTTTTCAAGTTGAGCGACGTCATAATGAATTTCAACTCGAAAACCGCTCGCCGTAGATCCATGATGCGACCCATCATTTCACGCTAGAATTTACCATAGAATCCAAAAATGCAATAATATACAGGGTGTTTCGTTAAAATAAAAGTAATTTCGCTTCGTAATTCGGAAATGCGCTGTTCGATTGTTTTTTCGTGAACGTTATTTAATAGTACGGAGAATTGCGCGCAACTTTCGTAATGAAGTGTTTTCTCTAATACCATAAACAAAAGAGAAAACGGAGATTATTTAAATAAAAATGCCGTTGGTGTTTCAGGCGAAACCATTTTTGAATTCTACGGTAAATTCTAGCGTGAAATGATGTGCCGCATTGTGGGTCTAGTACGAGCGGTTTTCAAGTTGAGCGACGTCATAATGAATTTCAACTCGAAAACCGCTCGCCGTAGACCCATGATGCGACCCATCATTTCACGCTAGAATTTACCATAGAATCCAAAAATGCAATAATATACAGGGTGTTTCGTTAAAATAAAAGTAATTTCGCTTCGTAATTCGGAAATGCGCTGTTCGATTGTTTTTTCGTGAACGTTATTTAATAGTACGGAGAATTGCGCGCAACTTTCGTAATGAAGTGTTTTCTCTAATACCATAAACAAAAGAGAAAACGGAGATTATTTAAATAAAAATGCCGTTGGTGTTTCAGGCGAAACCATTTTTGAATTCTACGGTAAATTCTAGCGTGAAATGATGTGCCGCATTGTGGGTCTAGTACGAGCGGTTTTCAAGTTGAGCGACGTCATAATGAATTTCAACTCGAAAACCGCTCGCCGTAGACCCATGATGCGACCCATCATTTCACGCTAGAATTTACCATAGAATCCAAAAATGCAATAATATACAGGGTGTTTCGTTAAAATAAAAGTAATTTCGCTTCGTAATTCGGAAATGCGCTGTTCGATTGTTTTTTCGTGAACGTTATTTAATAGTACGGAGAATTGCGCGCAACTTTCGTAATGAAGTGTTTTCTCTAATACCATAAACAAAAGAGAAAACGGAGATTATTTAAATAAAAATGCCGTTGGTGTTTCAGGCGAAACCATTTTTGAATTCTACGGTAAATTCTAGCGTGAAATGATGTGCCGCATTGTGGGTCTAGTACGAGCGGTTTTCAAGTTGAGCGACGTCATAATGAATTTCAACTCGAAAACCGCTCGCCGTAGACCCATGATGCGACCCATCATTTCACGCTAGAATTTACCATAGAATCCAAAAATGCAATAATATACAGGGTGTTTCGTTAAAATAAAAGTAATTTCGCTTCGTAATTCGGAAATGCGCTGTTCGATTGTTTTTTCGTGAACGTTATTTAATAGTACGGAGAATTGCGCGCAACTTTCGTAATGAAGTGTTTTCTCTAATACCATAAACAAAAGAGAAAACGGAGATTATTTAAATAAAAATGCCGTTGGTGTTTCAGGCGAAACCATTTTTGAATTCTACGGTAAATTCTAGCGTGAAATGATGTGCCGCATTGTGGGTCTAGTACGAGCGGTTTTCAAGTTGAGCGACGTCATAATGAATTTCAACTCGAAAACCGCTCGCCGTAGACCCATGATGCGACCCATCATTTCACGCTAGAATTTACCATAGAATCCAAAAATGCAATAATATACAGGGTGTTTCGTTAAAATAAAAGTAATTTCGCTTCGTAATTCGGAAATGCGCTGTTCGATTGTTTTTTCGTGAACGTTATTTAATAGTACGGAGAATTGCGCGCAACTTTCGTAATGAAGTGTTTTCTCTAATACCATAAACAAAAGAGAAAACGGAGATTATTTAAATAAAAATGCCGTTGGTGTTTCAGGCGAAACCATTTTTGAATTCTACGGTAAATTCTAGCGTGAAATGATGTGCCGCATTGTGGGTCTAGTACGAGCGGTTTTCAAGTTGAGCGACGTCATAATGAATTTCAACTCGAAAACCGCTCGCCGTAGACCCATGATGCGACCCATCATTTCACGCTAGAATTTACCGTAGAATCCAAAAATGCAACAATATACGGGGTGTTTCGCTAAAATGAAAGTATTCATTAATCTCTTGAATCTGACTGCGGTGGTTTTCAATAAGCCTGGGATTTCTCATTGCATTAGTAACGTCCTCGCCTGTGACGCAATTGCCGTCAGAACTGTCACAATTGGGAAGCGTCAGAAATGAAATCATCTGTCATTTAAGTGTCAAATTCTAACGTCCTAAAGAA
This sequence comes from Dorcus parallelipipedus, assembly GCA_958336345.1. NCBI lineage: Eukaryota > Metazoa > Arthropoda > Insecta > Coleoptera > Lucanidae > Dorcus > Dorcus parallelipipedus. The sequence goes on along the minus strand of OY284477.1, from coordinate 1,936,469 downwards.
GTAAAACATGTGATTTTCGACTGACATTTTTAGTTTTACCGTGACAAATTCGTTTATCTGTCAGAACGTCACGAGAAATTTTGTTTTCAACGGGTTTTTAAAATTCGGCAACTTTAATGTCGTCCTCGGTCACAACGATTGCTTCAACTGTCAAAATTATTAAGTATCAAGACTGTGATTACCCGTCATTGTCATGTGTCAGACTTGAAAATTCTGAGAGTAATCAAAGGTGTGGCAGTTGTAAACAGAATGACATTTTGACTTTTAACAAAATCCAGTCCATACTTTCGCTGTTGCAATTTTTATCGTGTCTTTCGTTTACCTGTCAAGACGCCATTATTAATCGCTTGAATTTGACTGCAGTGGTTATCAAAAACCTGGGATTTGTCATTGCCTTGATAATATTCTCGCGTTTATTTCCCATTGTCTTTATAAAATTAAAAATTTACCTGTTAGGATTTCAGAAAAAAATAAATATGTAAATGAATAAATTACGAGCTTGCTGCACCACTCTGTATATCTTGTTTAACACAAGAGTTTATTTGTATCAGAAAAAAAAAAATTCAAGGCACTAAACTCAAATTTGTTTTTAAAAACGTAATTTAAGGAATTTTAAGGATTAGAGTTGAGGTTTGGTTAAGGATTTTCTCAATGCTGATGTTGGCAACATTGGTGTGCACAGATAAAGTAACGGTCTTGCATTAAAATGAAAATTCTTAGGAAATTTCTTCAGGATATTAGTTCCTAATGGTTTTAGTCCTAAAAAAAATCATAAACCTGAGCATGCACAGATAAAGTAGGTAACTGGATAAAGTAGGTAACTGCAACATCGATCTGATACTACACCGACTTAGCAGTTAGCAACACTGTCTGGGGATGCTTTTAATCGTTTTGAGTTGCGCTCACTGGACTAAGACGGTATTTATTTTGAAGTTTTTTTTTTTTTTAATTGAAATCTAGATTTTCTACCAATTTATTGGCCAATTAAAACTGAGGTAGTGAAATCTACTTCTATTAGATTGGCAACACTGAATCGTAATGTATTTAAACAGAAAGTTGTGGCTTGAAATTACAGTTTCCTACCATCATCGATCCGCCTGCGATTTAAAGCCCCGGGAATGTTCACACGTCCTGCGTTAGATGGCGCAAGCGGGCTAGTAATTTTGTAGTTATAATCTGTATCCCTTTTTTTAAATTTAAACAACAATGATTATTTGCAATGTAAACAAGCGAAAGCTTCGGAATTAAATGTATTTATTCCTGAGCGATCTTGAACGCGCAGTTTTCGCAAATCAAATTCCTACACGTTAAGATTGATTTGTTTATGAAATTCAAGTGCACTCTCAATTAAAATATTGACTCAAACAAAAACGAGCGGGCACTCTTAAGTTTTGTTTGCATGATTCATTTAGAATTCTATTAATGATCTTTACATTTAATATTTGTTTACTCCGTTCGGCTCCTCGTTTATTCAAACACGTTGTTTTTTTTTGTATTATTATTTCCTGCCAATGTGATAAGACACACCTACTCATACCCGCCTATCAAACATTGCGTCACTTTGTTTATTTATTAATCTGTTATGAATACGACGACGTATATAAATGGTGTATGTTTTCGCTGCAGCATGTGCAAATAAAAAGACGAGCCCCTGCGCGCCTGCGCCCCTCGTTTCTAGGTCAAATCCGCAGTTATATTTTCTTCCGAGCGTTCTTACGTAATCCGGCGGGTTTCCGGCTATTTCTGATTTTCCCGCGACAAGCGGCTTTAGTTTCAAATTTACTTGGAAGCGTTGTCAGTGTCGGCTCTAGAAGATTTGGCGCCCCGATGCGAGATTCCCGGATTCATTGAGATTCATGAAAAATCATAATACGGGAGTAGAGCAGCTATGGCCGTTCTAAACCAAACCTTTACTTTGTTGTATCAAACTTGCATGTACGGTTGCCTACCGTCACTTTCCTAGGCGTTTCGTAAGCACCGCGTCGAAGTTGCCTATGTGCAAGGCGCAGGAACGACGTGTGTAGAAGTTGGTGCCTATGTGTAAGGCGCAGGATTTGATTAAAAATAATTTTTACTGAGGGACCCAGTCGTCCATCTAAATAACGACTGTGAAGCCTGTTGAGCGTGTATGTTCAAGCCCTTCACGCGAAGCGCCCCTATTTAGTTATACGTACGTAGTGTAACATTTTTATGTGGCATTACATTCTATTAGGATGATCAGCTGGATATTGAAGCGTCCCGTTATGAATCAAATCAGACAAGCAACCGTCCAGACCTGGTACTAAAGTGTTTTAAAATCATACTTAAAAAAATAAAACAAACACAAATGGATTTCCCTCGACCTGAAACAACGAGGATGTAAACATTGGAAAAGAGAGTTGTTAGAGTTTGCACATTTACTTGAGTTATTGTCGATGCGAAATTTTCCAACATGTAAAGTTCTCTCCCGTGAATATTTATGAGCTTCTCGAAAAACAAGCAAACAACAAACACGTTGAATTTTAATTAATCGCGAAGCCATCTGAATTTTTTTATTCCTTGAACTTGGTAAAAATCGCATCAGCTTTAAAAACCATGCCTACCGTATGCGGTAGCAACATTTTATAATATCCTATGCTCTCTTTCGCGTTAGCCATTAGTTTTCTTTATGGTTGTTCATCCATTGCTTTATCCCATCGCTTAAATTATTCTTCTCTGCGTTCGGTGAGAATCGTGGGCGTGCAGGAACTCGTTTATTATAAACACTTTGCATTTCACGTTCTTATTGTTTGTTGTATGTCCTTCCATTTCACGATTTACGCTGTTGGCAACGCGCAACGTCATCCGTCCATTAGGGTAATGGGTAAGAGGTGCGAATGTCAATTTGGTCAAAACGAGATTATAATGTGACTTTGACCTTTACGTTGCTAAATGTAAAGTGCTTACAGGGTTAGTTTTATTATGGTACTCCCGGCCTTTTATTATTTTAATTATTTATTAACCGATCAAAAAATTTAAATACAGGTCTTCTATGTATGCCCTTATCCCATAAACGCGACGTTCAATTGTGTGTTTGATTACTTGATCGCAGTCAGCGTGCTAATTTAACCGAATTTGTGCCATTTATAATAACAAAGTTAGCAATAGTGCCGACTTAAGTTTGAACAGACTGTATACTATGCAATATTGTATTATGATTGGTTTACTACAAAAGTTTTTTTCTTTTGTGAAACGTTGATGTATAAAATAAATTGATAAAAATATACAAAGGCAATGAGAGTTTCAAACTTAATTGTTAGGTTTCCGATCGTCATTTGTGTATTTTTTTTTAAGTAAATTCAAGTATTCTATACTTCTTGACATGTCTAATAATAAAATGCGTAGGTGCAGTCCAAAATGTAAACAAGAATCCTGTAAGTTGTCGCTGATTGAGTTCCATGAAATGTAATAACTTGCGAGGTTGAAAGTACGGGCGTGAGCTTCGTAAAAACGCACGTGACTATACATTAAACAAATTAAATTATTTGTGTGTTTGATTACTTGATCGCAGTCAGCGTGAAAAGTACTACCAGTTTGCTAATTTAATCGAATTTGTGCCATTTATAATAACAAAGTTAGCAATAGTGCCGACTTAAGTTTGAACAGACTGTATACTATGCAATATTGTATTACGATTTGTTTACTACAAACGTTTTTCTTTTGTGAAACGTTGATGTATAAAATAAATTGATAAAAATATACAAAGGCAATGAGAGTTTCAAACTTAATTGTTAGGTTTCCGATCGTCATTTGTGTGTTTTTTTTTAAGTAACGGTTCAAGTATTTAATACTTCTTGGCATGTCTAATAATAAAATGCGTAGGTACAGTCCAAAATGTAGACAAAAATCGTGTAAGTTGTCGCTGATTGAGTTCCACGAAATGTAAAAACTTGCGAGGTTGAAAGTACGTGCGTGAGCTTCGTAAAAACGCACGTGACTAAACATTAAACAAATTAAATCATTTGTGAAGCGCGCGCGCACATAGCAATTTAACTGATATGGAGATTGAATATCCGTGAAAAGAAAAAAGATAAATGAGAAGAACGACAGCGAAAGAGATGGCAATAAATTATGCTTCTTTTCGTCTACTATACTGTTGCTTGTTCTACGTTTGTAGCAATCTCTATATTTCCATTTTTTTTTTAACAGAAAGAGAAAGCGTTCCAGTATTTTTGAAACTATAAAAAATCAAGATGGTTCCTAGTTTCTTCCCAATGACTTGACAGTTGCTGCAAACTGATACAAATGACGTTCAACTTCCGAAAGCCTTTTCATACAGGGTGTCCCCTCCCCTAATAAAAAGCAAATCACTTCGCCGTTTTGTGCCAAATAAGACATAAATGAGGATTTTGTGATGTAGTGCTGACGCAAGTTAAGATTCGTGACAATATTGAAACGGTCGCGGATTTGTTTTTCAAAACAAAATCGGTCATTGCTGTTTAATTGTAAATAACAAACATATGTTCAGATTCACGGTAAAGTTGCCACCGTCTTGACGCCGCGATCGTTTTTTTTTTAGAAGAATGAACCCCCAGCGCGGGTCATAAAATTTTGTAACATGCAAATAACACTCGTGGTTCGCTGCCATCATAAACAAGTCGGCGTAACCTTCTAGCTTTGTGTTGGCTCAGATTTTTGTACGAATTGGTCACACTAAATTTTAGAACATGTCAGTTATAGAAAACATACATGGTAAGTCGAAAGTGGCTCGCTTTGTTCGCCTAATGTTTCAAGCTCTAAGTTATGCATTTTTATTGAAACGTATTTAGTTCCTTAATCTCTCGAGTTTATTCACCGACGCACAATGGTCAATCAGCGGAAAAAAGTCTAATTTTCTGACTGTTTAATTTTAGATAAATTATTGAAGTCCACACGGTCATAATTAAGTACAATTAATAGTTTCCATTGAGTAGAAATGTTCCTTTTTGATAACATGAACTTATGCTAAACTAACTTGCTGAAAACACCTAACATTATAATATGAATGCAAGCAGATTTTCTTCCCTTCATTCAAACATTAACGCTTAGATTTCTGAAGATATGTTATATAGCATTAATAATGATTAAAGGGATACAAAAAATGTGAACGTTACGCATTTATTACAGTTATAATGCACATAAATGCATATACCATGGCGGCGACGGACATTTTCAGTTTTTCAGAAATATCTTTTCCGCGCCAAGCTGCGCCGATTAGCAGCAATTTTTTTTATGTTTACCAAAACACTACCTAAGTGGTCACACTATTTCCAGCTGCCCCTACTTGCCACCTTGCCCGTTATATGACCCTAAAGGCTAACCTACTATACTGTAAATATCGCTTCAACTGTTGATCTCTTGATGTGAAACCTTTGTTGTTAATCCAGTGCCTTAGTTTCTAAGTTCTTATGGTGTTAAAAATATGTATAAGTTTCTATTTCGTTTTAAATTTTGATTTTTAATAATTTATTATTTTTTAATTCGGTTTAATTTTCACTCATTTATTTTATTCATTTAAAGACATAATGCATCAAAAAAAGTAAAACAAATTAAAAATGATAACGGACAATGATAATTTCAAAAATAATTAGTTTTTTCCGCATCTCTATAGAACCTAAACCACTGTGCGACGCGCCAAAAGAATTGGGTTACAACAACGTAAGGCCAGGTGTTGCATTGACGACTACGAGCTATATTGTAACATTAATTGGTTTATTGCGGATTCCCGGAAGGTCGTCTTAGAACGTAAACAGAATCAGTAGGTCAGCAGGATAGTTCCTTTAGCGCCGGCAGTAAATCTTAGGTAGCCAGCTGTAGAAATTGGCAATAAGTTTAATTTGTTTCTGTTTGGACAGTTTTTTTATTGGTTAGTTGTCCATGAAAGTCAATAAACAAGGTGGCACGCCGGCGTGTTACGATATAATGAAAAGAAAACGAAAGATAATCTGTTATTCAGTTGTAAAAAAGTTGTATAAAATCCTAATTAACTAAAAATTCTAGTTAATCAAAATAAAAACGAAACCCAATCAAAACCGAAAACAATCGAATTAATAACACTCAATCCATAACTAAGAAAAACAAAAAACAAAAGACAATCGGTCTTTTTATGCAACCAACAAGTTCACCAAAAGAGAAAAGGTTTCTAAGAAGAAAACGGTGAAAGTAAAATTACAATAAATTAACCAAAATGAAAACCAAAACTAAAAGACGACCTGTATGTTTCAAAATCAGTTTATCGAATAATATACAGGGCGTTATCGTTTAAGAATGACGAATCCACTTTGCGATGTGCCCTTTTGGGCGCGTACGTCATTTAGTTCCCTCCAAAACTGATCGTTACGAAATGCGAACACAAAAACACTCATTTTTGTGTGACGGTGATATTGATTCTAACCCCCCTCCCCCCCCGGCGAGCTATAATTTGGTGCGGTGTTGTCACAGAGGTTCATTTCGAAATTTGAATTCAACAGAAAAATTTATTTTCGCGCGAAGTCGACGTAATAATAAATCAATTGTAAATCTTTTTTTTTTTAATTCGTTTTTAGAATCACGCGCTTTTCTCCTAACTACGCGCTTTTCTACTAACTAATACGTCGACGATATTATAGGCGATTAATGTCGCAATCGATTGAAATGCGGCAGATAAAGTTAAAAACCCATTAATCTCTTAATTAAGCGCGCTTTTTGCGCGCAAGGTTCGAGTGAAATCGTGCGGCAGTTAGTGCGTAAAAGTACTCACACTGTGTGCACTTGTGTAGCTTTTTCACGACGTAACACGGCGTTCGCGGGTCTCGTACGCTACAAGACGCCCTCATTTTTGGCCTTTCCGCGCATAATCGAGGTGCTGCTACGTTCACTATCGCGCGTAGGTCCAGAGTTTGTTGCATTGTGGTGCTGTAGTTGGCGTTGGACTGATGTTGTTGTTGTAGTAGCGGTGTCCCCAATTTGCGGTTTCACGTGGCGCTTTTGGCTTACCCACGCCGGAAGTGATGTGCGGCGGAAGCTGAACAGTGAAGTGCTTGAAGTGTTTGTTCGTCTTGGCGATCGGCGGCGGCGGCGGCGGCGAAAAGGTTTGATTTTTACCCCCCCGTTGTTCCGAAGCGAGTTTATTTACAAACAGTGTAGCGTGTTGCGTGCTCCCATACAAGCCAACAACTGCATCGATGAATCAATCATTGTTAAATCTAAATCGCAATTATTTCTTAGAGAAATACATTGATTTTCGCTCGGCGATGCACCGGCGATACTATTTACTAAAAATAAAAAATTAAATGTACCCACTATTGTATACATATACAGGGGGGTTTAGTTGTACTGTTCTGTCTTGACTATTCATCGTATAATAAGCATGATTCACTTAGAGCTTAGAGAGTCCGGCCTATATATCGCAAAAATTACAATTCGTTTTTTTTTTCTCACTAACTACTTCATTGGTTCGATAACAACAAACTAATACTAAACATCGATAAAACTAATATATTAATTTTTGAAAATAAATACAACGAAGATATCGCTATAAACAATATTAATTTGAAAACTGTCACAAAATCGAAGTTGCTGGGCTTAACATTTGACAGTAATTTAAGTTGGACTTTCCATATGGAGTCATTGCTGCCAAAATTAAATAAAGCCATCTTTGTACTTTCAAAAATGAGAAAACTATGTGACATTGCCTCAGTACGAATGATTTACTTCGCATATTTCAATTCAGCCATAACATATGGCTTACTACTTTGGGGAACTAAATCCAATTTAAATCAAATATTATTATTACAAAAAAGAGCGATACGCGTTATAAAATTTTTAAATCCGCTGGAATCATGTGAACAAATTTTTATTGATTTAAAAATTCCTACTGTCTTTAATCTATTTATCCTTCAATCAGCAATTTACGTGCATGAAAACATAAATAAGTTTACGTCTAATTCTAATGTTCATCGATATAAAACTCAAACCCCAAATTTTGTTAGAACTGATCAGATAAAAAGTAGTAAATTTTTACAACTCTCACATCTATATTAGCATTAAGATATATAATACGTTACCAAACGAAATAAAACAAAAAATTTAAACGGTACATGAAAACGTTCTTAAACAAATTTAGTTTTTATTCATTAGATGAATTTTTTAATGCTATGGCTATGCTCTGAATATTCTGAGCAATGTTGTTTAATGTACTTCTTTTCACATGTCACCAATTTTTAATTTTAATTTGTCGTTATATTATCGTTATTTGATTCTATATTATTTATTCTTTGTATGTATCTTTCTTATCTTTATATCCATGTACAATTTTCTACACCACTGGTACAGAAATATATTATTATTATTATTATTATTATTATAGACGCTCGCTCGCATTTTACCAATTCCGATACACGCATAGTTTATAATCGAAATATAAAGTGTTATGCCCGTTTTACACAGTCAAAGAAATTGATGAATTTATTTGCAAATTTATCCATGAAGAAATCGTCGAATTTATTGCAAATGTCACTTTGTATTACACAGTCGAACTTTTTATTGTCGTCTTTCAGTTAATCCCAACTGTAAGACAGGAACTTTTGCTTACCACCAACTACCAATATTTTAGTGTTGTTTAAGGTTGGAATGTCATGTCAACAAGTAAATAGTAAATTATGAAAATTTCAAAGAAAGCCTCAGTGCAGTTTTGTACTGCATAGCAGTAGCTGTGTATTTATTAACAAGAGAACAAGACAAGAAAACAGTTGTAGAAGTAGAACGACGTTGGTGGGTGAGACCTTGGTTATTGCGAAGAGAAAAACGCAATTTAAATTTAGTGAACGAAGAATTTCAAGAAGATCCAGGTCAATTTAAATTGTTTTTAAGGATGGACGAAAGGTGTTTTGAGCTTTTATTTAATCTAATTGAAGACAAAATAACTATTTAGGAGGTCTTGATAGAAAACATGTTGTTTTCAGAGCACCAAAGAGTGCAGGATCAACAATTTATAATTATAAGAATGAACACAGTATTATTGCGTTGGTTAGTCATGACTACAGATTTTTATGTTGACGTTGGAACAAACTTCAGATGGTGGAGTGTTCCAGCAAAGCTCTTTAGCTGCTGCAGTTGCAAGCAATACATTAAATTTTCCTGAAGATAAATGTTTGCCTGGTAGAAATACACCAGTTCCTCATGTTATAGTTTCAGATGATGCAGCATTCCCACTTTCTGAACGAATTATGAAACCCTTCCCATTTAGGAATATGACTAAAGAACAACGCATATTCAACTATAGGCTTAGTAGGGCCAGAAGAGTAGTAGAAAATGCGTTTGGTATTTTAGCCAATCGTTTCCGAATATTTTTAACAACAATTAATTTAAAGCCTGAAAAAGTACAAGACATAACACTTTGTTGCTGTGCCTTACATAATTTTTTAAGAAAAGAATGTCCGATTTTTATACACAAAGATGAGAAAGTCAATGAAGAATTTATAGTCAGATATGCTTTGGCACATCAAGGACCAAATAATAATAATAATAATAACAATAAATTGTCTTTATTGCATAATTGTGAATTACAAATATGACAAGATTTTTTTTTTCCTTTTAATAACTACCAAATTATTTGCTAATTATGCAACCACAAGGTGAGGTTCAGTATATAGGTTACCCTATAGCCTGATCTGCCACCTAAATCGATCAAGAAACTATGCACTTCAAGTACGAGAAGAGTTTATGCAGTTTATGAGTTTGTGTTGTATCATTTATTTCTAGTATTGACACTGTTACAACTGCAGACTTTCATATTAAATCTGTATAAAAGTGTAAACAAATACCTATGTTAGAAACAAAATATCATGTTACAGATGGCTTATTCAGTAGTACAAAAAGTATCCTGAGTTGTACAATATCAAAAATCCGTTGTAGAAAAATAAAATCTTCAACAAAATAACTAAGACGTTTTCATGCTCTGCTAATTGAACAATAAATGTGGTTAATGTCAAAAAGAAAATTAATGGGTTATGAACCGGATATTTTCAGGAAGTAGGCAAAGAAAGAAAAAGCCATACCAACTAGATACAGGTACAGCACCTTTATAAATCAAACTGGTGGTGCCTTGAGATGTTACATTTTTAACTTGTTTCAAATTAAACAGTAACTATCGTCATGCTAGTATTGAATTTAATCTTTAACTAAACAAGGATTTCATCATCCATTGCATCAAATAGTAAATTCATTATTGCACGCTTCAGTCTATTAACCTTCTGTGGATTATTTATTCTCCGTAACTCACTTGTAACCAAATAAGATAACTGTCATATGTGTATTAAGATTAATTATTATTACTTACTTGCCAAATACGTCTAGGTGATCCTCAACTGATTCATTGACTTGTTCAAGTACAGAAGTTGCTTTACGAAGCAGCTCCTGCGATGTCGAACCCATGGTTTTTTTTTTCTTATGTGGTGGCTCCTCTGAGTGAGACCTATGGGACCTTGAGCTTGACCGTTCTTCTGAATGGGACGTTGAAGGTCTTGAAAGATGCTCTTCTGGAGTTGATAATGTGTCACCAAAATCAACATGTGACAGTTCTTCAACTGGGCCTTCATAGATTAATTCCGCATCACTATTCAGATCCAAATGAATTACAAATTCGTTAGTAAATTATTGCTTCATGTGCAGTGGAACTCTTCTGTGGTACTTGTAAATTACTTTCCCCTTGGCGGACAGGAGCACTATTTTTAAAAAAATGTATTTTTTTTTGAGTTCTCTAATCTTTAAATTTATGTTAAAATCAATTCAGGGCCACTTTGGAACGTTATTATGAAGCACAGCAGAGCTAATCTTGAAATCAAGCTCAAATAGTGAAGATCGTGTAAAAGTAATTCTAGTTTCTTCCTCTCCTCATTTTTCTCTTGACTTCCTTCTTCTTTAAATTCACGTTAAAATTAATTCAAGGCAAATTTATGTTAAAAATCAATTCAAGGCCACTTTGGAACGTTATTATGAAGCACAGCGCAGCTAATCTTGAAATCAAGCTCAAATAGTGAAGATAGTGTAAAAGTAATTCTAGTTTCTTCCTCTCTTCATTTTTCTCTTGACTTCCTTGATCTTTAAATTCACGTTAAAATTAATTCAAGGCCTCTTTGCGCCGTTGTCACAGAGAACACAGAAGTTAATCTTGAAATCAAGGTCAAATAGTGAATATAGTTTAATACAAAGTCTATAATTTTGTCTTCTTTTCACTTTTTAAGTTACTTTTGATCTTTATGTTTTCCTTGAAACCAACTCAAGATCACAGGGCAGCTTCACTACAGAAAGTTTTTAGTGTACAGCATAATTTGTCTTGAAGTCAAGGTCAAATAGTGAAGATAGTGTAAAACAAATTCTTTATTTTATTTTTTGAGTTATTTTTTTTTTAACTTAAAATTTAGTTTTATACCAATTCAATAGTTCAATATACCAATTCAATAATTACGGCAAAGTTAATCTTCAAGTCAAGATCAAGTAGTGTAAAAAAATTAATTTTTCTTCTATTCTGCTATTTGTCTTCCTCACATTTACTTTCAAACTAGTTCAAGGCCACAGAAACATCATTGCATTATTATTATTATTAAAAGTGTTTGGTGAACAGTAAATTTAATCTTGAAGTCAAGGTCAAATAGTGAACATTCTTTTCTCTATTTCTGAGTTACTTTTCGTTTTCACATTTATTTTTAACATCATTACAGAAAACATTTAGTGAACAGCAAAGTCAATCATGAAGTCAAGGTCAAATAGTGAACATGGTGTAAATTTTTCCTCTTTTCTTTACTTTACTTAACAGCGTTGTAATAGAATATATATTTAATGAAAAGTAAAAGCGTCCAGGTCAACTAGTGAACACAATGTAAAAATAATCTAAAATGTTCCTTCTTTCGAATTAATTCAAGGTCTCTTGGCAGCATTATTATAGAAAGTTTTTAATGAACAGCGAAGAGTTAATCTTAAGTCAAGATCAAATAGTGCAGATAGTGTAAAAATTATTCACAATTTTCCTTCTTTACTTTGAGTTCATTTTGGTCTTCAAATTGACTTGTAAACCGATTCAAGGTCACTTGGCAGCGTTATTATAGAAAGCTTTTTGCGCGTTGGTAACACTAACTCAAAGGCAACAACATTTCCGTAACTTCCGTCAGAGGTGTTGGTGTTTTTCACAAGTAGTTATGGTTACGTGTTATTAATTATGTATCTACATTCGAACGTGACAAATGTATAGTATATACACAGTGCCATCTAACAGAAGAGTAACCAAACTACTAGCATCAGCTACCGTACAGTAGGCGGCGATTGTAACCTAAATGCCTAAACCTAAAAATGTAATACGTATATTTATGTCGGTTTGCATTGTACTCTTTTGTCAAGTACTGGATCTGGTAACCCTACGCCAACCTGGAAAGCGCCTAATAAAAGAAAGAAAAGTGAGGTTATGATATACGTCAATTTATGAAAGGCTTGTTCGGGTTCCGGTGAGTACAGCATGCGCATAACAACAAAACCGCACGTTTTTTGTTGTGCGCATGCTCCAGGACGTTCTAGGACTGTTCTGGCGAGAACCCGAACGAGCCGTAAGTTCCAAACAAGGCTGGTTCACAATTAACAATTCACAGCCAACTACGAGAAGAAATTTTAAAAATTATTAATTTCATTGCGGGAAGATGTTTATACTCTACTGTGTAGGTTTTTCTTTTTTAATTTATTTAATTAACAATCTAGCAGATGACATTCTTGTACTTATAATAAATACAAACCGTTTCTATTTAATGAAGTTTGAATATTCTCAAAGCACAGAGTTCTTTTCTCGTTCTATATTATATTTTTTTCCAACCGGTTTCAAAGACTAACGAAGCGGAACATCGTCCGTTATTTTCCGACGTTTCGAAAATTGCTGGAAGCTTCTAAATTATGATGCGCTTCGACAACGTTTGGGTAAATCAAATGACATCGCAGTTTACGGACAAACGATTCCGGAGAACCCACGCGGACATCAAATAGAACGCAAGCAATTTCTCCTCAGGTATTTTGTCACGACAGCCAACGTCAGGTCTCCATTTATCGTTCGTTCGTGAAACAAAATGGCCCTAAATTAATTTGTTCCGGAAGCAGCGATATCGTTTCTCTGCGCTGACCTGCAAAGTGTAGCAGAACGCAATCGATTTTCGTACACTTGCCAGGGCACCCCGATTAAATTTAAGATGAACTGAGTGAAAGAAATATAACACGCCGATGTGCTACACTTGTTTGTTGACTTTTACGGACAACTAAATAAGTAATAAAAAATGTCCCAAGAAAATAAACAAATTTAATTTATTGGCAAATTAATTGACTGGTGACTGGAGAATTGGCTGTCTGCAAGAATTTAACGCGTATTTACCGTAAGGGGTACGGCTCGGTCAGAATTTCTGAAAGAGGTCAGTTTTTATTGCTTCATGCCCTACGTCTAGACGGCGCCTCTACCTGCAGCTCTAAAGGGAATACTATTGACCTACAATAATACTACGCTCTGCGTCGACCTATTCTCAGAAATACCAATATTTCAAAACAACTTTCAATAATTATTTCCTCGTGATCGCTAATTAGTAAAGGACTCTACTTATGTCTGTGCACCCTGGTTCGAATCCTGGTGAGACGATAATAACTCTGAGATAGCGGGAATTGGCTACGTATAAATAAATACGGACTTATATTTAATTATTTATTGCAAAAAAAGGTAAAAACTCCGATTTTTAGCTGCACTGCAGTCTAGAAATATGAGCGGAACAACCTTGTCGTTTAAAAATCAAATACAGAGAGATTACGATCTTGTAAGAAATACAGTAGAATTCGTTTAACGGTTTCTCGTTCGAATATCGTGACGAACTAACTGTTTTCAATTACACGGCTGGTGGTTTTATGCTTGTTCCAAAACAATGATGGTGGCCTTGTTATTCAATTTACATCAACAATTAAGTTGTTTTCAAAATTAGATTGGTCTTGGTACTCGTGTTTACCACTTCAATAGTACTCGAAGGCCCGCTCTGTATAATCAACCAGCGCACAGTGTGGCCGTGTACCTACAGTGTACTTACTTAATGAACGTAATTAATTAATTAATCAGATATTCGGGGAAGTATGTGATACAAAATGCCGCCCAGGCGATCAATTTGCGAGAGAATCAATAGTAATCGCTAGTTTTTCACGGAGCCCTCCTGTGGAGGCGCGGGAGCCGATTTGTTTCTAAACCTAATAACGCGGCAAAGGAGGAGATTCTCAACCGCTCCTATCGCCAAGAGGTGGAGGTGCAGTGACTCTCACTTCATTTGTTAACCTCTGATTGCGTTGTTTTCGACGATCATCTAAACCTATGCGCAATGGTAATGTTTGACCGTTTTATTTGATGCTCTACTGTGTGTAGTTATGATCTTTCGGTCTCTCAGCGAATTACTTCTAATTAACCCGCAGATCTCCCGACAAGGACTACACTTCGGTCCACACACAGGGTGTGAGGGAAACTCGGTTAAGAAGATGGCTATGAATATGTGATTCAGAATTGTTTGGCCTCGTAATTTTACGGCACTCGTAACGGCAACTAATTGGCCTTGATTTAGGGAATTAACTTGTGCTGGTCACACTTGATTTTAGCGGCAGATCTAGACTTGCCTTAGACCAGTGGTACAAACCAGTCGACTTCACTGCGCAAATCGAAAAACCCTTTGTTTGAGTGTTTCCAACTTGCCAGAGAATATCGCCAAAGGGGATTAACTAATTTTACAAGAGTACACTGTATATGGATTGCACTATAGATTGAAAGCGTCGGTTGACTGCCTCTGGTCGAATTAAATTACAGAACGCCAAGCAAACTAGTCTAATAATTTATACAACAAATGGTCAACCAACTCCACTAATATGGATGCAACTTATTTACCTTTAAGCTCGGTTAGGATGCAAATAGTAAAAAAATTGCACAAGCCAAGCAAGTACTGAAATTTACAGATTATCTGGCCACAAGTGGATGCGGGAATTAAAATGATTTTTAATTAATTTATACCACCAAGTATGTAATGAATAAAATACAAATTAAGTCAGATTACCTAAATCCGCGCCCGCGAAATTAAAATCCAATACACTCACTGCACTAAGTTTAAATACAGCCGCGATTAATTTACCGTGCTCGAGACCGACTTGTTTAATTTTATTTAATTGACTCTCAACCACTGGGATTTTAGGCGTACCGATATAAAATGATTTAACTCTACTGTGAAAATTAAATCAGAGAAACAAGTAGGTACCCCACAGCAATTCGCCAAGCCCAATTAATACGACTGTTCGTTTTAAAAGCTCGGAGCTATCTGTCTGTCATTTTAATTTTCATTTTTCGGCTGAACAAAATTAATTCCCCTTCCTCCGATTAGAAAACCAAATTCAACCACCCCTTGACCAATAGAGCTGTGTTTAGCATTCAGAAAGATAAACGCCCCGGTTCCTGGAATGTGTTTTTCTAAGCCTTTAAACGACCACCCCGGAAGACTACATGTTCTGCCTTTCAAAGTCCACAACCAGTACCCTCTTGACATCTTTATGTTTCCGCTTACTGTGAAAACACGGCGCTCGCTTGCAGATTTTTCTGTCAGCTGATTACGATAGTTGCAAGTGT
Organism: Dorcus parallelipipedus; assembly: GCA_958336345.1. NCBI lineage: Eukaryota > Metazoa > Arthropoda > Insecta > Coleoptera > Lucanidae > Dorcus > Dorcus parallelipipedus. The sequence continues at coordinate 1,920,832 of OY284477.1, read as the reverse complement.
TGAGTTGAAATTTGCCTTTTTAATTATTAGACGTTCTTTATAATTTAATATTTTGAAAGTAAATAGTAATTTATACGTGAATTAAACAATAAACGATCGTACTGTTAAACTCGAGCGATAAAATCGCACCCAATTACTTTATTACAGTAATTGACTTAAGAATGTTCTCAAAACTTAGGGAAAGCGTTAAACTAAACATTTGCATTTAGTGCAGTCAATGCATTTATTTATTTATTTATTTGACGGAACCGAAATAATGTTCGCACCCGCAAAATCCTCCCGTCACCAATTTGTTTCTTATCAATGTACTTATAACTTACATTCATTATTTTAACATAAGAAATTAACAAATTATATCACATAAACAAAGTGTGAAATATCGCGATGTAATTATTGTGGATTATTTAATGAAACAGATGTTCGAAGATTCCGTTCCAAATTGTATTGCGGGCGACACTAACCCAGTGACCGTGACATTTGCTGAATTTATCGTTTTACGATGCGTCTATAAAAATCGCAGACGCACTGACGAACGAGCACAGGTTTCCAAACAAAAGGCGATGCGCTCTTGTGGTAGGTCATTTATTTTTTATTTTCGAGCAAGAACATTGATATTTGTAGAATCAATTCCTTATGCGATGAAGAACTTACGGTATTAATATGTGAAACTTATTCGATTACACGCTGTATACTATACAAAATCAATAAGAGATCAAATTCATAACAGAACTGTCACCGACATACGAGCTAACCTAAACTATCATAACGATATCATTAATTTTTCGAACTCGTCGATAGAGTAAATACAGTTTACAATTAATGGTGATGCTCTTACCTAAATTGCTTTGATCAAGGTCGTATCCAAAAAGTTCAAAATATCTGTTGCCGTTTTATTTTTGGTTTGCGTCTTCTAAACGGCAACATCTAAATTGGTTGACAATGAAAAGTATGAAAATCTCTTTCAAGGTATTAGTTAATGCTACACCTTCATCTCTGTTTGAGAAACTTGTGAAAAGTTTCACTCTGTTCCTGTTAGGACTAAGAACAATTTTAGTATTGTACAATTGTAGTTATTGTATTGTAGTACTGTGAAACTCTACAGTAGCACAATAAAGAATTTTGTTCATTTACCATTTAAGTCTTTCAAGAAAAAACTTAAGTTGTTTTTACGTTCCCAGGAATAGTTGTAGATGGTTTTTCTTTCTATTATATTTATTTCCTAAATTTTTCGAACTTTTTTTTGTTGTAGTTGCAGTTCTCTTTATTTTTCTAGGTCATCGACGTTGCTTCGTTTGCGTTCGTTTCATTTTAAAAATTTTGTCGTTTTTTTATTCAGCTCTTTTTTGTATATTTTTGTCGAATTAACAGAAGTCGTATTATATTTTCTCTTTTTTTTTCACTGATACACTCGCTTCCGTTCGTCTTTTGTATTCACTGTCTAATGCCCGTTTTACACAGTCAAAGAAATTGATGAATTTTTTGTCCTTGAATTTATTCATGCATGTAATACATAAAATTGTCGTGAATAAATCGACGACAATAAATTCATGAATAAATTGCCAAATTAGATCTTTTCTGCACTGTCTTCACTATTTGATCTTGTCTTCAAGACTAACTTATATTAACTTATAAGTGACCCTGTATTGGTTTTAAAGATCAAAAATATCTCAAAAAAAAAAGAATTTAAAGGAAGGACAAGTTTTTACACTTTCTTCACTATTTGACCTTGACTCAAGATTAATTTTGCTATTCACTAGAATGATGCTGCCTTGTGACCTTGGATCGGTTTCAATGTGAACCTAAAGCTCAAAAATAAGTCGAGAAATGAAAAGAGGACGAAATTAAAGGCTTCGTTTTACACCGTCTTCACTGTTTGATCTTGATTTCAAGATTAACTCCGCTGTCCTCTGTAATAATGTTGCAAAGTGGCCTCGGATTGATTCTTAACGCAAATTGAAAGGTCAGGCAACTCGAGACAAGACTTCAATTTGGAATTTAATTGAATGCACGGTATCAGTATTTCTTTGTTTAATTTTTTTTCCATCGAAATTTGATTAGATAGGTACTTATTATTAAATCCGCAAACAAGCAAGGCGTTACTAAATTTCCTACTAGTCTGTTGAATAAATAATTGCTCTCTCTACACGGGTACTTAAAAAGAAAAAATAACAAATAACGTGAGTTCAGTTGATTTACCATTCAAGATTAAATCCCACGTCGTTGTTTTTCGATGTTTGCCTCAAATTTCACGACGATAATAAATTCTATTTACGTTCGGGCATCTATTTCAATCGATTATGCAAATGTAATGTGCATAGATTTCGGCTGATATTTGATTAATATTTTATCACAGCTGACGTGTGTCTGCCAGTTGGTTTCTTCGCTCGCGCTCCAGCTTTACGATGTGTAGGAAATTGCGTAAACCGTTTTAAAAATATCTCACTAATAAATAAATAAAAAATCATAATTTTCTATTTTAGTGTTTGCAAGTTGGGCCTCTCGGTAGTCTCGTTCGTTCTACCATACCAGCATTGGAAGATGTTTACCATTTCACTCAAAACGTATAGAAGAGCCCATTATTATTTGTAAACATTTAATTGCACGTGCTATTTCTCTGTCCACAAAAAAAACGAAGCAATACAGTGTACATAATAATAATAATAATAATAAATTTATTAAGCCAAAGTGATCACCTAAAGTGATATTGGACATGTCAATAAGTGTATAGGTACAAGAGTATATAAAAAGATAAAAACAAAACAAAAGAAAAAAGACACATTAAAATTGGACAAGCAGTTACTACCTATTGAAAATATTCATTTAGAGAGTACAAACATTTGTTAATTAATAACTTTTTAAGCTCATATTTGAAAGTTTTTGGAGATTTTATCTCAAGTATCTCACGGGGCAAATGCTCATATAATTTACGACATTGGTAGTTTGGAGAGTGTTCATAGAAAGTTGTACGATGCAGAGGCACTCTAAGCGCTTGACTATTACGTGTGAAATAGCAGTGATTATCACTGTTTTTTTCAAAATGGTTAAGATGGGACTTAACATACATGCACGAATTTAGAACATAAATAGATGTCAATGTAAGAATGTTATGGTTCCTAAATGTATCTCTACAAGAGTGTCGTTTGTTTAAATTATAAATTAATCGTATAATTCTTTTTTGGAAAGTAAAAATTCTGATTGATTATCTTATTATTCTTACACCAAGAATTTGTATCAGTAACAACTGATTCAATGAGTATTTGGAGTTCCTCATAGCTCGAGGCAGAAACAGCTACTGAAGTGTCATCCGCGTAAATCACAGTTCGACCATTTTTTATATACTTAGGAAGATCATTGATAAATAAAATAAAAATTAGGGGGCCTAGCACCGAGCCCTGAGGAACACCAACGTTCAAGTTGTATCTGTCAGATTTTTCGTTATCACTAGTAACAATTATAGAACGGTTTTCTAAGAAAGACATTATCCACGATAGAATATTTGACCGAAAGCCTAGATTAAGTAACTTCTGTTTGACAATTTTCAAGTTCACACTATCGAAGGCACGCGACAAGTCGAAGAAAATACCCGCGCATAAGTTTCCCTTGTCACGCTCAGAGTTTATGAAGTCCACGAATTTCACTGCTGCTGTTTGCGTCGATCGACTTGATCTAAACCCATGTTGCGCATCACTGAGAAGATCAAAATGGTTCAGATAGTTGAAGATTTTCTTGTAAAAAACTTTTTCAAAGATCTTTGAAAAAACACTGAGAACACTAATGGGTCTGTAGTTTTCAATATCTTCTTGTGGTCCAGTTTCATGAATGGGGAAGACCAGAGCAGTCTTCAGAGCACTTGGAAACCTTCCTTCAGTGATAGATTGATTCAACAAGTTTGCTAGATAGAACGAAATCGAACTAATAATATCTTTTATTAGTTTCACCGTTAGGCCGTCGTTGTCTGGGGTGCTTGTGTTGTTCAAGTCGGAAACTGCTGCTTCTATATCTTCATAATTCACAGGGGTAAAAAACATGGTATTTTCAGATGGAGCAGAGAGTGTATAAGTTATGCAGTTCTCATCTGAAGGTGCATTCAAAGGTGGGGAAGCAATGGTTGAAAAAAATTTCCCGAACTCTTGACATATGTCGCGCTGATTTGTCACGTTCACTCCATTGGCTACAAGAGTCTTCTTTTGGTTTATTTTTTTACGTGCTAGTTTACAATTCACTATTTTCCAGATTTCAGATGATTTGTTTTTGCTAGTTGTCATTTTTTGGGTGTTATATTTTCTTTTGGCCATACTGATCATTTTTCTGTAATTCCTTTTTTCGGTTTTATATCTGTTATGTAATTCCGCACTATTTAACAATTTACACATTCTGAAGAGTTCCTTCAGTTCAGTGCTTTTTTGACGTATATCTTGAGTTATCCATTTTTTCTGGTTTGGTCGTACGAAGGTTGCTTTTGATGGGCAGAAGTAATTGTACAAGTCTAGAAAATTGGTGATGAAGTGTCGAAAATTATCGTCAACATTTAGATTTTCAAATGGTTCATGCAGCTGGGCCAGAGCGGTTCTTAAAAGATTTACATTTTCTTCTTTGGTTTGTCTAGTGATGATTTTGATTTTTGCGTTAGAATGTAAGTCGGGTTCCACAACAATATGTAAAGTTTGAGATAGGTGGTCAGAAAGATGCATACAGGGTGACTGACAATTGTTCCGCCAATTTTTTTTTATTCTAGAAGAGTTGGATTAATCAAAAATTTACTCAAAAAGTATTTTACGCCAGTGTGTATAGAGTATTTGCAATACAATGCAAATAAAAATTAAAGAAAGATGCTGGGAATACAGATACATTTGAAAAAAGTATTTAAATATAAGGTACAAGTATACATATTTGTAGATACAACTCGAGATACAAGATGCTTTAAAAAAAAGATGCTTGGAGCAAACGTAGTTTCGACGTCAAGCTTTTTATTGTTAAAGGTAACTGCTTTTCTGATCACACAGTTATTATTGACAATAATTATTGTCATAAAATCCTTAAGACGGATGCAGAATGAACGCGTTCAGTAGACGCTTTCAACTGTCAAACGAATATGCAGAACGAATATGTTCTACCGACTAGTATATGTATGTTCTGTATACTTATTTGACAGTTGTCAAAACAAGTGCGTAAAGTGCTTCATTAAGATACGAGATACAAGTACTTCTTGAAAGCATCTTTATTTTGTAGCGAAAAAAATATTTAATAGAAGATACTGGGTGGTATGCTATGAATAAAACGTGGTAGATGCTAATACTTCTCAAATTAGTATCTTCTTCGAAGTATAGTTCTATTACATAAAGCAGCTCTCAAGCATACTATGAAAGCGAAGTTTAATAGTACTTACTATTAAAATGAAGTATCTACTACGTATCTAGACGTGGCCAAGAAACGCAAGTGACTTGTTCGCTCATTTGTCATACAGGAATACGGTTTGTTGAATATCTATCACATCTATGTCTATGTATTTTCGCAGCCAATCTATTGGTATATAATTAGGTACAAATTATGTCACTTTTATCTGAATAACTTGCGTATGTATACATATCATCAGTATATATTCTCTTTTCTTTGCACACCTTCCGGGTACGCATATTCATAAACACAACCGTCATATTTTATTATAAATGAAGTAGATACTATGCGACAGCCGAAATTAGAGACTTTTGAAGTGGATACTACAAAATGTATAGTATGTGCTTCTATGGCGAAGTAGAAAGTTCTATATACTCTTGTACATAATGGTATCTACTAGATGTGTTTAGTAAGTACGAAGAGAGAATTAATTAATTGATCAATTAATTTAACGGGATGCGGTCTGATTGGACATTAACAAGGATACCTCCTTTGTTTAAAACTCAATATTTCGATTTTATTTAAATCTTAATCAGGAGAAACTACAAATAATACAAGAAGTCACTCTAAGTTTAAAGCAAAAATAAATTACTTACAAACTGGAAGCTTAAGAATTGGTTAACAAACTTGAAGATGAACATAAAACAATTAATTACATTTTAAAATTGTACAAAACGTTATATGAACCGGACAAAACACGTGTATAATTACAAAATGGTGATTGGAGCAAAGTTCAAATTTTTGACAGGAATGTAACCTACATTTAGTTCCAAATAAAAGTTACTAACATTTGTTATTTAAAATATTTAAAATATTGGTATAAAAATTACTTATATTCTCTATATCAGTTCTATAGTTAATCGACTGTTGATCTTTCTGAATATATATCATTTCTAGAAAAAGTCTATTTTTTTAACTTTTTTCAAATGTTAAAATTTTTGTATTTTCAAAGTCAAATTGAGATCATTATTAATAGAATCAGTGGCCAAAGCACAAGCCACCTTTCCTGTCTTAACATCACTTTTATGTTTGGCAATCCGATTTTTTAACCATTGATTTGTCTGGCCAATGTAATTTTTTTGGCAATGATTACAAGGAATCGAGTAGACTAACCCACTGTTAAAACCAAAGGGTGTCTTGTCTTTGGTTATTGAGAACAATTTATTAATAGAGAAGTTATTATATTGTACAATATTCAAAAATTGACAATCTTTGAAAACATTAATGATCCTATTGCTTAAACATTGTACATGAGTTAATTTTTTGTTATTTTCATTTGAACGAGGCGATTGGGGTTGTTGATTCTGGTTAATTAATTTAGTTACCATAAATTTGGGAAAACCGTTGTTGACGAATAATTTGGATAATTTAGTTAAATTATCATTTAGGAAATCAGGGTGTGAGATGTATTTTATCCTGTTGCTCATGGACACGATAACATTAAACTTTTGTTTGATGTTATGACAAGAATGAAAATTAATGTATCTGCCTGATGCTGTAGGTTTCTGATACCAGTCTAAACGAATGCTTTGATCTTCCATTCTTATAACTTTAGTATCCAAAAAGGGGACACTATTGTCTTTCTCAATTTCTACCGTGAATTGAAGGTGTTGACTGAAATTATTGAAAGTTTCTAAAACATTCTGTATCTGATCTTCAGGAACCGATGTGATCAGGTCGTCCACATATTTGAAAATGAAAGGTAATTTGAATTCTAATTTAGCAATGACAAAGTCTAGTAACCTGTCCATGACAATCAGGGCTAAAATTGGGCTTATAGGATTCCCCATGGGCATACCAAATTTTTGTAAGTAAAATTGATTGTTAAAAGAGAAATAGTTGTTATCTACAATGAATTTAAGTAATTTTACAAACTGTTCACAAGTGAGGTTACAATGATGTTCAATTCTGTTCCAATCTTCTGTGATGATATCAATAACAACATTTATTGGTATATTAGTAAACAATGAGATCACATCCAGAGAAATCAGTACATAGTTATCAGGAAGAGTCATATTTTTCATTTTGTCAACAAAGGCAAAAGTATCTTTAATATTGTAATCTGTTTTTGAACTGAAGGCTTTATTTAAGATATTAGCTAAAAGCTTGGCTGCATTATAAGTGGTGGAGCCAATGCTACTTACAATTGGTCTTAGGGGAGTATCAGTCTTATGTATCTTTGGGAGGCAGTAGAGCTTTGGACAAGTTGAATTGTAAATAATTAACTGTTTGCAAGTTTCAGCATCTAAATTGTTTTTTTGTTTAATCTCATTAATCAGTTTATTGAACCTATTTTGTACTTTACTTGTGGGGTCATTTTTCACGGTCTCATATGTATCGTCCTCACACAGAAGTTGTTGAACTTTGGTTTTATAATAATTGGTTGAGTCCATAATTGCAGTTGTATTGCCTTTATCAGCATTCATGATGAGAATTTGGGGATTTCTTTTTAGAAATCTTTTAGTTTTATAATAAATTTCTTCAAAACCAGATGGTCGTTTTTCTTCATGTAAGAAGTTGGTAATTATGTTGGTAACTCTACCTCTGATTAAATTCTTTTCCTCTTGCTCCGGAATTTCATCAATTATGTTCTCAATTTCTGAGAGGAAACGATACATATCAGTATTGGTTTTGTTAGGAGAGATCCCAAATTTAGGTCCCAAAGATAGAAAGTCTGATATGTCCTCAAGGATTGTTGTATCTGAAATATTTTTGATCCATTTGTTATTGTTAACAAAAAGTTTTTTTTTTAAATCTGTGATTAAAAATTTCTTAATATTTTTACCTTTGATGTAATTGATTTTTTTCTCAAAAGCTATTTGTACTCTACGTTTATATTCATTTACAATGTGTAAGGGTAAACTTTTTGAAACATCAACAATTAAATTTTGAATACTGTTTTCAATTTGACGAATACTATTATGAGTAATTTTGATTTCTAGATTCAGTATCTTTCTTCCTAACCTGTTTTGTAAATTAAAAGCCTCTTGTGATGTTCTGGGATCCTGTGTAGTTAAAAGTTGATTGATGTTTTTATACCCATGTTTGATGTGGTTCGGTAGGACATTGTTCCTTCGGCAGTCTAATAAAAATATGTTTCTATTACGTTTGTTGGCCAATTTGTTGTTATTTGAAGCCCATGATTTAAGCTGTGTTGTGACTTCTTGTCCGTAGTGGTTGGTAATATCTTGATAAAAACCCATCTGACTTACAAGCTTTAGTAAGTACTACGCTAATATAGTAAGTTCTTCACTTTCGAAGTAGATGCTTGAAGTTTTAGCGTGTATATACTACGTTTTATACCACCCAACATCTTGTATTTGAAAAAGTATGTAGTATCTCTGTTCCTCGAGATAGTCCCAGCTCTCCGAGATTTGAATTGTTGTCGCGTTGTAGTGCTTTATTTGGTTTCCTCATTTTATTTGTCAAATATTTCGGAGCTCGTATTTCAGCCGATCACGTAAGTTCCGTTTATAGTTGGAATTAACGTCCAACGCCGTAACAATCATAAAACTACTGTATTTATTTCGTTTACCTGCTGCACTTTCTTAATCGGGCACGTATCGTCGTTTTCGAGAACTAAAGCAGAATTTTTCTCATACTCTTGGTGGTTTCTTTTTCGATGAAATAATTGTCAGTCACCCTGTACACATACTTATTTATCTATACGGTACGAGAATTAATCCTGCTGAAATAAAGTTCGGCAATCCACTTTTAGTTGTGCGTATCTGTTTAAATAATTACAAACAATTTGGTGCCCTTGTGCGTTGTACAATCTACACAAAGGGCAGCGGCGAGCTTTCCTGTATATTGTCTTTCAATCGCGGCCCACACAAAACCCGGTCCTGTAGCGAACCGGTTCAATTACACGCATTAATAAAAGACGGTCGGTCGTACGATGCTGGCCTTGAGCTTATACCACCGCATCATTGCCGGGAATTTGATTCATCAACTTGATAACCGGAATTAATACAGACGGATCCATGCGTAGGGAATTCCTGTTTTTTTTTTTGGGGTTTTGGTCCAATTGTAAACCCTTGGGATTAAATTTAATGATGATGATGATGATGCTTTCTTGGATGGCACAAAATTTTTAGGAAACGCTGTACTTGCGAAGTTGACTTCAAGGTCAGACTGCGATAGACTGGACGCATTCTGTGGGGGTTTTGTTGATTTATTTTTGCTCACCATCTGCGCTCTCGTGTTGCAAATTACATCTGACTGCCACGAAATTAACAAAATGGAGTTGAGTTAACCCCCCCCCCCTCCCCCACTCACCCCGACACACAAATAAAACGGGAGCAAACAATAACGTTTAGTAAAGCATTCGATTTTTGGTTTGGTTCTTATGGCCCAGTTATTTACTGAAGTTGCTTCATTTTTTTTACGTCAAAAGAATGATTTATCAAAAGCTGAATGTTACGTAATTTTGAAGAGGCGTAAGTAGATTTCAGGTGAACGCCAGTGTTCAAGGCGATAATAATTCTTATCTCCTCGTTCCAAACATAGAAAGCGAACGTGATTTCGCTTTTAGTGGTTAACCTTTAACTGCGAAACGGTAAATCGCGTACGTAGTTAAACTAATTGAACGTCAAATTGCGTACGCCCGTGGACTTGAATGCTATTATTATTTAACATCTAGGCACATCAAAGGCGATTAGGCATAGTTGGTTCAAATGTGTCGAATCATTTTCGGTCATGAAATATCACGTGACGGATTTTACGCTCCCATCAAATCCTTACGTATACGTATGCGTGTAAGTACAGTCGTGGGTCAGTTAAAAGAGTGCTGAGCAAATTTCTCTTTTAACCGTCCGCGAATGTACGTCAACTCAAAATTTTGTTTAACGGCGCAGGTTGACATTACTCTGTTCAGATTCGATTGGCAGATCAGAACACACCAAAAACACATCAGAAAATGTCAAGCGTAAGATGTTTTTCCAAAAAAGAAAATAAATGAAGCGAATTGAATTGAAACAAAAATAAAGAAAGTTTATAACAAAGATCGGACCGCGTCGTCACTCTACGACGTTCCTGCACAAATAAATAGTGTGAAATATTGGCGTGTAAATTTAACTGAAATGCGACAGCTTTCTAATAATATACTTCTTGATTGATTGCGCCTTCGGCCTATAATGAGTGAGATACCGTTACGACTTCGGGGTTCACAAATAATAATCGTTGTTTGTTTTAAAAAACGCTTTAATGTCTACGATGATATAACACAGTGAAAGCACAAACAAGCACACTCGTCTAACAAATAACACCTCCATAAGTTAATCGTTCTACTAATTCGCTTGTTACACACATCGCTTTCTAAATAAAACCGGCGTTCTTGGCTTATATACTAATTCCATCTTTCGAGAATAGCGCGGAAAATATAGCGTGTCGCCAAATTTAAATTTAAATTGACTTGCCTCTTACTTACCACTGACAGATGACAAGCCTCTGCTGACTAAACGTATCAGCTGTTCCCCGGTCTAGCAACAGTGAAGAATGGGGTAGGTCAATTAAGATGGTAAAAGTTATTAAAGGGCGCCAGAAGACTGCTTTCCAGCTAAACGTAATCGACCAGTCGACGCGTCGACTGATCGATTACAGTGTGTCATTTCATGGATCTAGCGGTACAAAATTCAGAATAAGCAATTGTCTCTAAGTACTGTCAAACTGATTCTGTCAGGTATTTTTAAGCGATTTTATTGGCAACAGAAATATCTGTGAGACCTGAAGGAAAAAGGGATGCTGCTAACATACTTAAGGAAATATCTACGTCTTCACCATAAAGGGCAACAAAATTTAAACATGCCAGGGAGCGCTCAATGTCACAAACTCAACGCATGTCTCCACAAAGGGCACTTTTTATTATAGTCAACAATAAATTGACAACACAACAATACAAAAACATTAGAAACGAAACTAAGCAGTTTGGAATATCTGTCTTTCCCTCATATAATTTAATTAAAGAAGCAAAACTAGTTTGCTATCCACCTAAAGAGATTATCTTGGTCACAGATATTTCTGCTGAAATAAATTTACAAGATTTATTAAATTTAACCGCACAAAGGTTACTCATAGTGCAAAAAGATGTACTTTTATGTCTTCCAGAAGCAGAAAATGCATTAACATTGGTGTGCAAATGGGGTTGTGATGGAAGTTCATCCCAGAGTCGTTATAAACAAAAATTAGAATCAGATAATAGTGATGAAGCTTTATTCTCCATAGCATTTGTACCATTACGTTTAATAATGAGTATCTATGAAAAACAAGATACCGTAATTTGGAAAAACCAAAGACCATCATCGACAAGATTTTGTAGAATTATAAAATTTGCTTACAAGAAAGAAACAAAAGACGTTATAAAGGAAGAAACTCAGCTTTTAAAAGAAAAAAATTACAAATTAACACCAACATTATTAAAAATTGAAGATAAGGAATTTATAATACATTTTAAAATGTTACTCACGATGATTGATGGTAAAGTTTGCAGTGCACTTTCGCAATACCAATCATCCCAATTGTGCTACATATGTGGAGCGTCGCCAAAAGAAATGAACGATGTTAAAAAACTATCGAAGAAAAAACCGATAGAAAGTATGTATGAGTTCGGTATTTCACCGCTCCACTCTTCGATTAGAGCCTTCGAGTTTATATTACGTCTGTCTTACAAATTAGGAATAAATAAATGGCAGGCCAGAAGTGAGTATGAGAAGCAATATGTAAAGCAGAGGAAAACTGAAAACTTGATACATCATTTCAAAATAGTTTTGCAAACTTTATCTAGCGGTTTTCAAATCAATCCTGAAAAGTTTTATGAATATACCATGGAAACCAAGGAAATATATTTATCGCAATATTCCTGGTATTATATGCCTGCAAGCATTCATAAAATCTTAATGCATGGGAAAGAAATTATTTCTTCCTGTATACTACCACTTGGAGAATTAGCTGAAGAGGCTCAAGAGTCGCGCAATAAAGATTATAAAAATTTCCGGGAAAACTACTCTCGAAAAATATCGCAAAAGGCAACGAATGAAGACGTATTACATAGATTTTTACTAACATCTGATCCTGTTCTATCAAGCCAAAGGACACCTGCACCAAAGACATCTCAAGGATTCCATCATGATACCTTACAACTTTTGGAATGCCCTATATTAGGACCTCAGTCTGAGGAAGAATCTTCGTCAGAAGACTCCGATTAATAAGTAACAAGAATATGTTGTTCATAAATTTTAAAACTTCTAAAATCAAATAAATACCTACTTTACTTTAAATTTACTTGCATTATCAACTTGGTATTACCTATAAACGAGGAATTAATCTCCATGTAGTTAATTGTCAAGTAAATTTACTTTCGTAAATCATGAATAAATTATATAGATTTTCTACGGCAGAAAATTTACTTGACGTTTTGTATACTCGCTCATATTTTTTGTTTCTAATCTCAAAAAAAGGAGACTGTGGTATACGGATATAAAATTATCGTGGGCGGAGATAAATTTCAATTATTTGTTTCTAATGCAAGTACATTTATTTTAAAATTGAACGTTAGATAAAACTGCTTTTTCTAAAATATATTCAAATAATAGAAGGTGAGCTCTTAATTAAGTGCCGCTAGATCTAGCAAATAACACACTGTGCGACGTCTCCAATCGACCAAATCGGGCAAAAATAAATCAACAATAAATAGAGGCGAGGCGTGCGTGCACACAGAAATTAAACTCGAAGTTAATGTTAACACAACTGAGATTTTATTAAACAATTCAAAACAAACAACACTTCACACAATTACAAGTGTCTGCTTAATTTATGCCAAAATTAACTACGGTACACGCAGCGCAACACGTAATTCGAAATTCTTCCTCGCGATTCAACTATTCGCGAGAAATGACTAAAATATAAACCGATCGTTCCGCAAAATTAAAGTTGGAATACCTAACCTTTTGACAGCAATGAATTTTTCAAGTATTTATAGGGTTCCCTTTAGAGAGTTTTCCTAGGAAAACCTAAGGGTTATCGAAAAATCGTTCTAAAAGATGAATCGTGCTTTTCCAGTGACTCATGCCGAGGGTAAAATCGCCTGATGTAATTTTTTATATTAACTACATTTAGGCTGGGAGCAATGGCGCATTGGAGCAGCTATGATATCCGAGTACTTGCGTTGGCGGCATTCTAATTTCCTTATTGCAATATTCTTTGCATTTGTTAACGTGGTTACCACATAAGAAGGAATCTTATGTTAACGTGGTTACCACATAAGAAGCAAACTTATCTCTGGCTAGAACGACACTCAAATGCCTTACATATGAGTTTTCAAGTATTTATAGGGTTCCTTTTTAGAAGGCTTTTCTGGGAAAGCCTTACGCAATCGTTTTTACGTTCTGAAATTCGTCATACCTTCAAATATAAACGAAACGCGGAGCACAACTTGTTCAATGCAAGGCGCACATTGTTTGGGTTAGGGATGGCGCCCTCTACTGGAATTCATTTCGGTATTGTTTCAGAAAGAACATCGTCGATTTTAATTTTGAATGTCGTGAATGCCGCACGAAAAAAATTGCCGCGCTAGAAAGAATTATCGCAAAGCATACATTTATCTATCAGGTTTTTGTACAAAATGCTAGCGCCATCTACCGACATAGAATTAAACACCTACTATGTCAGAGTTTAAAATTCATCGCACTTTTAAATGTAAGTGGAACGCACAGCGTAATTTGCAAAGAGTTCAACGCAAGGCGCAATTATTTGGTTTGGTGTTAGTGGCGCCATCTATCGGAATTAATTCCAGCGTTGTCTCAAAAGGGCGCCAATTTTAATTTTGATTGTCGCACGAAAGAAACCGCCGAATTAGAAAGTAATGCAGAGCATGAGCTTTACGTAAGGCATATGGCAGAGATTATTTGAAAACGCTGGCGCCATCTATCGGCGTTACGTCGAAGATTTCCAAACGCGTACATTTCATCATAATTTTGAGCGTAAGTGAAACGCACACAACTGCTAATAATGTACAGCGCGTTTTAATTTAGAGAAAAGGAAAGAATTAAAATGCGACTTGCGTAATGCGCTTCGGTTTTAAGCGCACGTGATTTTTTTCCGTAGGTTCCTCTCGGAGCTTAATATACAGGGTGGACATTTACTCTGCCTCGTTCGTCACTTTGGGTAGTAAATTGAAGCAATTGATTTTATAATGTGCCTTTCCATTGTTGGACGTTTTAAACAATGCAGGAATATAACTTAACTTGTAAAATTTAATGAATTCTCTATCGTGTCACTTAAAGCACACTTAAGGTCGTTAATAGCCACTTGAAATGCAGTTAGAAAACTAGTAAAATAATTTACGGCACTTTCGTCGTTAATTTACTTTTCTAAACAGCTTACGTATTTTCTATTCAGATTCGCAATTGCTTGAAATAATTATAAACGATTGCAAAGTTGTAACTAGCTTTTAGAAAGTAACACAAAGTTTACACACACATAAGTAAGTACAAATGGACGATTTAATTAAAAATATAAAGTAGCCTGTCGTCATGTTTACGTATAAAAGTGCTATAAATCTCGCGCCCTGCTCTGCTTTTATAGAGGTTTCCTCCGGTGAATTTTCGAGAAAATAAATATTAAAATCAGTACCAACTCGTAAAGTGTAGGTTCGACTTTATTATTGTTCGTAAACCCGCGTTATTTCTCGCGCGTAAAAAAAAAACTTTCGATTTGCGCTTTTCAATTGCAACATGAACGCTGAGTAAGTAGGTTCGGTGACACTCGTAATCCGCGATCATGTTACGCAAGCACCAGCAGAATATGTCACGTAGCCAATTTATTATTAGAATAATTACAAAAAAAAAAGGTAAAACATTCGCGCTTCTTCAAATCGAAGAATAGCAAACGCTGAGTACTTACAAAACTTAAGGCCTGTTCATTTGTTTTATATAAGACTTGGTTGGAAAAAAAAGAACGTTTTCTATTTCCAAACAAAATTCTCGACCTACTACTTGTTCTGGCTGTGTACAAATCTTCTAAGATTAACACGAAAAAAAATTAAGACCTATATAGGGAAACATATTCGGAAACATAATTGACAAAAGGGGAAAACCAAAAGAAAAAGACTGTAAGTAATCGATGAGAGAAAAAGATGGCATTTCGATTGTCGTTTTTGATTGCGCTGTATCAAATCTTTTAAAATAACAAGCGCCACCTATCGATATTTCAGGCAATCACAAGTGAGTGCGGGAAGTTGAAACAAAAAAAAAATGACTCCGCTCTGTATACACGGTTGCAATTAATTAATTATTTATTAATAATTTGCATTTAGTTTCCAAGCAAGATACACTCGTCAGAAGTGAGCTTAAATAATAATAGATCTCTCCAGATAGCCAACGAGATAGTTTGTTAAATACTCAATAGATGTCACTAGTATGCACAAATTCGAAAACTGAACATTTATCACAAACTATCTGCTAATTCCGAAGCTCAGTTGGCTAATTTACCGCCAGATGTCGCTTTTAAGTAACAAAGAACTAAGTTTAAAGTAGGGCCAGGACACGACAATGTGACGTACGGTTATAATATGCTGTTAATTCTCCTTTTAAACTTTCACCTCACACCTCTTAGTTATATATATATTTGTTTAAATGTTACTTATATTTACAGGTTTCGGTTTTCCACTCTGCTATTGTAACAGTAGCGCCACCACATATCTGCTGAGCTATTTCCAAACTAAACGGAGTTTGTCTCCAAATTGGGGCGTCAAATTTAGACTGCGTTTAGTTCATGGGCGACGTTGTCGATTTCGTTTAGTCCGTAGTTATTTTACGTTGTCCGACTAATCAGCTGAGTGGTCACGGTGGTCGTGATTTGAGATGCGACCATTAGGCAACCACGGTGGGTATGAGTTCCGTTTAGAAAACAGACCGCCCGAGCTCGTTAAACTTTGACGGTTCGTCTATCAACTAAACGCAGCCTTAAAACACTTTCTGTGTAGTTCTATTATCGGTGGCTCCATCTAGCGAGGTTTAGAACAACCAGGAAATATAAGTAGAAAAGTCAAAGCTTTTCAGAATGATTCTGATGAACGAAAAATTCTCTTTAAAAGAGAGACAAAGAAAGCATTTCAATTCTCTATCGCTATGGCCGCTCAATGTAGGCAACAGAATAGTGAGGTTATGGCCAGTCATGTGACGTGACGTAACATTACACATATATATATGACAAGTTCTGTCAAGTTTTGACTTTTAAATGCCTACTTTGAGTAGCTCAACTGCGTAGCGATCGCTGGCGCTAGCGGATTGGTTTGCCACTATATCAAATTTATCAAAACAGCATGCGCCATCTTTCGAAATTTGAGGGCATTAGAAGTAAGCGCGGGAAATTCAAATTTAAAAAAGGAACGATACAATCCTGTATAAAAGTTTGCAAATTATAATTTGAGGTTTTCGTACACGTTGGAATGAACTATGTAGAATCAAGCGTGGAAAATAATATACGTACAAAAAATTCTTCCGTTATCATTTGAACAACATGATATTAATGGTGAGCATGAGAATGGCCGCGTTCGTAAGAACCAAGCGCTCAAGTAGCATTCGTCTGTGATTGGCTTATTTCAAAGAAATTCAAAAAATCCACCAATCACAGATGAATGCTACTTGAGCGCTGGTTCTTACGAACGCGGCCAATGAGAGCATTTCGTTTTTAACATTTGATGGCGCGCTACTACATACTATATCAGGGACTTTATACTTATTATTAAATATTACATCAAGAAGTAGCGCCATCTCTCAAATTACAGAACATTAGAACCGAGAGCGGGAAATTCAAATTTACGAGCAGCTTTAATTAATTATTTTTGTGATTTACCCGTACCCTAACTAATCCCAAAAACGTTCCGGTTCCTTGGGGGTGACGCTTTAATGTTGTTCACTATCTTGAACGTTTTGAATTCACATGAAGTGTTCATCATGAAACGTTTAAGAAACACACATTTGAAGAAAAATTTCTTTTCCCGATGAGCTACCCAAGGCCGATGAAGTTAATTTGTAAAAAGAATGACAATTGTTCCGACAAAAGAAAACGCGTAAGAGAATCGCTACGGGCAAAAGTCAAATCCGCCTGAACAGTTTATAATTTATTAAAAAATTCCTCCAAAATCAAGCTGCGGACAAAATACGGCGCCACGTCCTATAAACGCTGCAATATAATAGGACTATACACTTCCTAATTATTATTTTATTGACTTCTTGCCTGCACACAAGGCGACCTTGACACATACCTCAATTTCGTTTTATTGCACGTTTAACAGCCGGGAACGGAAGTCTGAGTTGTTCCTTTTACGCGACGTAGATCAATAGATCTATCAATAGATAATAGATCTTCTTCCGGAGTTGTCCGGATGCCACAGGATCTATAGACTCTGGTTGACCCTGAATAAGCTTTGTGTTTCAGAACAATAAAGGCGAGCTGGTTTAGTTGATAGTAGAATTTTTTCCCGATCTTCCGGAGTCGTAATCTCGTCGTGATATCGCTGCTATAGTTTCTATAGACTCTAATTGATCCTGAATAGTTTTCGTAATTAAAGTCGATAGAGAATAATAGCAAATAGAATCTCCTTGCGGACCTTCCAGAATCTTTGCCTTTAATATCTGTAGACTCCTTCAGGTTGATCCTGAACAAGCACAAATAGTTTTTGTAATTAAGATTAATACAGACGAGTCGGATCACTGACAGATCCGCCGGATCTTCCAGAGTCGTTGTCTTTGTGTCTAGCTGCCGCAGAATCTGTAGAGTCTGGCCAATCCTGAAGAAGCTCAAATTGTTTTTGTAACTGGGATCAATAAAGACGAGCTGGTCAAGAGTTGTTGTCTATCTATGGTCTAGCCGCCTGCAAAATCTATAGACACTAACCTATCCTGTAGAATTGCAAGTTAATTAAGATCGATTAAGAGACGAGCTGGTATTGTTGATCTTTCAAAGTATTGATTGTCTATACTCTAGCTGCATACAGGATCTATAGACTCTGGCTGATCCTAAAGATTCTTTTTAATCAAGATCAATACAGACGAGCTGGTATTATAGATAGTGGAATTTTCTTCCGGATCTTCCGCGGTCGTTGTCTGGGTCTAGCTGCAACAGGACCTATAGACACTGGCTGATCCTGAAGAGGTTCAAATTAATTAAAATCAACAGAGACGAGCTGCTTACACAGGAACTGATCTTGAAGTAACTGAAATGGCTTTTTTTAATGAAGATCAATACGGGCGAGCTGGTATTGTTGATAGTAGAATTTTCTTCCGGATTTTCCGGGGTCGTTGCCCGTAACAGGATCTATAGACGCTGGCTGATCCTTAAGAAGTTCAAATTAATTAAAATCAACGGAGGCGAGCTGCTTACAGGATCTACGTATAGACTCTGGCTGATGCTGAAGTAGCTGCAATGATTTTTTTTATAATTAAGATCAATAGAGACGAGCTGGTATTGTTGATAGTAGAATTTTCTTCCGGATCTTCGACAGTCGTTGTCTGGGTTTAGTTGAAACAGGATCTACAGACGCTGGCTGATCCTTAAGAAGTTCAAATTAATTAAAATCAACGGAGCCTAGCTGGTTTTGTTGGAAGTAGAATCTTCTTCCGTATCTTCCAAAGTACTCATCGTCTATGCTCTAGCTGATCACGGGATCTATAGACTCTGGTTGATCCTGAAGGAGCTGAATTGGTTCTTTTTTTTTTTAATTAAGACCAACGCAGACGAGCTGATATTGTTGATAGTGGATTCTTCTTCTGGATCTTCCAGAATCGTTGTGCCTGTTCTAGCTACTAGAGAATCTATAGACTCCGGCGGATACTACTAGTTTTCGCAATTAAAATAGGGACGAAGTGAATTGTTGATAGCAGAATCTTCTTACTGATCTTCTAGATTACCCATTGCCTATACGCCTATAGTCCAGCTGCTTACAGGATTTATAGATTCTGAAGCTGATTTTTTTTTTAAATTAAGATCGATACAGACGAGCTGGTATTGTTGATAGTAAAATCTTCTTCCAGATTCGTCGTCTCTGTTCTAGCAGCTATTGGATCTATACGTAGACTTCGGCGAATGCTGAAGAAGTTCAACTAGTTTTTGCAATTAAATCACGGGATCTATAGACTCTGGTTGATCCTGAAGGAGCTGAATTAGTTCTTTTTTTTCTTAAATTAAGACCAACGCAGACGAGCTGATATTGTTGATAGTGGATTCTCCTTCTGGATCTTCCAGAATCGTCGTGTCTGTTCTAGCTACTAGGGGATCTATAGACGCCGGCGGATACTACTAGTTTTCGCAATTAAAATCAATAGAGACGAAGTGAATTGTTGGTAGCAGAATCTTCTTACTGATCTTCTAGATTACCCATTGCCTATACGCCTATAGTCCAGCTGCTTACAGGATCTATAGATTCTGAAGCTGAATTTTTTTTAAAATTAAGATCGATACAGACGAGCTGGTGTTGTTGATAGTAAAATCTTCTTCCAGATTAGTCGTCTCTGTTCTAGCAGCTGTTGGATCTATACGTAGACTTCGGCGAATGCTGAAGAAGTTCAACTAGTTTTTGCAATTAAATCACGGGATCTATAGACTCTGGTTGATCCTGAAGGAGCTGAATTAGTTCTTTTTTTTCTTAAATTAAGACCAACGCAGACGAGCTGATATTGTTGATAGTGGATTCTCCTTCTGGATCTTCCAGAATCGTCGTGTCTGTTCTAGCTACTAGGGGATCTATAGACGCCGGCGGATACTACTAGTTTTCGCAATTAAAATCAATAGAGACGAAGTGAATTGTTGGTAGCAGAATCTTCTTACTGATCTTCTAGATTACCCATTGCCTATACGCCTATAGTCCAGCTGCTTACAGGATCTATAGATTCTGAAGCTGAATTTTTTTTTAAATTAAGATCGATACGGACGAGCTGGTATTGTTGATAGTAAAATCTTCTTCCAGATTCGTCGTCTCTGTTCTAGCAGCTATTGGATCTATACGTAGACTTCGGCGAATGCTGAAGAAGTTCAACTAGTTTTTGCAATTAAATCACGGGATCTATAGACTCTGGTTGATCCTAAAGGAGCTGAATTAGTTCTTTTTTTTTTAATTAAGACCAACGCAGACGAGCTGATATTGTTGATAGTGGATTCTTCTTCTGGATCTTCCAGAATCGTCGTGTCTGTTCTAGCTACTAGGGGATCTATAGACTCCGGCGGATACTACTTATAGTTTTCGCAATAAAATCAATAGGGACGAAGTGAATTGTTGATAGCAGAATCTTCTTACTGATCTTCTAGATTACCCATTGCCTATACGCCTATAGTCCAGCTGCTTACAGGATCTATAGGTCCTGAAGCTGAATTTTTTTTTATTAAATTAAGATCGATACAGACGAGCTGGTATTGTTGATAGTAAAATCTTCTTCCAGATTCGTCGTCTCTGTTCTAGCAGCTATTGGATCTATACGTAGAAGTTCAACTAGTTTTTGCAATTAATATCAATAGAGAAGAACTGAATTGTTGATAGTGGAATCAAGGACGTACGAAGTTCTTTATTTTCGTTTCAATTTGGTTGCAGTTTATTAACGCGTCGTCAAGAATCATGGGCTTTAGTAGTACACGTTATTTTAATACAGACCTGCTGCAGATGTTTGCAGAAATAATAGAACAAACGCGTAAACAAAGAGCACATATTGACCTTGAGACTTACACTATTTGAAAAATTCAAAGATTCAAAGACCGCGAACTTGGTTGTATTAACATCTTACGTTTCGTTCACTTGGAATTAGAGAAGGTATCGTTTGTGATGATGAAGCAGCTGATTCCTTTAAGCGTGCCTGGTTTACTGGAGACTCCGGTTAAATAAGAATCAAGGACCAAGGACTTTGATGGATGATGTCCTACGTTTCTTGTTTCTGGATTTAGAACGCTAGAAATGACGCCCAAATTGTTGATTCTTTAATAAAGAAAAAGCTTCTGGTTTATTTAAAACTCCAATTGAGCAAGACTCAAGGATTAAAGATTTCGATGCCCAATATTATAGCTTTTTTTTTAATTAGAGAAGGCCAGAAGTTTATTTATGAAGCTGAAGCTTCTAGTTTTTTGAGAGAGAGGTCCAAGAACGTCTGGTTTGTCACATGGGATTTAAGGACCAAGAACCAAGGATTCGATGCCTATTTTCTCATGGCCCTTTCTTCTGAATTTAGAACAGTAGAAGTAATGCCGAAATCGTTGATTCTTTGAACAATAAAGAAGAGCAAGATTCAAGAATCAAGGACTTCGATTATGTCTCTGTGGTAAGAAGTAAGCAAAGTTGTGCCCAGTTCGCAGGCTTCGGATTAAATAGAAAGGATTAGAGGAGTCTTAACGAGGAAGTATGAGTACGTATACTAAACTGTTGTCGTGAATATACGGGGTGGTCACCGTTTCCAAAATGTCTCTTTCTACTCCATCGCAATTTTTGACATTTGTTTTCCATTGTTTTTTAATGAACAATGAATGAAGAATTTTTTTAAACTTCAGGTTTTTCTTCTTCGAATTAATAACACACACACGTTATGGAATGAAACTTCAAGTAATTTATTTGCGATTATCACTGTTAGTGACCAAAGCTTCGCTTCCATTCGTTTACATGAACTTAACGGCATGGCGTTTTCGTTGCGCTACGAGAATTTGCATGTGATTAACATGTAAAAATGTGATAATTTCTTTTGCCACCATCGGAGCGATTGTTCTTTATGAGAAGCTTTGAATAAATCCACAGTACTTTGCTTTGCCTTTTGAAAATTTTATGTACAGTTCATTTTTTATTACGTATATGCCGATCGATCGATAACTCGAAGAACTTTTATGTAACTATCTCCTTCTGACTTTCGTGAAACGGCCTTGCGGCTTTTGTCGTATCATGTCATTTCGTCGTATATTTTCTTAACTCAGATCGGCATATAAATAAAAAATGAACTTTAGAAATGATTTTTTATTATATGCCGCCGATCATGTGGATCTGAGTTAAGAAAGTATGCGATGAAATGACATGACATGACATAACGAAAGGCACAAGGTTGTTGCTTAAGTTCTTTGACTTATCGTTCGTTCGATCGATCGATCGGCATATAATATAAAAATGAAGTGTACATCCGAAACTCTTTTATCTGAGAAGAATGTCACGTTGATAAGTTATCATATCATTGTAATTATCATATCTGATATGACGTGTGACTGAAGTCAGCGGTTTCAAGAACTTGGATTATTTATTTCGAATTTCCTTCAACAATATTGTTTATCATTATTAATATTAAATTGGCGACAGGTATAATGTGAATTGCTCGACTTGCTCTGTAGCATTTGTATGTTTGTAATCAACGATAAAATGATTAATAAATTATTAATGATTGATGTTCTTCAATAAATGAAAGCATGAAATTAAAATTTGCGTCACGTTTTGGTGTTTGTTAATATTCGATTGTAATTTTATGTGCAACTCGACACGTGGCGCTTTTCTTATTTCCGAAACGTCGTAGGCTACTTAAGCACTTAAGGATGACTCACTGCGACGATTTGAATTCAATAAACAACTCTGTACCCAGGCAATAAATTCAGAGCATCGATAAATTGATTGTGTTGTGAGACGTTTAAAATTGGCGCCATCAACAGCGCCATCTGCGGTCTGTTAAACTCCTGGAAATTTAGGGTTAGAGTATGATATACTTTTAAGTACTTAAAATACTTTGTTCAGATACAAGATGCAAATACTTCTTGTATTTCGTAGATCTTTCTTCTTCAAGATGTTCCCAGCTCTGGCGGCTGTTTCCATCCAAATGTATTTACAACGAATTGCGTGGATTGTCGCCAGGCATGTATCCACCCTCGGCAGTGTTGCCAATCCACTCTAAGCCGATTACCCTTTTGAAATTTAAAAAACCCGCTCTGCCCTGATAATGAAATTGAAATGAAATGGTACAAAATTTATTTTATTTAAATACCTAATAATTATTGGATTGGCGACAATCGGCAACAGTGCAGTGCTGCCAACCGACCAAGCCGAAGCATTTCGGAAGATAGTTGTGCAAAATTCCGATAGATGTCTCTGAATTTCGGTTGAGCTAATTTAAATCACTTGATTAAAATCATGATTAATTAATTAATTAATTTAAATAATTTAATTAATTAATCATTAAAATCACTGATTTTATTCAGGCGATTTTTATTTTTAAAAATTATTTAAATTTTTTTTTCTCATGAAATAAACAAAACTGGGTCCAAATTTCTAAAATTAAGACATTTGACGGTTATTGTGAAAAATTTTGACGCTAAATAAAACAAAAGGCGATCGAGAAATAAAGAAAATTTATAAAATAACAAAAAAATAAAAATTAAAAAATTCTTAGTAAATAAACAAAACTTTCTAAAATTAAGATTTGACATTTGTGAAATTTTTAACGTAAAATGAAACAAAAGACGATCGAGAAATAAAGAAAATTTATAAAATTATTATTATTATAAAATTTAAAGAAATAAAAATTAAAAAATCTCATTGAATAAAATTGGAAAAAAATAACAAAAATAAAAAAAATCTCATTAAATAAAATTAGAAAAAATTAAAAATTAAAAAATTCTCATTAAATAAACAATACTTTCTACTTTCTATAAAATTACAAAAAATTATAAAAAATTATAAAAATTAAAAAATTCTCATTAATTAAGCAAAACTTTCTAAAATTTTCTAAACTTTAGGCAATTTTTGGCGTAAAATAAAACAAAAGACGATCGACAACTTTATAAAATTAAAAAAATCTCATTGTAGAAAATTAGAAAAAAAATTACAAAAATAAAAAACATTAAATAAAATTACAAAAAATTACAAATTACAAAAAATTATAAAAATTCTCATTAAATAAACAAAACTTTCTAAAATTAAGATTTGGCATTTGTGCAATTTTTGACGTAAAATAAAACAAGAGACGATCGACAAATTTATAAAATTAAAAAAAAATAAGAATTAAAAAATCTCTGAATAAAATTGGAAAAAAATAACAAAATAAAAAAAATCTCATTAAATAAAATTACAAAAAATAAAAAATTAAAAAATTCTCATTAAATAAACAATGTGAAATAATTGCGCCGCGGCACAATTATTTTCCGACTTATAATTCGTGTCGTGAAAGCAGATAGCAACAATGCCGTTGCCCCAAAAGCTAACACGCACGAGATGGCAGTCGAAGCGGACAAAACGTGTCAACGCAAACATGTAAATGTTGGCTGCGAGTCGTCAGGATCGCAATGGGGCCCCCGAGCATATTCTGTATAGCTATTTCGGCCCTAATTGGGGCCTCATCAGCAGAACAGTAGCTCGAGAACTCCACTGCAACCCCGACGACCAACAGCATATACGCACGCTTAGCGCGTGAATGCAAACATGTGAAATAATTGCGCCGCGGCACAATTATAAGTCGGAAAATAATTGTGCGATTTGAACTTTAGGCAATTTTTGGCAGCAATTTTTGGCGTAAAATAAAACAAAAGACAATCGTCAAATTTATAAAATTAAAAAAAATCGTAGAAAATTAGAAAAAAATTGCAAAAATAAAAAAACTCATTAAATAAAGTTACAGAAAATTATAAAAATTCTCATTAAATAAACAAAGCTTTCTAAAATTAAGATTTGGCATTTGTGCAATTTTTTACGAAAAATAAAACAAAAGACGATCGACAAATTCATAAAATTTAAAAAAGTAAATATAAAAAAATCTCATTGAATAAAATTACAAAAAAATATGAAAAATAAAAAATCTCAATAAAATTACAGAAAAATAAAAATTAAAAAATTATTATTAAATTAACAAAACTTCCTAAAATTAAAATTTTACAATTGTCCATTTTTCGATGAAAAACAAAACAAGAGACGATCGAGAAATAAAGAAAATTTATAAAATTACGAAAACTAACGAAAATTTAAATTAAATAATATTTTCTAAAGTTAAGGTTTGACATTTGTGCAATTTTTAACGTAAAATAAAACAAAAGACGATCGAGAAATAAAGAAATTTATAAAATTATTATTATAAAATTTAAAGAAATAAAAATTAAAAAATCTCATTGAATAAAATTGGAAAAAATAACAAAAATAAAAGAAATCTCATTAAATAAACTATGCTTTCTACTTTCTATAAAATTACAAAAAATTATAAAAATTAAATCAATAAACAAAACTTTCTAAAATTAAGATTTGGCATTTGTGCAATTTTTGACGTAAAATAAAACAAGAGACGATCGACAAATTTATAAAATTAAAAAGAAATAAAAAAAAATCTCATTGAATAAAATTGGAAAAAATAACAAAAATAAAAAAATCTCATTAAATAAAATTACAGAAAATTAAAAATTAAAAAATTCTCATTAAATAAACAATACTTTCTACTTTCTATAAAATTACAAAAAATTAGAAAAAATTATAAAAATTAAAAAATTCTCGTTAATTAAGCAAAACTTTCTAAAATTAAGATTTGGCGTTTGTGCAATTTTTTACGAAAAATAAAACAAAAGACGATCGACAAATTCATAAAATTTAAAAAGGTAAATATAAAAAAATCTCATTGAATAAAATTACAAAGAAATATGAGAAATAAAAATCTCAATAAAATTACAGAAAAATAAAAATTAAAAAATTATTTTTAATTAACAAAACTTCCTAAAATTAAAATTTGACAATTGTGCATTTTTCGATGAAAAACAAAACAATAGACGATCGAGAAATAAAGAAAATTTATAAAATTACGAAAACTAACGAAAATTTAAATCAAATAAAATTTTCTAAAATTAAGGTTTGACATTTGTGCAATTTTTGACGTAAAATAAAACAAAAGACGATCAAGAAATAAAGAAAATTTATAAAATTATTATTATTATAAAATTTAAAGAAATAAAAATTACAAAAATCTCATTGAATAAAATTGGAAAAAATAACAAAAATAAAAAAAACTCATTAAATAAAATTACAAAAAATTATAAAAATTCTCATTAAATAAACAAAACTTTCTAAAATTAAGATTTGGCATTTGTGCAATTTTTTACGGAAAATAAAACAAAAAACGATCGACAAGTTCATAAAATTTAAAAAAAGTAAATATAAAAAAATCTCATTGAATAAAATTACAGAAAAATGAAAATTAAAAAATTATTATTAAATTAACAAAACTTCCTAAAATTAAAATTTGACAATTGTGCATTTTTCGATGAAAAACAAAACAAGAGACGATCGAGAAATAAAGAAAATTTATAAAATTAAAAATTACGAAAACTAACGAAAATTTAAATTAAATAAAATTTTCTAACATTAAGGTTTGACATTTGTGCAATTCTTGACGTAAAATAAAACAAAAGACGATCGAGAAATAAAGGAAATTGATAAAATTACAAAAAAATAAAAATTTGAAAAGAAGTTGAGTTCAAAAAACCGAATTATCGGTAGAGTTGGCAGCACTGATCGACAATGTGGATTTGGCTGTCAGTTAGTTACTTTAATTTTTGTCGGCTTCCGGCTTTAGTGATTTCATTGTTGCCAATAGTAAAACTGAAACATCACAATAACAACAAGTCGTCAATCAAAAATTTAAAAATTAATCTGTTTCTTTTTTCTCCCTTGAAAATATCCATTTTTACCCACGTATTTTTTTTACCCGCAAGGTTGCTTAAATTACCCGTATTTCGGGTAATTGCCCGCACGTTGGCAACCCTGACCCTCGGCCCCTACCTGCACTGCGACCTCAGCCTTACGTCTGCAATTAAGAATCGATGGAACTTTTTTAATCAGACATCGAAAAAATCGTGTGATTCTTGAAAGGAACTCGCCAAACGCGATATCGATTTTATGTTCCATTCATTGCGTGACGGGGTGTGTATTGATTGCAATTTTTTGTTCGTATAAATACAGGGTGTCTTATAGAAAAACGCCTCAAGTCATAACTCCATTATTTACGGACCAATTTTAACAAACAAGAAAATAAATGAAATGAATCCAAACGTACTAACTATAAAGAGTGTTTAGTTTCGATATATATTTTTTTTAATTGAAAAGAGTTGACACAAATCTTCTTCATACATTTTTTGTTTTTGTTTGGAAATTGACTTCGAAGTTCTGTGTAAAGTCGTAGCTGACTAAAGTTATTTTTTTATTAACTTGGTTGAGCTTTTCAACCCCACTAGTTGTCACGTGCCCCAAAATTCGTCGGGCGGGGGGAGGGGGGTGTATTTACCTACTTTCCATTTAATGAACGAATGGAACTCGTAAAACGTTCTATTTTTGTGTGTGTATGTAAATTCTGTTTACACCGTGCGAAAGCCCTGTGTGATTACCGCCGGACAAAAAACATCACCCTGAATGTAAACAAATCCCTTCGGTAGGGCTTGACCACCCCCAATGTACAGCTGCCACGAGAAAAAATTCTCATTGCTTGTATTTTACAAACGATCTGCGTGTCATCTCTTAAAATAACGACGTATTTGAATAGCCACGCGTAAATAAGCGAAAGCAAGGGCTGTATTAGGTGATAAAACAACTGTCAAGTTGGAAGAAACAGCGCCACCTTAACTACGTCAAACTCGGCAACCGACTCGATGAGTAAATGCGCAAGCAGAGAGGTATGAGTGCTGCTCGAGGGTCGATCAACGCCAAGGCAGTTGCGTGTCGCGCGAGGGCCGGTCAGCGCCAAAGCAGACATGTATTGCATGAGGGCCGGTCAGCTCCAAAGCAGACGTGTATTGCACGAGGGTTGATCAAGGCCAAGTTTTTTGTGGCGAGGATTGAGTAATTCTGCTTCATTGGTCGTCCGAATGCATACTCGAATCAACGACGAGCAGAGCTGCATCTTAATCGTCAGGAGGGGGGGCCAGTCTTTCCGTGTTCGCTCCGGTGGTTATCTTAACGATCAAATTGAGGATGCGATCCTATTTGTTGGCCAATCGGGGAACGAATGCAGCAGCAGCAGCACTGTTTTAGAACCATCACGGAAGCATTCTGATAAAAGTGGTTTATAAATTGTTGAGGGAAAAAACGATACTGTTTTAGAACTAAACACAGATAACTAGATTTTTGATTAGAGTAGGAAGAAGAGAACCGCTTTTTTTGATGACAGAATTTTTTTAGAACAAAAAATTTGTTGAAATGAAGTTTAAAAAAGCAACACTGTTTTAGAGCTAACACAGAAGGTTTCAATTCTGATCAAATGAGTAAAAGCAGGCGATGCATAAAAAAAAAGGAAACAACAGCACCGTTTTAGAACCAGCATGGAAGCGTTCTGATACAAGTGGTTTAGAAATTCAGGGAAAAAACGGAACTGTTTCAGAACTAAACACAGATAACTAGGTTTTCGATTAAAGTAGGAAGAAGAGAACCGTTTCTTTTCATAACAGAACTTTTTTAGAACAAAAGATTTGATGAAGTGACATTGTTTTAGAGCAAACAAGAGCTTTCAATTCCGATTAAATGAGTAGAAGCAGGCGAAGAAATTTAAAAATAAGCAAAACTGTTTTAGAACCGACGGGTTTAGAAATTGAGGATTGAAACAGGAAAACAGAGGTATTTTAGAGCAAGCAGAAAACTTTGTCGTTGCAGTTTTAACAAGTAGGGATAAGTTTGCAAAGCAGAGTAATTTTAGAACTAACCAACAACTTGAAAACAGAGCTGTTTTAGACCTATTCTTTTTTTAATTAATCAAAACCGTTAGGAGCAAATAAGTCTCTTAATAAATTGACCGAGAACGCGCAAGTTTTTTTTTTTTATTTTAAACTGAACTGTTTTAGAACTAAAGGTATTTAGATAAGAGAATTTCTGCTTTTATAGAGAGTTTAAGAGCAAGCACGTTTTCAACAGGAGACAGTATTTTGTACTTTAGAACCAAACATAGAACATTTTATTTTAAATGAAAGCGATTAATCATTTTTAGAGCAAAAAGCATGGAAGCTCTCAATGCTAATAGCGTGCTTAATGCAACACGTGGTTTCTTTATCTTTTGGAAAACAGGAGTGTTTTAGAACTACAAACAATTGGAAGCAAATTCTAAAACTCTACTTATTAACTGAACCCTTTCAGGCAACGCCAGTTTTCTAATGTGATTGGTAGATTGAAAGCAGGTGCAAACGAATGTTCCTTGAGAATAGTATCCTTTTAGAACTAAACTCAAAGTAACTTCTGTAGAACAAAACATGAAGGGCTCCAATTTTTACGAAGTGATTAAATGAGGAGCGCAGGACACTAATTAAAAATAGAATGTTTTTAGATCCCCTAGTAGTAAAGCCACTTAACAGCAAACAGTAGAACTGGCTGATGGCAAATACCCTTTGAAAATAGCACTTTTTTAGAACTGAAACATCAAGCGTCACTTTTTTAATCAAATTAATTAACGACTAATAAGTTTCTTTTTTTTTTCTGAAGAAAACTTGCTCCGGCAAAGACGGTAAAAACCAACTGAAAACAGAACTATTTTAGAACTCTTAAAAATAAAGACAATTTAGAGCAAATTCCAAAGTTATTTTTGATTGATAAATAGAACTCTTTCAGAGCAAACCGTAGGCAGCGGCATTCTTTTAGAACTAAGCATGAAAAATTTAAATTTTATATGGAGCGACTAACAACAATTAAAATTTTAGAACGAAACAGAGCTTCGATAAAGAGTTTCGGTTTTAGAACCGTTCGAAGTAGGTAGAGCAAATTTCAAGAACCCTCTAATAAATAGAGTTCTTTTAGAACAAAACGCAGAGGCGTTTAGTTTTCAAAAGTAATTGAAACCAGACTCACGGAGTACTCTCTGAAAACAGCATCATTTTAGAACTTAATAGAATTGTCTGTCCTATTGTGGTTCTAAAACAGTTCTACGTTAGTTCATCAAGCGATTGTTCCCAAGAAGTTCCGTCAAAGAAAAGAAATGGTCCTCCCGTGCTCTTTTCCTGCTTTAATCGAAAACACAGTTATCTCAGTTTAGTTCTAAAACAGTTCTATTTTGCTCCTAGATTTCTAAACCAAAACATTTCTGAGCTGGTTTTAAAACAGAGCTGGTTTTAAAACAGTTCTGTTTTTCTTTTTCATTTCTTTCCTTGATTTCACTCATTCGATCAACTTTGCAAACTCTGCAAATTCGCTGCAAACTCTGCAAACTCGTTGTAATCTCGCTGCAAAATCTGCAAACTTTCTGCAAATTTTGCAAACTCGCTGGAAGCTGTGAAAACTCGCTGCAAACTAGCTCCAAACTCTGCAAGCTCGCTGCAAACTCGCTTTAAACTCAGCAAACTCGTTGTAAGTTCATCAAACTCGCTACAAACTAACTGCAAACTCTCTGGTAATTCTGCAGACTGGCTCTAAACTCTGCAAACTCGCTGCAAACTCTGCAAACTGTGCCTACTACCAGCAAACTCGCTGCAAAGAAGTTGCAAACTCTCTGCAAACTCTACAAACTCGCTACAAACTCTGCAAACTCGCTGGAAACTGCAAATTCGCTGCAAACTATGCAAACTCGATGCAAACTAGCTCCAAACTATGCAAACTCGCTGAAAACTCGCTGCAAACTGTGCAAACTAGCTTCAAACTCTGCAAGCTCGCTGTAAATTCTACAAACTCGCTACAAACTCTGCAAACTCTGCACACTCGCTGCGAACTAGCTCCAAACTCTGCAAACTCGCTGTAAACTCTGCATATTCGCTGTAAACTCTGCAAACTCGCTGCAAACTCAGCAAACTCGCCACAATCTAACTGCAAACTATGCAAACTCGCTGGTAATTCTGCAAACGATTTGCAAACTCTGCAAACTAGCTCCAAGCTCTGCAAACTCGCTGCTAACTCTGCAAACTCTGCCAACTATCAGCAAACTCGCTGCAAAGAAGTTGCAAACTCTCTGCAAAGTCTACAAACTCGCTACAAACTCTGCAAACTAGCTCCAAACTCTGCAAACTCGCTGCAAACTAGCTGCAAACTCTGCAAACAACCTCCAAACTCTGAAAACTGTCTGCAAACTCGTTGCAAACTCTGCAAACAAGCTACAAACTCTGCAAACTAGCTGCAAACTCTGCAAACAACCTCCAAACTGATAGCTACCGATTATGTTTATTTTGACGATCGTCATCGTTGCTTTGTTACGCAGACGTCGACGTGACGTTTCGCCCGCACCTGTCCGTATGACATCGCCTGACGTTTGTCATTCAGACATTTCTTGCGTCTTCATTTTGACGTTTCTTAACGTCTGTCATCGTGACGTGAATCGTCGGTCACTAGCCAACGTGTGAGGACCCCCCCCCCCCCCATACACACAAACGCAGTAGATTCTGAGACATGAAAATAAAATAAAATAAAATAAAATTGAAAATCGTGCGTAGAGTCCATTCGTGTCGAATGTGGAAAAAGAAATTCTGATGATGGCTAAAAAAAATTAAGTTCGTGGCTTTGCTTCGCGTTTCTCCCCCCTCCCCTCTTCAGTTTTCAACCCGACACCTCAAGTGTTATTTACTTAAAAAAAGAAATCTCTACGTGACCTATTTTACACGCTCCAGTAGCGCCATACTCGCTGCTACGTAGAGAGATAAATTAATCGCGCCGGTTGTTATTTTTTTCTTTCTGCACTGTACCACACGTGCCATTTTTTGTTTGCATTGAATGACTCGTTCTTATGACTTTCTCGCTTGCACAATAACAACAACCATATTAATCACCTGCGAAAGGTTAATGTTACTCGGGCCAGAAGTAAATAAACTTGCCGCCTTTAACTAGTCGACCTTGAAGGTGAATGAGGTGGCTCTGGCTGACGGCGAAGCACGTGGCACTAGTGACATAATTTTCTGGTAGAGAAAAAGAAAATAATTTTTGGAATCCTCGCGTTTACCATTTTACTTTCAAATTAACCTACGTCGACCAACCGCGCTTCTGTGTGTGCAACAAAATTAAGCACACTTCTATTACTATTTCATACTACATTGAAATACATTGAATTCTAATTATTAATAAATAATAGTTATTTATGTATCAAGGGCATAATTCGGAGGTTACAGCCCGAGGGCATGTTTAAAGCGCGACGCGAAGCGGAGCGCCTTTAAATGCGCGGGGGCTATTATCTACAGTTATGCCCGTGGTACATATCGTTTGTTTATTTTAAAAGTCCTTGGTCCCCTGCTTAGATTTTCTTTTCTATTTGCTACAGACTGTACATGATTTTCGATTACTTTTTCTTGACATCAACGAAAAAGCCGGAGGAGTTGTTCTTCGCTTTCTTGAATCGTTAAAAGTTTCTCGGCATCAAAATTTGCGCGTTCGTTCATCTGTCAAACAATTTCCGGTTTATTATTCGGCGCCCCATTTCAATATGAAATTTGTATACCTAACGGGTGATTATAACTTTTGCGCTTTTGGCAAGTTAGAATTTCATAATTGTGTGTCAGCACTAATTGTAAGCAAACAAGAAACGTTTCTATTCCGTAAGCAAACCGGACCTGGGATAATAGCGGCGGGTTCTATTGTGTTTTGTTCTCCCGTTGTTTCCCGAAAGAGGGAAAGTTTGGCGTTCGTTTTGCATTCTATTGTTAGTACGTTTTACTTACCATTTATATTAATAATATAATATAATTATTTAAGTGGATTCTCGCTTTAGCACCCGATCCGAACCCTTGCACGCACAACAGACGCCGCAGTGCCACCTATATGCCAGCTAAAAGACTTACCCACGTCGCTATTTTACCCCTGCTAAGAGAATCGGGCTTAAAGAAGTCCGAACGAAATTAAAGCAGAAATGAAAACTTGAAACGCTTTGGAAGACGATGAAACTCTTCGAGAAGTCATTACACTAAATCAGCACGATTCTCAGATCGAAACCGCAAAGTTACTCGCGAGACTTCTCAATAGATGGCGGGAACGATTTTCGCAGCGACGTTTCAATTATCTCGACGAAAAGAGATCGTGCTGTGCTAATAATCAAAATAAAAGTTGTTACTAATCGCAAGCTCTCTGCACTCTACGAATCCACTACCGACCTGCCTGAAGGCTGCAATTTTTGAGCGGGCAAACTAAAATCCGTCCCAATTACCCGGCTAACTCGAGCGACGGGGACGCGTAACCCCAAAACAAACGGGACAAGAAAACAGAAATAAATAAGAGTCTTTATTTATGCAACGATTAAGCTTTTACCCAAACCTAGCCACCGTAGTAAAGTTGAAACACGAAGCACGGATCCGCTTTTCGTTCACAAAGAAAACGGCCATCAAACCGAAGTAAATCTAACCCCGCGCATCGAAAGCTGCTTGTTCCGATTCAACACATTAATATTGTCGTGAATAAATCAAAAGAATTCGACCTTAAGTCTTCCAGAGTACTTTCGCACCGGCTGTGCTAAAGTCGAAGGAGCCATCCCGCGTCACCGAGGGTAGACTCCCTCTTCCGGCAACGGACGATGCTAAGCAGCAGGATTATCGGACTCTAGTTCGAACGACCGGAAGTGAATTTCATCGATGCCACCAGAGTTTTCCAACTGCCACGGCTCTAAGATAGACTAACCCCAAATAATGTAACGTTCACATTTTTCGTTGTCCGTTACATTATTGTTTTACGTATTTTCTCGTTATTTTGCTGGTGAAATTTAAGTAAAAACTGTTTCGTTCGTTTAATAAATTTCATATTTATGACTTTCACGCCTCTATCTCTCAGGATTTGTGTTTTAATTTCAGATAGTAATGCGGACTTCTATATTCTTCTTAAAGCCATTTGTTGTTTGTTTCGGAAATTAATCTGTAGATGTCGTACATGGTCTTTTGGTCGATTTTATTGATCGATATTTCTTGATGACGTATACGGAAATTGCGTAGAAAATCTTTGACGAGTTTCCGTCCTCTTCGATGATCGTGCACAGATTTGGGTGTGTGCTCGTACGCCATTAAGACGCGTGGCGTGCGTCTCCAAATTTTTGTGGTTTTGTGAAGCTCTGAACGGCTTGAGATATTCCAGTTTGGCAAATAATCACGTCTCTTTTTTCGTAAGCCCAACTGTGTCAGTTTGCTGTTTGTTTTTTGCCACAAAACGCTACCGTTCCGCTACCGTATTCGAGCACGTGTTGCTTTAAAGTTCTCGCTTAGGAAAAAAAACTAACAGAAGATTGTAAGTACCCTAATTGTTTAGGAGAATATTTTCTAAGGTTCTTTTTCTCTTTATGTAGAGTTTTTTTTTTGACTTCCGAAATTGTGTGAAGATTAGTTTTTTTTGGACTCCCGAAATTGTGTTGAACATTTGAAGATTAGTTTTTTGGATTCCCGAAATTGTGTTGAATTACCGAGGCCGAAGCTTTCCTCCTACCGCACGAGTTTTTATGGGAAAATTCCTTGCTGTTTACGGCGTTCTCGTTTTGAAGATATTACCGTTCTCTTTTGAAGATACTTCCGGATAGGAGTTCTCTTTTTTATTTGACGTGGTTGTTCCTGGAAACAAGTCCAGTTATTGCGGAGTCGTTTGAAGATAAATTCAACGGAGTCGTAATTGGAACTCAGGTCAAGCTATCGTCAGGATTTCGTAAGAAACAACCATTTGTATTAGTATCGTATCGTATCGTATCGACAAAACTGTCAGTATCGTTTCATATGGACAAACTTATCGTATCGTATCGTATCGTTTAGAGAAAATTACCGTATCGTATCGTATTGAATTAACTATCGTACCGTATCGTTTTGAAGAAACTACCGTATCGTGCCGTATCGTTTTGGAAACATTATCGTACCGTATGGAAATAATCCATAAATTTTATTTTGATTGTCAGTGGACAATAATTATAGTATATTGGGTCACCTTCGTATTTATGTAGTGCTATATTACATTTATTTGTATGGGTCATTTATATATAGTTTGCATCATATTAATTTTTTCTACTTTAAGTTTTTTTGTACACATGTTAGTCATATACAGTGGAACCTCTTTAATCCGAACAGTTAAATGTAAAGGGTCGGTCGAATTAGCGAATTGTTCGGATTATTGGTAGGCGTAAACGAAGTGTTGGATTTTTATCTATTTACATGTACATAGTCTGTTTTTAATACAACATAAAAGAACCACGTGTATAAACATTTTTCTACATCAGGATCTGTACTAATTTTTAAAGTTTTTCCGGGGCCGCTGTCCATTGTTGTTACATATTTCATAATATTTTGTTTATTTTTTTAAATATCACTCACTGTTGCTTTGCCCACTTCATATTCTAATTCAACTTTCTTTTTGATATCTTACACGAATAAAAATATCTACACGCTGCAATAAGCAGAATACGCCTATGTACTGTGATGAGACGAGACGCTAAACGAGTCTGTACAAGCAACGTTCGGATTATCGAGGTAGCGTTCGGAGTATCAGGTCACGATTTCGGCGTTCGGATTATTGGATGTTCGAATTAAAGTATGTTCGGATTAAAGAGGTTACACTGTATTTTGTTTGATCGAATTATCTTTTATGTTAAATCGTTACATAATTTATCAATTATATTATTTTTCATTTTCAAACATTCTTTTTCATTTTCTGTTAAGATTAAAGACTAATTTCTTTAAAATAAATTTGCGTAATCTAAAAATCTGTTTCGAGTTCATTAGTTCGGTTCCGGACTGTTTTAGTAATTACAGTTTAAAGAGATTACTTGGCGCTCAACAGCTTTCGTTTTGTCATCTACCGTTTATTATTTTTTTATGAATTACGCAAGTTATGTTTTTAAGAATATAGTTCGAAGAATTATCCTTCCGAATCCACCTCAGCCTCCGACTAAACTGAGCTATGGCAACCAAACAGGTGAGAATCTACTTACAAAAAAAAAGTATGACACAATAAAAGCCTGATTGAAAGAATGAAAAACTACGTTACACCCTGAGCTGCGCACAGAACTCGTTTGCATAAATACCCGATTGAAGTGTCGAAATCAGGCTTTGATAAGCAAAAGCAGAATGCTCGTGTAACACGTGAAGTGCTTCCTTTCAAATCACGGACGAAACTCCGTTCGTTTTCCCTTCACAAGCTCATACACTTAAGAGACCAACCACTTAATAGTTCCAAATCAGGACCAACTCGACCGAATTCCAGAATACTAACTCTCAGACTTGCACGCAGCGAGAAATCAAGACAAAAGGGTAGCAGGTGACGTTGCAAACATGAAAACGCAGTTTCTAGCGGCCACCAATCTACTACTCGTCCGTCTAATGAAATTTTCACCGAGACCTTCGAGACACGAATAGCAGGATGCGTGTCCGGTGTAACCACTTGCGTCAACTTCAGTGACCACTTTTGTTCCAAGGAGCGATGTGCGATGTGCAGCGTAATGAACAAACACTAAGATGGACGGCCAAGGTCGACTTATAATGACGCCATCAACGAGGATACCACGAAGAAGATCGCCAGGCAGCTCCGAGTTAGAGATGTTTAATTAATGCCATTTATTTGTGAAAAGTTACACCTTTCAAGTGACGGCCTTGGATATCTAGACCCAGATTCTCTTTGCAGGTTTTCTGGAATGCGAACTGTTGCAAGTCTTCCGCGTGGTTTTCACTTCAGCGCCGATGCAGTTTCTAGAAAACGCGAAATCCACTTTTTTTTAAATTGCATTTCGACATGGCACAGCATCGCGACACCTTAAATTAAAATGGCGTCTAAATAAGCGCTGAATCGTAATAGATTTTTACTAAATGACAAATGGGATGACCAACGCATAAAACAAATGACTGAAAACATTACGTTGTAGCATCCTAAAAAATGTCACGTCATTTTGGCGAACCCACTATAACACGTGGATTGCTTCTTTCCAAATCACGGATAAAACTCCCCTGACAAACACAAACACTTCAGGGATCAACCACAAAATGCTCCCAAGTCAGGACCAACTCCAGCGTGCCTTACAGAATACCAACTCAGGCTTGCCCGCAGGGAGAAATCAAAGCAGAAAGGTCGTAACTGGCCAATCACAGGCTAAGTTCAGAAAATCAAAGTCAGGCCGCGGCAAGGGCTAGCACGACGGCCATCTTGAAGACTTTCGCGTGTCTTAACTGTAACCGTTCTCAGATCGAAACCTTAAAGCTACTTGAAAAACTGAATAGCAACATTTTTAATTATCTTCGTTAACCAACCAACCGCCCAACTCTATTTACATTTAACGAAAGTAAGGCCAAGTAAAGTGATTCAATGCGTTCTAAGACCGGATGAAATAATTTGGCGCCTAACGTGGGGGTCGGCTAATTAAATGCTAGAGTAAATTGGCGCCCAACGTGGGGCTTCTCCTCCATTAGCACCAAGCTATGTTAAATAAATTGACAGTTGCTTACGGATGAGACGTTGCAGAGAAAATTGTTACTTATTTACGTACACCCATTTACGTTTCGCTGTAAGGCAACTGAAAGAACTCCGCGCTCCAATTACAGATTTTTTTTGTGATTTAACGCGTGCTAAGACCGGGGGGGGGGGGGGGCGGCGGCGAAATCAATTTTAATACTTTCTTTCATTCCGTTCCGCTCCGAATTGAATCGAACGCCGCGTGCCTATTCGCAATCCGAGATTGTTCTTCTTTGTGTGAAAATATGAAATGAAAGGAAAGGAGAATTTCCCGATTGGAGTCGCGGGTCTTTATTACGGATCGGTTTATTTGCGAGTTCAACGTCGCGTCGGATTTGAGGATAAAACGAGAAATCAAAGCCTTCTTTTTTTTTTGTTTTCTTAATCGCACTTTATTTTTCTATCACCCAAGATAACCGTCAAACTAGTTAAAAAAAAAAACAAGCTCTAGTACCGATGAGAAGTTAGCAATAAAATTCCAGCAATAAAGTTATAAAATTTCAAAACGCTGTTGCCGCTAAAATAACGATCACAGATCAATAATACTTAATCCATTGCAAAGAGTATAATGTGTACATTCTCCTTGTACCAAGAATTTGAAGAAATATTTGATATTAAGTTAGAAATCACTATTTAAACCAGCATGAGTCATTATTCATGTAACACACTAAAAGAAATGTTTTCAATGAAAATTTTCACGCAGTCATAAAGTGAACATCTATATCTATTCAATAATGCCTTTGGAAAGTTTTAGCCGGTCGATTTTAATTAATTACAGATAAATTAAAAGTACACTTTCACGGTCATATGACAATAGTCAAATTAGACGCTCATATCTGATTAACCAGAATTTGCATAAACATTTTCTTTACAGAATATGAAAGTACACATCGAGATCTTTCATTTCAAGTGAACTCTGAGTTTTAGCCGGTTGATTTGAAGTAATTAGAAATTAATTAAAAGTGACGTTCTCAGCCTTAAAACAGGACTAGCTTGAAACGCCTATTTCTCGTTAACTAGAATTTGCATAAACATTTTCTTTGCAGAACATGAAAGTACACATCGAGATCTTCCGTTTTAAGTAAACTCTGAGTTTTAGCCGGTTGATTTGAAGTAATTAGAAATTAATTAAAAGTGACGTTCTCAGCCTTAAAACAGGACTAGCTTGAAACGCCTATTTCTCGTTAACTAGAATTTGCATAAACATTTTCTCTGCAGAATATGAAAGTACACATCGAGATCTTCCGTTTTAAGTAAACTCTGAGTTTTAGCCGGTTGATTTGAAGTAATTAGAAATTAATTAAAAGTGACGTTCTCAGCCACAAAACAGTACTAGCTTGAAACGATGAAATCTCATTAATCAAAATTTGCATAAACATTTCCTTTACAGAATATGAAAGTACACATCGAGATCTTCCGTTTTAAGTAAACTCTGAGTTTTAGCCGGTTGATTTGAAGTAATTAGAAATTAATTAAAAGTGACGTTCTCAGCCGCAAAACAGTACTAGCTTGAAACGCTGAAATCTCATTAACTAGAATTTGCATAAACATTTTCTTTACAGAATATGAAAGTACACATCGAGATCTTCCGTTTTAAGTAATCTCTGAGTTTTAGCCGGTTGATTTGAAGTAATTAGAAATTAATTAAAAGTGACGTTCTCAGCCGCAAAACAGTACTAGCTTGAAACGCTGAAATCTCATTAACTAGAATTTGCATAAACATTTCCTTTACAGAATATGAAAGTACACATCGAGATCTTCCGTTTTAAGTAAACTCTGAGTTTTAGCCGGTTGATTTGAAGTAATTAGAAATTAATTAAAAGTGACGTTCTCAGCCTTAAAACAGGACTAGCTTGAAACGCCTATTTCTCGTTAACTAGAATTTGCATAAACATTTTCTTTGCAGAACATGAAAGTACACATCGAGATCTTCCGTTTTAAGTAAACTCTGAGTTTTAGCCGGTTGATTTGAAGTAATTAGAAATTAATTAAAAGTGACGTTCTCAGCCTTAAAACAGGACTAGCTTGAAACGCCTATTTCTCGTTAACTAGAATTTGCATAAACATTTTCTCTGCAGAATATGAAAGTACACATCGAGATCTTCCGTTTTAAGTAAACTCTGAGTTTTAGCCGGTTGATTTGAAGTAATTAGAAATTAATTAAAAGTGACGTTCTCAGCCACAAAACAGTACTAGCTTGAAACGATGAAATCTCATTAATCAAAATTTGCATAAACATTTCCTTTACAGAATATGAAAGTACACATCGAGATCTTCCGTTTTAAGTAAACTCTGAGTTTTAGCCGGTTGATTTGAAGTAATTAGAAATTAATTAAAAGTGACGTTCTCAGCCGCAAAACAGTACTAGCTTGAAACGCTGAAATCTCATTAACTAGAATTTGCATAAACATTTTCTTTACAGAATATGAAAGTACACATCGAGATCTTCCGTTTTAAGTAATCTCTGAGTTTTAGCCGGTTGATTTGAAGTAATTAGAAATTAATTAAAAGCGACGTTCTCAGCCGCAAAACAGTACTAGCTTGAAAGGCTGAAATCTCATTAACTAGAATTTG
Organism: Dorcus parallelipipedus; assembly: GCA_958336345.1. Taxonomy (NCBI): domain Eukaryota; kingdom Metazoa; phylum Arthropoda; class Insecta; order Coleoptera; family Lucanidae; genus Dorcus; species Dorcus parallelipipedus. The sequence goes on along the minus strand of OY284477.1, from coordinate 1,880,550 downwards.
CATAAACATTTTCTTTATAGAATATGAAAGTACACATCGAGATCTTCCGTTTTAAGTAAACTCTGAGTTTTAGCCGGTTGATTTGAAGTAATTAGAAATTAATTAAAAGTGACGTTCTCAGCCTTAAAACAGGACTAGCTTGAAACGCCTATTTCTCGTTAACTAGAATTTGCATAAACATTTTCTTTGCAGAATATGAAAGTACACATCGAGATCTTCCGTTTTAAGTAATCTCTGAGTTGTAGCCGGTTGATTTGAAGTAATTAGAAATTAATTAAAAGTGACGTTCTCAGCCGCAAAACAGTACTAGCTTGAAACGATGAAATCTCATTAACCAAAATTTGCATAAACATTTTCTTTACAGAATATGAAAGTACACATCGAGATCTTCCGTTTTAAGTAATCTCTGAGTTTTAGCCGGTTGATTTGAAGTAATTAGAAATTTATTAAAAGTGACGTTCTCAGCCGCAAAACAGTACTAGCTTGAAAGGCTGAAATCTCATTAACTAGAATTTGCATAAACATTTTCTTTATAGAATATGAAAGTACACATCGAGATCTTTCGTTTCAAGTGAAGCCTGAGTTTTAGCCGGTTGATTTAACATAATTAGGAATTAATTAAAAGTACACTTTCAAGGTTATATAACAATAGTCACTTTAGACGCTTAAAGCTCATTAACTAGCATCTGCATAAATATTTTCTTTACAGAACATGAAAGTACACATCAAAATCAACTTGGTACTGTTTTATTGCTGTGAACGTCACATTTAATTAATTTCTAATTACTTCAAATCAACCGGCTAAAACTCAGAGATTACTTAAAACGGAAGATCTCGATGTGTACTTTCATATTCTGTAAAGGAAATGTTTATGCAAATTCTGGTTAATCAGATATGAGCGTCTAATTTGACTATTGTCATATGACCGTGAACGTGTACTTTTAATTTATCTGTAATTAATTAAAATCGACCGGCTAAAACTTTCCAAAGGCATTATTGAATAGATATAGATGTTTACTTTATGACTGCGTGAAAATTTTCATTGAAAACATTTCTTTTAGTGTGTTACATGAATAATGACTCATGCTGGTTTAAATAGTGATTTCTAACTTAATATCAAATATTTCTTCAATTTCTTGGTACAAGGAGAATGTACACATTATACTCTTTGCAATGGATTAAGTATTATTGATCTGTGATCGTTATTTTAGCGGCAACAGCGTTTTGAAATTTTATAACTTTATTGCTGGAATTTTATTGCTAACTTCTCATCGGTAGCTCTAGTCCATTCACAAAACTCCCGGTGACGTTTACATTTTCATATTGAAAATTTGGAGTGTATTTGATAAGTAGTAATGTATTTAAGAGTCAATATCGACGCTATTTATTTTTTATAGCTGCTTTAGTCCAGTCATTATTATTATTATAGGGGGGGTGGGGAACATCCACGTCCGGATCTCAGAGTACTCATGGGGTTCGTGCGTTTTCTCAAGAGTCATGGTCTCCTCCCAGCTAAAGAAAGGGCTCGTGTTGATTGAACTGTAACATAGAAAATACTTATAAAACGGCGACCTTTAATTATAACGAAATTTCATTCCCTTCAAGCTCAAAATCGCTGCATAAATTTGGCGCCCAGTATGGAACTAGCTCACTACACTAGGTAGCATAAATTTGGCGCCCAACATGCGATTAGCTCCCTACACGACGTAGCATAAATTTGACGCCCAACATGGGATTAGCTCACTGCACTACGTAGCATAAATTTGGCGCCCAGCCAAAGTGATGGGGCATAATGTTACTCATAGAGTTTGTGCGTTATCTCTAATTATCATATCTATTACGTCTATTGTGATTAAATCTTTAAAATTTATTTACTGATTCGAAGTTAGACGCACTGTAAAATCAAACGCATTGGCATTAAATGAAAGTCGTAAACAAGTACGCCGCGCACAGATTAGGCAAAATTCAGATGTAGAACGAGGCCTCTACTTATTAAGTTAAATAACAAGTTATCGGAAGCGGCGGGAAGTGAATGTGATTTCGGTCACGAACGAATTTGTTTTCGACTCAAATCAGAAAACGCTCCCAGTCCCAGTTGTTGGCTTGTATGACACGTTTTCAAATCTTGTCCGGTAGAATTCGAGTGTATATGGTGTGGAAATAAATTCGAGTGCGCTTCTTAAACTGTGATGTGATGATGCAAGGCCTAAACAACCAGTACTCTCTGCCGTACCATCACCAGCACCTCGGCCACCATGGCCGGCATTACATGCACCACCCCAACCTGATGACGCAGCTTTCGAACCAGAGCACCGAGAGCTGCCCCGAGTCCAGGAGTTCCTCCGAACCGATCGACACCCCGTGCGGTTCCTCGCCGAAGGTCGAAAATGGGGGGGCCTCGTGCTCCCCCAAGTTCGGCTTCTTTCAGCGCCAGCACAACCACCACCACCATTCGATCTTGGAGCTGAAGCGCTACTTCGGGAAGAAAGTGAACCACTGGATTTCTTCGTCCGACAGGGGGGGAAACAGGAGGGCTTCGTGTAGCGAGGATGGCAGCACTGCAAAGCCGCCGCCCGACGATGAATTTCGCGGGAGGAGTAAATCTTTGGACGGTGCCATCAAGAGGCCGATTGTCGGTGATTGCGAAGCTACGTACAGAATTTACAATAGAATTCTTCAGGAAGGTACGTACGTTTGAAAATTAAAAAAAAAACGAACTTCTGCGAAATGGATTTGTCGATTTTGCCCCCGGGGGCGCACAAATCCAGAAAAACGCCATTTTTTTGCCTGTTTTTGCACGTTTCCTCGATAATGACAAACTCAAAGACGTTTCTATTAAACGCAGCTGTTAGAAACATCCTTCGGAAGATTTTTGGTGGCGATCGCGAGCCGGGGGAGGAAACGTCCGGGGGTGCGCGTTTGCAGACCGCTTTCCGGGAATTTTTTTCGACCCTCAAACGTCAAACGAGTCTTTCAGCATCGTCGGCACAAAATACCGTAGAAACCGACGGCGGGGTCGATTTTGCGATCGGACGCGGGGGGGGGGGAGATTTCGCATGGGGGTTTAAAAAAAAGGCCGTTTTTGACCCTTGAAAAAATTCCACCGCCCTTATTTACAGACCGAATCGGACCAAACTCGGAACGTAGGTGTAGGGCGATGTTATCTTTATACACGCAGACGCTCGACGCCGAGTCCGGTCCTGGATTTTAATGACGGCCCGAACTTCTTCCAAAATTTCTCGAAAACTGCAGGCAGCGATTTTACGGAACTCCCTCACACGATACTACACTCCCCCGGGTACCTAACCCATGGGGTCTATATCCCGGGAAAATGCGCTTTTTTGAGATGTCGGCTTAAAAAATCGATTGGTTGAAACCCACTAACTAAAAAGTCGATTAGTTGGGACCAACTAAAAAATCGATTAGTTGGAACCGAGTAAAAGAATCGATTAGTTGGAACCGAGTAAAAAAATCGATTGCTTGAAGCCAACTAAAAAAAGATCGACTGGTTGAAGCCAAGTTAAAAAATCGACTGGTCGAAACCCACCGAAAATCGACGAGTTGGAACCAACTCAAAAGTCGATTAGTTGGAACCAACTAAAAGAAAATCGATTAATTGGAACCAAGTAAAAAAGTCACCAAATAAAAAATCTATTGCTTGAAGTCAACTAAAAAATCAACACTAGTTTAAGCCAACTAAAAGAGATCGACTGGTTGAAGCTCACTAAAAAATCGACTAGTTGAAACAACTAAAAAAGTCGATTAGTTAAAATCAACTACAAATCTATTAGTTGTGATCAACTAAAAAAATCGATTACTTGAAGCTATTTAAAAAAATCGACTAGTTTAAGCCAACTAAAAAAGCTCGACTTTTTTTTAGAGAGCGTCAGCGTTGATTCAATTTTGACATTTGCAAAAGCGGGATTTAAAATATTGTGTGAAGTGTGTATTGAGTTATGGATTTTGGGGAGCCACGTAACTAAATCGATTAGTTGGAACCAAGTAAAAAAATCGATTACTTGAAGCCAACTAAAAAAGGCCGATTGGTTGAAGCCAACGTAAAAAATCGACTTGTTCAAACTAATCCAAAAATCGACCGGTCGAAATCAACTAAAAAGTGGATTCGTTGGAATTGACTGGTTTAACCCAACTAAAAAAGATTGACTGATTGAAGCCAACTTAAGAAAATCGTTGACTGGTTGAAGCGTACTAAAAATCGACGAGTTGAGATCAACTAAAGAAATCGATTAATTAGAATCAACTAATAATCGATTAGTTAGAACCAAGTAAAAAGATCGGCTTTTTGAAACGTACAAAAAAACCAACTTAAAAGTCGATTAGTTGGAACCAACTAAAAATTGATTAGTCGGAACCAAGTAAAAAAATCGACGCGTCGAATCTTTTGAAATTCGTCGAATTTGCAAGCTTTTTTTCCAGAATTTTTTACGGTACCTTAGGGGGCTCGGATCGAATCGAGCTGCACGTCATCGTATGGCAGAAAATGACGAGGAACGCGATGCCGCCGCGCGTTTGAAGATCGGACGACCGGGAGGGCCGGCACAGGGCCGTACTCCCGGAAAAGAATGGGGCCACTTTCGGAGACGGATTTGACCCGGTCCTTCCTCTTGTCGCTCCCATCCGTTACTTCCCCCTCAGTCACAATGCATTTTAAATGGGAAATCGTAAATCGATGGGAAACTTGGAGGTTTTTTCGATCTGGACGGTGGCCTGTTAAACCTAGGCGGACGCGCTTTTGACGCCGGTTAGATTAGTCGCTGACGAGTCCTTCGAGGTCCCACCTGTTCCGGTAGGATGTTCAGGGCCGGCTAGAGAGGGCTTCGAAATTGGCTCCGGCTAGGTACGGGTCCAAAAAAAAATTTCCTTTGTCCGGAACCGGAAGAGGTATCGCCGAGTTGGTTCAAACGGAGGATAGCCCATTCTTGTTCTTCTTTTCTCTGGCCAAAATCTTTCAGTTAAATGTCGAAGGCAAAGAAATGAAACATTCTAGCTTCCAGACTGAAATCCACTTGATCTTGTTTCTTCTTCCAGAAGAAAGGAGACTAACGAATGGGAAAGGTATCTTAATCTTTTTTCCCTTGACAGACTGCCGTCACTTTGACAAGATTCAATTTTGACCGCAAAAAAAATTGTTATTAAAAAAGACAAAAGTGATTTTGACAGATTAACAAAAAACAAATTCGACAGGTGAAAAACAAAAGAAATTTCGTTAAATTAAAAAGATTGCAACTTTGACGGACTTTGACGGCAAAGAAAATTTATTTAAAAGAGACAAAAAAAAGGTATTTGGACAGACGAAGAAACAAATTTTGACAGATAAAAAACAAAGAAATATCATTGAATTAAAACCGGACACGAAGCCGGGAGATGTCAAACCAATCAACTTGAGTTTTCTTTAGATAACAAAAGACTGCGCGACTTTGACAAGCAAAGAACGAAATTTAATTTTGAACGCCAAAGAAAAATTATTAAAACAAGACAAAAAGTTATTTTGACAGATGGAAAAAATAAATTTGACGGGTGAGAAACAAAAGAAATTTCGTTAAATTGAAAGACCGCAACTTTGACAGACAAAAAATTAGATTTGATTTTGACGTTAAAGAAAAATTATTTAAAAAAAAAAGACAAAAAGGTATATTGACAGACGAAAAAACAAATTTGACAGGTAAATAAAAAAGAAATATCACAACGAAGCCAGCAGACGTCAAACCAGTCAATTTGCGTCTTCTTTAGTTAAGAAAAGACCGGCGCTACTTTGACAAGCAAAGAACGAGATTCAATTTTGACCGCTAAGGAAAAAGTTATTTTGACAGATAGAAAAAATAAATTTGACAGGTGAAAAACAAAAGACACCTCGTCGAATTTAAAACTAGAAACGAAGCCAGCAAACGTCAAACGGTTAAATGAAATGACTTTCAAATTTGACAGTCAAAAATGCTTTTGAAAAACGTATTAAAAAGTCAAAATGTGACCCAAAAAAAATCATTGCATTTTCAAATAAAAGCGAGAGATAAATCCAAACAAAATAACTTCCACTTTCGACAGAAAATATAACACTGAAACTTTGACAAGTAAAGAATGACATTCGATTTTGACAGACACGGGAAAAAATGTTCAAAAGTAATAAAAAGATATTGGATAGGAGGCGAACATATACAAGAAGTATGTTGCAAGGACAAAGGAAAAAGTAAAATAAATGTAATGAGAAACAAATGACAGATGAGAAATGACAAATTTGACAGGTGAAAATCTGAAGACTCTGGGAGATACACAGATACATATGTCAGATAATTACAATATCGAAGAATGAAAGGAAATTAATTGAACTTAATGAATGGAAAAAAAAACTGACAACTTTGACAGGTGAAGCAGAAATCAAATTTTAGACCAAATCGATAATATCACAGGTGCAAAACGAGAGACACATGAAACCATTCAATGAATCTCGATGGATAATAAGCGGCAACAAGTTTGACAGGTCCAACAAACAATCAATCGACTTTGACAGACGCGCGCATTTTAAATCGAGACCAAATTTGCCTGCACAAAAGTAGAAAACAATAACCAGTAACGACACGTATTTCGAATGACGGATTGCACCAGATTTTGACAGATCGATCAAATCAAATTGACACTTTTCACTTTGTACATAAAAGAAATTTAACTTCTTTGTATTCGCCCCGCAAGATTTTGTTTGAAGAGTCTTCTTGAATTAGCGGTAACAAAGAAATTAATTGAATTTAATAAATGAAGAAAACTTGACTAAGGACGAAGGAACCCAAATATTTTGAAAAAATCCATTGGCACTACTAGGCTTTCTTTCTTGCGCCTTGATCTTTTTTCAGGTGTTGAATATCCAGTGCTACTGCTAGGCCAGAATCACGCCAATCTTGCTTTCATTTACAAGAACAAAGAAGTCTGACGCGGTGTGAGTCCAGAAAGCATTTCGATCTTCTTTCCTCTGGCGAAAACTTGACCAAAATCTTTCGGCTAACTTCTAAAGGGTCTAAGCTTTTATTTTCCGGGTGCACGCCACAGATCACATATAATAGATATGAATCTGTAATGTTGGTACCATGAATGAAAACAGCGTCACAAGTGGATGCGGGAAGAACTAATTTTGAAACGCGGCTACTTTGAATAGGGTACCTCTGGGAATTTTGCAGGTTAATTGAAGAGTGTAACTTCCAAATGGTCAGTGCCATAAAATAAAATTTCAAACTTTTTGTATCAAAGAGTTAGACTTAGACACTCCTTTAGTACAAAAATATTGATATCGAATTGTAAAGGCACTTAGACCAATTAGAAATTTCACTCTTCAATTGTTAGTAAACACCAATTTGTAAGAGATATTATAAACAATAAAACACATATATATTACAAAAACAATATTATTAAATATATTAAATAACAAATTTTAAAAACGAAATGAGTTAACAAATGTTATTTACGCTTACATTTTAACCTACTCAAATATTTATTACGAGCCTCTAATTTAATAGGATCTATATTTTTATTAGACTTATTAGCATTTAAAAATAAAACAAATTTTTCGTCCCTACCTACTAATATGTTATTTACTTGCTTACACCAAAAATGTAAAATAGTTTTTGTAATAAGCTTCATTATTAATATTCCCAGATTATCATGTGTAGCACAAGACAATATATTGAAATTAATATGTTTCTGTAAGGATTCCCTCAACGACAAAGCAATGTTTTTTATGTGACAATTTCTTGGTACTGAATGAAATAAAAATGAACAAGCTTGACCTACCAAAAAATATAAACAGCTTCCAGGTTTAAATAAGCTGGAATTTTGATATTGAGCTGCCTGAATTATATCTACAGGAACACTGTCAGCAAATGCAGTCAACATGTTTAAGCAGTTTGGGCAATTATTCACTAATCGTATCACTCGTTTACCTATAAATCCAGCTATGTATGCAACCACTGATTTACTTATTCTAGTTTGTCTTCGGGAAAATATATTAGGTTGGATATTATTAATATCTTCAATAGAACGAACGCCTGCAATTTCCTCGCCTGTTAAAAAACACCTTAATGTATCTAATGCACCTTCACTTATATCTTTTTGACAATTTGCAACAGGTGAATGAGTTGACATAAAATTATTGATTATTAATGCCTTAAAAGAAGTTACAAAATGAGATACATCGGGTGATGTATATCGACGACCATGTGTTCTTAACCCAGCAAAAAAATTTTCCAGGCAATCTTGATTAAAAGCCCTTGGAAGGAAATACTGTAGTCTTCCTAATAATTTGTTACGTATATAAAGAAAACCTTGTAGTGTTGTTATCAAATTTGTAACTGATGGTACTCTGACTAATTTCTTTTTCTTTTCATCAAAGAAGGTGATCGTTTTTAAAATATCTATAGCATTGCGCCAAAAGCTTTCATGTAAACTACTTGAATTGACGCCTCCACTCAGTGGTTTACTCTGGGTTGGAACTTTATTGTTGCCATTAAGACTGTCAAAAAGACTATCCATAAAAAGGATGAATTCCCCAGTCTGTGACGCTTCCGGTGGTAACGAATATTCAGATTTTATATCTAAAAAATAAAAGTCAGTAAATAAGTTTCAGATCCACTCAAACTAAAATTCTTACCCCATGTCGAAACACGTTTTAGGAATGCACCAACTCTGTGGCTGAACACTTGGGCCATAGTAGAAACTTTCATCTTGTTCATTTTTTGAGGATATATGTGTGCATCCGTTAACTTAGGGCAAAGTCGCACATCCCCTTCTTGGCATCAAGAAGATATAATTGTTCAATGTGTTTCCACTTAACTTTCATTTTCATATTATTAATTTCAAAATCAATATTTTTTGTAATTAAATTGTTTCTTATGCCTTTAAATAAGTGAGGCACATCAAATAAATGAACAGTTTCTTTGTTGTTTATGACAAATCCAAAATATCTATTTTCAATGCCCGCTCTAAGGCACATTTCACTTGTATCATGTAGAAGCATTTTTATTGCTGCTTGATTCGTGCTACCTTGATCACATATCGTAACAACTACTTCAAGGCCAATGTTTTGACATTCTTTTATTATCGAAATAATGTGTTTTTTTAAATCGAGAGCCTTTGTTGGTCCTTTAGAAAATGTAAAGGCTACAGCTTGCTTCCATTGCCTACAGACGCCTTTCAACATAAAAACATTCACACTGTCAGCAATGTGTGGTCTTCTTCTATATCCAATGTCTTCAAGACCCTCGATATAATCCATACATAAATTGTATCGTAAAGAGGGAGAGAGAGCCATCTCATCGAACACTAGGGCGCAAAGTTTATCGTTTTCGTTTTTTAGTTTAGCAACAGAGGCTTCTAAACTTTTAAATACATGCTTGTTAATTCCAGTGGAATATGGAAGTTTATTCAATAGGCTTTTTAAAGTTCTTGGAGAAGGTAAAGCAAATATTCTGGATAATAATCTATATGCTTTACCACTAGCTTTTAAGAGTGTCAAACACATAATTTTTGTGTTCAGATTAAAACGTCGACCTTTAGGTAGCAAATGCTGATTTTCAATTTGCTGAACAATGAAATTGTATGTCATCTCATTGACCGAGTTCATAAATGTTTGAAATCTTGGATTTTTATTGACTCTTTCAGCATTACATAATCGCTTTTTCCAATTCTTGAGTTGGTGTTGAGCTTTTGCTGTTTTGTTTGCCCATTTCCCAACTATTCTATACAATTTCTTGCAACGTGGTGTTAACTGCACTTGCCTCGTTACATTAACATATTTCAGAATTCCTCTTTTCTTTGTACCTAGACATGTTTATATAATTAGGAAGCAGAATATTGTGTCCCTTTATATACTAAGAAGTCAAAAACTGTCTTGGTCAAGGGTAGTCATGGATTTTCAAATTTTTTCGAAGCTAGGATCAATAAATCGATTGTGAAAATTTGTCAAGCAGTTCTGGAAAAGTTTACATGCTATTGTAATCTTAAGCAGTTTTTGAGTTATGGTTTTCACGACAGAATGAAAGATATACATAATTGAATCCGATTTTCGAACTGAAGTACTACTTAATGGAATTTGGAAATCTCTTGGATAAAAAAAGGATGATCTAAGCTAAGATGGTCGGTTTCCATTTCATGACCATCCTTGACCAAAATAAGAAGGTTCTCATTTCAGAGAATATAGTTAATAGTAGTTTATATATCAAGTACGCAAAATAAGGTTTTAGGGGACGAATCGTAATTAAGGACGAGGCGACGAAACCTTATTTTGCGTACTTGATACATAAGGTACTATTATAAGTTCAGAAAAATTGAGTTTTTTTTTTTTCTGCAGAAAAGGATACATTTATAATGTTGCTCAGACATTATTCAACTTTTTCATCAGTAAAAAACATAATAAATTGTTCCTTATTCTGAAAGATAAATTGCTATATGATAAAGAAAAATTAAAATAAAAATTGTCCTACCAGTCAGAATTGGTGTACTACATTCTGTAATATCTCTGGATGATGTAGCTATTTGTTGAACATTTTCAATGTGCTGAATGTCCATTTGAATTGGCTGACTTGCAATAATATTCTCAGGTTCATGTGATGGACCAGCAGAAAGAGTAAAGTTATAATCTTCCTTGTCAGTAAGCATTTGTGTATTATGTTCTGCAATATTTCCTGGTGATATTCTAGTTTGCCTGACATTTTCTTGAACGGGTGAACTTGCAATATTCAACAGTGTAACAGATTTATGTGATGAACTCTCGGTTGAATGTATAACTTCCTTGCCTTCTGTGTCATGTACATCTACATATAAACACATTTATTTATGTATTTCAACAACAGTGATATTTAATAACTAACCAAGTAAATATAAGGTAGGAATAGCATCTTTTCTTAATCCTCTTCTTGTTCCTGGCACTATAAATTCCTGGATAAAATGTTTATTGCAGACATAATAATGCTGATATATCTCATTTGGTTGCAATTTCATTAATTGAGGTGCCTTTATATTTTCTACCCATTTCTTGCAAAGACTTTCATCTTTTGGGAAACGATGCCTTTTGTTAAAACGATCGGTACATGCTGGGACACAACATTTGTTTTTGTAGATACCAGAAGGAACATCCATCCTTCCACAAAATTACACACCAGTATAACGTGTGAACAAGTAAATATGTACAACAAATAACCTATAAGCAAATAAATAAACATATTACTAGAACGTCTTATGAATATGTGAACTTTTCTAATGGACATATTGTAATTTAATTTATACTTACCACACAGATGGTACTGTCTTGATAAACAAACAAATAAATATCCCACAAATTAAAATAAAAAACAATTCTAATAAAGATTTTAAAAAAATTAAAAACGAATTAATTAATGGACATGAATACTATTAACTATACACAAAACCACTACACACTACAGCTAAACCAAAAACAAAAAGCTAATCACACTACGAACAAAATTATACAATAATGCATCTACAAAAATGAGGTTACAATTGAAACTAGTAATTTCTATTTGCTCAAATTTGGTGACAAATTCCAGTGTTTCTTCTACCAACACAATTTATTCTGTATTGAAGTGTTATCTAACGGTTGCAGGGGAAAGTTTAAGTTGGATCAGAACCAATGGAATATAATTCCGCATTTTGCTATGCAAGATTCATATCTATTATATGTGATCTGTGGTGCACGCTTTTATTGTCACAAGTCGTAGTTTCTCCGAAGACTTTCAATCTACGGCCACGCGCAGCAAGGACCTTGACGTTCTTTAATCGTCCTGTTGTATCGCAAATTTAATAAAAAGCCAATTAAAATAATAGATTTTTTTCTCAAGTCATCTTTTTTCAAGGTAGATAAAAACGCATGTTTACTTGAAATTAAATTTTAAAAAAACGTGGGTTTTTCAGCTTCATTAAATTTTAATGATAACTTGAATCCACGCCGGCGGATTGCAAAGGTTGTTTCAGTTTCAAAGCAACACGAGAAATGCATTTGCATTGTGTGCACAACTGTGGTGCTTTTTCATACATGTAGGGTATTGCATGTGCAACTAGAGTCTCTGGAAAAGCAAGTCACGCTCAAGTTTACAGTAACACAGTAAATTGGCGCCGCCCAACGTGGGGCTTCAACACTACACCATGTTGCATATAGAAATAAACGAGCTGGTGAATCAATGACCTAAAAGCTTCTTCGTTTCGTGTGGTCACGGCGTTATTAATAAATAAACACGAGATAAATATGCTGAAGTAGATTAAAAATCGATCCAAATCAAACAGCGTACAGCAGATAATTAAACTAAGGCGGTTAATTATCAACGCAAGCAAGGTTATCTTTATTACGGTCCTCCAATATAAACACTGCGCCGCGCGTAATTCATTTTAAATCGTTTCTAATCGTTTTCGAAATTGGTTCGGACGTGCGTGCGTGCAGTTTCGCTTAACTGAAGGATAATGAAGCGCCGCCTGGGCTGACCGACGAATTCGGACGCGATGATACTGAACAGGACGAGCTCGTCGTTTCGTCCACGATCACTCGCAAACACAACAGGTCAGCAGAAATTTGCTTTAGATTAAATTACACGTGCAGGGCGTCTCCAAAATGTGTGGGTACGGCTTAACCGTTGACTCAAACTTATCTATGTATGTACGTATATTAAAAAATGCTTCGTTAAGTCAGTATACTGTTTCAAAAATATTAATTTTTCTTATGTTGGATAGTTTTTTTTTATGACAAACATAAACTGATAACAATGTCAGAGGACCGAGTTACAATAAACATTCACTCACCCTTTGGTTAGTTCCCTGCTTTCTTTCTCTCTTTCTCGTCCACTGCGGAGCCGAGGGTAAACGTCTTAACATCTGGGCTTCTCTTTTCGATGCGACAACCATTTACGAGTATCTACTCAAGACTATAGGACTTATTTACTCACCGGGGCCCTCTCCCGGCCCCGCACCTTTCCAGCGGTGCCTCTAGATGCGGAAGCTCCCTGCTGGGATGCGAATTCACGGAGAAGGTGTCCTCGAATGTCCATCGCATGCATAAAGACAAGCCCCAGGTGGATATTAGCATATCTTGCCTTCTGAGCGTACGTTCTCAGAATCATCGGTGCCACCGCCTCCTACAGTGTTGCTACACCGGCCCGAGCGCAGTCAACACCAAGTCATGACCGTTGTGAAAGCACAAGGCAATCACCTGGTCAGGCATACAACTAGTTGTTTTTCCGACATCACCGGTCACCTAACAGTGTTCTTCACTGTGACCGTTCCCCGGCTGTTCTTCACTGTGACCGTTCCCCGGCGATGTCGTACTGCTGGTGAAGTGAAGAGCGATCACCCTTCATCACATGTCATTGCAATTCATTGTAACACTCGCGAGCCGCCCGTCTGCGTAATTCGCGCAACTTTACCAAGACGTTCGCCCTACGAGAATCACCGCCCGAGACTGAAGTGCTTTCGTTTCATCCCTCTACTTGAGTCGTACCCACGTATCGCATTCCAAACCATAAGATAAAAATAACAAACGTGCTCGTGTTTTACGGATACATTGAAAATGTGTACCGCACTAGTGCGCACTGAGAGTATATTCATCTCGTGTTATTACATGAAGTTAAAAGAAGATGCAAAAACACTGAGTGCAGCCGCCGCAGGTAAATCGAAAACGTTAACAATGTAGAGCAAAGTATAAAAAAAAAACAAACACCTTGACAGTCACAGTATAAGTAATTACCCAGCAGCGACACTAAACGTCAGTATCAAAAAAAAATCGCCATACTCTTTGACAGTTTTTACACCCATACGCAAATGTTGCAAATCAGTAAGTATCAAACAAAATGGCAAATGTGACACTTATACTCGAGTGTCGCCACTGTGCAGATTCCTATACCGTGGTCACGTGGTAACGATACACTGTTGCCAACTCGTGGTAAATTTACCATTTTATGGGAAAAAAGTTTCAAAATTTGCTCAAAAAAAGGGGAATAATTGATTTATTTAAGAAAATGTTTTAGGTATCTTTTAATGCGCATAAGTCAAGGATAAAATGCAAGAACACAATAATAGAAAGGATTCAAACAACATGAAAGCAAAATAAACACAATGGAAATGAAGCACCTCAGGAAGATCGAAGGAATAACAAAATGGGATAGTATTAGAAATTAAATCGTTAGAGAAGACATAGAACAAAGACTAATCCTACAAAAAAATTAAAGAAACAAAGTTAAACCGGTACAGGCATGTCACAAGAATGAACAACACCAGACTAATAAAAAGAATAATGGAAATGGGTAAACCGTGCAAAAAACGGAGAGGTAGACCAAGAGAGAAATGGTTAGACCAGGTAGAGGACCTTGGAAGTATAAAAGGTAAAACAAAGCAAGAGATGAGAATTCTAGCAAAAGATAGAAAAGCCTGGAAGACATGGATAAACTAAGACCGGGACGCCTGAAGGGGCAAAAGGAACCGAGAAAGAAGGAGCATAGATTCTTATTTTGACTGTACCCAAGTTTGATCGGCAGTGATAGTTAGTGAAAATAGGATTTGGATTCGCCTCTAAAGAGACTAAATCTTGTGCTGAAATTTTCTTGGAGCACAATTTTCTAAACTTTCCTAAATTCTAAACTTGATCAAATATACAACGACAACACTTATAACAAGAGAACGTGAGAAGTAAAAAGAACCGACCTCACTTTTAAATATCACGTTTGGCGCCCAACTGAATGGACTAGCTCATTTCCCCACTGCGTAAATTTGGCGCCCGACGCTACACTACGTAGCATAAATTTGGCGCCGCCCGATGTGGGGGCAAAGTGAAGTACCGAACAAAACGAAATAGTTTCGAGTGCTTTAACGAGCTACTTTATGAAATCCAAACGAGTTTCATGATGAAGCTATTGAAGCTCGTTTACTAAACTTCGACGCGTGCGTTAAATGTCTTCCGGAACGTGTATTTTATACTATTTTGATTCTTGTTGTAAAAAAAATGCGTACAGGAAAATTCTGTTTTCTAATGTTGCGGGTGGCGCTTAAAATAGTTTCAAACAAACGTCAATTTTGAGGTTATGTTCATAATTTTAGATGTCAACCGGTACAGGTAATTTCGAGTCGTGCTGCTCAATCAGAGGGTGAGGGATCGTCGCCGTTTTTTCTTTAAACAAAAATTGAATAACGCCTGCGCGTGTGCGTAAAGAAAATTGATAAAGCAAGGAGTTGCGACGAAACCCGAGCTAATACGGCGAGAAGAGTTGAAAATATTTCCGGTTCGGGAATTTTCTTCTTCGAAAGATGACGAAAAAGTGTATAGAGACAAGAAACATATAGTAGCAGGCGTAAGAAAGTGTACGTTACATAAACACCCTGTAAGTATGGTGTTTCTAAATGAGTGAAAAAAGCGAATGGTAGTTCCTCTGTGTTACTGTGTCACAATTGGTTCCTCTGCTCTGGTGGCTGGGGGTTCGGTCCAAAGTACAAAGTTCTAAAAGGTGTCAGCATCAATTGACCCTTGCCAAATTTCTATTCTTAAAACGTTCTAATTGCCTCGATCTTAATTGGCACATGTAAACAACACACCTTACATTCCGCATAGCTTGCATTTATACGTAGTGTGCAATGCGGCTTTGTTCTACTAAACTTCAATGGGTGCTGATTCCGCATAATTTTGAAATGCACATAATTGCAATAATTACGAAACGAATTTAAATTTACTTATTTTCTCAGATAATGACATCGTGACAGTATTAAACAATTATACTCTCTTTATTGTGAAACGAAGTCGTTTGATTCAACATGTAAGTTTATTATTTAAATTAATATAAAGGGTGTTACTGAACTTGAGTCATATACACGAACGCCCACAAGCAATGTAATTTTAATAAACAATCGTCGGTCAAAGGTGAATAACAACCGTGGAATTAGCTATTTTCTTTATTGCAAAAACTGTTTGACAAACGCTGGAAAGTCAAAACATATAAGCTGATTGAACACATCACGACCTATCCACTCGTTGTTATAAGCCCTGAAAGAGGGGTGAAAAATATTGTTTATTTTAGTAATATCTTCTGGAGACTATTTTGAAACACCCTGTTAGGATCAAGAAACTTACTACGAGTCATTAATAATTTTTTTTAACAAACAATAAAATAATATTTGACCCTGTTGGTATCACTTTGAAACGAAATGCACGTTAACGTAAATAAATTAGAAAGTATTTAAATTATGGATGGATGGATAGATGGTGTGTCCGACTCGGTTACAAAGGTGACCTTGAATAAGTGAATACGTGAATATTACGTTAACACAGTAGAAGAGCTGAAAGCGTTTTTATATTTTGTGTATCGAAGACTAAATCACTTAAACGAGGCGGGACCCGCAATATTAATCAATGTCTCAAGCCTAGTAACACCCTGTATGATAATGATATGAGTCGAGATTAAATGTCGTGGTTAAATTTCAGTCTTCATTTATGATGCATTTTTGTTATGCTTATTTTCGTAAAAACACTGATTTCTCCATTTTCCTTTTAACGTAATAAATAATTTAGATCATTTTAACAAAATCCTAGAACATAATTTGAGAAATGCTGGTATAAACAATGCATAGCCTAAGCGGCTGTTTTAAAACGAACCACATGCACGGCGGCAAACCTAAGCACTAATAAACGTCTCAAGTATAGTAACACCCTATATAGTGAAACCGTCATATATTTCGACACTGAGATTAAGTTAAGCTGGAGATGGACAATAGAGATTTAAACGTTCACTTCTTTGATGCGCTTCCCTGAGCTGGAAAAATTAATTATTTACATTATAAGAAACCATAGCATTAACGAATGGCTCAAGTTCAGTAAGACTCTATATAGTACGGCTGCATATAACAACATTTGATGTTAAGCGATCTGGTACGTTTTAGTCCATCTGAAGGTAAACAACGCAGAGATTTTAAAACAAAGGGGTCTTAATTTGTTTGATGAGGAAAACCTACAGTATTAGTTAATGGTTCAAGTATGACAACACCTTGTATGCGATGGCAGGATTCGGGGCGTTTTTTTCTGCGTTCCTAAATTAGTTGTAAAACAGAAAACAAGTTACCTTACATTACATTAATTTATACTGCTTAAAGTTACCTGACATTGGATTACATTGCGTTACGTAAAATAAAATTTGCTAAAGCAAAATACATTTTTGTATTACATTAACTAAATTGAAATACTTTACATTCCGTAATAACAAATGACATTGCGTTGCATTATGTTGGTATGCCGTAAAATACATTTAATTATTTTGTATTATAAAAAAATTACATTGCTGCGTGACATTGAAATATACCACATTAATCTAATTTACATTACTTTACGTAGCGGTACATTGAATTACGTTGCGTTACGTTGTGGTACAGCTGAATATATTCTTGCGTTACATTAAATTACGTTGAAATTCATTGTATTACATAACATTAAATGACATTGTGCTGTATTATGTTTATTACGTCGTATGCTTTTCTTCATATTTTATTAATTTACACTGCTTTACATTACGTGACATTATAAAACTTTGCATTCCGCAACAATAGATTATGTCGTAATATGTCGAATTTTATTAGATTACGCAATACTATGGCAAAATAAGTTTCATTGTTACGTGCTACATTAAATTACGTTGCGTTACGTAGCACTTCATTGACCTACATTGCTTTATGTAATGTTATATGTTTTATTACATTTCGTTTCATTGAAATACAATAGTAAATTATATTGCGTGACTTTCAAATGCATCATGTTAACTGAATTTACATCGCTTTACATAGCAATACATTAAATTACGTTGCGTTACGTAACATAAAATGATGTTCAGTTACATTGGATTAAACATCGTATTATCATTACGCTTACGGTGTGGTATAGTAGAATATACTTTTGCGTTACGTTAAATTACGTTGAAATACATTGTATTATGTTTATTACGCCGAGCTTTGGTAAAAAAGTATTTGATTTCTTCATGTTTTATTAACTTACACTGCATTACATTACGTGACGTTGAGGACATTGCATTCCCAACATTAAATGATGTCATGTTCTGATACATTATGTCGTATTATGTCGAATTTTATTAGATTAATCTGTAGCACGCCAAAATGAATTTCTTCATTACGTGTTACATTAAATTACATTGCGTTACGTTGCGCTTCATTGACCTACATTGCATTATGTAATGTTATATGCCGTAATGCACTCACTGTATTACATTTCATTTCATTGAAATACAATAGTGAATTACGTTAACTCAATTTACATTACTTTACGTAGCAATACATTGAATTACATTACATAAAATGACGTTGAATTATATTGGGTTATACATTATATTATCATTACGCTTACGTTGTGGTACAGTAGGATATACTTTCGCGTTACGTTAAATTACGTTGAAATACATTGTATTATGTAACATTAAGTGACAGTGTGCAGTATTATGTTTATTACGCCGATCTTTGGTAAAAAAGTATTTGATTTCTTCATGTTTTGTTAACTTACACTGCATTACATTACGTGACGTTGAGGACACTGCATTCCCCAACATTAAATGATGTCACGTTCTGATAGATTATGTCGTATTATGTCGAATTTTATTAGATTAATCTGTAGCACGCCAAAATGAATTTCTTCATTACGTGTTGCATTAAATTACATTGCGTTACGTTGCGCTTCATTGACCTACATTGCATTATATGATGTTATATGCCGTAATGCACTCACTGTATTACATTTCATTTCGTTGAAATACAATAGTAAATTACGTTAACTCAATTTACATTACTTTACGTAGCAATACATTGAATTACATTGCGTTACGTAACATAAAATGACGTTGAATTATATTGGGTTATACATCATATTATCATTACGTTTACGTTGTGGTACAGTAGGATATGCTTTTGCGTTACGTTAAATTACATTGAAAGATTAAATGACATTGTGCTTTATTATATTTATTACGCCGTGCTTTGGTAAAAAAATATTTGATTTTTTCATACTCTATTGATTTATACAAAATTACATTATGTAACGTTGAGGACATTACATTACGCGACATGAAATGTCGTCATGTTTTAATAGATTATGTAATAATACGTCGAATTTTATTAGATTACGCTGCAGCACGCCTCATTACGTATCACATTAAATTACATTGCGTTACGTTGCGCTTCATTGACCTACATTGTATTATGTAATGTTGTAATACACTGTATTACACTTAATTTTGTTGAAGTACATTAATTGCATTATGTAATGTTATGTGCTGTAATGCACTGTATTACACTTAATTTTGTTGAAATACATTAGTAAATTACGTAGCGTGACGTTGAAATGCATTACGTTAACTTAATTTACATCAGTTTACATCACAGTACATTGGATTACGTTGCGTTAGGCAACATAAAGTGACGTCGAATTGTATTGGATTACACAGTGTATTATTATTATTAAGATTACGTTGTAGTACGACAGAATACATTCTGTTCACATGCATTTGCACAGGTGTCATGGGTTTTTCTCCTTTCTTTTGCCTGGGCTTCTTTGTTCTAGGCGTTCCTTTACTGCGTCCTCTACCAGTTGTACTTGACACTTGAAGACTGTCTGTCATAGGTGAAGTAAATAAGGGGCTTTGAAGAACGCATCGAGGACCACCATTGATTGCACTGTTCATTTAGCCTCACGTTGATTATTCACACACGCCATAACATTCTGTGAATGCTGATTACGCCTACGAACTTCGGGAGTTGCTCACGACCAGAAGGAGAGTAGCTGTGTGATCTTTATGGTCAACGCAGTCGTCCTTTTATGTGGTTTTACAACGGAAATTCCGATTACGTGACGCTTTACATGATTCATCGTGATTTTTCGAAACCGTCGGTTCATACGCTTGTATAATTCCCGTCATTTTCGATTGCCTTTTAGTTGTTTTCAACAAAAAAAAAAATATAGATCAACCGAATCATCAGTTTTAGTGATTCATTCATTGGGTTAATTTGAAAAACTCTCTGCGCTTAATTAGCAGGATGTAATTATCGCAGCACTGTCAATCCGGCCTTAATCGTCTACTTAGCTCTGAAGCACCTGCAGTGGCGCCATCTGTTAATATTTCTCAGAGGTAGGTGCAGTAATGCAGCCGGGATATTCAAATATTTTTTTTTAAAGGTTTTCTTTGACAGTTCATCTTTTGTTTGTAATAATCATTCACTTCACTAGCAGTGGCGCCACCTGTTAATATTTCTCTGAGTTACCGCAATGATACAGGCGGGAAATTCAGAAGAGAAAATATGTATGTATGTATAAATTGTTAACAAGAAAAAAAGTTTTGACCTAAAATTGTGTGAGAAATGACATTGCAATCAAAACCGCTATTTGCAACAAATTTCTAAAAAAATATGTTAATATTTCTTTGAGTTACAGGCGGGATATTCAAATATGATTTTAAAAAATCGTTTTTCTTTTTGGAAATCTGTTGCAAAAATTGGCTGCAAGATGTCGCGACCTAAAGTGTTCGTTTTTTTCTTTCTTTTAACAATTTATAATTTTCTCATCTTTTATTTTGTTTAAATTAATTATTCACTTAACTTGCGGTGGCGCCATCTGCTAATATTCCTGTGAGATCAGGCGGGAAATTCTAATACGTATAACTTAAAAAAAAGAATTTTTAAAGAAATTTGGTTGGTTTGTTTTTGTTAACAAATTTTCTTGTTTGAATTAACTTCCAGTGGCGTCACCTGTTAATATTTCTCTGAGTTATTGTGATAATGCAGCCGCCGGGAAATTCAAATATAATTTTAATATTCGTTTTTTTTTTGTTAACAATATTTTCTGATCTTTTATTTCGTTTAAATTAATCGTCTCTGAAGCACCTGTAGTGGCGCCATCTGTTAATATTTTTCCGAGTTAGTGCAGTAATGCCGGCGGGATATTTAAATTATGTTTAAACAAAAGTTTGTTTTTCTCGACAATTCATAAAAATTTTCTTATCTTTTGCTTGAAATAATCATTCACTTAACACGCAGTGGCGCCATCTGTTGATATTTCTTTGAGTAACAGGCGGGAAATTCAAACATGATTTAAAAAAATGTTTTTTTTTTTAGAAATCTGCTGCAAAAATTGGCCGCCAGATGTCGCAAACTAAACTGTTCTTTTTTTTTGTTAACTATCTTTAAATATTTTCTCATCTTTCACTTTGTTCGAATTAACCATTCACTTAACTTGTGGCGGCGCCATCTGTTAATATTTCTGTTAGTTACAGGTGGGGGAAATTCTTGTTTCTCTTGGCAATTCATAAATGTTTTCTCATCTTTTGTTTCAATTAGACATTCGCTTAACTATGGCTTAACTTGTAGCGGCGCCATCTGTTAATATTTCCGCAACGTCTTTGCTGATTTCATTTTAATTTTAAGCCCGAACTTGTTCAGGGGAACGTGAGTCATCACCTTAAACGCTTGATGTTAAATCAATTTGCTTTTGCATCAAATATGCGCATTGTAAAAGCTTATAAAACGTCACCTTGACACTTAGGCCCAGTTGTACAATTCAACCTTAACTTTAAGCCGAAGCTTAAACCCTTAACCACAATTGTTGAAATAATCGTCGTTAAGGCTTAAGCTTCAGATTAAATTTAAACTGGCGTTGTACGAATGGCCCTTAATCGTTACAAAAATTTCGAGTTGCGTACGTACTACTGATCGAAGATACCCAACTTAACCTTACTTTTAATTAATAAACTAAATTTAGGACCAGTTTCGTAATGGGATTCAACGGAGACTTTAAAGAATTTAAAGTCACTTTCAGATGTTGAAACAAATATGAAAGCACATTTGTTTAGACATCTGAGTCCCAGGTGTACAGTCGTGGAATAAAGACGGAATAACTGTTCGCCGAATATCCCTTAATGTTCCTCCATATCTACGTCACACCTACGTCACGTTATTCCAAGAATGATGCTTATCCGACGATTGTAAAATCGGGCCTAAATGTGATTTTAATTTTAGAGTCAAGCCAAGAATAATAGAGTTTTAAGAAAATACGAAATAATTAAATTTAAATAATAATAAAAACAATTTTATACCGCAACTTAATAAATTAATATTAAAACGAAAAAGGGAACAACGATGAGAAAGCAAAAGAAATAATAGATTTTTTTAAAAATATGAAACAATGAAATTTAAATAATAATAAAAACAAAAGACAGTCGATTTTATACCACGATTTAATATGTAGATTAACGCTGAAACAAAGCAAAAAGGAAAGCACGATGAGAAAGTAAAAGAAATAATATGAAAATAATATTTAAAAAAGTAAAAAGGACGATGGGAAAGCAAAAGAAATAATAGAATTTTAAAAAAATACGAAATAATTAAATTTAAATAATAACAAAAACAAAAAACAATCGATTTTACATCACAATTCGGTGGATTAATAAATTTAAAAAAAAAACTATTTAAAAAAATATAAATAAAAGAGAACCGAGCACAATTCAGTAGATTCGTAAATTAAACCAAGAAACAATGACAAAACAAAGAGTCTTTTGCCTTCCATATGGTCAACAGAAAACAAACTGCAATAGATGGCGCTGTTCAATATATCATTTCGTCCTTTACTGACATTTTCGCATCGCGAGGGAATAACTAGCGAACCGCCCCCGTAAAAACATGCGAAAAAGAAACTTTCGGCATGTTTTAACAGGTGGCGTCGTTGAATGTTTTACAACAACGCAATCAGTTGAAACTTTGCTCAACAGATGGCGGTTTTTCAATATAAGTGGGTTCCCTTCTACATAAGAGAACAACTTTGAGCTATCAGCTTCTTTTACGAAATAAAACCTCTTAATCTCTAACGATTTGAATAAACCCTTAAGTTGGCAGCACCGGACGATTATATGGGTTAGACATTACCTAAAGCAGGTTTATACGAAAACACGGTTATTATTCGGGGGCACGCAAAGAATTGAATTAATTAAATTTGCTTAACCATTTTTTTTTTGTTTTATTATGATCCACGCTATTATACTCTTAGAATATGCTCCTCTGTTCTTGACTCACCCTGTATACTTTTCCAAAATTATTCAATGCCAACATAATATTGTAAATTTTAACCAAAGGGGTTAAGGGGCATTAGGGGGATGATTTCAGAACGGTTTAAGTCGTACATCGTCTTCGCAAGTAAATAGTGAAACAAGCTACTCAGAATACATATTATAGAAATAGTAAACAAGCATGGAGTACCTCAGGGGTGTTTGCTTGGACCAATACGTTTTGTGCCACACATAAGTGACTCGCTTGTGAGTGGTTCAATGAAAATTTGAAAGCTATAATTTGGGGAAATTGTCAAATTTTTTAATACTATAGTAGGACTTTAAATTTAAATGAAAATTTTTCTTAAAAATAATTGAATATAAAACTCGTTCTCCTATTTTTTAAAGTGACTTTAAAATTTTCTTTGTTATGTCACCTTTCCTCCGAAATAGTTTTTTTTTTTTTTTAATTTATTAATCTTCCGAATTGTGCTAAAAAATCGATTGTCTGTAATTCTATTGTTTCTTTGTTTTCCCATCGTTCTTTCCTTTTTTATAATCAGCTGAATTGCGCTCGATCGTCTTTTGTTTGTTTTCTTTAGCTTTATGTATTTATTAGTATGAATCTAGCAATAAATTGAGGAATTATCTACGTCGAAAGGGAGTTTGACAACTCTTGAGGGATTCCTGCTTTTTGCGCATTGGTAACACTGGCCATCGTCTCGTGACTCGCCCGGTATTAGGCTCCAGCTGTTAAATTGGTTCGTTGTTTTTAATTTAAATTTAGAAATCGAATGACGTCGTAAAAGTGTTTTGGTTGCAAGTTGAAGGAACATTTGACGAATGAATAATTTCAAAAAAAAAAAAAAAAAGAGAATGAATTTTGTCTCATCGGTATAAAGACCCGATACAGGGTGAGTCAGTAAAAAGGTCCGTGAATAATTTTGACAGAAAAATCAAGTTTATTTTAATTTAATCGTAATTTAATAAATATTTAATAATATTTAATAAATATCATTGTGAAACTGGCCCTTAGGATTTATTGGTTTCTGATAATTTCAGTAGGGCGTTATTAAACCGAGTTAAGTTTTACATTTACAGCGCACAACTTAATCGGTTATCTCCTTTCAAGTGCTATGAATTTATTTCTCGAACAAATACTTTGCGTAATATTTGAGCACTCTCCTACATTGTCTGTGCGTGCAAATAAATACAGGCTTTCGTTCCCTGTTCGCTCGAATCCCTTTTAATCTACACGTTGATAAGATAAACCCTCAATGTGAATCCTATTTTATGATTTCTATATGCGCGTTACTATTTCTATTTATCATTGTTTTTCCGTAAGTTTCGCCATAATAATATAATATTCAATGTACGCATTAATTGGCGTCTAACGTGGGGCCGGCTAATGAAGTACCACAGTAAATTGGCGCCCAACGTGGGGCTCCTCCTCCATTAACGCTACACTATGTACGTATATTTGATTGTTGCTTACGGATCGAAGAAGCAGAGAACACATTTACATGCTCAACTCGATTTAATTGTTACAGGCGATTAAATCTTATGTTCTCGTCTGTTAACTTAATTAATTAATAATTGCGTTGTCCTTGATTTTAGGTGCCCACCGACGATCCTTAGACAATGAACGCAGGAGACAGTCTCTAGGGCCTGTGATATCGCATCGGGCGTCCGACGCCTTCTTAGATCCTCACCATGCAGCCATATTATTTAGAGATTCCAGAGGGGTGAGTTTTGCACGCTTTAATATACCGCCGCGCGCGTTTTACACGACGGAGGGAAGGGTCCGGGCGGGGGGCTCCGTTTTATTATGATTATGATTCCAATTTGAAGCGTTTATCCCAAATACCGTGGCGCTTAATTTGGTTGTGTCAAAAGCAGTTTCGAGCCCCGTTAAAATTGAAATGGCCTCGCCGCGGGGGGGCAACTTAGGCCCCTTACCGAAATTGCTACTCATCAGCAAACATGGGATATAATAAGGCGTTCGGCTTGAGGAACGTAACACCTCGTTGAATGAGAGTCGGTCAAATTAGATTTTTTTCTTCTTTTTTAATTGGGTTTTCGCTAATACGCTACTTACGTAAATGTACGTTAATCACTTTAGAACGAAATAAAATTAAAATTCACAGAGCAAGTGTAACACGTAAACACCGGCAAGGGTGTCCTATTTGGTTTACAAAGGTGATGTACAAGTTATAAGCACCTGTCAGCTTGACGGTAGGAGGCGGTTATTAATTTTCTTTATGCAAATTATGACATGTTCTTAAGGAACCGTGACTTGAAATATACAATTACAAAATTTTCAAGCCCTTAACTACTCATTATGCAGCGTACTTGATGATTAACCGAAGTAAGGAATGAAAAGTGTACGATACCGCTCGACGTTAAGTCCGGTCGTCTGATGCCATAGATTACGACATTTACATCGAAGTCTCGAGAGAGGGCTTTGATCCTACGTGCACGTCTGAACTTTCGCGGTGTTTGCTGCCTCGTACAACGTGAAACTGCCCCGTACAACGTGAAACTGCTCCGTGCAACGTGAAGCTGCTCCCGTATAACATGAATCTATCCCGTACAACGTGCTAAAGGAAGAAACGTGACGATAAGTTTGACAAATTCAAAGTTGAATCGGAAGACTTACCCCCTCGTTTAAAAATAAGGGCCTGTGACACGTCCGTTTGATTGTGTGATTGAAATTGGGAGTTCGTGGCGTGAGTTTTATCTGCTTAAAAAAATTACAAATACACTTGAAGAACATTCGGAATCTTTACCACACTTTCAGAACGAAATAAAATCAGAACACTCTTTGATGATAGAAAAACTTTTTTGATGTATGCAGCTTATCTGTTGAACCCCTAAATTATGTGGAGAATTGTTATCTGATGAAGATGAAGTGGCTGATGCATTTGAAATAATCACAGAAATTGCTGAATCAATGAACGTCAACAGTGACCAAGTAATGAGAGAGACTACGCACTTCAAAACTAAACAAAATCTGTTAAGTAGACTTTTACTGTGGACCGCAGCTGAAAGGTCAGATCCAGTCTCATGGTGGGCCGGGTTCTGTTCAAATAAGCTGGTAACAAAAGTGGCTACACGAGTTTTGCAATTTCCAGCATCTGCTGGAAGTTGTGAAAGAAACTGGAAAGCATTTGCAAGCATAAAAACCAAAACAAGGAACAAACTATCTATTGATTTTGTGTCGCCGAAGTTTAAATTAAAATTTACTTGCCTCTACTTACCACGATTCAAGATGACAAGCTTCTGCTGATTCTACGATCAGCTGTGCCCCAGCTAGCAACAGTGGAAGAGGGGCAGGTTAACTTAAGGTGGTAAACTTATAAAGGGCGCCGGAAGACAATTGGATCAACTGAACGTAATTCGACCGGCCGACGTCTCCAATCGACCAGATCGTGCAGAAAGTGAAGCTGTAATAATCAGAAGCGAAAATCTTACCCACTGGTGTGCGTGAGAGTACTGTGCCCCAGCTAGCAACAGTGGAAAAGGGGTAGGTTAATTAAAGATAAAGGGCGCCAGAAGACAATTGAATCAATTGAACGTAATTCGACCGGCCGACGTCTCCAATCGACCAGATCGTGCAGAAAATGAAACTCTAATAATCAGAGGCGAAAATCTTACCCACTGGTGTGCGTGAATGTAGAAATTAAAATAGTCGTTAAAGTTAACACAATTTATTACACAATTAAAAAGGAAAACACTTTACACTGTTAAGAAATAATTACAATTGGCTGCTGACTTTAGGCTTAAATTAAATATCGTAAGCGCAGCGCAATTCGTACTTCGGAATTCGTACGAGCTAGACGTAAAATTTAACAACCGATCGATCCGTAAAACGTCAGATTAAAGTGAAAACCTAACCTTCAAACTGCGAGTCCAGACGTACGTCAAAGTCAGCGGTGCCAACCGAAGCGCAGGGGCAGGTGGGGAATTGTAACGCCCTCTATCAATCGCAGGAAGCGTCGACGAACTGGACCCGCTCAGATCGTCAAGAAGGCTGATCAGGTTTTCTTCTTCTAGATCGGGTCTCGATACGACTATGGGCAGGAGCGCCCCCAGAGAACTAGGCCAAAAGGTCTAGTCTAATAGCCTGCGCCCAAATAGAAAAGCCTACATAGAAGAAATGATTTTCGTTAGCGGCCATTGTTGGCCTGTCGGTCGGCATGCGTCGTCATATTTTACCTGAGGGCCTC
The DNA here is from genome assembly GCA_958336345.1 of Dorcus parallelipipedus. NCBI lineage: Eukaryota > Metazoa > Arthropoda > Insecta > Coleoptera > Lucanidae > Dorcus > Dorcus parallelipipedus. The sequence goes on along the minus strand of OY284477.1, from coordinate 1,853,255 downwards.
AGGCTTGGTAAGGAGATTAAAACTGTCTCCAATCGCTGTACGGCGGTATCAATCGATATTCCAGCAAAGCCGCAATTGATTTACTTCTCCAAACGAGCAAGAAATCCGTTAAATTTAAACCACACGAAAAACACGTCACATCGGCACATGTTCCGAACAAGAAAGAGGACGCGACCAGGTTGAAGATGAAGAAGGTCGCTTCGACGCGCAAGGATTACAGACGATAACCAATGACAGGCGACCTGAGAGTCACAGCCTATGAAAGTTCAGCGATCACTGTACGCCGGTTTCCCCTATAGCGATGTAGAGGAGGGGCGCCAACGGTGTTAAAACGAAATTGCAAGACGTTATATCGCCACGATATTTTAGCGAGAAATTTGAACGTAACATTTGTTTGAATTGGCTTCCGGTTGGAACCGCGCCACATTGCCTTCTTCTACTGCCTACGTTTCGTTCTCCATTGCAGAAGAACTCCCTCAGGGCTGCTGCTTCTCGTTAGTCGTTGAGACTGAGTGGATATGTCAGTGGGGGTAGTGGGTCGGAACGGTGAGCGGGGGATTGGTCTGTTCAGGCGTGACGAATCGCTAACGAGATGTTTCCAGCCATTGTGGAGGTAAAAGCCAGTATTACGGTTCAGGTTATCGGGGTGTTTCTATGGATTCACGCATTTTTCGGTTTTGAAAAAATGAGATGAACGGGCTTACACTTATTTGACAATGAAACTCAATACTCAATACAATACGACTCAATACAAATGAATTCGATGGAAATAATGAAATACTGAAAGAAAAAACGATGAGATTGAAATTAATGACGATGAAGCCATAGAGACAGATTCAGGAAGACACACAGAATTTGTATATGATGAGGAGGACACCAGTGATGCATATGTTGACGACAACGAGCAAGATTTCGAATGTAAGGAATCCACTGAATCTGAAATCAAAGAAATCATCGATAATAATGTTACGGTATAAATCGAAACAAGGGGCATAGCGTAACTTAAATATTATATTAAACATAAATAAATACAGACAAATATAATTGTACAAAGTTCAACTTACCCTAACAGCACACTTTAACAAAATAGAGCCTACATCATGCTCTGATAGCAACTAGTTTAATATCTTCCTCTTTATGCAGATCGTGGGTTTTTATAGGAAGTGCAACTCGAGCAATTCCGAGTTGTTACGAGACCGGAAAGGTACGATAGATTACGAGATACTTGAAATCCGTTTTAACCTGTTCAAGGTTCTGCACTTGCAGAGGGCACATGTCGAGGTCGCGCTAGATGCAATTCTCTTATCTCAAATTCGCTAAATGAATCTAATATTTTAATTTACTTTCGCCTTGTCACATCTTTCCCCCCTCGCAGAAAAAAATAGGTATATAGGTAAGGGTAGGTTACTAAGACTTCTCCTATAGTATCTTCTGGGCTGGTTTGAAGTTTTTACCAGGAAGTTCATTTTATTTGGGGTTGCGTTGCTCCAATTCTTTTGTAGACATCAGGTACGAAGGCTGCTTCCATAAATAATCAGAAAACAGATGTGGTTACATCCTATGTTCGAAGGGATATGTTGTTTGGAATGGACAGTTTCGAAAGGCTGGTGGTGTAGATTTTTAGATTTAGAATCCTAAATAGGGCTATATTGTGACAAGATGCAAGTAAATTCGTGCATTGGATTTATTTAGCATCTTGTCACAATATTTTACCTGAGAGAACTGGGGCCTCAGGCTTGGTAAGGAGATTAAAACTGTCTCCAATCGCTGTGTCACGGCGGTGTCAATCGATATTCCAGCAAAGCCGCAATTGATTTACTTCTCCAAACGAGCAAGAAATCCGTCAAATTTAACACACACGAAAAACACGTCACATCGGCACAATGTTCCGAACAGGAAAGAGGTGACCAGGTTGAAGATGAAGAAGGTCGCTTCGACGCGCAAGGATTACAGACGATAACCAATGACAGGCGACCTGAGAGTCACAGCCTATGAAAGTTCAGCGATCACTGTACGCCGGTTTCCCCTATAGCGATGTAGAGGAGGGTCGCCAACGGTGTTAAAACGAAATTGCATGACGTTATATCGCCACGATATTTTAGCGAGAAATTTGAACGTAACATTTGTTTGAATTGGCTTCCGGTTGGAACAGCGCCACATTGACTTCTTCTACTGCCGACGTTTCGTCCTCCAATGCAGAAGAACTTCCCCAGGGTTGCTGCTTCTCGTTAGTCGTTGAGACTGAGTGGATATGTCTGTTGTCAGTGGGGGTAGTGGGTCGGAACGGGTCTGTTGAGGCGTGACGAATCGCTAATGAGATGTTTCCAGCCATTGTGGAGGTAAAAGCCCCAGTATTACGGTTCAGGTTATCGGGGTGTTTCTATGGATTCACGGATTTTTCGGTTGAAAAAATGAGACGAACGGGCTTACACTTATTTGACGATGAAACTTTGAAGGAGATGATAAATCAACTCAATACAAATGAATTCGATGGAAATAATGAGAACGAGAACACTACAAATTACAAAGTTCGGATCTGGCTATCCGCTGTAAATAACAACTCTGCTAAGTTTTGGTCAGGCGATCCACCTTCTCCCACAACTCGATACTTCTCAGGCATCACCATCATCATCATCAACGCTAATCCCTAATTAAATGTGCCGGACCTCTGAAATTAAGTTTGAATTCGAAACGAATTCGGATTAAAAGAGAGTGAGGCGAACGAACTTAACTCCCATCTTATTCCTCGAATTGACTTTTTTACTTTGTTTTTTTTTTTTTATGAAACTTGATGACATTTCTTGTCTTTCTGGCTGGAACTCTTTCTTTTGCCTTTGATAACATCGATGGATAAACACAGGCGATTTAAATGAAATCTGTTCTTCCATTGTGTCTTCCTCTGTTTTCTTCACTTTTTCGATGTACTTAGTTCATTTCCCTTAATTGACTATGTATGCCTCAAGAAACTCTTTAAAAAGAAATTCTAGCAAGAAGAATTTTAAGGCCAATCAAATAAAAATTGAGCGCAAACTCTCTAGGTTAATCCTCATCATCAGAAGGTGGCGGAAGGAATCCTTTGGAAGTGCCAATTTCTACACTTCTCTGTATTGCCACTTTTTCGACGAGGAAAGCCTACCGTGTTCCAGGTATATCACACTTCGTTTGCATTCCTTTTTGGCTGAGAAAAATAATGCAAGGCTTCAAAAAGAAACTTTCCTACAAATACTTGAAAGATCAAACAAATGTTGTTCGCCTGAAGTTAGACATGCCGAACCTTGGGTCTTAGACATTTAGAGGCGATGTTACAGATAGGCAAAAATCGTTAAAAGTGTAGGTATTAAAGAACCAATGCAGGTAAAACGATGAACAAAGAAGACAATAAAAAATCAGTTGGGAAAAGACGTCAAAGGATGAATGGACATGGATGGCAGAAGATTGTGAAAACTAGAACGGGAAGGAACTTCAACCTTCATCGATAATCTCGATCTTTTGACTCCGCTTTACCCTTCTAGGACCAAACAAAAGTAATTGATAAATATTCTGAGTAGATTGCTTGCTTTTGCTTCTCTCGTTTCCACCCGATAACTATACTAAGAAATAATTTGTACGTTTTGCCAAGCTTAAGTAACTTTGAATGGAAGTAAAAGATACGAGGTGCAGCTTTTACCTAATCTTTAATAAAATAGAAGAAGCACAAATAATTAAGAGACAACCAAAGCAAATTGTCAGGAATCTATGGAGTACGTAGTAAGACGAAATAAAATCTAAATTTATGACACTTATGTAAAGCATGAGTTAGGGTCCCAGCAAAGAAGTCAGAAAATAGAGACGATGCCTCTATAGATTTAGAAGTACAAGAGGAGATGAGATGTCAGAAAAACTTTAAAATCGGTGAATTCCTTTCAACAGAAGCGAAAGAGGAATTTCGATGATTATTTAAAACGAAGAAACTACTGCGATGGATTCCTCCAAACCTAAGCAAGATCATTTGGGGAAAAAAGTCACACACGTGATGGAGGCAAAAGATTTGACCTTGCCAAGGCAATAGATCATGAGTGTAAGCTAACTTTCATCAACGTTCTGATCTTCCTGTTTCTTTTACATTCTTCATTCTCTCTTTTTTGTTTCTTGTCAATAATCATAGGAAGCAATCTTAATGCTTTGGCATACAATCCCTTCGATGTGAAAGTAGAAGGTACAGGCAAAAATCTTTCAAAATGAAACACACGCAATTCATCTAATCAATAAGAAGGACCATGAACACAATTCGATTAGAAAATTAGACAAGGGAGCAAATTACGAATAAGAGAGATTGCAAATCCAGCTTCTTTTGAATTTTCAAAGGGGGAATTAGAGTTGTGGTTCCAGTGATGCATATGTTGACGACAACGAGCAAGATTTCGAATGTAAGGAATCCACTGAATCTGAAATCAAAGAAATCATCGATGATACTACAAATGATGACAGTCTTGATATGCCTAGCACTTCATCGTTTCAGAAAATTATATATTAATAAATTTAAAAAATGAATAAATAAAAAGAACGACGAGGAAGCAACGAAAATGAAATAATAGAACTTTTAAGAAATACGAAATAATAAAATTTTAAAAACAACAAAACGAAACATTAATATTCGAGTGAAAGAAATCTTAAAAAGGGATTCATCCTTTAAGTTGACAACACTGCCAACACTGTGTATCCCTCTAGGCGGTAGGCAGGCGCTGATTCGAGTTCGCTACCCTGTCGCTAGATGGCGACATCCAATCACAGGTCTCTTTTTGTATTGTCTCTTTTTGATGTATTACTTACGGAATTTATACTCACTCGAATTCTTTAAAAAGTTTATAAACACGTTGACTTTGATTTTCACTAAAAAGAAGTTTTTAGATATCCTACAAGCCCACAGGGCAATTCTTTTCGATTTCCTTACGTAACAAGAAGAAGAGACAAGAAGGGTGAGGGGGGGGGGTAACTTATTTCATCTCGCATTAATCACCTCCTAGTCCAGATATAAACGCGATCGCCTCTTTTTGTCGTGATCACGATCATGGTCAATGAGTTTCCGAGGCAGCTCCACGCACGCACGCACCCTGTCGTTTTTCGTTCGGCGTGTCATGTGCGTACGAGGGATAAGAAAGGGTCGAAGTTAAGGCCGGAATGACCTTGTAAACGAGATCGGAATTACGGTCAGTGCACAGCGGACCGGAAGTGGGGGCATTTTATCGATTTTGAAAACTTCACGAGGTTTATTTACTCGACCAAAGCGTACGTATCATTTTCCCGCTCATTAGTTATCGCCGTCGAACTGCAATACAATTATCAATAAATAATAAAAGTATCACTTTCCTCGGTGCCCTCGGCACACTTTGAAACAAGAAAAATAAAATCGATACGCCCTGTAAATTAACGTGTGTTAAAAGGGGTCGTAATATTTTCGAGTGGTGTAACTTTGAGGATGATTTTGCTTCGGATTAGGCTGAGGCTTGTTCGCCTGAATCCGACGAACGAGCAACGCCTATCGTATAGTAAACCAACCGACCTTGATTCGCCAGATATCCAACACCCGGGAAAAATTCCCTCGCGATGGACCGTATAAATATAGGCAGCGTGCGACGAAGACAACAAGGATGTTGTGCGTTGACGTTTGACACATTTCCGTGCGGCCGGCGGAATTTCGCCGGGCGCATGTGCCATCTCTGACAACATTATTTTTGTAAAACGTATCGGCGATTCCCGGCGGACGACTCCGGCGTCTGTAATTTGCATTTTTCGGACGATCTTGTGATTATGATCAGGATTGCGGCGAAGTGTGTGTTTTGTTTGTGACGCTCACTGTAAGCCAAACTGACCTAGTGCGCGGACGTCCTGTTGTGCTCAAAACAATCCAGCTCGCCTGTTTCAGTTTTGTGTTTTTGTTATAACTACTACGACATGCTTTCATTTGGACACGAAATACGCGAGGGGCCAAATCGGTATAAGCTTATTTGCGCTTCCTCAACCCCCCCCCCCCCCCCTGTAACAATTGCCGGTCGGAAGACTTGCTTGTGCTGGCTTGTTTGCCCTTGAAAGTGATGACTTTTGCATGTGATAATCAATCAACCGCAGATGTATAAATATTTATCACATCGGCGTAGTTCCTATCGTGTTTTTCCCAATAGTTGAGTGATAAAATAACAAATCAGTTGCCGTTCTTAATAACGCATGCAACTTCGTGTTTGCTACGGGCAGACGTGTTTTAAAATAAAAAGTATAAAGTTATAACCGGAGTGTCTATATTTTACTCGAGCGGGTATGCTGCGTTACCACTGATTTCACGGACTGGGCCCCACGTTGGGCGCCAAAATGTGTAGCAGAATTATCTGTCCTATAACTTAAAGTCATTGGCAGATTACTAATGAATTAGATAATATTCTGCTCAAAAAATAAAAGCCGTCATCGTATTTTCTAGGCATATTTTGATTAAGACTTGATGTATCTATGAAGCTATCACGTGTTTAAAAAATACTCCTTCGCTGTATTACAAAAATTAATTTACATTTAATAATAATAATAATAATAATATGTGTTTATTTTGCCCAACAGTTTACAAAAACCAATAATAGAGCAAACAGGAAAATATATGAAAATATATGAAAACAATTAATATGTATCACAAAATCTTTTAGCCGGACACTAAATCTTGCACTATACACTTAACGTTTCGCAGTCGTTCGACAGCTTCGTCAGAAGTGAAAAATATAAACATGTTGTCAAAATAAACAAGTTGTCAACGGAAACTGAAAAAGTAACTTGATTTTTTTTTATTATTTAAAAAAATTGACAGATCTATATTCTATTTAAGGAATCGAGAAAACTACAAAATGTATCGTTTAAATTTGCAAAATCAGTACGTTTATTAATAGAATTCGACGAAATTTTTATCTTACACATTTCTATAAAACGTCTTTTAAAAATATTAGACTCGTAATATAAAATATTAGTATTTACAAAATCAAAATTATGGTCATTTTCTAATGAATGTTCTACAAGCATTGAATGATTTTGATTATTTTTTTGGATATGATATTTATGTTGGTCTAGACGTTTTTTTAAATTTTGGCTTGTTTCTCCAATATAACATGAATTACAATTTAATTTCATAAACTACGTTAGGTTGTTTTAGTTTTGGTGTTTTGGTTTTTAAATTTGAGAAAATACTATTTAAATTATTTACAAATTTGCTAGCTAAAATTAAATTGTGTTTTTTGAATATGTGTTTAAATGTGTCATATAGTGGTTCAATGTAAGGTAATGATATGTATTTTTTGTTTGAAGTTTGTTTATTGTTATTGTGGATTTTTGAATTTTGTAAATATTTAACACGATTTTTTATTACTGATTCTATAAGATTTATTGGATAAGAATTTTGAACAAGAGTCTTTTTTTATTAAATTTAAATTATCATAAACGAAAAGTTTATTTGAAAGTAAAACAGCTCCATCTATTAAAGAAATAATTGTTGCAATTTTATAATTTTTAGATGTATATGAATGAAAATTAATATATCTACCTGACCACGTAGGTTTATGAAACCAGTTCGTTATTAATTTGTTATTACGTCTGATGATATTTACATCTAGAAAACTTAGTGAATTGTTAATTTCTTTTTCTACTGTAAATTGTAATCTATTATGAAAAGAGTTAAATCTACTTAAAACAAAGTCTACTTTATCTGAAGGCAAAAGCAATAAAATATCATCGACGTAACGAAAATATGAAGTTAAATTGAAAGGTAATGAGTTAATGACACTTTTTTCTAGTTCTTGCATAACAATTTCAGCTAAAGTAGGCGATAAAGGAGAACCCATTGCTGTACCGAAAATCTGTTTATAAAATTTATCATTGAAAGCGAAATAAGATGTATCAAAACATAAAGTAACAATTTCTAAAAAATTTTCTTTGGAAATGTCTGTAAAATCTTTAATCTCTATCCACCTATCATTAATGCTTTTTAAAGCTAACTCTTTTGGAATCTTGGTAAACAAAGAAACAACATCTAAAGAAATTATAATACAGTTATTTGGTATATCTATGTTTTTTAATTTATCTACAAGTTCAAAAGAGTTTTTTATAAAGTATTCTGATTTACTAGTAACTTGAGTAAGAATTTTTGAAACAAATTTTGATAAGAAATATAGAGAAGAACCAATAGTAGAAACTATTGGACGAAGAGGTGTGTTAGGTTTGTGAATTTTTGGAATGCAGTATAATTTTGGAAATGTGGGATGCTGTACTTTAAGAGTTCTAGCAATATTATTACTAATTTCAACAGATTTTTCTAACTTATTAATAATATTGAAAGTTTTACGCTGGAAATTTTCTGTGGGATCATTATTTAATTCTACGTATGTATTATTGTCAGAGAGCATGGTTTGAACTTTTGAAAAATAATCATTTTTGTCAATCAAAACAGTAACATTGCTTTTGTCTGCTACTGTGACAATAATGTTAGGATTTTCTTTAAGAAATTTTTTACAAGCCAAAAGATCTCGAATAAGAATTTTATATTTTGATTTTTCAAAAGACCTATCAATATTCCTAATGTAATTTAGAAAATTATAGCAAAATTTATTTCTTATTTGTATTTTGGAAGCTGAATCTAAAGATTTTATACCAAACTCTAAGCTACTTAAAACGTTTAGAAAATCTACTTGCTTTTTATTAAAATAGGGTAATGAAAATTTTTTTCCCAAAGCAAAAATGTATTTTAAATTTGACGGAATTTCAGTTTTGGTATAATTAATTAACCATTTATTGATTGTATTTTGGTCAAATTTTATATAAAAGTTTTTATCTCTAATAGAAATAAGATTATCTAACTTTTTAATCTGTGTCGATCGAATTCTATTAAACAACCTTTCATTTTCTTGGTTTTCAAAATTTAGAAAATCTTTTAATATGATATTATCTAGAAAATTACTTAACTGTCCTAAAGTATAATCTAATTTCCAAATTAATTTCTGACGAAGCTGTCGAACGACTGCGAAACGTTAAGTGTATAGTGCAAGATTTAGTGTCCGGCTAAAAGATTTTGTGATACAAATTTCATCGGACAAGAACCAACTTTAAATATGAAAACAATTAAGTTTAACAAAACCTAAAACTAAAACTAAATCGAAATGCAAACAAAAGAAAATTGAAGAAAGATAACAGTGAAAGATAACTTAGTGAAAGATAATACAGTGAGAGCGGGAAGTGTAATCAGCAATGAAGACTAGACGTCTAGAAGTTCATTAGAATTTTTTTGAAACTAGAATAGTTTAAATGAAAGATGTCTATACAGTGTACTCTCTCTTAAACGGACACCTATGGTCGCCCAAAATGTGTCCGCTTAATAGAGGTGCCCGCTAAAGAGAAGAATGCGTTGATATGGCATGTATGTATGTAATACGGCATGTACAGGTAAAAAATGAAACAATAATATTTGTTTGATATAAAAATTTATAATCAAAACTTGAAATTAAACTTCAAATACATTTCCACAAAAACAAATCAAATACGCATATGTGTAATTAAGATGAAGAAAGTCTAATATTGTTGTTTAGTATAAGTTTTTCATATTTAGGGTAAAGTGGGATTAGCGAGTCAGCAGGTTAAGTGAGCCAGAGCTTGTAAATCTTGAGTTCCTGTACAATGATAATTTTTTAACGTAGAATAAATACTTATTAATATATTACGTATATTCCACGTTAAAAGATTCTCACTGGCAAAATGCAGTGATATTAGGAGGAAGAAAAATTATTTTAATATTTTTTAATTTTAAATTTCGCGGATGAGACGCTGTATCATCCAGAAAAAGTGGTAATTTGCGTATGTCCAATTCCATTTTCTTATCAAATTATTGTAAGAACTCGGTCATTATTTGGAAAGTCATTCATGAATTTTTATTGAACACGTTTTTGAGATTATTTTTGAGAGACATTTTTACTTGCTGTCGAATGCAGGACAACTGCTTGTACCGCAGCGCTAACGGTTATAAATCTCACCTCGTTTTTATTGTAAAGACGGGCGCTTTTGGGGAAGTCTCGATATTTCGAGAGCGTACTGTCCGCTTAATAGAGAAAAAAATTGCGTAGGTCATCGCATTTTTGTGTCCGTGTCCGGTTAATAGGGAGGAGAAAAGGAGAAAACTTTATTATTTAAATCATATGATTTTTTTCTGTACCCAACAAAGTGCCCATTTAAAAGAGGTGCCCGCTTATGAGAGGTGCCCGTTAAGAGAGAATACACTGTACTGCTACAAAGTTGGTTATAGAGTGTGGAAGTAATATGTATTGGGGAACGCGCTAAAGCGTTAGTTCTTGGGACAGGCAAGTATAGTGAAAGGGAGTTTCTGCCAGTCAAACGTGGAACATGAAAGTAAATTTTTACCAACAGATCTGCAGCATCAACCTTGTTATGAATCAACTTATGTAAGAAAAGTAAGCTTGAGACACATCTCCTGTGAACAAGGGGTAAAGCGTCAAATTCCATCAGCAAGACTACACGAGGAAAACCTCTAGGAAGATAAACGCCATATTCCTTAAACCATCTATACTTAAGAAATCTGCGTTGTATTTGTTCTAGGACATCAACGTGGCAGTTATATAAATATTAATGAAGCATATTGAAGTCGTGACAGGATGAAAGAATTGAGAAGAGCATTTAAGACAGTAGAATCTGTAAAGTCACGAGCATTTCGAACAATAAAACCTAATAGCGACATGGACTTTGCAACAATGTCATTGACACGGTGAGTAAACAACCGATCATCAAAAATAACACCATCGTAAAATATTCTAAATAATGACCATCAACCAGCAACCAACAAAAATTTGGATTTCTTACGAGAGAATGAAACAACTTTGCATTTATCAATATTTAAAGTAAGTCCGTTTGAGACGCACCAGTCAGAAAGACAATTTAGGTCCATTTGAAGAAGCGAAGCGTCATCGAAATAGCTTTGCGTCATCGGCATACAATAAGATCTTGCTATGTTTAGTGAGAGAGACAGGAAGGTCGTTTATGAATAGTATAAAGAGGAGTGGTCCTAAATTGGAACCTTGTGGAACACCGGAAGAAGCAGTATAGATGTGTGAAGAGAAACCATTATAACAGACCCGTTGACGCCTATTTGCAAGATACGATTCCAGTAGGAGTACTAATGAATTACTGAGACCATAAGTATTTAACTTTGAAGTTAGTAGTTTGTGATCAATACGATCAAAAGCTTTGGCGAAATCCGTATAGATGACATCAACATGAAAGCCATTGTCAAGGGATTCACACAGATATTGGGAGAAACACGCAAGGATATGATATGATATGATATGAATGAGGATAAACGATTCAAAAACTTTAGAGAAGTTACATAGCAGCGAAATAGGACGGTAATTTGATATGTCTGTAGCATCACCACTTTTAAACACAGGAGTAACTTTAGAAAGTTTCCAGAGAGAAGGAAAAGTACCACTCTTGAGAGCTGCATTGTATAATGGTTTCACGAAAGCATATCTACAGTCTTTTAAAAGAAAACCAGGAACTTGATCACGTCCAGCAGTCGTAGAGTTTTTTATTTTGGACAAGGCACTGAGAATGTCGGCTTCAGTGATTTCACTAATGTTAAGAAAGCAAGTGTGGGTGCTAAAGTCATCAAAAGTTTAGGGAAACGTCACTCATACCCAACTCACACTCAAACTTGACGTCTGGCGCTGTTTGAAATTCAGAAATGCTTTTATATTTACTCGTACAATAGAGTTTATCGTCGGGATAGTTATTTTTGATTATCGGTGGCTTGCAATGGAAAGTCAAAAAATTATCAAAATGAAAGCTGGGGCTTTTCTAAACTTAACATCAAATTTGACTGTGAGTGATGTTTCGATATTCAATCTGTGTCAGTGTGTGTGTGTTGGGTGAATAATAGGGAAGGTATTTCGTAGAATAAAACGTAAAAAAACGACAGTTTATTAGTTGAATTTCAAAGGGTTGCACAAACAAATTTATCCCGTAAAGACGTTCGCAGTTTCTAAAAAGAAGTTTGAATTCGTTTGAGCGGTTTTTCACAAAACCGCCCGCCCTTATAGCTTGCTTACATCAGCTTCCGCGAACCGCGTGCTTGACTTCCTCCGTTTTCGGGCCTCGCGGTTATAAAGCGCGATCGGGAACTTTCGTTTACGGCGCCCCCATCTGTTTATTTTCCGAACTCCTTACTACTACCTACGGTTTCCACCAAGCCATCTATCTTTGTGAACTTTCTGGATTAAACGTGGCGTCCTCGGTACGAATTGTGGGGCGGGCACAGTCCTTCTCAATTCGCAAAATTTCTCTGGGCAAAACAAACAAAAGCTTGCGCAGGTTTATGCGGAGTACATTTCCATTTATTACGAACGAACTCCAACTGATAACAAGAGGGTGGCTTTTTGCTTGTTATTTATTACGTGGGCGCGCTAATTTATACTCGAAAGCGAAACTTTGAAGATCAATCTTCCTACCGCCCCCGCATCGTTTAGTACAATCACAAAACTTGTCTTTATTAAAACTTTGAGAAGGCGAAGCTTTAAGTCGCAACCGTATCAAAGCGTGCAAAGTTTAAATTGTAAATATTTTCCTGTCGAATTAATTTTCTAAAAAATCAAAACGCGTATTTTCTGCGGGGAGTTTAAACAGTAAAAAATAAAAGCGTAGATTCGCAACTTTAAATTCATGGTGATTTTCCGAAACCGTCAGCTCAAACGCTTGCATAATGTAATAATAAGATAAGGATAAGAGAACCAGCAAAGGTATACAGCTGAGAATCAGTCGAGCGTAACATAAACACAAGACGATAACATAAACATAAGAATGAAGAATTATGTAACGTATGACTCATCCGCGTTGCAGAAGACACCTGCATCATTACAGCGGGCCGTGCGCAAAATCTTATGACTCATCGACGGGCACAGATCTAGCGCGGAGTCGTGTACACAAATGTCAAGGCAACAATTGACGTCACACCCCGGAAACAAAACCCCTATAAAAAGGCAACAAAGCCAACGCTAGCAGAGAATTAGAACAAATCTCTTCAGAGTGTCATGTAGTCTAGTTGTCCGTTAGTGCCCCAAAAATACAATGTAAGTAATCGCACTTGTAGCAATTGTAATTAGTTAATAATAAATCTGTTGTTATATTAAGCTATGTCCCTAATTCCATGTTACTTCAATTATTACCGTAACATTTTTGGTGGAGGCGCCGGGCACTAACGGACGATGAGTTTTCTATGCAACTGCAGTTCTTGCAATTTGCAAAGGTCCGTAACACGCCCACGTGTCACCTTATTTTTTGACTTTTATAGACAACTAAATAACCAATAAACCAACTGTCCAAACAAAAACAAATTAAACTAATTGCCAAATTAAATAACTGGACCGAAAGTTTATTTTCTGAGAATTCCCACGGATCACCCAAAGTTTTACTTAATTGTTTACTTAAATTAGGCATGCGCTACCCTCTCCGTCTAGACGGTCGACTACCTGCCACCTAGAATCTACCGCCGGCGCTAAGGGACTATCCTACTGGCCTACTTATTCTGTTTACGTTTGAACGACCCCTACGGAACTCGGCAATAAACTTTACTGTTATAATAGAGCTCGTAATCGTCACTGCGACCCCTGGCCTTACGTTGTTGTAACCCAATTCTTTTGGTGCGTCGGTGAATCAACTCGAGAGATTAGAGGAACTAATTAATTAATTAATTATTTATTGAAAAAAAAAAGGTAAACACTCCTTGTACGAGCCACTGCGGGATCTGATGTACAATAGAATACAAAGAAAACAAAATTACGGTTATCAGGAAGTACGGTGATATAATCGCCGCCCTAGTCCCAAAATCACGCCCCCTGTCCATTTTCTGTACATATTCATAAATTAAGCAACCCAATTAGCTTGTCAGACAAGACCCGCGGTGGTCTGTCTCGCAATTTGAAGCTTTCCTGACCCTCTGTCTATCACTCAAACGTCCTTGCTTGAACCCATTAAGCGAACAAAGCGAGCCACTTCAACTTGCACAATGTAATTTGATTGATATAATAGAGCTCGTAATCGTCACTGCGACCCATGGCCTTACGTTGTTGTAACCCAATTCTTTTGGTGCGTCAGTGAATAAACTCGAGAAATTAAATACGTTCAAATAAAATGCGGAAGTTAGCTTTAATTAATTATTTATTGAAAAAAAAAAAAAGGTAAACACTCCTTGTACCAGCCACTGCGGGATCTGATGTACAATAGAATACAAAGAAAACAAAATTACGGTTATCAGGAAGTACGGTAGACAGATTTCACTTTCGAATATCGTAAGCACTAAAAGAAACCTCGCTAAGTCAAAATTAAAAAGAATTCAACCGTTCGCTCGAGAAATTGAATTCTGTCTGCCTGTCTTCCTAAGTAAAAATTAATCCCTTCCCTCGGACACAACCCCGACCAATGATATAATCGCTGCCCTAGTCCCAAAATCACGCCCCCTGTCCATTTTCTGTACATACTCATAAATTAAGCAACCCAATTAGCTTGTCAGACAAGACCCGGTGGTCTGTCGCAATTTGAAGCTTTCCTGACCCTCTTTCTATCACTCAAACGTCCTTGCTTGAACCCATTAAGCGAGCAAAGCGAGCCACTTCAACTTGCAATGTAATTTGATCTCTTTTCTATAACTGACATGTCCTAAAATTTAGTGTGACCAATTCGTACAAAAATCCGAACCAACACAAAGCTGAAAGGTTACGATGACTTGTTTATGATTGCCGAGAATCCGGAGTGTTTTATTTGCAGGGCTGACGTTACAAGTTTTTCTGACTGGCGCTGGGTGGTCTCCATTATCTTGAAAAGAGCCGCGCGGCGGCTTTTATGGACAACTAAATAACCAATAAAACTGTTCAAACAAAAACAAATTAAACTAATTGCCAAATTAAATAACTGGACCGAAAGTTTATTTTCTGAGAATTCCCACGGATCACCCAAAGTTTTATTACTTAAATTAGGCATGCGCTACCCTCTCCGTCTAGACGGTCGACTACCTGCCACCTAGAATCTACCGCCGGCGCTAAGGGACTATCCTACTGGCCTACTTATTCTGTTTACGTTTGAACGACCCTTGCGGAAGTCGGCAATAAACTTTAATGTTATAATAGAGCTCGTAATCGTCACTGCGACCCCTGGCCTTACGTTGTTGTAACCCAATTCTTTTGGTGCGTCAGTGAATAAACTCGAGAAATTAAATACGTTCAAATAAAATGCGGAAGTTAGCTTTAATTAATTATTTATTGAAAAAAAAAAAAAGGTAAACACTCCTTGTACCAGCCACTGCGGGATCTGATGTACAATAGAATACAAAGAAAACAAAATTACGGTTATCAGGAAGTACGGTAGACAGATTTCACTTTCGAATATCGTAAGCACTAAAAGAAACCTCGCTAAGTCAAAATTAAAAAGAATTCAACCGTTCGCTCGAGAAATTGAATTCTGTCTGCCTGTCTTCCTAAGTAAAAATTAATCCCTTCCCTCGGACACAACCCCGACCAATGATATAATCGCTGCCCTAGTCCCAAAATCACGCCCCCTGTCCATTTTCTGTACATACTCATAAATTAAGCAACCCAATTAGCTTGTCAGACAAGACCCGGTGGTCTGTCGCAATTTGAAGCTTTCCTGACCCTCTTTCTATCACTCAAACGTCCTTGCTTGAACCCATTAAGCGAGCAAAGCGAGCCACTTCAACTTGCAATGTAATTTGATCTCTTTTCTATAACTGACATGTCCTAAAATTTAGTGTGACCAATTCGTACAAAAATCCGAACCAACACAAAGCTGAAAGGTTACGATGACTTGTTTATGATTGCCGAGAATCCGGAGTGTTTTATTTGCAGGGCTGACGTTACAAGTTTTTCTGACTGGCGCTGGGTGGTCTCCATTATCTTGAAAAGAGCCGCGCGGCGGCTTTTATGGACAACTAAATAACCAATAAAACTGTTCAAACAAAAACAAATTAAACTAATTGCCAAATTAAATAACTGGACCGAAAGTTTATTTTCTGAGAATTCCCACGGATCACCCAAAGTTTTATTACTTAAATTAGGCATGCGCTACCCTCTCCGTCTAGACGGTCGACTACCTGCCACCTAGAATCTACCGCCGGCGCTAAGGGACTATCCTACTGGCCTACTTATTCTGTTTACGTTTGAACGACCCTTGCGGAAGTCGGCAATAAACTTTAATGTTATAATAGAGCTCGTAATCGTCACTGCGACCCCTGGCCTTACGTTGTTGTAACCCAATTCTTTTGGTGCGTCAGTGAATAAACTCGAGAAATTAAATACGTTCAAATAAAATGCGGAAGTTAGCTTTAATTAATTATTTATTGAAAAAAAAAAAAGGTAAACACTCCTTGTACCAGCCACTGCGGGATCTGATGTACAATAGAATACAAAGAAAACAAAATTACGGTTATCAGGAAGTACGGTAGACAGATTTCACTTTCGAATATCGTAAGCACTAAAAGAAACCTCGCTAAGTCAAAATTAAAAAGAATTCAACCGTTCGCTCGAGAAATTGAATTCTGTCTGCCTGTCTTCCTAAGTAAAAATTAATCCCTTCCCTCGGACACAACCCCGACCAATGATATAATCGCTGCCCTAGTCCCAAAATCACGCCCCCTGTCCATTTTCTGTACATACTCATAAATTAAGCAACCCAATTAGCTTGTCAGACAAGACCCGGTGGTCTGTCGCAATTTGAAGCTTTCCTGACCCTCTTTCTATCACTCAAACGTCCTTGCTTGAACCCATTAAGCGAGCAAAGCGAGCCACTTCAACTTGCAATGTAATTTGATCTCTTTTCTATAACTGACATGTCCTAAAATTTAGTGTGACCAATTCGTACAAAAATCCGAACCAACACAAAGCTGAAAGGTTACGATGACTTGTTTATGATTGCCGAGAGTCCGGAGTGTTTTATTTGCAGGGCTGACGTTACAAGTTTTTCTAACTCGCGCTGGGTGGTTTCCATTCTCTTGAAAAGAGACGCGCAGCGCCGTGGGGAGGATCGCATCCGGCGAGCATTACTGCCGTAAAGTTCTAAACGCCCGAACACTTGTTTGTTATTTACAATTAAACAGCAACAACCGATTTTGTTTTGAAAAACAAATCCTCGGCCGTTTCAGGTCAGTCATGACTCGTGATGAAGCGACAAAGCAAAGCGTTCGTTTACACGGGTGAATTTTTCCGCGCTCGCGTAGGCGACGTTGCATCGAAATTGAAGACGCATTATTATCATAAAACCGGTGGTTTTAAGAAGAGGGTTTATCCCCCGGTGTTGACGAACGCAATCTTCTCAAGTAACTATTTTATTTAGGAATCTAATTTTAAGACGAAATCGTGAAATAAAAAGTCGAATGACGTCGTCGGTTTTCGCTGCCGCTTTCAGTTTTGCTTGGAGTAAATTTTATGTTCGGTTTCGTTTGACGTCAAGCCGATTGCAATCAATAAGCACAAGCAAGTCCTGACCGAGCGATTTCGTCCATTTTTTCAGTGCCATAAATCCGCAAGCGTTAATAAACATTTACGCCTCCGCAGTTAAATTAGACGTGAAGTAACAACCATTCCGTTCGCAACTCGGTATCATCGCGAACGTACACATTTCCAACGTGTTATTTAATCGTCGAAAACGTTGTTTATCTTTGAATAAGATTACGATTAAGAATTTGCTCAACATGTAACCGCGCAGATGTGATCGGTTTTCTTCGGACGCTCACAGTCAGTCAGTTCGATTGATTAAAAGAGACGCACGCGGTGTGATGTTTCGGCGCTTTTCGGTGGATTCCTCTTCGTTGAGAGGAGGGACCCCATCGCCTTCACCTTCACCGCCGACAACGCCACCTGCATCAGCCGGCACTTGGTACTCCCGATTCACGTTCAGCGTCAGAAGGAGAAGCTTGTGCTTGTCACCGAAGGCGTTCCTGAAGAGAGCACTGGTAAATACGGAAATTGTACCTTCCCCCCCCCCTCCCACATGATCAATACAAACTGTAAAAAAACACATCGTAGCTGTCATTTTACGTACGTCATAAGTCACGTGAGATGAAGGCCCGATACGTATCTGGAAATTTGACGATGATCCTTTTCGATACGAAACCCATTGCGCGAATCGTTGATATAATCCAAAGTAAGAAGCGATCAAATGGAAAACGAATTGAAGTTGACGATGCAACCAAACACGCGCGCGTCGTGCGTTTAATGGTTCATCGAACGTGTGTTGCTTCAGTCACTTTTGACGTTCCTATTGTGAACTCAATTTGGAATTAAAACGTCCAAAGCAAGGCAAACGTTTTACTTAAAAAAAAACGATGCGTGAAGTGACCACTGCCTGCATCAAGACACTTTTCCACTCTACCAACAACCGCGCGTCTAACGTCAAACAACATTTCCGGCGTGTTATTTATGTCACAATTGATTGAGCAATCCAAGACATGCATTTAAATTCCAACGCCTACTCTAATTCGTTTCTGTATTGATCACTGGTCAGGATGTATAATATTAGAGAATTGGATTCTGGATTTGGTGTGGGGGGTGAATGAGAATCCACATGCACTTAGGCCACAATTTGGGCCCATTGTACTACCCCCGTGTTCAGCAGTGTTTAACTGTCAGCGTTCCTCGAGCCATCCCACTCTTTCGATGAAGCCGAGAACGTCTGACGGAGGGGCACTGCGAATTGCAGCCATGTCAGGCCAGAAATCCCCTAACATGGAACCAATATTAGAGAAATGAATACGTTTGTTTTCGTTTTCTTTTTTTGTTTTGTTTTTGTTACATCTAGCCAACATCGTGAAGCAGCGGCTAAAATGTAAGCGACGATGTATTTCTGGCTCTTGGCGTGTTGTTTGTCCAAAATACACGGCGGCAGCTGTTTGATTTTATTTATTATTGAGCAATTAAGTATTTTTGGCACGATTCTTACGTAAATCAAGTCAGATCTTTAGTCTCTTGTTGACGGAATCTTATCCCCCCCCCCCCTTATTTTTGGGCATCGTTTTAAAGTAATAATAATAATAGACTTTATTCTCAGATATACAATATCAGTAATAATATAACTAATAAATAATTAGAGATAGCTGAGAGAAAGGCGAAGTTCAGAGTAGCTGAACAATCAACTCTCTGCTCTTCCACTTAACCTTTTACTACTAAGCTTAAATTAATATATTGAATTTAAATTAACTTAAAAGAAGAAGGATGACGCATGAATATAAAATGTAAAAGAAAAAGAAAGAAAAAATTAATAAAAATAAAGAAATGATAATATTCTCTATTTATCTATTTATTTAACAGCTCACTTAAACGCTCTGCTCACTAAAGAAGAACCTTTTTAATAAAATTCTAAATGAATTGCTCCCTAAAATCTTTAAATCATTCGGTAAATTATTAAAAGTTTTGACAATGTTCCAGCTAAATGATCTTTCAAATAAAGCAGTCTTGTGTGGAGGTGGAGTTAAAAGGCCTTTGTACCGAATGTTTATATGATGAACATCACTTCTAAAACTAATTTTGTTGTGCAGATAGCTTGGCACCTTTTCGATGATAATCCGATGATAAAGACATGCTGAATGAAACTTTCGGCGATTGTTCATATTCAACCAGCAAGCATCTAGAAGCTTATGTGATATCCGCTGATTTTTTTTTTTATTCCATAAATTAATCTTAAGCATGCGTTTTGAACTTTTTGTATTCTGTACCTATCTACGGAATCGATGCAAGGACCATAGACTACGTCACAATAGTTAAACTGTGACAAAACTAACGCTTCGCATAAGCATATTTTCATTTTTTTATGCAAGTGCATAGCGATTGTTAAATATGAATTTCAGATTACAAAAGGCGCGTTGTATACACTTAGATATATAACTTCTGAAACGAAGCCTATGATCCAGTATAACACCTAAGTTTTTTGCTTCTTGGGACACTGGCACCAAATTGTGGTTAATTTGAACTTGTACTTCACTGAGCAAACGGTCACGTATTTTTCTGGGTCCGAAAAATAATACTGTTGACTTATTTACATTGATATTTAAGGAATGTTGACTTGCATAACTGATCAAGTTTAAAAGGTCTTCATTAATTTTTGTACAAGCATTGTTGATTTCATCACATTTGAATGAGAAGTATATCTGGGTGTCATCTGCGTAGAAATGTATGTTGCTGTATTTAATTTGCGACACAAAGTTATGAGTGTATATTGAATAAAGTAAAGGACCCAATATTGATCCTTGAGGCACACCAGATAATATTGGCCGGACTGTCGATAAAGAACCTTCTACAAGAACTCGTTGAAATCTATTTCTTATAAAACTGTTTAGCAATTCTCTGCTACTATTATCAACGCCTATGTGATGAAGTACGGAAAATAAAATATCGTAATCAATATTATCAAATGCCTTTGAGAAGTCTAATAAAACCAAGATAGTTAGTTCGTTTTTATCGACAGCTTGACATATATCATCAGTGATATTTAGCACAACTGTGCCGTGGTCTGAAGCCTGACTGAGTTGCAGGTAATATGTTCTGTTCATTTATGTAACTACGTAACTGCATATCCATCACTTTTTCTAAAAGTTTTGACATTACCGGTAATATACTGATGGGACGTAGATCTTTGAGTTCTTTTGGAGCATTTATTTTTGGAATCGGAATCACATTGGCAATTTTCCACGCCGTAGGATATACTTTAAACTGTAAACAATAATTAATAATATGTGTTAAGTAGGGTAAAATATATGGACAACTTAATTTTAAAATTTTGATGCCAATGCCATCAGAGCCAACAGCATTGGTTTTAATAGACAAAATTAGTTTAAATATCAAATTTTCATCAACAGTACGGAAACTAAAAAGAGTTTTCGGCGTGACATTATTTTCATAATACTGAATTATCTGATATTTTGCAGAATTGTGAGAAGGAATGTTGTTACAGAAAAAATCATTTATTTTGTTTGGGTCAACCATTTCCGAAGGAATTGAGTTATAATTAGGTCCTTTAAGAAAATTTAGATTTTTAAGGCTTCGCCAAAAGTCGGACGTGCTGTTAGTTTGAAATTTATTATTTAAATAAGCCTTTTTCTCTTGTCTGACGCATGCCGTAACAAAGTTTCTTAATTGCTTATAGTATAACCAATCTGCAGCAGATTTAGAGATTTTAAACTTGCTCAAAGCTTTATCCCTTAGGGACATTAAATGCTTTAAATTATCAGTTAACCAAGGCGAAAATGATTTTGTAATCTTACAGCTTTTCAATGGCGCATGCATATCCAAGAGGGTTAACAAATTATAGTTATCATCAATATTGTCTAAGTCAAAAATATTTCTCTATGGCAGAGAACACATATCACTCTTAAATTGCTCATAATTGAAATTCTTAAAATCTCTGTTTGTACGCTCTACCCCTTTAAAGCTACGAGTAAATGCAGTTTCACAAAATATTAATTCGTGGTCAGAGAATTCGTGTAGACTCAAGCTGCCAGTTAATGTAAAAATGTTCTTGTTTGATACAATTATCAAATCCAAAAGTGCTGACGTAAGGTTAGTTATTCTTGTTGGATTGGTTACTAATTGCATTAAGTCATAGGAATCGAGTAAGGTATTGAGCTTAATACACGGAGTAATAGTAACATCTAACAAATTAATATTCAAATCACCTAAGCATGTAAGTTCATCGGATGTTGGAGAGATAACAGACAAAGTATTATCCAATTCGTCCAAATATTCTACATGATTATATCTAGGTGGCCGATAGGTAACACCAATTGAAATAGAAGTTTCATTAACAAAAACTTTTAGCCATAGTTGCTCTATATTATCAGATGTGTCGATAATTTTAAAAGTAATGTTACTTTTTACATAAAACGCAACACCTCCACCACGACTTGCCCTGTCCTTACGCAAACATATGTAACCATTAATGTGAGTAGCTTGAAAGCTAATATTCGAAGATAACCACGTCTCAGTAATGCCAACAATATCATAATCTGCTGAAATTAAATGATTCACAAACACATTAAAATTAGACAAGAGTGATCGAGCGTTTAAGTGAGCAAATTTTAAACGTCTGTTGCGCAGTGTAATAAATGTATGTTAAGTAAGTAAGATCAAGAAATAGGAACTAAATTGTAATAAATTTCTATCCGTAAACAAGAAAATGCTATTAATACACGATCACGGGATCGAAAAAAAAAATGTAATTATATAATGAAGTTTGAAATAAACAAATATGTTATATTGCCAACAAGAATTTCAAGAAAGAGAAAAGAAAAAAAATGTATATATGCATAGGTACATATGATTTTTTCACAATAAATCATCATCTGATTGAATTGCAACCTTGCCTTTGGGACCCAACGTATACACCGTGCCATCCAACGTCCAAGCCCTGGAGCGACCAAATTTCTTGATAGCCCCTTGCAGCAGTTGTAAGCGTCGTTTGGTTAAATCTTCCCTAACAACGACTTTTGAGCCTTTGAGTAGCTTCCGATTGTTGAATACTAGTCGTCTGCTTCGGTAGCTAACAAATTTGATAAGAATAGGACGAGTTTTTCCCTCCACCATACTTCCAGTACGGTGGAACCGGTAACCCGAGAAAGAAAACGGGAATCCTAAAATAGGAAGACTGACTTTTTCCATGGTCTTAAATCTAAGTCGATAGTCTTGTTTCTTTTTTTTTCTAATTATTTGAGACTGGTTTTCTTCGTGGTCTTTTATTTTTTCTTTGTTCCACTGGGTTTTTGGAGATTCATTTTGCTTCTAAGGGGGCGCGCTTAAGGTAGTCTTTTGTTTCTCCTGTCGTCGAGATTTTGCTCCGGCTATTTTATATGCATTTAAGAGGGCCTCGCACGTTACCCATCGAATAACGGAACACGTCGAAATGACAAGAAGATGTCAAAATGATATTTAAAGTTGGTTCTTGTCCGATGAAATTTGTATCACAAAATCTTTTAACCGTGTCCCGGGCCGAATCCGTCGGTAATTGTGGCGGGGCGGCCCCCGAAACTTATCCCACCCTTTTCCGGTACTCCGTGCCCGTAGCGTCGTTCCGGGTGACCGGAGCTCGAAGCGCGCGGCGGCGTCGCGTTCCTCGTCATTTCCTGCGTGATTTTCCTGTGGAGCTCGATTCGCTCCGACCCCCCCAAGGTACCGCAAAAAATTCCGAAAAAAGTTCGCGAAAAATGGGCGATTTTCAAAAAAATCGTTTCTCGAAAATACGCATTTTCCCAGAATATAGGACCCATAGGTTAGGTACCCGGGGGTGTCCTCTAGCGCGTGAGAGAGTTTAAAAAAATTCCTGGTCCCCGTTTTCGAGAAATTCTCGTCGATGTCGGACGACCTCGTTTTCGCGTCACTTTTCGGGCCCCAGCTCAAATCCAGGACCGGCCTCGGGGCCGTGCGTCCGGATGTAGAAGCAACTGTAGGTCCTGCGTATATCTTCCGAGTTTGGTCCGATTCGGTCGGTAAATAAGGGTCGTGGAATCTTTTGAAACCCCAAAAACGGCGTTTTTCGGACACGCGCATACAAAAACTTTCCCCCCCCTCGTCCAATCGCCAAGCGCACACCGGATTCGGATTTTTCGGTATTTTTTCTTCGCCCTTTGGCCGAAATGCCGTCTCGATTGGAGCACTCCTAAGGGTTGAAAAAAATTCCCGAAAAATAGCTTACATCCGTGCAGAGTCCGACGTCGCGCCCCCTGGCTCCCCGTGGCGACGGGTGGTCGCTTCGCGACCGCCACCGAAAATCGTCCCAAGGATCAAGGTATAAGCGGTAGAAAAGGCATTCCGCGGAAAAGTTTCTCGCGTCCGCAATATCAAAAAAACACACCAAAATCGTAAGATTTCGAGCGAAAAACGTCATTTTCGAAATTTGCTCGAAAACGGGGGGGAAATCGAAAAATCCGTCACGCATGAAAGTTGCGCCTCCGAAAATCCCGTCGAAGTCGTATTTACACTTTTTCCATATTCCTGCTAGTAACGTCTGGAAAACTCGGCGAATGCACTTTTTGCTTAAAACTTAAAAACGGAAGTGACGAAGCTGTCGAACGACGGTGAAACGTTAAGTGTATAGTGCGAGATTTAGTGTCCGGTTAAAAGATTTTGTGGTCAAAATGATAGCTGTTAGAAACGTCAAATTGACAGACATCGAGAAACGTCAGATTGACAACGTCAGACGATGTCAGATGGACAAAACGGGCAAAGCGTCACGACAATAAACAAAATTTAGGCAGGCCGCCCCTTGACGAATTAAAGCGAAAACGCATTCGTTCATGATTGGTCGCTAAGACAATCCCCCGATTAAACACCGAAGAAGACCGCCCTTTGACGAATGAGATACAACTCTGGTCATCTGTGATTCGGTAACAGCCTTCAGCCAATGATGCTTAATTACTTCACCCCCGCAACACACATAAGCCTTCCGTGCATCTTATTGTCGGAAGCGTATCCAAAGCCTCCCGTGCAACCCATTGTCAGGAGCAACATACACACACTCTTTCGTGCAGCCTTATTGTCGGAAGGACTCATTATTTTTTTTTAATTCATCTCATCATGCCTCACAAAAAATATATTAAGTGTAAAAGGACCCAATGTATAATAAAAAACAAAACGAGCGACAATTTTGATGAATACAAAAAAATTATTCTAAACTATTTGCATGAAATTGTTATTAATTGTGATTTTTTTTTGCAGCTCCCCGTCGTGGATCCTTTCCTAGAAAAAGTCTGCCTTTCGGATTTGAGTAAGTAAATTTTTTTCTGCTTTTGTATTAGCGTTCAGTTCGAGCCACTGCGTTTTTGTTTTTCTGCCACTCAAATCGTGAGGTCAAACTGATTAATCCCGCGGTAGGTGTTTCGTTTCGAACGTAATTAATTCGACTTTGGCGACATCAGCTCAAATACCTACCGTCGTTCTCGCAATTGCGCAAACAACGTTGTACACCCGTACCAGTTCGTTTTGTTCTATTTATAACGCGACCAACTTATGCGTTCGGTGGCCATAGACGTACGTTCTTTCCGTTGCGTTCGGAATGGGACGTTCCAAACTCGACGGAAAGAGTTTTGGTTAATTTCTATGTTAGTAAGTTTTGAGAAAAGACGATCCACGAACGAACAATCATTTCCTAGCAGCTTGGCACGAATGCGATAAACGGGAAGGAAAGAAGGTCCGTCTGTGGCCAGCTATTCGGACGCACGTCAAAAATAAAACAATTCCGCCGTTCATATGCAAGGTCATATTTTTAAATTAGATCATCGAGAATTTAAATATGTAAACATGTTTGGTATGGTCGTTGGGAGCGTGCCAAGGTGCGAGTTAGTCCTGCGGCCGCTTTCCTTTGTAAAATCAGCTTGGTTATGAAAAGATTTGTTTTCATATTTGTTGTCGTTGTCCTGATGCAGCTAAATTCCTGATGGTTGGCGCTAGATTTCGTTTCGTTAAAACATACTATCAGAGGACGAGGTCGTAATGCTACACAACGAGTGTCCAGGGCACCGCCAGCCAACCCATCCTAATTTCACAATTAATTACAATTTCTAATTAGAACGGAACTTCTACTCCAGATGATCCTTCCCTGAACCGAGGAGGCAAACTAAACAGATTGAATGTGAATGTTACGTAAGTGTCACGCCTCTGGGTCACCTAAATATAGTTGTCCGGAACCCAACTCAGTTCCGCTCGCTAGCAAAGCAAAATTCCGATATGCAACGTTAAAAACGTATCCAGACGGTGCCCGGTGACGTATGTATTCCTCTGTGGGCACGATTTTTTGGCACCGGTACCGTAGCACCGTCTAATTTTAGCCGCGCACATCGCAGTCTTCGCCGCCGCGTTCGCGAGCGCTGTCCGATAAAAATGAGTGCGGGCCCTATCGTCCGACGATGACATTTCTGTTATTGTTTACAAGACTATTGTTATCCTTAACGTTTGTTAATCACAAGAGTGCGCCTTAGGTTCTCCCAGTGCAAAATTTTGAGCGTAACGCACGGACGCTGCTCTCTGGCTCTCATATTTTTAGACCTCCTCGTACGTCAGTTGATGTAATTTTTTATTGGAGTTTTGCATTTATGCAACAAGTAAAAAAAAATTATTTTTGGAAAGCGCTTTCGTAATGCAGCAATTACTTTTGGAAGGATATAAGAATTCATGATTATTGATTCTTACCAACAAGTGCATTTTTTGTCTCCCCCGAATTTTTCCTAAGCCTTGTTTTTTTTTTAAGTGAACTGTACAATGTCCACGACTCTAGACGTACAACGTCCATTACTCTAGACGTATAACGCCCAGACGTTTTAACGTCCATGACTCTACAGTCAATTTTTTTTTACTATATGCCGATCGATCGATCAATGAGTCAAAGAACTTTTACGTAGTTATCTCCTTCTAACTTTCGTGTTTGTCATGCCACGTCATTTTGTTGTATATTTTCTTTAACTTAGATTTATATGATCGGCGTATAGTAAAAAAATGATCTGTAGACTTGTAACGTCCATGACTCTAGACGTTTAACGTCCACGACTCTAGACGTTTAACGTCCATGACTCTACAGTCCATTTTTTTTACTATATGCCGATCGATCGATCAATGAGTCAAAGAACTTTTACGTAGTTATCTCCTTCTAACTTTCGTGTTTGTCATGCCACGTCATTTTGTTGTATATTTTCTTTAACTCAGATTTATATGATCGGCGTATAGTAAAAAAATGATCTGTAGACTTGTAACGTCCATGACTCTAGACGTTTAACGTCCATGACTCTACAGTCCATTTTTTTTTACTATATGCCGATCGATCGACCAATGAGTCAAAGAACTTTTACGTAGTTATCTCCTTCTAACTTTCGTGTTTGTCATGCCACGTCATTTTGTTGTATATTTTCTTTAACTCAATTTTATACGATCGGCATATAGTAAAAAAATGATCTGTAGACTTGTAACGTCCATGATTCTAGACGTTTAACGTCCACGACTGTAGACGTTTAACGTCCACGACTCTACACGTTTAACGTCTATGACTCTACAGTTTTTTACTATATGCCGATCGATCGATAAGTCAAAGAACTTTTATGCAGTTATCTCCTTTTAACTCTTGTGAAACAGCCTTGCGGCTTCTGTCATGTCACATCATTTCGTCGTATATTATGTTAACTCAGATTTATACGATCGGCTTATAGTAAAAAAAATGATCTGTAGACTTGTAACGTCCATGACTCTAGACGTTTAACGTCCACGACTCTAGACATGTAATGTCCATGACTCTACAGTTGATTTTTTAATATATGCCGATCGATCGATAAGTCAAAGAACTTTTATGTAGTTATCTCCTTTTAACTTTTGTGAAACAGCCTTGCGGCTTCTGTCATGTCACATCATTTCGTCGTATATTATCTTAACTCAGATTTATACGATCGGCTTATAGTAAAAAAATGATCTGTAGACTTGTAACGTCCATGACTCTAGACGTTTAACGTCCACGACTCTAGACATTTAATGTCCATGACTCCACAGTTGATTTTTTAATATATGCCGATCGATCGATAAGTCAAAGAACTTTTATGTAGTTATCTCCTTTTTTAACTTTTGTGAAACAGCCTTGCGGCTTCTGTCATGTCACATCATTTCGTCGTATATTATCTTAACTCAGATTTATACGATCGGCTTATAGTAAAAAAATGATCTGTAGACTTGTAACGTCCATGACTCTAGACGTTTAACGTCCACGACTTTAGACATTAATGTCCAAGACTCCACAGTTGATTTTTTAATATATGCCGATCGATCGATAAGTCAAAGAACTTTTATGTAGTTATCTCCTTTTAACTTTTGTGAAACAGCCTTGCGGCTTCTGTCATGTCACATCATTTCGTCGTATATTATCTTAACTCAGATTTATACGATCGGCTTATAGTAAAAAAATGATCTGTAGACTTGTAACGTCCATGACTCTAGACGTTTAACGTCCACGACTCTAGACATTTAATGTCCATGACTCCACAGTTGATTTTTTAATATATGCCGATCGATCGATAAGTCAAAGAACTTTTATGTAGTTATCTCCTTTTAACTTTTGTGAAACAGCCTTGCGGCTTCTGTCATGTCACATCATTTCGTTGTATATTATCTTAACTCAGATTTATACGATCGGCTTATAGTAAAAAAATGATCTGTAGACTTGTAACGTCCATGACTCTAGACGTTTAACGTCCACGACTCTAGAGTTGATTTTTTAATATATGCCGATCGATTGATAAGTCAGAGAATTTTTATGTAGTTATCTCCTTTTAACTTTTGTGAAACAGCCTTGCGGCTTTTGTCATGTCACGTCATTTCGCCGTATATTTTCTTAACTCAGATTTATACAATTGGCATAATAAAAAAATGATCTGTAGACTTGTAACGTCCATGACTCTAGACGTACAGCAGTGGACAATAAATTCCGGATAATAATTTGACATCTCGTGCATATTTTGAATCACCATTGAGATTATTTTACTGACAAAACGTAAATAGAAAATTGAAATGTCAAACTTAATAAACTGAAATCTCGCAATTCCAACCTTCACCTAGCAAAGCCAGTTCCGATCGGAACTTAAATGAGGCATTTTCATTACATTCAAATTACATTTTCAAACATTGCCAAAATACGTAAAACAAAAACGAATTATTGACAGTAAAATCCGTATTAAACGTCAGAATTACCGATGGTATTTTGTATGTGTATTAAAATGTCAAAAATAGTAAAGGTTTATATTGTACAAACTACGTGTATAATGTCTATGACTCTAGACATACAACGTCCATGATTTTAGAGGTACCATCGCGGTCAAGAAAAAATCCGGACAAAACAGCTGTAATTTTTGATAGAAATCAGGCAGCGTTATGGTTTGAACCAAACTTAGAACGAGAGTGATCGGAAAGAAATTTCTTGTCTCACCTCAAAAGTGTGAAGGATATTTTCAACGGTTCATAATTTTATTTATTTATTTAATTTCTGCGTCATCGAGGATATGAACTGACAAGGAAAAAATCGTTAATAAAAACCCCCAATAACTGATAAAAATATTTGCTTGTCCCAGTTTATTTTCGCCGCGTACAACGTCCATGAATCTAGATGTTTAGTGTCTATATTTCTAGACGTCTATGATTCTAGATGTACAATGTCCATGAATCCAGATGTTTAGTATCTATACTTCTGGACGTCTATGATTCTAGATGTACAATGGCCATGATTCTAGATACAACTGAAATCAAAAAAATCGGGAAATATCAGAAAAATTGACATGTTTTTTATTCAATTATTTCATTGTGTGAAAAAAGATATTGTTAAGCAGACACTTCCAGTTTTTTTTTCCGAATTCAGCTGTATACAAACAACGTTCATGATTGTGGACATACAACGTCCATGGTTCTAGATATACAACGTCCATGATTCTAGATTTACAACCTCCATGATTGTAGATCTACAACCTCCCATGATTCTAGAAAAAAAATTAGAAGTTCAGTCAAGCTAAAAAAAAACTATTAAAAGAATTAAGACCGAAATAAAACTGTTTCAAAAAAACTTTTTTGGATCACTAGATGTACAGGGTTTATAATAATTTCGATTGTTTCATTGTGGTACATTTGAAACGCGTCACTTGAACAATCTTTTTTTTATTGCGGTGTTTTATCGTCACTCTCTTTTGGAATCCCTTCATCTTTTGCGAACGAGAAAATATTTTTATACGCCGGATTTCTGTGCGGCTTAATCGTCAACGTCTATACAAAGCCTTTTGCTGCCGCTAAAGCTGAAGTCGTAAAACGTGGTCGATTGGAGGCCTCTCAAACTAAAACCCGGAGCATTATTACGGCCCTAAACTAAATGTTATAAAAAGTTACAGCCGCCGGTAAAAATCCGTTCGAATAAATTGCTCGACTGTAATTATGTGATTGTTGTTGGACGCTGACAGAGTTCATTGGGATGTGTCGCTGAAAATATAATAATTGTTCGGGCGGAATTGCCACCCTCGTTGAGATGAGGGGGTATGTTTTACCTGCACTACTACTCCAATCATGCTGGCTTGAAGTTAACTACCATCCCAGAGGAAGACGAAGAGGTGTACCGCATAGATCAGATCAAGGAGTTTGAGGAAGTCTCCCAAACGTACAAAGAGTGGTTGTTCGAGATCCTCGATCAAGGTATAATCTTGCTTCTTTTTTTTGCTTCAACATTTTAAATCTCTAACAAAAAGATGCGGCGGCGACTTCGACGAGTGCCCGGGAACGTCAAAAAACGCGACACAATCGGATCCGTTTGTTCGTTACAAAATTATTAACTTGACTAGCAAAAAAGACCACAGTAACTTTAACTTTGCATGTCAAGCTAGTCGGCAATAGAATGCGTTCAAAATATTAAACAAAAAAAAGAAATATAACAAAGATGTGTGTCCAGTGATACCACTTGGGTCAACTTCAGTGAACACTTTCGTTCCAAGGAGCGCGCGATGTGCGGCATGATGAACCGTCGTATTACCACGAATACCAAGATGGACGGCCAAGGTCAGTTTGTAACGACGCGCCATCAAATTTTTCAGCACGAAGAAGATCACCAGGCGGCTCCAACTTAGCGGAACTCCGGTGAAACGTCCGGGATAAATGGGGGGTGGAGGAAGAAGAACCAAATGAAAAAATATTAAAGCCTAAACAAAAGGAAAACACTGATTACGAACCGACCAATGCGCAACGCGACTCTAAAAACATACCTGCCGTAAATTCGACGCGCAAGCTTGGAGAGGCCTAGGACTTGCGGCGAACAATTAACAACCGTTTACTTCTTCACTCCAAAACAAACACCGTTTAATGAAAAATTACACAGAAGCGAGAATGATTCTCAATGCTGTCTGAATGCAAGGCGAGCGGTCACTTAGTCGTTTGATGGTCGAATCTTGGGGGGTGGATTCTTACGTTCAGCTCTAGGACGACGCCAAGGCAATCTGTTGCCATGGAGATAAAGTATGCAGCGCCAATTATCGTGAAGGTGATGGCGTAGTGCGTTCTGTCAGAGATGGGGACGTTGTGGTCCTTTCGGAACAACGAGTTTTCAACGACCTCCCTGGTAACGAAGCATTCGATGGGGAAAGTCAGCAAGATGGTGGTGCTGAACAACATCCTGCTGAAGTTCATCAGGTCATCATCCCAACAGTAGTTCTCCAAGAGGTCACCTGCGGACTTCTAGTAAAGACCCAAGAGTCGAAAAGCCACTCACCTTGGGAGTACGTCAGAAGGGACGCGTGGGTCACTATGTCCCACCTCTTCTGATTCGCATCCTGAATCGAACTGTAGATGAGGAAGGTGTTATGGTGGCACATGAACGCTGAAAATAGTCGGCGTCAGGCCAAACCCCCACTTACTTACCAAACTTTGCAAAAGCCGTAATCCCAATGGCCGAGACAATATCGTAGTTGGCAGAGCTCCATGAGTCGGGATGACGTGGCCTAAAATGAATGAGGTGGTTAAAAATAATTGGGAGGGGGTGAAGGGAGAAATCCGACTTAACGATGCCCTTCATCGTTCCGATCCTGATGAAGATCGCGATGAGGATGAAGCCTATGCAGACGAGGCTGAGGAAAGAAATCTTGGCCAATTTCGATATATTCCTGTAGAGGCAGAGGGGTATCGTTATGAAGAAGGTGGCGATGAATACGATCATCTCCCTCTTGGCGAAGATGGAATCGGGGGTGATTCCCGACAGGCGGATTATCACCTTCGTCACCGTGTCTCCCACCACGACGTTATACGAAACCATCGCTGGGAAGGAAATGACTGGTTTACTAATTAATTAAAATTTCCAAATTCCCAAATACATAAATTCCCACTTCCACTAAATTTGCGAAATTCCCGTATTTTTATTTAACTATTGAAAGTTGATTGCCGAAAAATTCCCACGAATTCCAAGGTTCTCTCTCATTTGTTATTTTTTGCCCAGATGGAATCGTGGGGGTTGTCTCCTACTCGACGTTATAAGAAACCTGGGAAGTGATTAGTCATTAATTAATTAAAATTCACTAATTCTCAAATTACTAAATTCCTACTCTCTTACTGAAATTTGCAAGATTCCTGCTTTTCCATTTAGCTATTAAAAGTTAGTTGCGGGAAAATTCCCACAAATTCCAATATTTTTCCACTCTTTCATTTGTTATTTAATGCGAAGATGGAATCGTGATTCCCATGTGGTGAAGGAGGAAGGGGAGTTATCACCTTCGTGACCTTCGTCACCTTCGTAACCGTGTCTCTCGCCATGACGTTAGGAAACATTGCTGGGAAGTAAATGATTGGTTTACTAATTAATTTAATTCCCATAACCCTAAATTCCCAATTCCTAACCGAAGCATAAATAAATTTTCAAAATTCCCGCATTTCACTATTAAAAGTTGATTGCCGGGAGATTCCCACAAATTCCAAGATTTCCACTCTCTCATTTGTTATTTAATGCCAAGATGGAATCGTGACTCCCATTGGAAGAGGTGGGGGTTGTCATCTTTGTTGTAACGCGTCTCGTACTCGACGTTATAAGAAACCATTGGTCAATAATTAATTAAAATTCACTAATTCCCGAATTCCTAAATTCCTCTTATTGAAATTTGCAAGATTCCTGCATTTCTGTTTAGTTGCTAAAAGTCGATTACCGGAAAATTCCCACTAATTCCAATAGTTTTCCGCTCCTTCGTTTGTTATTTAATGCAAAGATGGAATCATGATTCCCATGGGGGGAAGGAGGAAAGGGGGTTATCACCTTCGTGAACGTGTCTCCCACCGTTATAGGAACGTTATAGGAAATATTATTAGGAAGGAAATGATTGGTACTAATTAATTAAAAATCCCACATTTCCAAATTCCTAAATTCCCACTTCATAATCGAAGCATAAATAAATTTGCGAAATTCCCGCATTTCTATTTAACTATTAAAAGTTGATTGCCGGAAAATTCCTACAAATTCCAAGACTTACACTCTCTCATTTGTTATTTTCTCATTTGTTATTTAATTCTAAGATGGAATGGTGATTCCCGTTGGGAAGGAGGGAGGGAGTTTACATCTTTGTAACCGCGTTTCTTGCTCGGCGGAATTTCTTATCGGATCGGCGTTCGACGTGAACGGTTCGCGGATGAGGGGGAGGTCCATTGGCCAATGACAAGCCTTTAATATATCCCACTTTCAATATGGGACAGTCTCATTGGAAAGAAAGGGGTTGCCCGGGGTTGTTTAGCGTTCTGAACATCGCGTCCAGTCCAGGCTCCGAAGGTCAAACCGCGACGCAATTTCACTCTCGCTAAGATACAAGGTGGCCCGAAAGCTAGAAATTGTTTGCAAACAACTTCGGAAAAGGTGTTTAAGAAGAACGAAATGTGAAAAAAAAGGCCAAGTAAACCAAAATGTACAACCTATTAGAAAAAATGAAAGAGAATTACAGACAACTGCGAAAAAAGCGTCTAAGAAGAATAAAATGTAAGAGAAAATGATAAGAAAACCAAGGAAGACAATAAAGGAAAAAAGTCAGTAGCAGAAAACGAGAAAAATGAAACAGAAAGAGAAATCAACAAAAGAGAAAATTCAGTGGCAAAACGAGGACAAGAAGAGTTCTAGTATAAAATAGAATTCGGACAGACAGTTGCTATGGTCTTAGTCATGCAATAAGAATGAAGGACAAAAGAAGGCCAAAGAAAGCATTGAAATAAAAATTAATAATTAATAATTATACAAATCATGACAGACAGAGCTACGGAAGAAGAAGATTGGAGAACTGGGGCCATGTAATGAGAATGGAGGACAAGAGATGGTCAAAGGAAACATTGAAATAAGAAGAAGTAAAGCTGTAATATAATAGAAGGATGGAATAAGATAAATCATATGACAGATAGAGCTATGGAAGGAGAAGATTGGAGAACTGGGATCATGGAGGGCAAAAGATGGTCAAAGAAAACATTGAAACCAGAAGAAGTAAAACTATAATATAATAGAAGGATGGAATTAGATAAATCATATGACAGATAGAGCTTTGGAAGGAGAAGATTGAAACCAGAAGAAGTAAAACTATAATATAATAGAAGGATGGAATAAGATAAATCATATGACAGATAGAGCTATGGAAGGAGAAGATTGGAGAACTGGGATCACGGAGGGCAAAAGATGGTCAAAGAAAACATTGAAACCAGAAGAAGTAAAACTATAATATAATAGAAGGATGGAATTAGATAAATCATATTGCAGACAGAGCTATGGAAGGCGAAGATTGGAGAACAGAGGACGAAAAATGGCCATTGAAATACACACCAAGAACTAGAAGAAGAAGAGGTAATCCTATAATATAACGGAAGGATGGACAGATGGAGCTATCGAAGAAGAAGACGACGGAGGTGGAGAATTGGGGCCACGTAATGCAAATGGACGACAAAAGACGATCAAAGATTGCATAGAAACACACGCCAGGAAGCAGAAGAAGAAGAAGAGGTGATTCTTTAATGTAATGGAAGAATGGAACGCAGACAAATCATAACAGAAAGAGCTATGGAAGAAGAAGATCGGAGAAATGGGATCATGTATTGAAAATGTAGGACAGAAGGTGGCCAGGAAATGGAAGAAGAACACGAATTAGGTAAACCAGGACAGAGAGAAACTATCGAAGAAGAAGATTGGAAATTGAAACTGCATTTTTTCGATAATTATTCTGATAATAATTCTGATAATGCCTATTGATAGGTAGGTACGGTTTGAACAAACTACTAGTTTTCAATTGTTGGACATAAATTATCTCGTAGCAATTATCGATGATTTAAAGGCTGGTTTACACGGTGCAAGTTGAGTAACTGAGGTCCAGATGCCGACCTCGTGTAAACAGATTGGCCAAGTCACTGACAACCACTAACAGCCGGCTACTTCAAATACATTGGTCCGTAAACTTCCTCCCATCTCTAGCAAACTTCAAAGTTTGATGGACGATACATTTTCACTTATGAAGAAGCGGTTAAGCGACAGCGATTTATACGATTTTTAAGCCATCCGAAGTTGTTACACTTATTATTGTTGTAATTCGCTTTGTAACTATAAATAACTTAGACAAGCTTAGCTGCTGGATTACGCAGCGAGTCGTACCGTGTAAACCAGCCTTTAATATTTTAACCAGTGCTGCCAGATGTCTGATTTTAAATCAAATAAAAATTATATTGCTATTTGAAGACACACGATTCAGATGCGTTAACTCGACCACGACAAAAAAGAGTGTTATTGGTTTAATATAATCTTGTAATCTTCCTTCAGTCGATAAAAGAGCCGTCCATGTCAACTGGCCCCACGTTGGGCGCCAATTGAGGCAAAATTTTAATTTACACGTTTTTACTACTTTTTATTATCCACCACTCTATCGGACAAGGTTAGACAAGGTCGTTCGCGACGAGTACCGCACAAACGATCCATCGCTTAATGAACTGAAAGGTCTAAAATAGAAACTGCAATTCGCTACCGCTACAGGAGAGTGCACCATGTTGTGGCCCAGGCACGTTCAAAGCGAGAGAGACGCCCTTGTAGCCGGTTTGAATGGGAATTCCTGGAAAGGTCATGTTCTCAACCCACGCCAATCGATATCAGAAGAGCTACAACGCTCGCTGCACGTACGCAACGATTCGGTGGACTGGTGGAGTGGGGGGGGGCGGGTTAAATGAACCAGTCGGCGTAACCTACTTTCGTGGCCGAATCAAAACGACGGCGTAAAATCCGTTGTGTACGTATTTTAATGGTTATTTACGTCACTCACGATCGACGCGACTTTGTATCAAAGCGCCGTTCGTCCGAATAAATTATTGATCAGAATGGGCCCCGGAAAATGAAACATTTGCCGGAGTTTATTTATTTGACGTGTTTGGACTTGTATCATATACTTCAGTGGGACATTGATTGAAATTTATGGACCGCGTACAGGGTAGAGGTTTAGTCGCGACATCTCGCGACCAAATTTCGACGTACATATACAGGACGTAATCTAGTGATCGTAAAAAATGTGAGGGGGCGATTTCTGGGCCGATTTTAAGCGAGAAAGTCCCCGTGGTTTTCGATGTACAGCATGTTAAATTTCCTCGCAGCTATTGAACATGTGAAACCTGTTATTTATTGTTTCTGTACATCATTTCATGCTTACAATTAAAAGCCAAGTCTCCTAAACAAATTGTCCTATTCACAACGACTCCAAAATCTTTGACCTTGCTCCTATCGACTTCGACAGCGTCCTCAGAAGCTTTATCTGTGGATCCCATACCTACAATTAAAAGCCAAGCTTCCCAAACAAGTTGTCTTATCCACAACGACTCCAGAATCTTCCTCAGTATCTTTGGCCTTGTTCCTATCAACTCCGAGAGCGTCCCCGGAAGCTTCAGCCGTGGATCCCATACATCATTTTATGCATACGATGTTGTATTACTCACAACGACTCGAGAATCTTTGGCCTCGCCCCTATTAACTCCAAAATCGTCCTCAGAAGCTTTATGTGTGGATCTTATACATCATTTCATGCCTCCCAACTAAAAACTAAGTCTCTTAAATAAGAAGTCTTATTCACAACGACTCCAGAATCATTGACCTTGCTCCCATCGACTCCGAGAGTGTCCTCGGAAGCTTCAACCGTGGATCCCATACATCATTTCATGCATACGATGTTGTATTACTCACAACGACTCGAGAATCTTTGGCCTTGCCCCTATTGACTCCAAAGTCGTCCTCAAAAGCTTTATGTGTGGATCTTATACATCATTTCATGCCTCCCAACTAAAAACTAAGTCTCTTAAATAAGAAGTCTTATTCACAACGACTCCAGAATCATTGACCTTGCTCCCATCGACTCCGAGAGTGTCCTCGGAAGCTTCAACCGTGGATCCCATACATCATTTCATGCATACGATGTTGTATTACTCACAACGACTCGAGAATCTTTGGCCTTGCCCCTATTGACTCCAAAGTCGTCCTCAAAAGCTTTATGTGTGGATCTTATACATCATTTCATGCCTCCCAACTAAAAACTAAGTCTCTTAAATAAGAAGTCTTATTCACAACGACTCCAGAATCTTCGACCTTGCTCCCAACGACTCCGAGAGTGTCCTCGGAAGCTTCAACCGTGGATCCCATACATCATTTCATGCATACGATGTTGTATTACTCACAACGACTCGAGAATCTTTGGCCTCGCCCCTATTGACTCCAAAATCGTCCTCAGAAGCTTTATATGTGGATCTTATACATCATTTCATGCCTCCCAACTAAAAACTAAGTCTCTTAAATAAAAAGTCTTATTCACAACGACTCCAGAATCTTTGACCTTGCTCCTATCGACTCCGAGAGCGTCCTCGGAAGCTTCAGCCGTGGATCCCATACATCATTTCATGCATACGATGTTGTATTACTCACAACGACTCCAGAATCTTTGGCCTTGCTCCTATCGACACTGGAAGAGACCTCAGAAGCTTAATCTGAGGATCCTGGAACGCTTCATGTCCAGTTCATATCCTCAACGATTCCGCGATCACTCCCAAGAGCTTTGCCGGTGGATCATGACACGCCCCGTACATTATTTGATGCTTGGAACTGAATTGTAAGTGTCCCATCTACTCCAGAAACATCCCCAGAAGCTTTGCCGCTTTGCCAATGGATCATGGATACGTCCTGTCCAAACAAGTTGATTTTTGCCCGTCGAAACCGAATCGCCAACGGAAGCTTTTAGTGGATCGTGCATACCATTTTATGTCTAAAATGAAAAACCAATCTTCCCATTGGCTTTTTGACAGTTTTCTTATCCCCATCAACTCCATTGCGTCGCTTTGCCATAGTTTGTTAGTACAATTAAAGATTAGTGTGTCCAAGTTCGTTTAATAAACGAACGAAACGTCGAGTATTTAAATTTTATAGATGTCAGTACCTCACCTCGACCTCACTCTAAAAATAGAATACTTCAAGCACTAACTGAAAGTCATTACTGATATTTTTACGTCGTTTTTCTTTTGCGGTTTACGATGACCCATCTCGCCTAATCGGCGAACCGTTGCCGTGCAGAACTCGCCTCACCCGGTTTATTCAATTAAACGTCAAGCTCTCGCCGCAACGTGGCTCGGTACTTCATCTTGCACCCCCCGGCTTTTACGTTCAAACTAAACCTGCGACATGCGTTATTTTTTTCCAGAAGAGGACGAGTCTCAAATATACGTTAAGTTCTTCAAGTTCCACAAGTGCTACGACCTTATTCCGACGTCGGCGAAGCTGGTGGTCTTCGACACGCAGCTGCTCGTTAAGAAGGCGTTCTTCGCGTTGGTGTACAACGGCAAGTATTTTTTCATTTATATTTTACACCCAGCCGTTCCTTTTTTAAATTTTACTTACCATCGTTCGAAGTGAATCGCTTCAATTGGCGCGTCAATTGGCCCCACGTTGAGGGGGCGCCAATTGAAGTGCACGTTTACTAATCCTTCTTTTGTGACTCCACAGAGTCATTTCTTTTCTCGTAAATTCAAAAATCTGGGTTTAATATTGATGGTTCCTTTTTGGGATTAAGGTGTGAGAGCCGCTCCGCTATGGGACAGCTCGCGGCAGAGATTCGTGGGCATGCTGACCATAACGGACTTCATCAAGATACTGAGGATGTACTACAGATCTCCGAGCGTGACGATGGAAGAGCTGGAGGAGCACAAGCTCGACACCTGGAGGCAGGTCCTCAAGGACCTGCGCCCGCTCACCAGCATCAGCCCGGACGCTTCGCTCTACGACGCCATACGAACCCTCATACACAACAGGATCCACAGATTGCCCGTGATCGACCCGGAAACGGGGAACGTCCTCTACATCCTCACCCATAAAAGAATTCTTAGATTTCTGTTCCTATATGTACGTATCGCCCCCCGTTTAGGAGGAAAATCACCCTCATCTTTTTTTTTCCACAGATTAATGAATTACCTAAACCTAATTATATGAATAAGACGTTAAGGGAACTTAATATAGGCACCTACGAAGACATAGCGACCGCTTCTGAAGACACCTCAATTATAGTAGCTTTAAGGAAATTCGTAGAAAGGCGGGTGTCGGCTTTGCCCATCGTAGATCCCGAGGGACGCTTACGCGATATTTACGCCAAGTTCGACGTGATCGTAAGCGAACCGTTGGTGTTGAGTTAGAAACGTCTGTTGTTCAAAATCCGTGTGCTTTCAGAATTTGGCCGCCGAAAAGACCTACAACGATTTGGACGTGTCCTTGAAGAAGGCCAACGAGCACAGGAACGAGTGGTTCGAGGGTGTACATAAGTGCAAGTTGGACGAGACCCTGTTCGCCATCATGGAGAGGATCGTACGGGCGGAGGTACGAGGTTTTTGAGTTTGAAAGAGTTTCCCGATCGTGAATTTGATTGGTTGCAGGTTCACAGATTGGTGATTGTAGACGAGGAGGATAAGGTCATAGGCATGATTTCGCTTTCCGACTTACTATTGTACCTTGTCTTGCGACCTTGTGGGGAAGACGGCTCACTAGATGGCGTCGCTTCAGTAAGAGCACAGGTAGGTGTCAAGAGTACTTCAAAACTTAACGCGGCGCGGTA
This sequence comes from Dorcus parallelipipedus, assembly GCA_958336345.1. NCBI lineage: Eukaryota > Metazoa > Arthropoda > Insecta > Coleoptera > Lucanidae > Dorcus > Dorcus parallelipipedus. Next base: position 1,813,594 of record OY284477.1, on the reverse strand, counting down.
TATTACGATTCGAAGCGATCATCTGCTTGCTATTCGTCGTATTCCAAGTCGGGTACTTAAAAAAAAAGATTGCTCGTCTAAAATTAGAAATTGCCTTAAACTGCGACTTAACTGCGACCTTGTGGGGAAGACGGCTCACTAGATGGCGTCGCTTCAGTAAGAGCACAGGTAGGTGTCAAGAGTACTTCAAAACTTAACGCGGCGCGGTATATTACGATTCGAAGCAATCATCTACTTGGTATTCGTCGTATTCCAAGTCGGGTACTTAAAAAAAAAGATTGCTCGTCTAAAATTAGAAATTGCCTTAAATTGCGACTTAAATTGCGACTTAACTGCGACCTTGTGGGGAAGACGGCTCACTAGATGGCGTCGCTTCAGTAAGAGCACAGGTAGGTGTCAAGAGTACTTCAAAACTTAACGTGGCGCGGTATATTACGATTCGAAGCAATCATCTACTTGGTATTCGTCGTATTCCAAGTCGGGTACTTAAAAAAAAAGATTGCTCTTGTCTAAAATTAGAAATTGCCCTGCTAAGAGAATCGGACTTAAAAAAGTTAGTATTATTAGACATTGGCAAGGTTCGAACGTGTTGAATTCACGCGTGAGTTACCGCCCTTGTTGGTGCGCTTAACACACCTGATGGGTCGATTTTTTAGAATCAAATTCGACCTTGAAATCGAGTTGATCTACAAGCAGGGTTTTGTCTCGTAAAGTTTCTGTACGCAGTAGTAGTGGAATTGGTAAAGGTAAAAATTGAACTCCTAGGACGAATTTAAGGATGTAGTCGTTCTCTTCGCGATGGTCAAAATCTACTGCGCAGCCCTAACGCCCTCCACTTTTTAACGCGCAGCCATTTTCTGTGCGCCCGCAGAACACAGGAAAGTTTTGTTGAGTATCGTCACAACCCAACTAACAATTAAGGGTAGTAAGAGCCGTTATGAATGTCATCGAGTCATACATAGACTGCTTTCTGGTGCCGTAGTAACGTTTATTATCGAGACAGAATGGGTAGAGTGCAGATTGCAGCGTGACGAAAAAATTTCGCGGCCCTAATAAAATCTAACTTTTTTATTTGAGCCCTTAGGGCGAATTTGAAGGTGCCATAGGACTTGGGATGGGGTGAAGTCATACCCTTCGGCACGGTGAGGATCTACTGCGCAGCCCTAGCGCCCTCCATTTTCTAACGCGCAGCCATTCTCTGTGCGATTTTGGTCGCCCGCAGAACACAGGAAAATTTTGTCAAGTATCATCAATCATCACAACCCAACTAACAATAATTAGGGGTAGTATGAGCCATTATGAATTTCATCGAGTCATAGACTGCTTTCTGGTGCCGTAGTAACGTTTATTATTGAGACAGAATTGGTAGACTGCAAAAAATTTCGCGGGTCTAATAAAAATAAAACTTTTTTATTTGAGCCCTTAGGGCGAATTTGAAGGTGCCGTAGGACTTGGGATGGGGTGAAGTCATGCCCTTGGGCACGTTGAGGATCTACTGCGCAGCCCTAGCGCCCTCTGTTTTCTACTGCGCAAGCAAAACGTGTCGTTTTGGACGCCTCCAGCACGAGCTTCGGTTGGTCACTTTCGTTACAGTACGGTTTCAATTGTTTTAATGAGTTAAAGAAGTGAAAGAATTCTAAATGAATTCCATTATTAGAGGCCACGAGAGGGTGAACCGATTTCGTCGTGGTAAAATCGACCTTCTTTCGTTTTTATTTTTCTCCTCCTCGTGAAAAAAGTCGTCTTGTTTTTGTTTCGCCGTCTTATTAAAAAAACCGTCTCGTTTCTGCTTTTCGTCTTTCGCCTCGCTTTGGAATAAGCAGTTGAAATTCGTCACGAAACGATCGTCTTCTTTTTAATGAAAAATGTAGAACGAAGCCAAGTGCAAGACCGGATCGTCTTTTGTTTTTTTTTTAACGTTCTCTTACGCAGCAAGTAATCTTGTTTTTGTTTGTCGTCTCATAAATAAAGTTGAAATTCATCTTGAAACGGTCGCCTTTTGTTTTTCGTCTTTGGATTGGGCCGTGACGGCCCAACACACCAATCCAACGAGATGTTTCCAGGTATTGTGGAGGTAAAAGCCCGCATCGCGGTTCAGGTTATCGGGGTGTTTGAGGATTTCCGCCTCCCCGATAACCTGAACCGTGTGACTGGCTTTTACCTCCACAGTATCTGGAAACATCTCAAAACGTGGGCGGTAAAAGAAGTCAACGTGAAAGCCAATTCAAACATGGACGATGGCCGCGGAAGCCTTTAAGTTAATTCCGAAACGTTTTCAGATTTATTTCTGTAAGAAATTCCATACCCAAACATGACACAAGACAAGTGAACAAAGCACCGACATTTTACCTTCACTTGACATGTGACGACACGACACTACATTTGGAAACTTTGACTAGGAGCGTTGGGAAGCGCCCTCTATTGGACAACGTCGCAACTAATTTGCCTGAATTGAATTTCTAAATTGAAGAGAAAAAGGGAGAATGACAATTTTGATGTTTAATGAAGAGAGAAAAAAAAAATTGAAGCATTAGGCTTCCTCTGTTGAGCAAAACAGGCAATAATTTAGCACCCAGAAAACTAGATGGCGCTTTGACGCACCTGAGAAGAAGGACGATTAAGATTTACATGAGAAAGTTGGTGTTGCCATTGAAAAAAAAAATAACGTTGACGACACAGCGGAAAAACAAATGCCGATCGCACTAAGACGTAACTGTTTCAGTATTTTACAAAAAAAAAGAGAAAAACAAAGGAACAAATTATGAGCTTGGTGCAGGACTTTATCACCACCCTGTATTTTCGTTTTGAAACCTTCCTTCAATTCATCGATTAAAAAGAAATCTAAAATAGTTCAAAACCCCTCCGTATCAGTTGGCCCCACGTCGGGCGCCAATCGACGTGGACTTTTTTATTTTGCACGTTTCCATTGGGATGAAAAGGAATTTGATTGTCACATTTTTAGAAAAGGCAATCTGTGGCGACCCGAGGGTTGTTGATTTAATTTATTTTTCCTTCCTTCGATCGACGAAAAAATCTAAAATAGTTTAAAACCTGTCGTTATCAATTGGCCCCAAGTTGGGCGCCAAATTTTAAACTACAGAATCATTTCTTTTCATAAACTCAAAAATCTTGTTTGCTCTCGTTCTACAGGATACTAAGCTTCACGAAAGCACACGATTCTGAGCTTGATACAGTCAGATGCTTTAACTCGGCCTTGAGAAAAAAAGAGGGTTGTTGATTTGATATATTTTTCGGATGCAGGTGATTTTGTAGTCTTCCTTCGATCGACGAAAAAAGTCTAAAACAGTTTAAAACCCGTCCATATCAATCGGCCCCACATTGGGCGCCAATCTTATTACTTAATCTGTGCTACCTACCTGGTTGCAAATGTAGAGGTGTGCAATTTAAGATTTCCAACACAGTCGGCTAACTCGGGGAGATGGGTGTGGGCCGTACGTAACCCCAAAAGTACCAGGACAGAATTTAATAACAAAATAGACAACTCCAGTAATGCACACTTATCTTTATTTGAGGTTAAAACAAGAAGTTAAATAAAACAAATCCCGAAATCCGGATCCGACTTTCATTTACAAAGTCAAGAATGATTTCCTAAACTTGTGCAACAAAAAGTTGCTTAATTTAAAAGACAATTGAATTAAATACTTGCATTAGCGCGCAAAGTTCACACAAACTCCAACCTTCATTACATCGTCCGCTCCCTACATGTCAGCTGTCGCGACGTCAAAAGCGGAGCCCGGCCGTGCGTTCCAGGGACACCGGGTAATTAAGAACCTATACAAAGCGTGCCATGACGGCACGAAAGGTCAGACCGGGCCACTGAGGCCACGCGAGATGCAAGTTATTAAACACGTGCGCATTATTAAATCCGTGACGTCAGAAGCGGAGCCCGGCCGTGCGTTCCAGGCACACCGGGTAATTAAGAACCTATATAAAGCGTGCCAGGACGGCACGAAAGGTCAGACTGGACCACTGAGGCCACGCGAGATGCAAGTTATTAAACACGTGCGCGTTATTAAACCCGCGACGTCAAAAGCGGAGCCCGGCCGTGCGTTCCAGGAACACCGGGAAATTAAGAACCTATACAAAGCGTGCCAGGACGGCACGAAAGGTCAGACTGGACCACTGAGGCCACGCGAGATGCAAGTTATTAAACACGTGCGCATTATTAAACCCGTGACGTCAGAAGCGGAGCCCGGCCGTGCGTTCCAGGTACACCGGGTAATTGAGAACCTATACAAAGCGTGCCAGGACGGCACGAAAGGTCAGACTGGACCACTGAGGCCACGCGAGATGCAAGTTATTAAACACGTGGGCATTATTAAACCCGTGACTTCAAAAGCGGAGCCCGGCCGTGCGTTCCAGGAACACCGAGTAATTAAGAACCTATATAAAGCGTGCCAGGACGGCACGAAAGGTCAGACTGGACCACTGAGGCCACGCGAGATGCAAGTTATTAAACACGTGCGCTTTATTAAACCCGTGACGTCAGAAGCGGAACCCGGCCGTGCGTTCCAGGCACACTGGGTATTTAAGAGCCTATATAAAGCGTGCCAGGACGGCACGAAAGGTCAGACTGGACCACTGAGGCCACGCGAGATGCAAGTTATTAAACACGTGCGCATTATTAAACCCGTGACGTCAGAAGCGGAGCCCGGCCGTGCGTTCCAGGTACACCGGGTAATTGAGAACCTATACAAAGCGTGCCAGGACGGCACGAAAGGTCAGACTGGACCACTGAGGCCACGCGAGATGCAAGTTATTAAACACGTGGGCATTATTAAACCCGTGACTTCAAAAGCGGAGCCCGGCCGTGCGTTCCAGGAACACCGAGTAATTAAGAACCTATATAAAGCGTGCCAGGACGGCACGAAAGGTCAGACTGGACCACTGAGGCCACGCGAGATGCAAGTTATTAAACACGTGCGCTTTATTAAACCCGTGACGTCAGAAGCGGAACCCGGCCGTGCGTTCCAGGCACACTGGGTAATTAAGAACCTATACAAAGCGTGCCAGGACGGCACGAAAGGTCAGACTGGACCACTGAGGCCACGCGAGATGCAAGTTATTAAACACGTGCGCATTATTAAACCCGTGACGTCAGAAGCGGAGCCCGGCCGTGCGTTCCAGGTACACCGGGTAATTGAGAACCTATACAAAGCGTGCCAGGACGGCACGAAAGGTCAGACTGGACCACTGAGGCCACGCGAGATGCAAGTTATTAAACACGTGGGCATTATTAAACCCGTGACTTCAAAAGCGGAGCCCGGCCGTGCGTTCCAGGAACACCGAGTAATTAAGAACCTATATAAAGCGTGCCAGGACGGCACGAAAGGTCAGACTGGACCACTGAGGCCACGCGAGATGCAAGTTATTAAACACGTGCGCTTTATTAAACCCGTGACGTCAGAAGCGGAACCCGGCCGTGCGTTCCAGGCACACTGGGTAATTAAGAACCTATACAAAGCGTGCCAGGACGGCACGAAAGGTCAGACTGGACCACTGAGGCCACGCGAGATGCAAGTTATTAAACACGTGCGCGTTATTAAACCCGCGACGTCAAAAGCGGAGCCCGGCCGTGCGTTCCAGGAACACCGGGTAATTAAGAATCTGTATAAAGCGTGCCAGGATTAAACGGATACTAAATATGCGCACTAACACTTTACGTTTCGCTATCGTTTGATAGCTTCTTCAGTTTAGTTATCGTCATCCATAACCTACTTGAATGCTGCAATGACCATTAAAATTTTAATTAATTAATTAAAACTTGAAAGCTCTATATCTTAAAAACCAAAAAGGTAAAAATATATAGGGTGTTCCATATAAAAAAGTTCTAGTTTATATCTCAACTATTGAGCGCTCTAAAAAAAGTAAATTAGAGCAATGAATTCTGCAGGAAAAAGTGCCTCAAAGAAGTTTTCACAGAAATCAAAAATTTTCACAAATAAAAAAGTTATAGAGGTTTTTAGAAATCGAAGAATTTTGAAAAACAGCCTGTAGCTCCTAAACGGTACAAGATATCGAAATAGGGTCTTCACCATTAATTTTGTCTTCAAAATTGAGCTCCAGATGCCGAGGTCAGTTTTTGTCCAACTCTTCTTAAAAGAGGTGTTTCCTATTAAAAGCGTTAAATTTGGCCCACCCTGTACACTGACGCTTTTTTGCAGTTTTCTTTTGTTTTCTGTTAATCTCTTTGATTTTCGAACAATCCTTCCCTGCGGAGACATCATCGATCTTCTTTTATTTTTTGCTTAACTTTACTATTTTATTCTTCGTGTTTTATTGTCTGTCTTTCGAATTTCAGTTCATATATTTATTTATTTTTATTTACAGTCGTCTTTTGTTTTACGTTAGTCGTCAGACTTTCAAACACTCTCGAGAATTCGAGAATCGTCGATCTTCTCTTGTTTCTTTTGTATTTTATTTTTGTAATATTATTGCTGCTTACGATTTCAGGCCTCTTTTATACCTACTCTTTTTTATATGTCTTTTTATATTATCGTTTTTTTTTGTTTTCCCTTGCATCAAACGCCCTCTGCTTTTCTTGCTTCAGTTTTCTTTTTGTTTTCCGATCGTCTTTTGTTTTATCACCTGATTCTTCATATTCCGGTGTCATTTTTTGTCTTTTTCCCGGTGTTTTTTTTTGTCTTGTAACCAGAGTTGGCATAGAAATGATAAATCAGACATGGAAGTAGGGAGAAGCAATTATGTGCCTACAGTCAGAATTAAAAGTAATGTCTCCACAGTTAAATTGCGGCCTAATCACATCTGACCGCTATAACGAGTAGGCGAACAAGCGATGTTAACTTGGACGTCTGCTTGTTATAGTGATCAGAATAAATTCACCACGCATTTATATTACTTTCAATTCTGACTGTACCTACTAACCTACCACGTTGTTTATTATAAAAATCTTAGAAGAGTCGAAATCTCAAAATATCATAAGACGTGAAAAATAAATGTGTGTAGAATTTTTCTTGTCGAAATTCAGTCAAAAAAGGCAGTGCACTCGTTGGACGCCCTGTAGACAGGGTTCCCTTGGAGTATTTTCCTTCATTTTTTAGTCATCAGAGCAAAAGTCTTAATTTCGTTATTTTACATTTACATTTTTTATAAACGTTGCTTTATTTAATATTGCCAAATAATATTTTTGAATTTTAATTGGCCATTTGCAGTGAGGTTTAGGCCCGTTAATTTTTTCAGCACCCTGTATACAAAGGGGTGCGTTCGAAAACTGTGCCTTCGAGTTCAACTTGGGTGTGTATAATCGCATCTTTCTCCTTCACGTTTTTTTAACTTATTTTGCATCTCGCTCATCTGTTTTAAGATGTCTTGTGTTGACATTATCTCCATGACAAGGGGTAAACTTTTCGTACCCCACTTTTAAATTGAACGTAAAAAGTTAGTGAGTGAGATGACAAGATGCGATTATACGTCTAAGGCCCAGTTGTACAATTCGAGTTTAACTTTAAGCGAAGCTTAAACCCATAGCAACGTCCATTACAACCCTGTTACTGTGAAGTGTTTAAGCTTTGGTTTAACGTTAAACTCGTTTTGGGCTAGGATTAAAGGTCAGACTAGACGAACACTGAGCTAGCACTGTTGTCGAAAGGTCAGGGTAGTTCCAGCCGCTCTAATATCGACACCGGAAGACCGGAAGATGCGTTAGCTCGGTCATGAGAGAAAAGGGGTCGTTGATTTAATATATTTTTCGGATGCAGGTGATTTTGTAGTCTTCCTTCAATCGACGACGAGAAAACTCGCCAGTATCAATTGGCCCCACGTTGGGCGCCAAATTTTCAATGTTTTTTTTATAAATTCGTTGATCTTGTTTGTTTGTAGGATGCTAAACTTCACGAGAGCAGCTCCCAGTCGGGTTTAAGTTCAGCGGATGAGGTTGCTCAGACCATACCGGAAGAAGAAGAGCAGACGGGCGCAGATGAGAATCGCAACACGACCCTCGAGAGCAGAGACAGCAACAGAAGCGAGGGGGATTCCGACAGCCTACACGGCTCCCCGATACTGGAGAAGACATCCCTGTCGAGCGAGAACCCCATCTTTCGTGAAGTGACAGTGTCCGGCGGGGAGTGATCGCCGCCGACGACGACGCGGCAGTGATTCTCGAGATGCGGGTCTTCAAGCTGAGCGAAATTGTTTCTTTTACTTTTTATTCGCGTGTCGAGTTTTCTAAGTTTCACCCCCCTTTTGTACTTAATAATAGTTAAGTTTACAATAAATAAATAAATAAATAATACCAAAGACTGTACGTAGGTCGACGAGTCGACTTGATAATCGCTAAAAGAAACAATTCGCTTCTCTTACTCATCATGTGCTTTATTTATTTATGTATATTATTGTATTAAGAATTATGATAAGGATAATGATTGTATATTGATTATGTCATATTGTAACAATCGGTAATTGCTTACTTAGATATTATTTTTGTTATATACAGGGGGCGTTGTTGGTGTGCAGATGGGAGGTAACTTTATCCAAGAAAGATTTCAAATTTCCTAACCTCATTTTTCCTTTAGCCTCTCGTCTTACTGGTTTGATTATGCTAAACGCAGTTACCTTCTGAGGGCGGCACACTTCTAACGCACCAGTGCATGTATATTTATATATATATATAAAAAAAATAGATCAATTTTTTTAATGTAGGAGATAATAATATGCTAATAGAGTTTAGTGTTTCAAAGTAGTGACTTTATTTTAGTGAGGGCATTGAATTTTTTTTTTTAAACTTCGGTTATCGTTGGCGCCAGCGATTGTGGGGCTCTATTTTTTGGTTAATTTTGTGAACGAGAGAAACGAAAATGAAACAGCAGGTGGCGAAGATATTTGGGGGTGTCAATCAAGAAAGAACGCAAGGGCTATTTTTTAATCACTTAGTAAATCCTTTTCGGCCTACGATGTAGTTGTATAGCAGAAGCGCCTTATACAGTCTGTTCGCCGGTAACTTCTAATGACTCTTTTTTGTTTAATTAAAACAATTTGTAATAATTTTTTCGCCGTTTTAAATAAACGTCGAACAGAATAAATGGCTTTATATCACAGTTATTATTTAACTTTTACCGTGGCGGAATTTCTCACTCAAAATTACACTCGATTTTTCTTGCCAGATCTGGGCTGCAATTTTAAATGCATGTGTCGTTTGTGTGCAATGCACAGAAACGAGTTTTCGCCAGACGACCCGTATTCAAAATTATAGGGGAGGTCGGAGTACACCGAACGACTCGTAATTTACGCAACAACTTTTATAACATGCCTTTTGTTAAATTTCTTCTCGTAGTTGGCCGTGAATTGTTAGTGGAGAGCCAGCCGTTTTCTACTGACTGCTCTAGAGCACTCTCAGAGTATCTCCATCTTGTTTCTAACCTCGTGCAATAACAGGGGGGTGGAGGTACTCTCAGAGTACTCTGGAGCAGACGGTCGAAAACGTTATCAATAAATTGATGTAAGTCATAACTTCACATTGCTTGTTATTATTAGTCCTGAATAGGGATGGCAAAAAGAATTTATATATCGATATATATCGACTCATATGATATATCGTTAACCATATATCGATACATTTGATATATCGTTAGAAATATATCGATATATTTAACTGATTGTTAAAAAAGGGTAAATAAAAATAAGTCCACGCATATTTAGGCTGCGTTTAGTTGACAGACGAACCATCAAAGTTTAACGAGCTCGGTCCGACTGTTTTCTAAACGGAACTCATAGTTCATACCCACCGTGATTGTCTAGTGGTCGTATCTCAAATCACGACCACCGTGACCACTCAGCTGATTAGTCAGACAACGTAAAATAACTACGAATTAAACGAAACCGATAACGCTACCCATGAACTAAACGCAGCCTTAATAGATTTCAATTTATTACTAAGGTAGATTTTATTTTAATATACAATATACTCGCACAAAAATGAATAGCATAAGAACTAATAATATTTACTAATATTGCTTTTGGGTGGTGCCATTACGATGTTTTATTAAATAACTTATAAACATAAGCCACAATTTAAAAAAATCAATGATTTTCAAAACCGCACTTCAGAAATCAAATCGTTAGGTGCTTCCGCAAGTCACAAGAACAAAGTTCTTTGGTTTTTGTGTCGGCCGTTTATAAAACCAATAATGTAATTTGTTCGGGGATTTACATAGCTAATCTTTAAAAATACATTTTATGGGGATGCATGATTGTGGATTTTTGCAAAAGTTCAACGTAACTTATTTTCTTTACTACTTACTAGAGGGCAGGGCAGGCGTAAAATGAAAGAAATTAAAAAATATTTCACTATAAAGATCCCGGTGACCAGGCTTGTCAGTATGGGCGATTTGTTGCCAATTGGGCTACTTTGAACATACGTTTTGCGACATAAAATACTACTTAGCGACAGGCGACTTTTTGGGCTACAATGAAACATAATTTAGGCGATTTGGGCTACTCAAGCTGAGTTCGTTTATTCAATTTCGCTCACTCTATTTACTCTTTTCGTGCTTTTTTCTCTTTTATACATACGTGTCAAAATAACTTCGTAGTTACTCTAATTTTATTCCATCTGTACCGTGTGAATAACCGATCTCGGTTTTATTAAACAATGCTAAAATGAATCGAGAAATCAGAAATATGTTCAGGGTAATCAAACTTACATAAGTTGTTTTTGCATATTTGAATGTTGGTTAATGTAGAAAACAGATTTATTTTTAATTCCGTCTAATTTTATTGTAATATGAAGTATATGTGATTTTTTATTATATGCCAATCGATTGATTGGTAAAACAGCTTTAACTTCTCGCAGCCGGAGGTCACGTTGCATTCTTGGTACTTTTATATTTTTTAATATCTTATTTCTCTTAGGCCCGATCTTTCCACTTCCTAATAAAGTTCTTCATAACGTTATTTGGCAAATAACTTGATTTTTATGAATGGTTTCCATTGGTGATTCGTAAATTTATTCGTCAAATAAATTTATCAGGAGGTGGAAAGATCGGGCCTTATTTAAATAATATTTTATCCTTTGTTTGAATAATTTTGTTCAAATTTCGCTAGATTTTGATCAAAAACATAAGGAATCCTTTTTTCCCTTTATGACCTCTGAATTTCGTAGACATGGCAACACTGTTTCGACTTCATGTCTCTATTAAAAGCTGCGTTTGTTTAATCACTCCCTATAGAGTTGGAGTAAAGATAGAACGAGAGGGAAGCTCTTTTGATACAAGTTGAAGTGAGAGAAAAGTGTGAAAGAGTAAATAGAGTGAATGGAATTGAATAAACGAACGCTGCTAAAGTAGGCGACTTGGGCGACATCAGTTACTGTGGCTGGCGACTTGAAATGTGAAAATACTGGCAACCCTGCCGGTAACAGATTTCACTGTTCTTTAAAACTGCACAAGCTAAAAAATATATCGAAAGGTTATTTGCAAAATATATCGATATTTTTACCAATATATTGAATTATAATATCAATATAATATATATCGATATTTTCCATGAATATATCGATATTTCTAATATATCGATATATCGTTGCCATCCCTAGTCCTGAATAGACTTCCTTCAATTTGATGGCTATTTCGATCATAAAATTCTGTGGCAAGAGAATCGTTTATTACCGTTAATTTAAAAGTGGGGTTATGCTATTTCATGTTCATATAACAGGGCGATTGAGGCTGGTTCACAACTAACAATTCACGCCCAACTACGAGTAGAAATTAAAAGAAAAAATTAAAGTACCTCCAACGACTACCCATCATTACAAGGAAACACCCTACGTCACTGATCATCAGGGATCTTATTTGGGGTCACTTCCTGCGGAGAAAATACGAAAACTTGCTATTCAGATTGTACACAGAAACAATAGATCGAAGAGTGGGAGGATTGAGTCAAGTGAGCGGAGTGAGCATTTGTTTAAAACTGCATTACGTAAGGGGTGCAAGGAACCGTCGCGTCAGTGGCAATAGAAACATCACGCTCGTGTTATTTTTAGCAACAGATAATTACAATGATAATTTTTATAATTGGAAAGTCGCAAGTCGCACCGACTGATAACGAAAAATTATTTAAACGTAGCCGTAAAATATGATCGCCGATTGCACTGCTGCCTTAGACAAGGTGGGGACGGCGAGTCATCTTTATAGATTATTTATTTTTCTTTTGGTCATATTTCTAGCATTCCCTAGCGCAGGGCCGGGCACAAGGGACCTTGTTCCTTGTGGCCGGAAATTCTTTTTTCTGAAACACTGTAGATTTACCTAAGAGATATACGACCTCTAGAGTATCTGTTTTGAGGTTTCGAAGTTTCTCTCCTTTTTACTATTTACTTCGATTTTCTAGAATTTCTTGAATAGTTTCAAAATTACTAGAGATTTTACAACAATCTTTTTCTCTGTACTTTTAGACTTGCCTTTATCAGACCTCTAAGCTATCTGCTAAGAATTACAGACTCAGTCTAGAGTTTCTTTTTAGTTTTTCGTTTTGTGTGAGTTGCTTTACATTTTCTAGATTCGTTTGAGTATTTCAAAATGGCCGCTGTTTTCTAAAAGCCATTTTCTTTGATACTCTAGATTTATCTGAGGGGTACACGAACTCTAAACCGTCTGATTTGAGTTCTAGACACTTCCTCAAGGTTTCTTTGCTTTTTTTGATTTGCCTCAGATTTTCTAGAATGGTTAGAAAAGTTTCTAGCTACGCAGATTTCACGATATTCTTTTTCGCTGTACTATTAGACTAACATTATGAGTTGGAGACTCACTCAACGGTCCCTTTTTAGTTTTTTATTTCTCGAAGAGTCAGTATAGACTTTTCAGAGTCGTTTGAATCATTTATGTATTTCAAAATAGCCGTTGTTTTATAAAAGGCCTTTTCTCTAAAACACCAGACTTACTACCTGAGGGGGTGCAGGCTCCTATGTCTTGATTTTGTAAACACTTTCTAGAGGTTTTTTCTAGATTCCTGTTTGTTTTTTTTTATTTAAGAATTGCTGAAATCGCTTACTCGTTTCAAAATGGCCACCAACTTTACGAAAGTCTTTCTCTGTGAATTTTTAGGGTTGTTTCAGCAGTCGGACGTTTTGAGTTTAAGATACGTCTGGAATTTCTTTCTAGTTTCTCGTCTTTTACGATTTACCTCGGACCATGCAGGTTTCGCAAAAGTCTGAATTTCTAATCAGTCTTGTCTCAGGAGATAAATGTATTAATGTAAAACTTAAAGATTTACTGGACATTTTGCACAAAAATTTTTAAAGATTTACAATATGTAAAATTCACAATAAGTAAAGAAAACGAGATTGAACTAAACGAATGTACAGGATGTCTCAAAGGTAACGCCTGTGCTTAAAGGATCAATTTGGAAAGCCGAAATAAATCGAAGTAAAATTCACTGAAATCCACATGGTATCCCTGTTTGGCTTGCGCCTGTGACAAGTGGCTCCTTCGTCATCGCCTGGTTCCAGCACTCCTTACCACAACACTGTGCTTTAAAAAAAGGGCCCCAGAATTCTTACGGCATCCGGGCCCCGTCGTTTAGAGGGCCGGCCCTGCCCTGGCGTTATCAAATTTGTCAATTTCCTGACGTTTACAAATTTTCCAATTTTCGGTTCAGTATTTTTATATGATAGTTTGACGTATTGAGCACTTGTGAAAAACACCCTTTTCACAAAAACTGTTTATTAAAAACTAAATGTACATTTCGTACTACTGAGGATGTACGGGTTTTTAATAAACAGTTTTTGTGAAAATGGTGTTTTTCGCTTTTGCGTTTACTTTTATATGGCATCATATTCTATCAATAATTGAACGAAACGATCTCCTAACGGTTTCAAGTTTACCAATTTTCAATTCATCGTTTTGATATGACGTCATACTTTATCGACTGAACGGAAACAATTTCAGGGTGTTTTCAAATTTGGTAATTTCCGATTCAGTGTTTTGATATAACGCCATATTCTATTTATTGAATGAACGAAAAAAAGTAGACGTACAACCACATTGCTTAACGAGACAATGCTGTAACGTCATACTTGCAGCATCCTATCAATGGGCGCGTTTAGCGAACAGCAGCTGCTGAGTTGCTTACTCAGCAATCGTTTGTGATTGGTTCACATTAAGGTAATAGCCAATCACAAACGATTGCTGAGTAAGCAACTCAGCAGCTGCTGTTCGCTAAACGCGCCCAATCTTTCAATGTTATGACGTCATCGTATTCTCTTCATTGAAGTGAACAATCATATTCTATCAACTGTCAAGTACAGTCAAGTTAGAAGTGCGTGGCCAGTAAGTGGTTTCAAATATGATCCTTGCTGACCATCATCAGATGTTTGCAACCCACCGGTTAGATTTCGATGAGTCATCATGTACTTCTTACGGTGAGCGGAGCCTACCACGCGGTCGCTCAAATTAGGCTACCAAACACACACGCAGTTAAATACATTGTGATATAGAACGGCACGTGTCTAATTTTAGTTTGACTTAACTGGGGTAAAACTTACACGATCTGGCTTATTAGAATTTATATATTTCGAATGGGATTTATGACATAAAGAATCATAAATCTCTTTATGTCATAAAGCACAGAAAATTTGGTATTTATGATATAAACCCCAAAAAAATGTATGACGTAAAAGATCGTAAATCATAAAAATAACAACAGAATTGTGTCTAAGAGACTTCCAATCCAAAGGCTTATAAAATTCAAAAATGACATCAAAATTAAGCTGGAGTGAACGATTTGGCGGGATTACATTTTCCTTCGGGACGTACCAACACGTAGTTGTCTCGATGTCAAATTTGATGTTATTCTTGCGATTTAAGACCCGCGACACAATTTCGTCGGGATTTATGTCGGAAATTCAAAAAATCACAACAAAAAAGTTTCCCTACGAGACGTAAATCCCAAAATTTTATGTAATTTTTTGAAATTCTTGACGTAAAAGGATATAAATAAAAAATACAATAAAATAATAATAATAATAAATTGCCTTTATTTTTTTCTGCAGTATTTCTCCAAGTAAGGCGAAGTTTAGCTAAAGCTACTCTTACACTTAACCTTACTTAGGGACAAGTAAAATACAAGAAAATTTCAGATACAGTATGCCAAAGAAAAAATATAAAATAATGATTATAACAAAAAATAAGAAATAACCAAAATGTACATAGAAATAAATATAATTGGAAGAAAAAACACATAGAGATACCATCTACAACTATTCATGGGAACTTAAAATCAACTTAACTTTCTTCTTGAAAGATTTAAATGGTAAATGAACAAGATTCTTTATTGTGCTATTATAGAGTTTCACAGCATGATATGAAAATGATCTCCGAAACATGGCAGTCGAATGACGAGGAATACTAAAGTCCTAACAGAAACAGAGTGAATATTCGAACGTTTTACTAGTTTCTCAAACAGAGATGAAGGTGTAGCATTAACTAATACCTTGAAGGTGATATTACAAAAGTTATATATTCTCCTATTTTTCATTGCCAGCCAATTTAGATCTTGCCGTTTAGAGGACACATGGTCATATTTACGCAAGCCAAAAATAAACCAGCAAAAGATATTTTGAACTTTTTGGATACGACGCAGTTTAGGTGAAAGCCGTATACAGCATCACCATAATCAAAACATGAGAGCACAAGTGATTCGCACAAGAGTTTTCTTAAGGTAAAGTTCAAAAAATGTCGATTAGAAAATAAAATTTTTAATGTTGCATAAGACTTTTTTAACAAATAATTTACGTGCAATGAAAATTTTAAGTTATTATCGAAAATTATTCCCAAATTTTTTGTGTGATTAACAACAGGTAGTTTCACATAATTTATATTTATGTTTAACGAGCCAGTCAATATTTCTTTGTTCGTTTTGTTTCCAAACAACATAACAAAAGACTTAGAACTATTCAACTTTAAATTACTTTGAGACGCAAGAGAACTGAGTTTTTAAATCACGATTGATAATAGACTCAGCGTCTCTAAAATTTTGTATTTTACAGTTGTAATATATTTGTGTATCGTCGGCATACGCCTGAACCTTACATTTGGATACAGAAGTTAAAATATCAGCAGTATACATTACAAAAAGCAAGGGTCCAAGGACGGATCTCTGAGGAACTCCAGAGATAACATTACGTAGTGATGAATATGAGTCATCAATGCACACCTGCTGCATACGTCCAATTAAATAGGACTGAATAAAATAAACAAATTCTGAGGAGAAACCGTAATATTTCAATTTTAGTAATAAAAGTTTATGATTAATAGTATCAAATGCTTTTGAAAAATCTAACAGAATTAAAGCTGTAATATCGTTATTATCAATGTTTCTAACAATATCATCTGTAACTTGCATTAGTGCTGTACTAGTACTAAAACCTTGACGAAAACCAAATTGACAAGTGGGTAATATTTTATGAAAGTTTAAGTATTCAATGATTTGCTTAGATACTGATTTCTCGAAGATTTCGGATAAAGCTGAGAGAATACTAATAGGTCTCAAATCAGAGAATGAAGAAGGATTCGTTACCTTAGGTAATGCTTTAACAATCGCTGTTTTCCAAACTGAAGGAAAGTAAGAATTTATAATACAAGTATTAAAAATATGAGTAATATATTTATCTAGAAATGGACTGCAATATTGAAGCATTTTAATAGAAATGTTGTCAATTCCATAAGCATTTGATTTTATACTAAAAATAATATTATGCACATCTTCAACACTTCAAAAGAGATAAATTAAAGCCTTCATTAAAATCTTTGAAACAGTTACTGTTGTAGTAATTCAATATATTTTCATCAACCTCATCATCTATTTGAGTAGATAAAAATAAAATGGTGTCCTGTCCCTAAGGGACATAAATCCCAGAAATGTATGTTACTTTTGGGATTTATGACTTAAACTGACACGTAACGTTTCCCAAAAATGACATCCCCAAGGGTCGTAAATCCCAAAAATGACATAAAAATTAACCCAGGATGAACGGTTTGGCAGGATTAGATTCCCTCTGGGCCATAATTACCGCGATGTTAAGTTTGATGTCATTTTTGGGATTTATGATCCCCAGGGACAACATTTTTTAATCATGTTTAGGAAAATTCCAAAAATCACAAGACAGAGTCCACAAGGGACATAAATCCCAACATTTTATGTGATTTTTTAAGGTTTATGACATAAAGGGACGTAAATAAAAAATACAACAACAAAATGATGTCTCTAAGGGACATAAATCCCAGAAATGTATGTTACTTTTGGGATTTACGATATAAAAGGACACGTGTCCCAAAAATGACGATCCCTAAGGGTAATAGATCCCAAAAATGACGTTAAAATTAGCCTAGGGTAAACGGTTTGGCAGAATTTTATTTTCCTTCGGGACATAATTGCCGCGATGTTAAATTTGATGGCATTTTTGGGATTTACGATCCTCAGGGACACAACTTTGTTCTCGTTTTTGACCACCACCTCTAACGTACAGTAATTTTAGCGCGAAGGCTACAGTGTTCCCAAGTGTTATAAAAAATTACAATGTACGTAAAAAATTACAACAAAATAGTGTTCCTAAGGGATATAAATCCCAAAATTTGATGTTATTTTTCAGATATATGGCATGAAGGGATATAAATCCAAAACAATATACATATATAACATAAGTAACATAAGTTCCAAAATGTATGTTACTTTTGGGATTTATGAGATAAAAGGACATGTACACCAAAGATGACAACAAGATGGTATCCCTAAGGGTCATAAATCCCAAGAATGACATTAAAATTAACCTAGTGTAAACGGTTTGGCGGGATTAGATGTCCCTTCGGGACATAATTAAATTTTTGGGACTTATGACCCTAAGGGACATAAAGCCCAATATTTTATGATATTTTTTGAAACTTATGACCACCTGATGACGTAAATCCCAAAAGTGACAACAAAATTCCGTAGGAACGTAAATCCCAAAAGTGACATCAAATTTGGTTCGCAGCCCACCGGTCAGATATCGATGAGTCATCATGTACTTCTTGCGGTGAACGGAGTCTACATCACGCGATCGCTCAAATTAGGCCACCAAACTGACACTCATAAACACAATTAAATACATTGTACTTAGTATAGAACGGCACATCTAATTTAGTTTCGACTAAACTCTGGCTTATTAGAATTTCTATATTTTGAGCGGCTTTTTAATCCTTGCTTTCTTGTAATCGAGTTTATTCGGCACAGATTCATTATTCGACGGTAGTGGTAAAAAATTATTTAGATACAACATTATTATATCATGAAATAAGTAGTGTTGTTAAACTGTACAGATATTTTTAATAATTGCGCGGTAGAGATGCGTCGAGTGAGAGAGATGCGGTCGTGCACTCAAAGGCATTCGATTTTAGTTGTAAGACGAACACAACGATGTTAGAAGAAAAAAATTAGCGAACGGCCTAGTACGCTGCTTTAGTGTGCGTTATTATACTAAAACATTCAGTATAATATATGAATAATATACACCGATTCGCACTGTGTTTTTTATTGCAATTCCTTTCATATTCGTCGTGCTTATTTTGAAGCGTGACGCCTTAAAAATTGAAAATAGGCAACCCATTCTATTTCCGTGTTGTTAGGACATACATTATGAAAACATTCTGATTTGATTGATTTCTAAAACTTTCAGGGGTCACGACTTAAAATGGGCACCCTGTAGAATAAAAATACACTCGAAGTGGCTATTAAAATGACCACTGTGTGTGTTTTTGAAACTCATTTATTGCGTATTGCAAGATGTTGGATACGTTGAAGTCGAACAAAATATTAATTTACTCTTAGGAGCGCTCGGGGTCTTCCTTTGTCTCACTCTTACATACACTGAAACTCATTCGCTTTCCCTCACACTTTCGCTCGGAGCGTGCCCCGAGCGTAATGTTGAACGTACCCTTAGTTGGTTTAATAAATGTGCTACTGTTTAGAAAATCAAGTGTGACGTCTTTCTATACGAAAATACACAGGTGCTCGAGTGGACGCGCCGCTTGAAACTTTTCGCAATAAAAGTTTATAGAATTCGATGCGCACAGCGCCATCTAGTAATGAATAGTCGAACTTCGACTTACAGGAATCTGTAAAGTTGCTAAAGTGTGCGCATAAATACAAAACTTAAATTTTCATCGGCACATCTAAAAATCAAGGATTTTTATCTTCCCCGGGGGACCTTCCCTCCCCCTAACTATCTCATTAAAGAATGTCAACCAAAACTATTAGAAGATGATTATTTTCAACGTGAAGCGAAAATTGACACGCACTTGCAAGAAAAAATAAACTGAACAGAAAGTCTACTCCGACTGTAAGATTACTTTCCAATTGTGAAGGAATAATACAAGCAAAAGTATTAATCTATGAAATTATTGTGCAGCGCAGTAACATTACACATTTCATAGGCAATAGATTTGAAAATATGATTCAAATAGACAGCAACATGCCTACGTCTTGAGAATCAAGTAGTATTACACCAACATCAAGACAAACTTTATTTTTAGTTAATCAATTACAAACTTTTTTGCAGACTTTTGAAAATATTACATAATTTAAAAAATGCACCTGAATTAAGTATATGTATGTATAAGCTCTCAAACAAATGCCTACATACATACTTTTACTTCGGACCAAACAATTTAATGTAATCATCTATCACTGTATTTGTACGGGCATCTCTATTGTTTAATTTTCTATTAATTAATGTCACGAGATGTTTCACCATAATGTAAGTAATGGCAGCCTTAATATCACCTGCAATACTGTCGTGTTTACTACAAAAATCTGGTATATGAACTGTTGTTTGATTAGAAATTTGTAAAATAACATTTCGTGATGTTACAGACGTCGGAAATAACTCGCATAATTTGTTTCTTTAATAAGTTAATTATATTTACAAAATTTCTACTGGGATAACGAAGCAACTGATTGTTATAGTCTTTCAATATAATTACTGTATAATCTTCATCAGCTTTATATTCCGATAACATTCAGCAGATTCACTTAATCTATTCTGGTGCTTTTTTACATTTGCAATAATGTAATTTAATAAACTATCATCTGCTACTTTCCTTTTGGCCTTCAACTGCTTTTGAAAGTAGTTCAACGATCTCTTACATCTGATGACTTCTTTATAAGGATATTTCTTCTTAGGTGTTAATTGTGTTGAGGGGATTCCTACATGGTTTAATATTTTGTGAGACTTTTTACCACCTACAAGAAAACAGAAAACATGTCAGAGTGGTAATAATACAGGTGACTTTTAATTTTTTCATCAACTCTTGCCATGAAATCTGGACGGCATGTCTTAGCTTAGGTGAAAAGTAAGTCATTTCACTCCTTGATGCTGTTTTACAGCAAGACTAATAGCGCTTTCGATTGACTGCTTTAGAGCATCCTTAGAATATATCCATCCCTTATTATTACATGAAGTTAAAATAAAATGAAAATACTCTGAGAAGTGCTCTTGAGCAGTCAATCGAAAGTGCTATTAGACATGCCATCCAAATTCCAATAACAAAGAGTTTGTAATTGATTACCTGAAATTACATGTAGCCTTGATGTTAACCCTTTCCAGTCAAATGATTACATTTGGAATCATTTCATAGATTACTGTAATTTTCTCTAAATATAATATAATTTTCTGTTTGAATGTAGTAATGTGATTGCATTTAATACTGCTAGATGGTACTAACTTCTTCTAAGGTTTTATAGGTAAAATTTATTTGAAAGAAATGGTTGTATTCAACATTAGCTATCGGTGACGTTTTGGCGTTTGATATGCGAAGACAACCAAAAATAAGGTAAGTTTTGCTACCTTACTACTTCTACAAAAAATTGTACCGCTTTATTATTTTGTTTAGCTTCTGTAAATCATATTATTTATTTGAATTTTCTAAAAACATTTATAATAACTAGAAATATTCAAATGATTCCAACCGGAATCATTGGTCACAACAAGTAAGTCCATTTGGAATCATTGGGATTATTTAAAATTATATTGATCTTATTTGCAGATATAAATTTATAGTTTAGCCTGAATCTTTCCACCTCCTAATAAACTTATTCGACGAGTAACTTCTCGAATGCAGTTATTTTTACTATAACTGACATAACACTGCAACCTATTCCAAAGAACTGTTACAGAAATGTAGTAAGTGCATGTAACTGCAGGTTATTTTAGATCTGTTCTGTTACATTTACTTGTGAGATTTTGTACGAACTTCCTGTGGTCTGCTTATAATATACATACATACCTTTAGATATATCGAGGGTACAAAAAAAATTCTCGAGTTAGCCTTGTAAACAAAAGTTCATATAGTAGATTATATGAAACTTTTTTTTCCAAGACTAACTCGAGGCGATTTTTTAAATCCCAATGATTCCAATTGGAATCAATTTTTCTAATCTTATTATTTCAATAGATTACTATTATATTCTCAAAATAAACGTTTATTATTATTATTAATTATTATTAATAAACGTTTATTATTATTATTATTAAACTGCAAATCAGAAAAAAAAGTCGATGTGCTTTTTTTGAAGAAAAAAATTATTTGAACTGGAAAGGGTTAATGGTGGTGGCGTAACGCAAACTGTTCTACTTGATTCAATTCTCTTGCTTCTATTCTTTCTTCACGGTTTAAAGGTAATCTTAAAGTCGGAACAGCCCCTCTATTCAGTTTAATTTTTTCTACTGTTTGAAAATGAATATCTTCAAAATGATTGCTACAAATCTTATACGCTCGAATAGGTGAATCTGATTTATTCATTAATTCTGCACTGCCAATATTTTCCAGCCATTTCATACGCAATTGTTTATTTCTAGGAAATGTATGTAAAATTACGTTTTCTTGGATTAAATGTTCACATTCAGGAACACTACACCGGCACCGTGATCGTATCATTTCTGTAATGTGAACCTTTAAATTAATTATTCTATGCTTAATTATGAAAAGAATTATAATAAAACTTACTTTTTGGTGTGTACGTATTGCAAGAAAATGAATTTAATACTTGCAACGCAATTTCGGTGATTTACAGCTGCAATATAACTATTGCACTGCGCTTCATCCAGTACTGTCATCTTTTGCTATTCTTGAATAAATCTGTCGTTTTGCAGATATCTGTATATATTGCCCTCTGTGAATGGTTAACACTGTTATCTAATTGTATAAGATTTGCCTATATAAATGATACCCCCATAGATTAAGATGTGAATCTACCATATCGACCGTAAGACAAGAATGTTTGCGCCACCTAGGATCAGAGAACAAAATTAAAAGCGCGATTGCAAATTATTGCACTTGTTTATATTAAAATTACTTTTTCAAAATAAAATCCCACTTATTACTGTTCACATGTATGAGCAGCAATAGATATGAGTTTTTTGTATGTTTAACTGTTCTATAAAAAGAGAAAACAAATACACAAAGTAAAATCACTGAGAATAATTAGTCAGTTTATTAAAAGCAACTAATTAATAATTCACAATATGATTTACAAGACACAATAGCTCATCTCCAAATGAAATAAGGTAGGTATGTACATGTGATTAAGGTTTTTTCTTAGTCTGTGGTACTCACGATTCACAAGAATTCTCGACGTGCACAACTTCATACGTCAAATAACACAAGTTGTTCACATGAAATGGAAGTAATGTTCTGCACTGTAATTCCTGTAATATTATGACAGGTAAGTGCAGAAACCTGTAAAACTGCCATCTCTGAGACGAGAACAACAATATCATATCTATTTAACCTTGATCATAAGACCTTCAACCCCCTGGATACCCCTCTGCACTTATACACAAAAATGGTACGCAATACGCACCACAGTTGATGGGTGCGCTAGTCTAAAAATGCAATAATTTACAAAATTCATGACCTGTGGAGCCATCTAATACTCCACTGTTAAGCTTCAGATCTACAGAAATCTGTAAAGCTGATGAAGTACATGCAATTTTTGCCACTACATCACAATTTGGCGGATCTATCCATAAAAGAAATGTACATAATACCGTAACCACAGTTTAATGGAAGCGCCGTTTTAATTTTTCTTGATAGGTTGACAATGCGCGGCGCCATCTAGTAATCAATAGTCGAACTTTGATTTACAGGAATCTGTAAAGTTGCTAACGTGCGCGCGTAAATACAAAATTTAAAATTTTAACACTACATTAAGAATCAAAGATTTTCATTTTCCCAAAGGGATTTCTTTCCCCTCCCCCTCACTATTTTATTAAAGAATGTCAATCAAAACTTTACTCGGGAGATTTTTATCAACGTAAGGCGATAATCGACACGTACTTGTACTCCAACCACCGGACTTATATGCGCTCTTAGGTATGAACAGGGTTGTGTTCATAAATTACACTCTAGGGTCACTCTCGGGTAATATTGTGATCTCTCTCGCATAAATGTATTTATACATTTTGCTTCTCACATAAGAATCATAAAGTACTAAATCAGGCGTGTGTTTCCATAGCAACAAACACATTTTCTTTACCCTACTTAAAAGTGGGACGTGAAAAGTGATCTCGTTGTCATGGAAATCATGTAAACACTAGACTTCTTAAAACTGATGAGCGAGACGCAAAATAACTAAAAACTTGTGAGTGAGAAAGATGCGATTATACACCCAGGGTGCACTCGAAGGTGTAGTTTATGAACACAACCCAGGAAATCATAAATTACTCCAACCCACGTGACCAATTTGAATTAGGATTTGTTTTCTAGAAGTGGCAACACTGAAAAAAGTGAGGTTACTGATTCAAATTGCATTTGTGATTTCCCTGTAGTTGTAGTGAGAGGTATTACGTAATCACAATGAATAATTCGATTTACAACCACTCCCAATTTCGTTTTCAAAGATAGCGTACAAATTAATTTTTTTTACCCAGTTCCTAAATTGTTATTTTTTAAACAAGCTTCTTCCACTTATGTGTCATGTAAGGCATATGAGCTACACCATTTATCTGAACATTTGCTCAAATTAAAAAAGAAAAAGAAAAATTTTCCACAATCAGTCTCAACGACTAACCAGAAGCAGCAGCAACACCACCACCAGCAGCAGCCCTGAAGAGGTTCTTCTGCAATGAAGAACGAAACGTCGGCAATAGAAGAAGTCATCGTGACGCGGTTCCAAGCGGAAGCCAATTCAAACAATTTTCCACAAGCGATGCGAGGTTCGAACCCCCGGGCCATCGGACTAGAAGCACACCACCTAGTCCCTTCGGTTACTACATAACTTCCATTAATTGTTCTTTAACATCATAATAATAATGCGTCAACTTCAATAACCACTTTCGTTAACTTCAGTGACCACTTTCGCAACTTCAGTGACCACTTTCGTCAACTTCAATGACCACTCTCGTCAACTTCAGTGACCACTTTCGTCAACTCAGTGTTGGGATATTATTCAGACGCCGTCTCCCTCTAGCAAGGATAAAAATCCCTCTTTCACTTGAAAATTCTCGCTGCCTTGTTTTCCTTCATGCGCAGCGCGTCGGAGTTGCCGTCTCGTAACTAAAGATTAAATGGGCAGTAATGCACAAAATATAATAGAAAGAAACCTGTAGATGTGGTTCTGAATCAAAATTTATTTATTTCTTCTGCATTTAATAGAGAATGCGGGATCATGCATATTAAGCGTCCCATAATTTTGATAATATTGAATTAATTACCATTAATAAACAAACTGATATTTCAAACTTAAGTTTAATTTATCATAATTTATTAACAAATACTAACATACACGACACTACTGATACAAACTTGAGTAGTTTAATTTCTTAACATTTTTGAACTTACAACTAATTTTTTGCCCCCTTACTCTTGTCAAATTCCACAAATTTTGTGCCAGCACCAATCTCTGTATCTAATTAATAATTTTAAGATTTTCTTTTTCCTTTTAACTTTACAGTGTTTTTCAAATTTCCCGCCGGAATCTTTTCCCTCCAAATGAATTTAAACTAACCTAGATAGGCGCCATTTTGCACGTTATTGTCTCAAATGTTTTGTCCATCATTTTAAAGTATGACTTGTAAATTTTTATGTGTTTTACAATACAACGTTTTTAATTGTCAATCATTGTTACTACGTAAGAAATTAATCCTGCTTGTTCAAAATGTGCAACTTTAGCTTTTACAACCTCACTTAGATGTAAGTAAAATTTAAAACTCATATTTTTCAATTGTGTAACATTTTCATATTAATATTATAGCCGCCCTGATGAAGGAAATAAATACTTTCCGAAAGCTTGGCAATCAAACAAGAGTAAACTTTTGATTGCCCCCTTTTGACTGCTATCCTGCTAGATCTCTCAACTTTTCCTTAAGTTCGCAGTCGCGATCAGAAGTTGTTTTAATATTGAATTACTACACACCAACTTCGTAATAAAGTACGGGGTTTTAAAATATGTATGCTGAAATTTAAAAAAATCCCTCTTTGAAGACAAATTTCCCGTTTTCTTTCTTAGGTGTAAAAATTCCCTCCAAAGAGGAAATTTCCCTCCCATATCCCAACACTGGACTCAACTTCAGTAACCACTTCAACTTCAGTGACCACTTTCGTCAACTTCAGTGACTACTTTCGTCAACTTCAGTGACCACTTTCGCTATCTTCAGTGACCACTTTCGCCAACTTCAGTGACCACTTTCCATTAAGTTTACTGTATTTAGAAGGTATCGCCATCCATAGGCTACTAATAAACAGCAGCTATTTGAAACTGCTTTTTTTTGTAATAATAATAACAGGTCTCTACCGCTACTTGAAAATAGCAGTTTCGCCCATCACTACATTTTTATTTGAACAATATAAATAATAATCAATTTATTTATTTCTTTTCTGTAAAATAAAACCTGCTTTCTGAAATACATTTTCCAGTATTACTTCGTTTACCTGCTACATTTTTAAGTAAGTTCTCACTGAAGCAAAAATTAATCATCCTTCACTTTCCGCTCCCTTTCTTTAAGCAGCTGCTCCAGCTGTTTCTTAATGTCGTCGATCTCTTCCTGTTGCACGGTAACGGGCACGCCGCACTCCCGCTGTTCGTCCCGAATGAACTCGAGACTGCGAAGCTTCTCCTGCAAGAACGCCGGCTGTTCCTCTTGAAGCTTCGACTTGTACTCGTTCAATCTTTCGGCGACCAAGTTGTCGCAGTAGAGCGTCGTCAGCTTCCTCATGGAACCCTTCCTCGTCACCCTGCAGTACTCGGCCGGCGGCGGCTTGTACAAGACGTTGAGCTTCTCGATGAGCCACTCGAATTTCTTGTAGTCTTTCCTGCGCAACTCCTTCAGCTTTCTCCTGCGCTTGTCGATTAGTTCTTGCAGCCTGACTTTCAGGCGCGTCCTACCGGGGAACCTCTCCATGACGTCCTGCATGGCCCTGATGGCACCCGTCCACTTCGCCATCCTCGCCTCGAACGAACCGAAATCGTGGGGGTGTCTCTGGACGGTCTTGATGAAGTCGGTGCGGTAGACGAAGGTCGCTTTCGCGCGCGGGGCGAACTCCAACGTGAACAGCCGCCTTACCGAATCGTCCGCGGTCTCCAGTTCTTTACAGTTTTCAAAATCCGGGTGGTATCGATTCAGGTCGATGTTCGCCATGGGCTCCAGGTCTCCGCTCTTCTGCGGTTTGTACGACGGTATTCTTTCCGGGGGCGACCATTTTATTTTTAAATCCGTCTTAGAAGACGAGTTCCTTATCGATATTGGCTTCGGTAAGGCATTGCACAGCACGAATCTGTACAAGTTTATGAAAGTCTTGCTGCTAGTGTTCATTCCGTCACGGAATTTTAAGGTTATGTACAGTGTTGCCAATCCACTCTAAGCCGATTTCCCTTTTCAGATTTTAAAGAACCCGCTCTTACCCACATTGAGTAATGAAATTGAAATGAATGAATGAAATGGTACAAAACTTATTTTATTTAAATACCTAATACTATTGGACTTACCTTACACACAAAGTAGTCAAGTTTCAGCTAGCAATACAAATAAGAGCATTTTTTTATTCGTCTATTTGCAACACTGCAATCGGATATATGTCAGGATTGTTCTTGCCAGTAAATTTGTACTGAAATCAGTACAATGAGCAATTTTTCAGTACATCAGTACATTTGATACAATTTTCAGTACATTTATATATTTATATTTCGATTTCATCGATTAGTTCAATCTTCCAAAATTCAGCAATTTTGATTTTACATTTAACGCAGAGTTTTGTTAAATCATCTATTCGACTATCGCGATTAGGACTTTTTAGTTTTGAATGTTTGTTGCCGCGTTTGTTGCTAACTTCAGTCTTTACCATAGATAATATCTTAACAAAACTATTTTTATAGCATTTATCGTAAACGCTATTCATAACGGACATTTAAGTAGCGACATCTTTCGATCGCTTGTTGACCTGATATTGAAAAACCGATTTGCACAAAAATTTTCGCTATTCATAACGTTTAAATTGCGAAGACTCTCTAATGTCAGTTCGGTCAGTTCTTGTCAGTCAGCACAACGGTACCACCACAGGGTACCACCAAGTACCACACAATTGTATGCCATTTTAAGCTTACCCTACTTAAAAAATTTGATTGCTGTTTTAAACAAAGGAATTTTGCATGGCAATATTTAAATTTCCCGCGTCAGTACAATTTGGTGCGAAATCAGTACAATTCTCGCTCCGATTTCAGTACAAAACAAAAATCCTCAGGAACAACCCTGATATATGTTTTGTTGGTTTATTTGACGTAAGCAACAGCGATATGATTGTAGGTTATGTAAATACAAATAAGCGTTTTAATTTGCGTTTGAAATGTTAAGTAGCGCTTGTAAAGTGACGGCTGACGGCTGACGGCTGACGGCTGACGGCTGTCAGTATCAAGCCGTCAACAACCGGAAGTTACACCATTTAAAAATAAAATTCAGCACTGCCAACTCAAACAGTGATTCTTGACCACTTTGTATATATGGGACTATGGGCGGCAATCGGCAACAGTGCTGCCAACCGATCAAGCGAAGCATTTCGGAAGATAGTTGTGAAAAATTCCGATAGATGTCTCTGAATTTCGGTGAGTTAATTTAAATCACTTGATTAAAGTCATGTTTAAAAATCACTGATTTTATTCAGGCGATTTTTATTTTTGAAAATCATTTAAAAATTTTTTTTTAAATTCTCATGAAGTAAACGAAACTTTTTACAATTAAGACATTTGACAGTTATTGTGCAATTTTTGACGCTAAGTAAAACAAAAGACGATCGAGAAAGAAAGAAAATTTATAAAATTATTATTATTATGAATGTATTATTATAAAATTTAAAAAAATAAAAATAAAAAAATCTCATTGAATAGAATTAGAAAAAAATAATAAAAATAAGAGAAATTCATTAAGTAAAATTACAAGAAAGTTAAAATTAAAAAATTCTCATTAAATAACAATACTTTCTACTTTCTAAAAATTATCTAAAAATTACAAAAAATTTCTAAAAATTCTAAAAATTTTCTAAAAATTATAGAAAATTATAAAAATTTAAAAATTCTCATTAAATAAACGAAACTTTCTAAAATTAAGATTTGAACTTTAGCAATTTTTGGCGTAAAATACAACAAAAGACGATCGACAAATTTATAAAATTATAAAATTCTGGTTGAACAAAATTAGAAAAAAATTACAAAAATAAAAAACTAATTAAATAAAATTACAAAAAAATATAAAAATTAAGAAATTCTCATTAAATAAACAAAACTTTCTAAAATTAAGATTTGATATTTGTGCAATTTTTGACGAAAAATAAAACAAAAGACGATGGACAAATTTATAAAATTATAAAATTCTCGTTGAACAAAATTAGAAAAAAATTACAAAAATAAAAAACTAATTAAAAAAAATTACAAAAAATTATAAAAATTAAGAAATTCTCATGAAATAAACGAAACTTTCTAAAATTAAGACATTTGACAGATATTGTGCAATTTTTGACGCTAAGTAAAACAAAAGACGATCGAGAAAGAAAGAAAATTTATCAAATTATTATTATTATAAATGTATTATTATAAAATTAAAAAAAATTAAAATAAAAAATATCTCTGAATAAAATTAGAAAAAAATAAGAGAAATTCATTAAGTAAAATTACAAAAAAGAAAATTAAAAAATTCTCATTAAATAACAATACTTCCTACTTTCTAAACATTTTCTAAAAATTACAAAAAATTAAAAAAATTAAAAAATTCTCATAAAATAAACAAAACTTTCTAAAATTAAGATTTGAACTTTGGGCAATTTTTGGCCTAAAATACAACAAAAGACGATCGACAAATTTAGAAAAGTATAAAATTCTCGTTGAACAAAATTAGAAAGAAATTACAAAAATAAAAAACTAATTAAATAAAATTACAAAAAATTATAAAAATTAAAAAAATTTCATTAAATAAACAAAACTTTCTAAAATTAAGACATTTGACAGATATTGTGCAATTTTTGACGATAAGTAAAACAAAAGACGATCGAGAAAGAAAGAAAATTTATAAAATTATTGTTATTATGAATGTATTATAAAATTTAAAAAAATTAAAATAAAAAATATCATTGAATAAAATTAGAAAAAAATAAGAATATAAGAAAAATAAGATTTGATATTTGTGCAATTTTTGACGAAAAATAAAACAAAAGACGATCAACAAATTTAGAAAATTATAAAATTCTCGTTGAACAAAATTAGAAAAAAATTACAAAAATAAAAAACATTAAATAAAATTACAAAAAATTATAAAAATAAAAAATTTTCATTAAATAAACGAAACTTTCTAAAATTAAGACATTTGACAGTTATTGTGCAATTTTTGACGCTAAGTAAAACAAAAGACGATCGAGAAAGAAAGAAAATTTATAAAATTATTATTATTATTATAAATGTATTATAAAATTAAAAAAAATTAAAATAAAAAATATCTCATGAATAAAATTAGAAAAAAATAAGAATATAAGAAAAATAAGATTTGATATTTGTGCAATTTTTGACGAAAAATAAAACAAAAGACGATCGACAAATTTATAAAATAAAAACAATAACAAAAATTTAAAAAATCATTAAATAAAATTTTAAAAAAATAAAGATTAAAAAATTCTCATTAAATAAACAAAACTTTCTAAAATTAAGCTTTGACAATTGTGCATTTTTTGATGAAAAACAAAACAAGAAACGATCGAGAAAAATTTATAAAATTACGAAAAACAACGGAAAAAAAATAAACAAAACTTTCTAAAATTAAGATTTGAAATTTTTGTAATTTTTGACGTAAAATAAGCAAAAGCCGATGGACAAACTTATAAAATTTCAAAAAATAACAAAAATAAAACAATTTTCATTAAATAAACAAAACTAGTTCGACGTTCTAAAATTAAGATTTGACATTCGTGCAAGTTTTTTACGTAAAATAAAACAAAAGAATATCTAGAAATAAAGAAAATTAATAAAATTACAAAAAAATTAAAATTAAAAAAAGTCGAGTTCAAAATCGGTAGATCTACCGAATTATCGGTAGAGTTGGCAGCACTGATCGACAATGTGGATTTGGCTGTTAGTTAGTTACTTTAGTTTTTGTTGGCTTTCGGCTTTAGTTGCCAATAATAAAGTTGAAACATCACTAACAAGTCGTCAATCAAAAATTTAAAAATTAATCTACCTTTTTTCCTTAAAAATACCCATTTTTACCTACGTATTTTTTTTTTACCCGCAAGGTTGCTTAACCGTAATTCGGGTAATTATCCGCACATTGGCAACCCTGGCTATGTAGTGATCGTCAGTGATGCCAATTGTTGAAGACAGAATTATGGAAGAAATAAGTTTAAGAAAGTTTACGTACCCGACATAACACAATATAACTGAAATTAAAATTGTAGGTTATGTGAATAGAAACTAGCGCTTTAATTTTGAAACGTCAAATGACGCTTGTAAAGTTGTGAAGACTGTCAGTGTCAAGCCGTCAACAACAGGAAGTTAAAACGTAAAATTCACCAGGTTTGAGACAAGTCGCAAATCACTTCAGAAAGTCGCAACCACTTGAAAGAAATAACTAGATCTGGTTGAAAAAATCACCGAGTTGGCAACACTAAGCGCCAGAGGTGGTTCATCAAAGTCTTGCTCTCGGACCAAAACTGTTTTTTACTAAAATCACATCCCTTTAGATGTTGAAAAAAAAAAAAAACCTTGACAATCTTTTTTTGTATTTCACGGCACAGATTTAGAAAAATTCAAAGCAGACACCAGTGACCGCCATGGCCTGCCGATGCCGAACCATAAAAATCGTTGACGACATTGTTCTCTTCGTGAAATCGAAAGAAAAATTGAAGTAAATTCAGAGTGTAACAAACAATAAATCTCAGAAACAAAAGTCGAACGCTACTGAGTAAACGGCAAAGAGAAAATTATTTTCTCGAGAATGCGCGATTGAACAATGTGGAACAAAATACTTGGAACCACGCCCAGGTACACGCCATATTTACCTAATCTCGAACTGTCGGGAGTAGGTTTGGACAAGTTTAAACAATGCTTACAAGTGCAGTGGTGACGATTTTAAAAATCCGGTAATCAAAGTACCGTAAACATTCATCTCCAGGCGATTTCAGCCAAATGAATTGCAAAGCACAAACGGTGGCACTAACACGCACACCTTACAACGAGCCACGAAGGACTGGCTAACGTGCAAGCGTTTTCAGCGCATGTAAGATACCAAGAGGGGGGTTGATATAAGAACAGAATTGACTCACTTCAGGACAGAAGGAGATGGCAAGAATTCCGTATTGCGTATTGCAGGCCATCGTTTAATCGGCGTTCAAATGAAGCGCGCATGGCAGAATAACGGACGTTATGTCATCGCCTGGAAGAATAAAATCGATATTTTTTTACTCAAACCAAAACAAGGAAATTAATGAGAAAATGATTAACTGTGCCAGTTAATTGCGATTAATTTTTTATTTTAACTAACGGGCTAGACAATCGGGTACCGTTAACGCATAGCGAAACGTCGACTTCAACTGTACTATAAAAGTTATCCGAAAAATAACAAACGGGAAATATTTTTGTATTTAATTCGCATATACCTACATTTGCGTTTCCTTTAACACACTTGCATGAGTGAATACAATATAAAGACTAAAGAAATGATAAATACTGCTCGGGAGGCTGGGGAGGGGGAGGGGGGCTTCATAAATCCGTCACTAAACCCTCCATGAAAATCCCGGGCGCAATTTCCGTCGAAATGGCGCGCGCCTTCAACGTGTCCAAGGAGCCGTGCTTCCTCAAAGATCCGCGCTGGCGTACTTCCAAGGACGCCGTATCGTTTTCCGTCCTGCTCTGCCTTCGGGAGATCGTCTGCAGGGCCCGCTTCAACGACTCGCGTTGAAAGTTGGTCTTCCTCAGCATACTCTGGAAGTCGAAGGGGGAATCATCTTCGGATCTACTGAGTCTTCTGGCCAAGTGTTGCAGCTCGGCGATGGGATTTGCAGGGGGGAGATTCATCTCCCTCTTGACTTCGCAATCCTTCTGTGGCACCTCAACAACTGGAGACGGCTCCACTTTTCCTTCCATTTCTGGCATGTCTTCCACTTTCGCTTTCATTTTCGGAATATCTTCCACCTTCGCTTCCATATCCGGCATGTGTTCCACCTTCGCTTCCATATCCGGCGTGTCTTCCACTTTCGTTTTCGTTTGAGTTACAGTTTCCACTTCGGTTGGCTCTTGCACCACTAAGAGTTGTGGATCTCTGCTGTATGGAATGTTGATCAATTTCTGCGAGTTTGAGTTGAAAAGCGCTTCGCTTCCTCGTTCGTACTGTCCAAGCAAGGAAGACGTAATTCGCGACGAGAGATTTTCACGCCACTGGAAGGGGGAATCCCAAACGTCTTCGTTAATTGCAGATCTAAAAATGAATAGGTAATAATAATAATTTCACACAAACGCCTCTCTTTGATACAATAATACATAAAAATTTCAAGACTATTTTTTGGTAACGGTTATCAACAGCTTTCGAGTCCAAGGACAACGCTCTCCGACAATAAAATGAGGTTAACCTCAAGCAAATGTCCGGTGTCCCGGTTATAAAATATATAAAATAAAGTCCCTTGTTACTAAATTCTGCGGCCACAGTACAATAATAAAAACATTACGTACCTGGTGCTTGACCCGGGGTCACACATGTAAGACGTGTCGAAGTAAGGTACTTCGTCTAAGCGAAAAGGCAACTTGAGTACCGGCGGTCTCATGTCATCCAGCCAAACACTGGCTTGGGCGTTCGCTTCGATGCAATTTAAGTCCACGTTCTTGTTCATGAGATGGAGGTTGTGAACGATTTTTTGGTTGAAGAAGTGGACCTGCAAGAAAAAAATCGTATCTCACATTGTTGCGGTGAGAAAATTCGTTGCAAATAGCTTTCCGGTCACCCTGTATCCGGGCGAGAGTGTAATTGCGTCGTAACTAGCGACGCTTAGAACGCATTGTAATGAGGCCGTCCCATGTCGAAAGTGGAATATATTAAAGGCTTGTCATTGGCCAATAGACCCCCCCCCCCGGCGCGAATCGTTCACGTCGAACGCCGACCCGCCGTTCGCCTTGCGTTCAGACCGCATTGAGAATTAGTCTCGCTTCTGCGTAAATTTTCATTAAACGGTGTTTGTTTCGGAGCGAAAAAGTAAACGGGGTATATTGCCCGGATGTTAATTGTTTGCGGCGAGTCGTAGGCCTCTCCGAGCTTGTCCGTCGAATTTACGGCAGGTACGTTTTTAGAATCACGTCGGGCGTCGGTCGGTTCGTAATCCGTGTTTTCCTTCTATCTTAGGCTTTATTATGTTTATTTGGTTATTCCTTCCTACCCCCCCCCCCCTCCCATTTATTCCGGACGTTTCACTGGAAACTATAACACTGCCCTTAGTGCTGATCGCTGAATCGCTAAAAAAAAGTCAACACTGAGGTGTTCGTTCGATTTAACTCGAAAGATGGCGCGCTAACTCTTCAACATAGTTGCGCAAAATGTTTGCAGTTTTGATTTGAAAAAGTAATTCGCATCAAGAGTCTACACCAAAAGTAGAATCGAAAAAAACGAGCGCTATTTTCAATATTGGCGCTCCTAATCGCCCAACAGAATTGGAAAACAAAATTCCGTAGAAAAAGCAAAAAAAAGTGCACAGAACTGCCTTTAAAATCAAGTAGAATCGCAAGAAGCTTATTGATATTGACCGAGAGATGGTGCTCCTAATCACCTAATAGAACTGCAAGATATAACTCTGTTAGGAAAAGAAACGCTACTTGAAAGTTGATCAGTGCAAGAATCTAATCGCAGAAATGAATTCTAAAAAAGAACAGCAAACATCGAAGTGCTTTCAATTTAGGCCAACAGATGGCGTTGCTAATTTCCGGATGAACTTGCGCAAACATCTACGATACGATCGGTTTTGTTGGGAGAAACCAAATCGAATCGCAAACGTACAGAACTATCTTCAAAATCAACCACGATCGCAAAAGACCTTCTGATTTCGACTAAGAGATGGCGCTCCTAATTTCCCAGCGTAACTGCAAAATATGATTCTGTTTAGAAAAGGAATCGCGACTTGAAACAATTAACGCAGAAATGTTTTTAAAAATCTGATCGCTGAAATAAATTCTAAAAAAAGAAAAAAAACATAAACATGGCAGTGCTTTCGATTTAAGCCAACAGATGG
Source organism: Dorcus parallelipipedus (assembly GCA_958336345.1). Taxonomy (NCBI): domain Eukaryota; kingdom Metazoa; phylum Arthropoda; class Insecta; order Coleoptera; family Lucanidae; genus Dorcus; species Dorcus parallelipipedus. The sequence continues at coordinate 1,778,852 of OY284477.1, read as the reverse complement.
CGCTGCTAATTTCCGGATAAACTTGCGCAAACATCTACGATACGATCGGTTTTGTTGGGAGAAACCAAATCGAATCGCAAACGTGCAGAACTATCTTCAAAATCAACCAGGATCGCAAAAGACCTTCTGATTTCGACTAAGAGATGTCGCTCCTAATTTCCCAGCGTAACTGCAAACATGATTCTGTTTAGAAAAGGAATCGCGACTTGAAACAATTAACGCAGAAATGTTTTTAAAAATCTGATCGCTGAAATAAATTCTAAAAAAAAAAAAAACATAAACATGGCAGTGCTTTCGATTTAAGCCAACAGATGGCGTTGCTAATTTCCGGATGAACTTGCGCAAACATCTACGATACGATCGGTTTTGTTGGGAGAAACCAAATCGAATCGCAAACGTACGGAACTATCTTCAAAATCAACCAGGATCGCAAAAGACCTTCCGATTTCGACTAAGAGATGGCGCTCCTAATTTCCCAGCGTAACTGCAAAATATGATTCTGTTTAGAAAAGGAATCGCGACTTGAAACAATTAACGCAGAAATGTTTTTAAAAATCTGATCGCTGAAATAAATTCTAAAAAAAGAAAAAAAACATAAACATGGCAGTGCTTTCGATTTAAGCCAACAGATGGCGCTGCTAATTTCCGGATAAACTTGCGCAAACATCTACGATACGATCGGTTTTGTTGGGAGAAACCAAATCGAATCGCAAACGTGCAGAACTATCTTCAAAATCAACCAGGATCGCAAAAGACCTTCTGATTTCGACTAAGAGATGTCGCTCCTAATTTCCCAGCGTAACTGCAAACATGATTCTGTTTAGAAAAGGAATCGCGACTTGAAACAATTAACGCAGAAATGTTTTTAAAAATCTGATCGCTGAAATAAATTCTAAAAAAAAAAAAAACATAAACATGGCAGTGCTTTCGATTTAAGCCAACAGATGGCGCTGCTAATTTCCGGATAAACTTGCGCAAACATCTACGATACGATCGGTTTTGTTGGGAGAAACCAAATCGAATCGCAAACGCACAGAACTATCTTCAAAATCAACCAGGATCGCAAAAGACCTTCTGATTTCGACTAAGAGATGGCGCTCCTAATTTCCCAATGTAACTGCAAAATATGATTCTGTTAGAAAAGGAATCGCGACTTGAAACAATTAACGCAGAAATGTTTTTAAAAATCTGATCGCTGAAATAAATTCTAAAAAAAAAAAAAACATAAACATGATAGTGCTTTCGATTTAAGCCAACAGATGGCGCTGCTAATTTCTGGATGAACTTGCGCACTATGACATCTATGATACGACCAGTTTTGATGAGAGAAACCAAATCGTACGGAGCCCATCTTCAAGATCAAGCAGAATCGAAAAACTTTTCGATTTCGACTAAGAGATGGCGCTCCTAATCACCAAATACAACCGCAAAATATAATTCTGTTAAAAGTAAAAGAATCGCGACTTGGAACTTAATCAAAGCAAGAGCGTGTCTAAAAATCTGATCGCTGAAATACACTCTAGAAAAAAAGGACATAAACATCGAAGTGTCTTCGATTCAAACAAACAGATGGCGCCGTTAAATTCCAGGTAAAGTTGCACAACACACGGAGGCCACCTTTAAAATCGAATAGAATCGCAAGAACTTTTTGTAGCGAAGCGACCTTTTCGTCACCGAGAATATTTTTATTTATTTTGTAAAGTGCTTTTCATTTGCCGTTTTTGTATATTTCAATTTAAATTTATGTTTTGAGTGGGGGCCCCTTCCACGCGCATATCTTTATAAGCGCGCCAAAAGCACGCATTGAGGCCATCGAGCCGCCGATCGTGGCTCGAAGGCAGCCGACTTCGACTCAAACGCGCTAAGTGCTACGTTTGCATTACCCGCAACCGCTCCTCCTGTGTGCAACCTGTTCCAGAGTGGGAGTTGCACTCATTCGTACCTGACGCGGGTGTTTCGTGTATCCTGATCCGGAGTGGGAGTTTCACTCTCATATACCTGACACGGGTGTTTCGTGTATCCCGACCCTGAGTGGCTGTTTCACTCATTCATATCTGACGCGGGTGTTTCGCGTATCCTGACCCTGAGTGGGAGTTTCACTCTTGTGTACCTGACACGGGTGTTTCACGTATCCTGACCCCGAGTAAGTAGGCGTTTTACTCACTCATACATGACGCGGGTGTTTCGTGTATCCTGACCGTGAGTGGGAGTTTCACTCTCATATACCTGACACGGGTGTTTCGCGTATCCTGACCCTGAGTGGCGGTTTCACTCATTCATACCTGACGCGGGTGTTTCGCGTATCCTGACTTTGAGTGGGAGTTTCACTCTTGCGTACCTGACACGGGTGTTTCACGTATCCTGACCCCGAGTGGGCGTTTTACTCACTCATACATGACACGGGTGTTTCGTGTATCCTGACCGTGAGTGGGAGTTTCACTCTCATATACCTGACACGGGTGTTTCGCGTATCCTGACCCTGAGTGGAGGTTTCACTCATTCATACCTGGCGCGGGTGTTTCGCGTATTCTGACTCTGAGTGGGAGTTTCACTCTTGCGTACCTGACACGGGTGTTTCACGTATCCTGACCCCGAGTAGGCGTTTTTACTCACTCATACATGACACGGGTGTTTCGTATATCCTGACCGTGAGTGGGAGTTTCACTCTCATATACCTGACACGGGTGTTTCGCGTATCGTGACCCTGAGTGGCGGTTTCACTCATTCATACCTGGCGCGGGTGTTTCGCGTATCCTGACTCTGAGTGGGAGTTTCACTCTTGCGTACCTGACACGGGTGTTTCACGTATCCCGACCCCGAGTAGGCGTTTTTACTCACTCATACATGACACGGGCGTTTCGTGTATCCTGACCCTGAGTGGGAGTTTCACTCTTGCGTACCTGGCACTGGTGTTTTGTATGTCCCGACCCTGAGTGGGCGCTTCACTCATTACCGTACTACCGATCCGATTCACGAGCCTGTACCGAAACGTATGTCATTAGTTAAACCGTCCGCAAGACACATCGTATGCTGCCGTTCCTGTAGATGCCGTCCGGAAGTTTAACAATCGATTACCGTTCAAGTGAAATATGTTCGGAATATAAACATTTCAGGTTGTAAATATATGTAAATACAAACTGTGTTTGTGTATAAAGTTGTGTTGCCAAGTGATCAACGCTTTTATTTCGGCTGAACCTGGAAACCGACGAGCAAATCCGAACCGCCGGACCGACGTAGAGCAGAGCAACAATCTGCACCACCAGACAGAGAAAGAGAGAGATAGACGTCCCGTTACATGACGAACCGTTACATTTTTAATATCAATTAAGAGATGGCTCTAACTGATCGACCAATATAATTGCAAAACGTGATTCTGTAAGAAAAAGTATCGCTAAACATCATTCATACATGACACGGGTGTTTCGTGTATCCTGACCCTGAGTGGGAGTTTCACTCTTGCGTACCTGACACGGGTGTTTCGTGTGTCCCGACCCTGAGTGGGCGTTTCACTCATTACCGTACTGCCGATCCGATTCCCGGGGCCTGTACCGAAACGTATGCACAGTGCGTTGTCATTATAGTGAAACCGTCCGCAAGACACATCGTATACTGCCGTTCCTGTAGATGCCGTCCGGAAGTTTAACAATCGATTACCGTTCAAGTGAACATAAACATTTCAGGTTGTAAATATATGTAAATACAAACTGTGGTTGTATATAAAGTTGTGTTGCCAAGTGATCAACGCTTTTATTTCGGCTGAACCGACGAGCAAATCCGAACCGCCTGACCGACGTAGAGCAGAGCAACAATCAGCATCACCAGACAGAGAAAGACGTCCCGTTACATGACGAACCGTTACATTTTTAATATCAATTAAGAGATGGCGCTAACTAATTGACCAATATAATTGCAAAACGTGATTCTGTAAGAAAAAGTATCGCTAAACGTCGAAGTGTTTTCGATTTAAGTCAATAGATGGCGTTGCTGATTTCTGGATGAACTTTCGCTCTACGACGGATCTACGACGCTACGATTTTTAATGAGAGAAGCCAAATCGAATCGAGATTGTGTTTCCAAAATCAAGGAGAATCGCAGGAAAACCTTTTGCTTTCGACTAAGAGATGGCGCTCCTAATCACCTAATAGAGCTGCGAAATATGATTCTTCTTCGACTTTTGTACAGTTGGTGCGAAGAGACTTTGGAAGTCTTAAGGCCGAATTCTTTTTATTTGTTCGCAATAATATTAATGTGTCTAAGCACATTTATTTTCTTTGCGAACGAAAAGCGGATCCATGCTTCGTGTCTTAATTTCACTCAACGTGTTATTTACCGTCCATTTATTTTAGTCCCGCGTGTTACACGTTGCACAAATAAAGACAAGTGACTTTTACTTGCTGCCCCCTTTTACTTCGGGGTTACGTATCACCTCGACCTGTCCAATTGAGATAGCCGCGGCAACTTAATTTGCCCTCCCATAATTTGCAACCTTCATGTAGATAGCATATCGCGGACGTGTCTAATATTATCTTATGATTGCGATGGGGTCCTTAAGGAATAACTCACCTGCTGCGACAGATTAAAGAAGTCGTGACATTTCGCCGCCCGATACTGCAGTATGACCTGAAACAGCGACTTCGACTTCCACTTGTTCGAATAGCGCTTAATAAAGTGGCGCGTTTCCTCGTCCAGCTGCCCCGTCTTGGAGACTAAGGGGCCGTAAATTTTTCTGGCGGTGATGCCGCGGTAAGCTAAAGAACTGAAACGATTGAGGACCGACGAGGATAAACTATGCAGTCAACGTGTACCTTTTTGCAAAATTACGGCGGCCTCGTCGGGTGTCATTTCCAACTGTGATCCCCTGCGCAGTTGGGAAACTACGAGAAGAAGAAAAGGCATAACAAAAAAAAAAAAACTCGGTCGAACTCACGTACTCGCCCTTTCTCTGTCTCGCTCGAGTTTCTTCGCAAGCCTCCTCCTGACCAGGAAACTCCTCATCATGCACTGTATTTTCACGACCTTGCGCACTTGCGTTTCATGTAGTCTGCCGAGTGGAAATCAAAGATAAGTAACGGGGGGGGGGGGGGGCGCCTTCTTTGCCAGGGCTTACCTGGTCAGGTATTCTTCATTGTAATACTTGAGGAACACCTTGGTCTTTCCTATCATCCACCCTTCCATTTTCAGGCGCACCAGAAGCAGCCTGCAGTTGTCCCTCGTAATTTCGACGGTCTCGTCGAAACCGAAGGCGAGCGATTTGTACCTGAAATGAGGTGCGGTGGTGTCTTTTCTTTATGCAAAAAGGCGGGACGTTTTCACCTGCGCAGAAATTCCGGGCACATTATGCGGTGGGGGTAACCCTTCTGCCTCGCCTTGGCGGTTTCGAGCACGGCCAAAGCGCGAAGCTGCTGGGAAACCACGTCCTTGAGGAAACCTCCCGGCTTGCCCTCCAAGTCGGACCTGACGCAGAGCACGAAGTGCGTTCCACCCGTCCCCCCTCCCACCGACAATTCTTTCAGTAGTTCCAAGCAAACGCCCCTGTACGTCGCCGATGCGGTTTGGGCTTGATTCGTTTGGGAATATAGAACGTCAGGCTGGAAGCAGATAGCAACTTTCCCAAAAACCAAAAATCCAAAAGGAAGAAGTCTTACCGCACTCTTTTGACCTCTGGCTGTTGGGTCGTCGAATTTCACGACGAGGTTCCCCGTTCTGTTTAATTTCGCTGTGAAGAGCAGTTTGACTATGGGGTCGTCCGATTGGCAAAGCACCTCGATCACCCCCGGGGGAAGAAAATCCCTGTTTCGTTTGGGCATGTCCTCAACACCGTAAGTCACCCTGCCGGGGTAATGGGCGATGCTAAACTCTGACTCGCTCACAATTCCAACCCTACTGGGGCACTTACTTTTCAGGTTGCCTACGGGGTAAAAAAAAACACCACGTCGTATTCGGGAGCGTCTTCAAACTTACCTATGATGTGCCTTCCTTCACAGTAGTTCTTGGCGGCGTCGTCTATGCAGGTGAAGACCCCGCCTTGCCTGCCCAGAATCTCGTCGATCGTCGGTTTGTTATCGTAGAAATAAATGGGGGTGAAGGGGAGGTTCTCCTCGTTCGTTTCCAGGGCCTCCCAGGCGAAAACTCGCTGCGAGTAAAGGTAGCGCATCTGCTCGTTGAAGGTGTTCACGAACAGCTGTTGAAGTCGGTTCTTTCGCAGGCACTCGAAGCCGAACATGTCGAGGACTCTTATGGAATAGTGCTCGCCACTGTAACAGGGTTTTTCTTAAATTTCAAGATGACGTAAACACACAGTGTAAGTCTTAATGAACTTGTCAAAGCCAGGTGGCCGTGTTAAAATGACGCCCTTTACGATTCATCCAGTCATCCGCCGGCTCATTGAGCCGCCGGTCGTGACTCCGCCGAGCTATCAAGCCACCGGACGTGGCTTGAAGATAATGACTCGCCGGGCATTCCGAGCCGCCAGTCGTGGCTCGAATGCAGTTTCTCGCGGAGTCATTCATCCGTCGATGTTTTGACTCAAACGCGTTTAACCACTTATGCTACGTTCGAGTTACCTGTAATCGCTCCTCCTGTCCTTATCCCGAACCTGAGTGGGCGTCTCACTCGTTCTTTCCTAGTGCGGGCGTTTCGCACATCCTGAACCTAGAGTGGAAGTTTCACTCTACCTTACCTAGTGCGGGCGTTTCGCACATCCTGATCCTAGAGTGGGAGTTTCACTCTTTCATACCCGGCATGGGCGTTTCGTGCATCCTGATCCTAGGATCCCACTCTAGAGTGGGAGTTTCACTCTTTCTTACCTGGTGCGGGCGTCTCGCACATCCTGACCCTGAGCCATACCACCGATCCGATCATTACCATTACACATACCTACTAACCATTAAGGCACATTGTAGCATACAAACATGTTGCTTGCAAAAAAAAACCGAAATTGTTCTTTGGTTTCAAAAACATCCTAGTGGACGGCGTAAACATCGAATCTTTTTTACGTAGATAAACTCCGCATAACAAACTATAGTAAACAAATTAGGCTTAATCGTTCTGCTTTTGCTTTTTTCCTTTCTCCCCGATAACACCAACGGGCCGTCCTCGCGTCGATGCTGACGTCTTGCGAAGGCTTCTCGTTGTGCTTTTGTTACGGAAGGTGACGCCGTTGACCCTCTCTTTCCTTGACGGAAAATCGAAGAGCTTTCGAGAAGAAACCGGAAAACGCAGACTTGGCCTTTTGGTTCAATAAGTGAACACCTTAAATTTTATGTTCCTTCAATGCTGGTTGCGTGTGCGAATAAGGAGGCGCCCGTCTCTCGCTTTTGGTAACCAAAAGACTCGATTTATAAAGATCGAGTGGCCAACCCGACACCCCACCCCATGCTGAACATAGTCAAAGAAAGGAAATTTGGGAAGTACTCATGGTACGTCTTTAATACGCCTGTCTGGAATTAAAGAAGAATTCCTGAAGTTACCTATCGAATGGAATGGAATTAAAATAGAAGAGGCGACGAAGTGAAGTACCCCAGGGATCAGTCTTAGGCCCTTTACTATGTGGAACCTTAACTTATGATAGTCCACGCAATTACCAGAGTGTGTCGAAAGGATAACATTGGCGCCACCAGTGGTGACAACAAGAAAAGACAAGGCAAGAAGGAGAGGACTCATTTCTCCAGTTGCCAGGAGTAGGTCCTTCCAGAAAAGGCCTTTTGCATTTGAATCGGCGTGGACCAAGTCGATGGAGGCACCAGAAACTGTTGTCAGAAATGGGACCAGATGTCCCAGTAGCAGAATTCCCATCCAGAACTGTCGATTTTGTTTCGGCCAATCAAGGCTTCCTCAAGTTCTTCCTCAGTGAGAAGACAAGAAGGAGAGAACTTTAGTTTCTCCAGATTCCACTGGAGTAAGTCCTGCTGGAAAAGGTCTTTTGCCTTTCGAATCGGCGTGGACCAAGTCGATGGAGGCCCCGGAAACTGTTTTTCAGAAATGTGACCAAAAGTCCCAGCAGCGGAATTCCCAGCCAGGACCGTCGATTTTGTTTCAACCAATGAGGGCCAAGTTCCTCCTCATTGCGGGGGAAAGACAAGTAGCAACCAGGATTGTTGGTGAGGATGAAAAAGGCGACAGTCTCTGGCAAACTCCTTGGAAATCAAAACATTGACAAACAACGAAAAAGAAACTGTACCTACGAAGCGTCAATGAAATGCGAAAGAAAAAGAAAAAGAAACGAAAGAAAACAGTGGAAAGGGAGAGACAATTAAAAGACAACGGAAAGCAAGAGGAGAGACGTCGATGTAGCACGAAAAATTAATTCGGCGAAAGGAAAAAAAAAAAAAAAACAAATAAATAATTGAAAAGCGCAAAGAGAGCGATCACACACAATCGATGTGGAAGCACCAAAAAAGGAAAAAGAAAAGGAAACAGTCAAAAAGAAGAGACAATTAAAAGACGACGGAAAGCAAAAGGAGAGACGTCGATGTTCGACTAATTCGGCGAAAGAAAACAAAAGAGAACTGCGTAAAGAGTAAAATTGACAAAGTAACAAATGATTGTTTTAAAAATGAAGGCCTACAGAAAGTGAAAGGAAAAATCAAACACCACAGCGGAATGCAAAGAAAAGATGGAAGAATCATGAAACTAGAAAAGAAAAAGCAATTAAAAAAAGTAACAGGGAATTACGGCGTCAAGTGAAAAAGCAAAAATAAAAAAATAAAAGTCGATCGATTAATGAATGACGAAAGTAGAAGACCATCCATCAATGAATAACAATAACAATGAATTTAGAGAAAAAGAAAGAAGAGGAAACATAACAGAAATATTCGGCCATCACGGAGAGCGCCATCTATTGAACAACGGCGGGAAAAGCTTCTTGACAGAAAAATGCAAAATGCCAAACTCTTTGATGCAATTTCAGTAAATGAAATAAATTTAAATTGAAAATTGTAAATTTCGAAAAGTAAAGTGAATGCAAAAATCACGAAGAAATAAAATAACAGTTTGCGAGAAAAATGCTTGGAAAGATGAAGATGTAAGTAAACAATAAAGAACAATTAAAGCAGAAAAGCTACTCTGTGAAACACAACTTTTTTTATTCAAATAAAAATTACGAAAAGAAAATCGAAATATGAAAAGTTAACAAACGAAATATCAAAATTAAAAAAGTGTTGGCGTTAAAGAGTCAAATAATAATAACATAAAGAACTAAAAAAGACACTAAAAAAGAATGTGTAGTGACAATTGAAAGAATTTTTTTTTTTAAATAAAGCGTTGTCGTCACAGTTTCAAGGTATTTTTGTTTCGAGTTTACCGTTTCCGAAATTACCGTCCTGCGATTAGTGTCCGTAAGACGCACCGTTTCCGAAACTACCGTCCTGCGATTAGTGTCCGTAAGACACACCGTTTCCGAAACTACCGTCCTGCGATTAGTGTCCGTAAGACACACCGTTTCCGAAACTATCGTCCTGCGATTAGTGTCCGTAAGACACACCGTTTCCGAAACTACCGTCCTGCGATTAGTGTCCATAAGACACAATTTGTAAACACCTGTAAATATAGACTAAGTTTGTAAATAAAGTCGTGTTGCTAAATGATCGACGCTTTTATTTCCGCTGAACCTGGACACCGACGAGCAAACCCGAACCGCCGGACCGACGACGTCAAGCAGGGCAACGATCAGCAACACCAGACGACCCGAACCGTTACAATGCAATGAAATTACTGTGTACTTACAAGATAGCTCTGCCAAAGGACAACTTGTAGTTGATGACGTTGACGATGTAATCGACCAGTCGAGCGTATAAGTTGTTGGCCAAGGCGTCCCTGGCGCTTTCGGCACCGTCACAGGTACTTGGCACGCAGAAATCGGTCAAGGCACAACTTAACTTCTTCCCATCGATTTTCAGCAGTGTCGCCACGCTTAAGACTAGCCCTTCGTTTTGAATCGCGGCGGTTTCGTCTTCCGAAGAGACGTACTCAATCTCACCGATCAGGAGCACCGCGGCCAGGACGCAGCGTACGGTCTCAATCTGCTCGGTCGTGAATTCGTAGTCCTTAAGCGTGGCCTCAATCCCAATCCTTTCGAAATCTTGGGTCTTCTCCGGCGGCCCGCGCAAGTAACGATATTTCCTTCCTTCTTCCAGGTGGTACCGGGGTAAGGTCTTCGACAGCGAGAGGCCGTCGTACATGAACCGCAGAATGTGAAAGTTTGATTGGTCCCTGTAAATACATCATGATGAGTTTTGCCCCCTTAGGAGTCCAAGGGCAACGCTCTCCGTAATCATATTTTCATGCTTTCTTTTCTAGCAAACTGAACAGCGTCATCTAGAGGCAGTAAGTGAAACTTCTTTCATCCAAACAGGTTTACTAACGTTTCCGTTGAAGACACCCTCATCTTCTCCAGCTGGAGCACGCTGAATATGGCTCCGGTGACTTTGCCGCTCCTGCCGTACACCACCTCCGCCTTGAGGACACTCCTGGAGGAATTGTTATTAGCGGGCATGGCCGAATGGGTGAAGGCTTGCAGGAGCTTCACGCCGTTCATAATCCGGCCGCCGTTGATGTTGTCGTTCTTCCCCAGGTACAGCAGGTGCGACATCAAGTGCAAGAAATTGGTGGTTTTCCCCGAGCCGGACTCCCCCATCAGCAAGATGTTCTGGGGCAGGACGTGGTGGATGGCGTGTTGATAGGCGCTGTCAGCCACCGCGTAGATATGGGGGGAATTGTCGGAACGCGACTTGTAGTTGTATTTCTTGTGGAACTAGGAGCGTCAAGGTTATTCGATCTGGAAAGGGGGATTTTGTACAATACCTACTTGAGGCCCGTAGATATTTTGCGGCAGCTCATTCGGATTCAGTACCAAGAGGACGTCGCCGATGAAGGTCTGGAACAGCCCCAAGTCCATGCGCGCCCCCAACTCGCGCAGTAAGGTCTCCTCGTTTAGGTCGTCTAAGGCGGCCAGGTCCTCGAGCACCGTCCTTTCCGGTTTGGCCTCGAGCGACGTCTTCAGGAAATTTCGGTAGATGACTCCTTCATCGTGGCCGGTCACCGGTAGGTCATCATGACCAGCGGCGAGGTTCTGCCTTAGACTCTTCAGCTCTTGCGCAAACTACAACGTTTTATAAAATGAATGAAGTAGTTTTTTTTTTTTGTTTGCTTGAGGCACCCACGTGGTAGTTGTTTTCTGGGATGACCGTTAGAAAAGGGTGTTGCAGGAGTTCCTCCATGAAGGGGCGATGCTCTGGGTTCTTCACTAGACACTCGGATATGAAGTCGTTGTATACTTCCGACCAATTCGCCGGCCTGTACAGGGTGGGCGGTGGATTCCTGACTATCTGGAATAGGGCCCTCGTGGGGTGCATATCTCGAAAGGGGGTCTTGCCATCGCCGAGCTCGATGGCGGTGATGCCGACGGCCCAAACGTCGGAGCGGTTGCCGTATTTGTCTTGCTCCTCTTGACTTCCGGTTGGAGTCACGACTTCCGGTGCCATCCAAAACGGGGAGCCGAGGCTGGTGTCCGTTTTGCCGAGCGTGCTGTCGAGGCGACGGGACAGTCCGAAGTCGACCAGTTTGATTTCCCCTTCGGAGGTCATCAGGATGTTGCTGGCGCGGACGTCACGGTGCATGATGTGATTTTTATGGAGATACGTCAAAGCCTGCGCGCAATCAACATATTATGTAGGACTTCGACGTAATAAATAAAACGGTGCCGTTATTGTCTTTCGAAAAATGCCTGGCATTGCGTCGACCTTATTAACATGTTTTCTCTGTGATTTATTTCTATAAATTGCTCATAATTACGGTAATAATGTGAGCGGCCGGGGCCCCCGACGCCCCGACTTTTCAATAATGCATTGTTTGGATTTATTTAGCGAGGATTTCCTAACTGGTTAACGAGCGCTCGTCTTTATTACCGTAATTAAAATCATTGCCAGGTAATGGCGCTCCTAAGGGATCCTGTTAGAACAAATCGTTTCGTAAGTTGGCGGAGGTGGATCGTTACATGTTTGTATATGCCGGCTGTTTCAAACTGACGATGAAGATTTGGTCAACCTGATTGTTACATACCTTGACGACTTCCTTTATGACGAAGCCGATATGTTCCTCAGCCATACGGCGGTTTTTCTGAAGGAGTTTGCTTACCAGATCAATCACCGGTCCTCCTTCGCATAGCTACAAACATAATCGTTATTAAAAGGAATAATATTTTGGATGACGTTCCACAAGTAATAAATAAAAGAAATACAAAGATACTGTAACGTAACAATAGTTGCCATGGACAGGATCACCAGTATGAGTCATTGGAAAAACATGATTGAAATGGCCAAAAGAGTAAAAGTTTCAAAATATTTGGTGATACTGCAAATGAAGAAGAATGCGAGCTAAATTCTAGACAAACTCGATCGAACTTATCATTAAAATGGTAGCCGCAACATAGATTAAAAACCCACATGATGTTTCTATGCACCCCTTTTTGCGGTAAGTAAGTTATAAGGGCGGGTTTTTCACAAAACCCGCTCAAATGAATTAAATTCGTTTTGAAAACTCCAAACGTCCGAACTCCTTCACGCGAAATAATAAATTTGTTCGTGAAAGTTTTAAATCGACGCAATAAACTGTCGTTCCTGCTTTCTTATGCGACATTTCTTTTTATTATTCACAAATTTAAATAAATTTTAATACGGCAAAGCTTGATTGGTTTTGTCCAAATTTGATTGACCTTCTTAAATATGCCAAAACTTGATTGATTGCATTTTTAAAATGTCACAATTTTATTGACCTTTTTTATTTGAACAAACTTTAAATATGTCAAAATTGATTCACTTTTCAAAATGTCAATTCAATTTTAAACACGCCAGAATTTCATTTTATGTATTTTGAATACGTGAAGATATCATTGGTTTTTAAATATTCCAATTATACAGGGTGACTCGCGGTTATGTATTTTTAAAATAATTTGAGAGGGTATTTAAAAACACTTGAAATCGATCGTGTTTTGTTTTCACTTTCGTTTTTCTCAACACGTTCAAAAATTTGAAAATTAAATTGTAAATGTGCATACCTCTAAATTTAATTGATTGAATTTCAAATACATGCGTCAAAATTTTAAATAAACCTTAAATATCTCAAAAACGTCAAAATTTTATTGATTTTTTAAAATACATATTTCAAAATTTACATAAACTTTAACATGTCAATTTTAAATGTCATAGCGTGATTAAATTTTTAAAATGTCAAAATTTTATTGATTATCTTTTAAATACGTACGTCAAAATTTAAATAAATTTTAATATGTCAAAATTTGATTGATTTTTAAAATACGTACATATACCAAAATTTTATTGAATTTTAAATCTGTCAAAACTTGATTGAATTTTGACCTTTTTAAATATGTATGTGAAAACTTGATTGCACTTTAAATATCTCAAAACTGGACAACACTTTTAAAAATGTCAAAATTTTATAGATTTTTTTAAAATGCGTACGTCAAAATTTAAATACATAAACTTTAATATGTCAAAACTTCATTGATTCTTAAAATACATATATCAAAATTGTATTGAATTTTCAATCTGTCAAAACGTGATTAAATTTTTAGTGTCAAAATTTGATTGACTTTTAAAAATTATGTATGTCAAAACTTGATTGCATTTTTAAAATGTCAAAATTTTATTGACCTTTTTATGTGCATCAAAATTTGAACCAACTTTAAACATGTCAAAATTGATTCAATTTTATAAATGTCAGAAATATCAAATCTATTTTAAATACGCCGGAATTTCATTTTATTTTAAATACGTCAAGATTTGATTGGTTTTTAAATATGCAAATTATTCATGGTGATTCACGGTTTTGTATTTTTAAAATAACATTTAAGAGCATTTAAGGACAGTTGAAGTCGATCGTGTTTTGTTTTCTCAAAACGTTCAAAAATTTGAAAATTGAATTTTAAATGTGCATACGTCTAAATTTAATCGAATTTCAAATACATATGTCAAAACGTTGAAAAAACTTTAAATATCTCAAAAAATGATTAATTTTTTTAAAAAGGTCAAAATTTATTGATCTTTTTGAATACGTACGTCAAAATTTGAATGAACTTTAATGTGTCGAAACTACATTGATTTTTAAAATACATATTTGAAAATTTAATTCTATTTTAAATGTCAAAACTTGATAGAGTTTTTAAAACTTCTCCTCCCAAAAAAAAGTCAAAATTTGATTGTTATTTTTATGTACGTCAAAATTTGAATAAACTTCAGGGGCGGGTTTACAGAAAGCAAATCAAATATTTAATTTCGAATTAAAGTAATCACGATAAAGTTGCCACAAGAATTACATTGCGAACTGTCAAATTAACAACGTCATTAAAATTTGATTGCAATTAAATTTTCTGTAAACCGGCCCTAAATGTGTCAAAAATTGATTCAGTTTTAAAAATGCCAGAAATCAATTTTTATTTCATGTTTTAAATACGCCAGAATTTAATTTAATTTTAAACACGTCAATATTTGATTGTTGTTTTGATCGAGTTTCAATTGTCGAAATCGATCGTGTTTTGTTTTTCGTTTTTGTCAAAACGTTTGAAAATTGAATTTTAAATATGTGCGTCAAAATTTAATTGAATTTCAATTACGTCAAAATTTTGATTGAACTTTAAATATGTCAGAATTTTTTTAATGTCAAAATTTTATTGATCTTTTTTAAATACGCATGTCAAAATTTTGAATAAACTTTAAAGTGAAAACTTGATTGATTTTTAAAATGTGTGTGTGTATGTATATCAAAATTTAAATGAATTTTAAGTCAAAACTTGATTGAATTTTTAAAATGTCAGAAATTGATTCAATTTTAGAAGCTCTATAAATTCAATATCAAATGTAATTTTTTCTACAGTGACAGTTTCTAAAAAAAAGTTTATTGAATTAACAAAATTTTATTAAACTAAAAAATCAAAATTTTAATGGATTTTCAAAAATATCAAAATTTTAATGAATTTTCAAAAATATCAAAATCTTTTTGAATTTTCAAAAATATTAAAATCTTCGAATTTTCAAAAATATCAAAATTTTATTGAATTTTCAAAAGTATCAACGTTTTATTGAATTTTCAAAAATATCAAAATTTTATTGAATTTTCAAGAATATAAAAATTTTAAATCTGTCAAAACTTGATTGAATTTTGAAAATGTCAAATTTTATTGACCTTTTTAAATATGTATGTCAAAACTTGACTGCATTTTAAATATCTCAAAGCTGGATAACATTTTTAAAAATGTCAAAATTTTATTGATTTTTTTAAAATGCCTACGTCAAAATTAAATACATGAACTTTAATATGTCAGAACTTCACACACACTGACATTAGACAATTTTGAATGTGAAGGCTCGCAAGTGCCATCTACATTCAAAATTTATCACACAATAAACACACTCTACAAGCAAGAATTGGTCTACGAGATACACTGCAAAATCCATCATCAAAGCAGGAGCCTACGCGAATAAAACAACGAAGTAAAAAAGCAAATAAAAATAAGCAGAAAACAGAAAAGATTACAAAATACCCTGAGAGAACAGAGCGTTAAGTTAACACACAAGGTAAGTGTATAACGCAGCATAAAATTGGCGCCCAACGTGGGGCCATATCACTGGATAAATTTTTTTTTAAATTTATTTTCTTTCATTCCGCTTGTATTCTGCTTCGCGTTTCTCTTCTTTTAATCTTAACTGATCTGATCTTTGTCGATCTTTTTTTTTAAATTTATTTCCTTCATTCTTCTTGTGTTCTACTCTACGAGTCCCTCTTCGTTTTGTATTGCCTTGTCTTTTTGTGTTTCGTGCTCGACAAGACCGTTTTTCCCAAGTTGCCCGTTGCACCCCCCTTGAGTTCCGAAAACGAACTGCGTGCCAAAGAAAGTGGGATTTATTTCGATCATCTCAACAATTTGACTTTGTGGGCCCACAAAAGCAAGTGCCCATCTCAATTCTCATTAAAAGAAAAAGAAGAAAAAATAATATTTTTAAATAATTTGTTTGCTTGGAAAAGCAATTTCAATTCAATTCAATTAGCGCCCCAATATTTTTTCAGAGTAAAAGTCAATTATTTATACAGGGTGATTCTGAACTTCAAACGATTTGACCTGAAATAGTCTCAAACGAATCTTGACGGACGTTGAAGTTGCATTAAATATAATCAATTTATACTAAGATAAGCTTGATTTTCGTCACTTTCTTGCACCTTGATTATGACGGACATTCAAAGCGTTAGACCTTCATTTTCTCAAGGTATTTTGACCTCGACGTGAGTCAAGAATCAAGAACATTACTTTGATACTACACCAAACCGGGATTTCTCTGTATTTAAACTGATTGATTTATGCAAACGGAATTGATCTTAAAGCGTCAGATTCTTGACGGACCTTGAAGTGCGCCGAGTATAATCAAATTATCTAAGATTATCTAAGATTATCTAAAGTCCAATTGAACATTGCGTTATCAAGATAAGAACGGAAACTACAGTTTTTTGAATGGAACACTCTTTATATCATTGCATTTTTGGATTCCACGCCAAATTTTGATCTGATTTGATGGGTCGCATCATGGGCCTGAGACGATTAATTTTCGAGTTACTAAGGATTTTGTTAAAATGTAAATGCCCCCGCTTAGCGCCGTTGTTTTTGACTACAGGGAAACAAATTTTGAAAGAAAGTTGCACGAATGTCATTCTCCAAAAGATAATTCATCACCGCGTTATCTAGTCACGAGTCGAAGTGACACATTTTCAATGGAACACCCTGTATATTATTTCATTTTTAGATGCCCCGTCAAATTTTGATATGATTTGATGGGTCGCATCATGGGTCTCAGACGATTAGTTTTCGAGTTACTAAGGAATTTGTTAAAGAATACTAAAAATCGCCTTTATTTTTGAATATAGAAAAAAAGTTTTGATATAAAATTTGTATGAATTTTCCTGACTTTCGAACGCTTTTAACTAAAAAAACAATTGAACGTTGCGTTACGAAGTTATGAGCAAGAGTTTCACTTTTTTCAATGGAACACCCTGTATATGATTGAAGTTTTGGATTCTACACCAAATTTTGATCTGATTTGATGGGTCGCATCGTGGGTCTCAGATGATTAGTTTTCGAGTTACTAAGGAATTTGTAAAGAATACTAAAAATCGCCTTTATTCTTGAATATAGAAAAAAAGTTTTGATATAAAATTTGTGTGAATTTTCCAGACTTTCGAACGCTTTTAACTAAAAAAACAATTGAACGTTGCGTTACGAAGTTATGAGCAAGAGTTTCACTTTTTTCAATGGAACACCCTGTATATGTTTGAAGTTTTGGATTCTACACCAAATTTTGATCTGACTTGATGGGTCGCATCATGGGTCTGAGGTGATTAGTTTTCGAGTTACTAAGGATTTTGTTAGAACGCAAATACCCCCTCTTATTTTTGAATGTAGAAAAAAGTTTTGATATGAAAGTCGTGCATGTTTTTCCGAAGTTTCGAACGCCGTTATCCAAAAAAAAAACAATTGATCATTGCGTTAGCAAGATACGAATCGAAGTTAAACTTTTTGTTCAATGGAACACCCCGTATATTATTGCATTTTTTTGATTCCACGCCAAATTTTAACCTGACTTGATGGATCGCATCGTGGGTATGAGATGATTCGTTTTCGAGTTACTAAGGATTTTATTAAAAAGCGACAATTTAAAAATGTCGGTTTCACGTTAAAAATCGGCCGCAAGATGTCGCGACCTAAACTGTTGATTAAAAAATGACGATAAACTCCTAAATTAATAGAAAGATTGAAAGAAAAATAATCTTCGATCAATCGTCTTTTGTTACAAAATTTATTATTATTATTAATTTTTTTTTTTTTTAAAGTAATGTTCGCTTCGAAAAGTGGACAAAGTATTAAGAACACTTGTTTTTAACAAAAAAAATTAGTAATAACAATTTAATTTTTAATAGTTCTCTATTTTTTTTTGTGTAAAAAAACCAATTAATTATACAGGGTGATTCTGAACTAACTTAAGAAACGACGGTTAGGAAATTCGTTGCAAGTCGGTTTTAGGTCAAAAATCGACCGGAAGATGTCGCGACCCAAACTGTTGATTAAAAGTAACGATAAATTCCTAGATGGAAAGAAAAGGTAAAACCAATCTTCGATCGATCGCCTTTTGTTTACAAAACCAATTACATATTTTCTTTCTTGATAACAAAAACAATGTTCGCTTCGAAAAGTGGACGAAGTTTTAAGCAAAAGCACATTTTTTTTGTTTTAATTAGCTCTGAAAATAAAACTAATAAAAAAAGGACAATGAAAATAAATTCAATAGTAACAATTTAATTTTTAATTAAATTAAAGTGAGATAAATCTTCCTTCTCTCCACTTGATACATTTTCTTTGCAATACATTTTAAGTCTTCTTTTTTTAAAATTTATTTTCCTTCATTCTTCTCCACATTTCTCTTCATTTTATCTTATCTGATCTCTTTCGAGTTAAGTGTCTATCTTCTTTCCACTTGATACCTTTCCTTTCCAATGCGTTCCAAACTTGTTCTGCAAGCGATTTTCCCCCGTCTCTTTTTATTTTATTTTTCTAGTTCTTGTTCACTTTTCTCTTGGTTTTTTTTTGTCCTTTCAAAACTATTCTGCCCGCATTTCTCTCTTCTTTTCTTTCAAAACCTGCTCTTCTCAGTACGCACAAACATGCTCTGTCTACATTTTTCTCTTCTTTCTTCTCCCCTTCTATTTTTTATAAATTTTTTTCATTAATTTCTTGACATCCTTCTGCACATTTCCCTTCATTTAAGCTTACTTTGAATTTACTGCTTCACTTCCTCCCATTTGATAGCAACTATTCTCTCCAATGCGTTTCCAATTTAACGTGTTCACCTTTTCTTTGGTTTCCTTCATTTCGTCTCGTGGTTCTTTTCCACTTTTTCACTTTTTTCAATTAATCTAATCTGAGTTTACCGTTTCGCCTCTTCACGTTTGATTCTTCTTACTTCCAATGTCTTTTCATCTCGTTTCGTTCGTGCAGCCCTTGCTTGAACACCTTCTTTTTTTCTTCTGGTTCCTTGATACGTCCATAATGGTCGCTAACGAAACTGTTTCCTTTTATACTCAGGTTCTTTCTTAACCTCGCAAGCAAACGCCTCCCTTTGTTACGTTTCAATTTTCCCGCCAAGAAAACGCGGAATCGAGACGATATCTGACCCGCTTTCGATATAGTTGGCAAGCCCGCATCCCTTCTTTGCTTCCTCGAAGTTTATTGGTGGGTGACACACTACGTGACAGTCTTCGGATCCGTATCTTAGCAACCATCACCGTCTACAATTTCGCCTCGTTGGGGCTTGTTCGAAGCTTGGTGTATTCCTGACGCGTTTTACGTGTATTGTAAGTTATCGGAATTCTTGCTTTTTGGGAGAAGTAATTAATTAGCGGCTGCGCCGGAACGTTTAGTGACACCATCGAACAAATTTGGGGATAATTTTAACTCCAGTTCCAAGCCTGGGAACCCATTAGCTCTCAGGTAATGTATATTGAGTCTAATGGCGGAAACGCCACGAAACTCTTTCCTTTTATACTCAGGTTCTTTCTTAACCCCGCAAGCTTTCACGCGAGGTTTTCCGTTTGATTTGAATTGGGTTTTCGTGCCACATCGGAACTGCCGTTCGAGGTAGGCTTCGACCGTGTCGACCCTGTAGCCGCGAGCAACGTGAGTCAGCCATCTTGCAACCGATACCCGTCCGGTTTGAACTAGTGGCCAGCACCACCAGGTGGCGTGATGACCGCCAACTTCACAGCGCAGGTAACACAGTGACTTAACAGCTCGGTCGTAAGTCTATTATTTAATCAAATTTGCGCATGCATTTTTAAGAGCGAAATGCGGCCTCTTCTTTGTTTTGCGTGTTGTAATAAAGAACCAACCGCCCTATTCTTAAGTAAGTTCATGTAACGTAAGCCATTGCATTGGTCTTGTAAAACCTGTCAGTACTTTGATCGTTGTACGACCTGTTTAATTGTGTTAATTAAGTTTAAGTAAAACTTCGCTGTTGTGTTTGTGTTTACCACCTTGACGTACAAGTGAGTGTAAAGCCTCTGTTGTACTTTTGATATATTTCTGCCAATTTTGTCGCTTTGAGCACGTCGAGAAGATTGTTATTGCTCAGTTGATTTATTTTAAGTCCGAACTGGCGCCCTTTAGTTATTTTAACATTTAAGTTTAACATCTAAGCTAACTCAAACTGTAATTCATGTTTTCCATGGGTCGCATCCGCTTTCCACCGAAAGCATTTCATTTCCCTCTTCCAGTATCTCATTATCGCTTCGTCCCCTCTTCTCTTTTTCATTTTGGAGATGGCCTTTTCCAAAACCGTTTCATCTCCCTTTTCCAGTACCCCATTAGGGCTTCGTCCATTAACTTGCAAGCAGGAGGAACTCGTGCCTTCTTATCTACGTTCCCCTTTTCCTCTTTTTGATTTTGGGGATGGCCTTTTTCGAAACCATTTCATCTCCTTCTTCCAGTATCCCGTTATGGTTTCATCGATTAATATTGCAAGCAGTAGGGACTCACGTCTACTTATTTACACTTTACAAAACAACTAGGAGGAATCAAATCAAAAGTTACCATTACGTATCAGAAAGTATTGCATACTCTAAAAGGACTAAGAAGGACCAAATTAGGTTACAGTTGATTCTCAAAACATACCTCCATGACGAACCAAATCTCCCTATTCCCGTCCGCGACATTTTTGAACGCGCCGAAAAAATCGGGGAGATTGAGGTGGTTGCAGAAGTCGTGCAACACCCTGTATTCCTCCTGGATGAAGTGCTCGTTTTCTTCTCCTAGAAACTTCTGGATTTTCACTGCCACTTTCTTGTCCTTGTTGGACGCATCCTTAGCCCTGTGGACCCGGCCGAACACCCCCGTCCCGACGCACTCTTCCAGGACGAACCGATCCTCCGCGTCCTTGAGTTCGTCGTAAACGAATTTCGCCATCGCTGAAATACATCCTCGATTAATTAAGAAATATTAAACGGTGCTTTAATAAACGCGTCAAAGCCGTCGGACAAATTGCTTTTCTCCAGATAAGGCCGCGCGCGCCGCCAAAAAAATCGAACACTTTTTAATCGCCGGATTAAAATGTTGATCTATATGTGTAGCGCCTTAAAAGTAATTAAAAATCCTGCGCTTTCGCATCGCCCCGACCGGAATGGAAACCAATCTTACCTTATGCGCTTAATGGCCGCGGCGATTTTTTCCTACGGAGATTTCAACAACGTCCTTACCCTTATTCAGAGCCGGACGCCGACTGACGAGTCCTGTTCGGCTTGAAAAAATGCAATTAGCGACGGCCGTAAGGATTCCTTTAATTCGCCCTCGACCTGAAATTCTGCACGGATCGATTTACGATCGTTTTCCTTTCCACGTGACACGTGCACCGTGGTTAGCTGGAAATCTGGCGAGTTAGAGTTATTATACTTAGCGAAGATTATTTATTACTAACGTTTAATTTCGAGTTAGAATTGAAGAAATTCTTCTAAGAAAGACGATAGTGTAGCTAAGTCGGTTCCGCTTCACATTCTCATGGAGAATTAACATTATGTACCAAATGTGTATGTATGGTTGCCTATCGTCGCTGTGACAGACGCTCTAAGCGGGTGGCGTGCTGATGTGGGGAGTGCGGGTGGCGCAAGGTGTCACCAAATTTATAATTTAAATTGACTTGCCTCTCACTTACCAGCTCAACCAGCTGATCCCCTCGGCTAGCTGCAGTGTGAGGGAGTGAGTGACTTAGATGTTAAAATAACTAAAGGGCGCCAGTCCGCAGAAATAAATCAAAAGTAAAGTTTTTTTAAAAACGCGTAACTGTAGTTTCAAGAAAAGTGTACAGATGGCGTTAGATTAAATTTCGATATTTTTATCCTTTTTCAAATGTAAGAAGAAGAAGCAGGATGCTTCTTTTTACATTTTGCGTATACTCATCATTTATGATAATATACCGGCGAGTTAAGAATTAACAGGAGGGAAGCTACATTCATTACATTTGACGGAAGTTACCACTTTGCGGTAGGTCAGTTCTTGCAATATGGCGGTTTGTTGACATCCGTTATCTTAAAATAATTGCCAGATTTTGTGTTTGTATAAAAAGTGAATGACTTTTGGAATTGCTGATCAATGGCGCAGCAAGCGTAATGCAAATAACTTCCCTCCAAGTACTTTTACGATATAACTCCAGTGTCTAGAATACAATTGGCTTTTTTAGGATCTTAGTCAGTTAAATTTAGTGAAGTAAGTGAATTATAAACAATGGTGAACTGTGCGGTTCGTGGTCGTTCCAGAATTTTATAAAACGCTTGTGTACGCCTATAAGCAGGGCATGGAATCTCAAGTCGTCAAGGCCATGCCTATTTGTTTAGTTCTGCACTAATTTACTAAGTGACACTATTGTTTAAATAAAAGAACAGAAGCAGAATAATAATGAACCCTTTATCTGCATGTCCATGATTGTTTTGCACTAATTTACCAGATGTCGCAATAATATTATTCTTAGCTAGAAACCCTAACATTCCTGTCTTTTTGCCAACAACATACAGCGGCCATATTTAGTTACCACTTTGAACAAGAAACTACTGGTAATATGGCTCCCTCCAGTTTATTCTTTACTCGTTGCGACATACAGTCGAAAGCAAAAATAGTAGACAAAAACAGTTTCCTGTAATTGTTATTTCTAATTTCTTCACTTATTGAAGGCATTCTGAACGATTTTACAAAAGTTTTAAGCTTATCAAATTTGAAAGATTTCAAAATCTTATTTTTAAATGTCACATGCGAAGCGGTATTTAAGCGATACCATTTTGAGAAAGAACAATTTACAGGAAACTATTTTTGTCTACTATTTTTTGCCTTCGAGTGTTAGATTTTGTTAAACAAGAAATTAACTTTCACTAAGTATAATCAACTTTTACTAAATAAAAGACTGCAGCTCGGTATTACCCTGTATATTACATATTTCAAACGAATTTGAAGGTTTCTTTCAGTTTGAAGTATACCAACTGATCGAGTTATGTTATACGTATATACAGGGAGATGCTTGAATAAATCGACAAAAGAATATTGATTGTCGAAAGAGGAAAAAATCTACAGGGTGCATTATTAGTATGGATTTCTTTAATATGTAGCTCCTTAACTTTTAATTAGAAAGGAAAATAACTTGCATAAAAGTTATCGCTTGTAACGAGTTCTATATTATTAAGTTATTTTCACATATACAGCATGTTCCGTAAGTGAATTATCCAGCAAACATACTTTTTTAACGGAACGCACAAGTTTTTATTTCACATTTCGCGGGACATGGGACGCCCTGTATATTTTGACACGTTCGAATAGCTCGTCAAATTCTATTTCTAACATACACAAAATGTGTTGGTCTAAAACTTACAGTTAGAACCTTACTTCAGGAAAATAAACAAAAACATTTTTCCCATGTTCTACGACATCTTTGTCGGTCTATTTAAGAATCAGCCTGTATATGGTGGTGCTACAAAACACTCACTTGTACGTCAAGGTGGTAAATACAAACACAATAGTGAAGTTTTACCTAAACTTAATTAACACAATTAAACAGGTCGTACAACGATCAAAGTACTGACAGGTTTTACAAGACCAATGCAATGGCTTACGTTACGTGAACTTACTTAAGAATAGGGCGGTTGGGTAAAAATGCATGCGCAAATTGGATTAAATAATAGACTTACGTCCGAGCTGTTAAGTCACTGTGTCACCTGCGTTGTGAAGTTGACGGTCATCACGCCACCTGGTGGTGCTGGCCAAGCTGACAACTAGTTCAAACCGGGCGGGATAGGTACCGGTTGCAAGATGGCTGACTCACGTTGCTCGTCGCTACAGGGTCGACACGGTCGAAGCCCACCTCGAACGGCAGTTCCGATGTGGCACGAGAACCCAATTCAAATCAAACGGAAAACCTCGCGTGAAAGCTTGCGAGGTTAAGAAAGAACCTGAGTATAAAAGGAAAGAGTTTCGTGGCGTTTCCGCCATTAGACTCAATATACATTACCAAAGAGAGCTAATGAGTTCCCAGGCTTGGAACCGGAGTTAAAATTATCCCCAAATGTATTCGATGGTGTCACTAAACGTTCCGGCACAGCCGCTAATGAATTACTTCTCCCAAAAAGCAAGAATTCCCATAACTTACAATACACGTAAAACGCGTCAGGAATACACCAAGCTTCGAACAAGCCCCAATGAGATGGCGATGGTTGCTAAGATACGGATCTGAAGACTGTCACGTGGTGTGTCACCCACCAATAAACTTCGAGGAAGCAAAGAAGGGATGCAGGCTTGCCAACTATATCGAAAGCGGGTCAGATATCGTCTCGATTCCGCATTTTCTTGGCGGGAAAATTGAAACGTAACAAAGGGAGGCGGCGGCGACAATAGATTCATTAAACAGGGGCAGTTTCTATCAGATCCTCCTATCAGAGCGACGAATAGGCAACCATACATACACATTTGGTAACTAATTATAATTCTCCACAAGAAAGTGAGCCAGAACCGGCATAGCTATACTACGAGTACCAATAACGTTATACTCGTCATATACTTCTCTCTTTCTATTTCAGTGTGTGCTTATTCCTGTACGTTAAAAAAAAGAGAGGTGAGGAGACAAGAAACTATCGAAAAAGCGATGGCTTTTGCTCGTATCAATTTTTTACCGAAATTTGTGTTCGACATTTTTTCTTTCTCAAACAAAGACAAAAAAATAAACAAAACCAGTCGAGAAAAAATATAGCAAACAAAAGACGATCGAGGACTTTTGCGTCGAAAGCAAAAAAAAAACGATCTCACGGATCATACAACGAAAAACAAAAGCCCGTCGGGATTAGGACGAATTTGGATCGTATAATTATCGATTCTATGATTTAAGTATTTCGTTTTATTTTATTAAAGAAAAAAAAACCATTAAAAATGTCTACCGAGACGAACTCAATCGTATGTTCGCGTTGGATTGTTGTTTACGTGGAGCATTCGTGAATTTGGACAAAAGAAAAGACAGTCGACGAAACTCGTGGAAAAATAAACGTTCGTCAAGATAACCGGAAGGCTTAAATTGAAAGCAAAAGTCGATCGAAAAACGATAGCAGTATAGTTGGCGGGATCCTGGGACGCTTCGATGGCCTGTCCAACCGAAGTGACCGCCCATGTTTAGAGGGGTTGTCTTTTCTGCCGAAGAAGTAATTTAGGGGTGGTCTCTTTGTGCAGACGAAGTAACCCCATTGGTTCTCTTGTAGCTAAGGAATTGTCGACATCGATGTAATTTGAAAACGGTAGCAGTATAGCTGGCGGGATCTTGGGACGCTTCGACGGCCTGTCCATCCGAAGTGACCAACCATGTTTAGGGGGGTTGTCTTTTGTGCCGAAGAAGTAATTTAGGGGTGGTCTCTTTGTGCAGACGAAGTAACCCCATTGGTTCTCTTGTTGCTGAAGAATTGTCGACATCGACGTAATTTTAAAACGGCAGCAGTATAGCTGGCGGGATCCTGGGACGCTTCGATGGCCTGCCCAACCGAAGTGACCAACCATGTTTAGGGGGGTTGTCTCTTGTGCCGAAGAAGTAATTTAGGGGTGGTTTCTTTGTGCAGTCGAAGTAACCCCATTGGTTCTCTTGTAGCTGAAGAATTGTCGACATCGACGTAATTTTATAACGGCAGCAGTATAGCTGGCGGGATCCTGGGACGCTTCGATGGCCTGTCCAACCGAAGTGACCACCGATGTTTAGGGCGGCCGAAGAAGTAATTTAGGGGTGGTTCCTTTGTGCAGACGAAGTAACCCCATTGGTTCTCTTGTAGCTGAAGAATTGTCGACATGGACGTAGTTTTACCAGAGGTGGTTGTTGGCAATGACCACAGGTGGTCGCAGAAGAATTTTCTTTCCTGTTATTAGTTCTTGCAATGACGTCAGTGTCGTCAGAGTTGCAGGCGTTTACAAGAAGTGTCGGCAGTGACCAGAGGTGGTCTTCGAAAATTTTTTTTCTGGTGAAGAGATGTGCGGCCATCTCCTTGGCTACCCTTGGCCTTGGCAATCACTTAAGCGCAACAATACTTTGTTTGTTTTTTTTTTAAGTGTGCAAAGCGATTCGATTTTTACGAAACAAAAGACAATCGGCAAAAATTAACGATTTGTACAATTCCTTGCGGTTTCCTTTACACCAAACTAATGTTCATGATCACTTCTCCTTGCGTAATTTAATTGATCGGAGTTCATTAATTTATAGTGACAAAGGGGTACGTTCAAATCCGTGTAGTTTGTTTGACTTCACCCCAATTTAACGTCGCTCATATTTATAAGCTGTGTTAATATACAACAATTTTTTTGTCGAAAGGCGAATCCAAATCTGAGAGCTTCCTAATTATTTCAATTAATATTTTGTATGTATCCTCCTCCAATTTGATATCTCGTAGAGTTTAACACATTTAAGACGGGAGGTTCTTGGTTCTAATTGAGTTTACTGAAACGGGGAACGGGGAAGATTTCCCTTGTAAAAGCCGAAGCGAACAACACCATTATCGCCTTAAACGTCGCGACATTCAAACGTGAAATCTACCGAGAGCCGCATAAAACACAGAAGAAAATCGCCGCCGCGCGCGCAAGAAGAAGAAGAAGCAGCGGCGCGCGATTTATTGAAAATCGTCCATCGGAGAGCTCTTAGCCAGCAAATCGGAAAATTATCGACGGCCGAGGCCGACAAAAGGCGATCGGGACGATTTAGATAAAAAAAAAAACCATATGAATACCTGTAAACAAACCGGAGGACGTTCGTTTCGCGCTGAGGAATCTCGGAAACGGCGCGCTTCTTTCGTTTGTAAACATCGCGGGGAACACGAGAAAAAGCGGAACCGGTTCACTTTGTTTATAATTGCGGCAATAAATAATGGCTGGCTTGTATGTAACGACGAGTGATCACTTTACATTCAGGAACTGTAGGAAAATACCGGAAAAATATTTTTCTCATTTTTATAGGAAAGATCGTTTCATTTCCAGTTCATTTAGTCAAAATAAAATAACGATATTGAGGATAATAATCGAGTATACTAACTGTACAATAAATCTGTATAATAAATCAGTTTTGAGTAGATCCTATCTTATCGTTTACTCGTCAACCGAAGTCAAGGAGGGGACAGCTATCTTAAGGAATCGAAATTATTTAAATTTTCATTGTCGGAGAGCGTTGTCCTGTAAGGGGTGGAAATCCCGTTAAAATCCTTTTTGGTATTGTCAGTCACTCTGTATTGCAAAGCAATCAAAGAGAGCCTGCACTACATAAACGAAATTGTCTTCGTCTTCCTCGGTCTCTAAGCAGTCCTTCATGGCTCGTTGTAGGGTATGGACGTGTGGTGCGTTCTGTGTGTTTTGCGATTCATTAGGCCGAAAATGCCTGGAATGAAGATCTAACGGTAAATTGGTTACCGGATTTTTATAATCGTTACCCCCACACTTATAAGCAATGTTTAATGCTTGTCCAAGCCTATTCCCGGCGGGCGATTATTTGGGCGTGATTCAGAGTGTAACGCATGTTTTCTTTTCTCGTTTAGGCTTTTCCGTGTTGCGTTTTGTTGTTTCCCTATCGTTTATTACGATTACTACGATCATCGCCTTTTGGCTACCCAAACCTGTTACAGTTCATTTTTCATTTGTGTTCTAAACACACCCTGTACACGCATTGTTACATCTTATTTTTCATTTGTGTTCTAAACACCCCCTGTATATGCACAGTCTGACGTTCCGGATTATTTTTGGAACGCGTCTACGTCTTGCGTTCGGTGTAGGAATGCATCGTAATTCGCCGGCGTAATTTCCGCAAAATTTCGTTCTAACATATTACCATTAACAGAACCCTCAACTAAATAAACAAATTCATTTTATATAAGTAATCCATCCTTATTTAGGGTCAAAATCGCGCGTATGTGAGTAGTTGGACAAATTTTAACCAAGGGTACTTCACGGCGCGTATTATTCGTGATCTTTGCCCTTTCCGACGATTGGTTCCCACTGTTGCTGAGGAGGTCCACCGGTGGTAAACTTGAAGGTGTCTCTCTTGTTGATAACCGTTCCTTTTCTGTCAAACGAGAATTGTTGCGCCACTTCAGAACAAAACTTGCAGTCTCGTGGGTCACACGTTCTTTTCGTCAAATATTTGTTTGTGTGTGCCATTACAACGAAGGGATGTTAGTGCATGTATACGGCTAATTGCCGACTCTGATTAGATCCACTTGTGAGACAGGAAAAGCCGCGTGTTCCGTGGTTTGTCCCAGCCTCGGTGAGATACTGCCGCAATTAAACATGTAACTTATTGCGTACACTCCTTCGTTAACCAACGATGATTGTTCATTCTTTTGCAAATAGGATATAAGTAGACGAACATTGTCGTGCGCGCTAAACTAAGGATACTTTTCTTTGCGTGTTTGGTTAATTGTAACATAGATTAATGCAAAGTTCGGATCCGACAAAAAGCACTCGTATTTTGTAAAGCAATTTCTTTTCTTGTTGTCAATTTATTATTTATTTGTCTGTGTTTCTTGTGTTGACTGTTTGATTAAAGTCAAAGTGTTTTGGACGTAACGTGTTTTCTTAATTTTTCACTGTTCCCCGTTCAAAAAAAATTAAGTGGCGCCTATTTTGTATTGGCTTTCGCGGTTTGGATTTGAACCCCCCCGTCCCACTGAAGTTAGCTGGCAACACCGGAATATTCCGCTCCGGTGTATAAACTTCTGCCTATCCTCACAGGTAGGTAGCAAACCTTTCGTGGTGATATCTGGGGCCACGCCAATCATCTTGAAGATTACCGCAAGGTCAGTTCGACAACGACGGTTACATTCACCGCCATTACTTCCCCGTCTTTTTTTTTAATAGAGGTTTAGAGAATTTTCGAAAGACATCTCCGGAGACGTCCAAGCCTTTCTGCATGGAGCACCTACCAACTAAACTCCTTTCCTCTCTCTCACCACTCTGCGCAGAGGGTATCGCCCTCCGGCATATCATCCTCTGCACATGTTGTCCTATTTTCATCTTCCTCTTCCTTCCTTCCTCCTTGCTCCTATCCTCTCCGTTCCTCTTCTTTCACCTTCACTCATATCCTCTTCCTTCCTATTCGCTCTCTCTTCTCACTCCTCTTAAATCCTCTTCGCCCCTCATCCTTCACTCCTCTTCTGGCTACTGGTGTCCCTCTTTGTAGATCTTGGATCTTTCTGTTATCTGTAGTCTGACGAAGCAGATCTGTGCTATCACCAGGACGGCCTCGGCTGATATCGTCCTGTACGCAGACGCCGTCTTTACGGTACACGATCTGTTAAGTTTCTCGCAAAAAGTGAGTTTAAGTTTCTCACGAAAGGGAGAGGAGGGCAGTTCAAAAATTACGCAAATTAAATCGACAAAGGACAAAAGAACACGATCCTTGTCCTTGTCGAAGTAAATACGAAAAAATTAATTTCAATTCTCTTATATTTGTATTTCTTCCGTTAGAACATTTTATGGATGAGGATCACTCCCTTGTTCGAGTCTTGGGGCCAGTTTGGTTCCTTCCAGACAAGTTTTACTGTTGATGTCACGAATTTCGAGATCCTATCTACTTTGACATCGTGTTCGCAGAAAATGACCCCTGTTCGAAGCTACCGAATCGCACAGAGCACACGCCGAGGGTTGCACCCCTTCCGTGGATGAGCACTCGAATAGATTGGTGGAGATCGTGTTGGTATTGTTAACATTTTATCTTATGTTTTGCGTTAATTTTGGGTGCCTCCTAAGATGTAATTGCCCGACGAAGACTTCTGGTTCCTTCCGAATCCGATTCATAAAGTTAATAATTAAGGTAAAGTTGTTTGCGAATTAACGTTATTGTCTTGAGGACAAAGTTCTTGTACTTTTAATGTAAATCAAAAAGGATATCCTGGCCGATATTTAGGAGTTTAATTTCGCGCTGTTCAATGAAATAGTACGTCTCACATACATGATTTTTTCTGTAAATATATTTGAGTGGGGTTTCACGCCCACTATTAACTTTTGACTTTGGTTGAGTACATTTTTGTTGCTTATTTCTGTGTATATTAAACGAACTGTGTATACAACTGTTCATCGTGTTTTTGTCTGTTTCTTGGTTACGATACAGGGTGTTACAGTTAATTTTCTCACTATACAGGCACTCGTCAATCGTATAATGACATGCGGGTATAAACCTATGGGAATTTCAATTACTTTTAATACCGTGTGTAGACCTGGAAGTACCTCGAGTTTTACTAGCCTACTTGGACGATTTTACGCTAGATGTCACTCTCTTTACATCCAAGTTTAAGCTACCGACAATCTATTTGTAGCCCACCCCGTCTCCACTGAGCTGGGCACATTCAAAGTAGAGTTTTTAACATCGACGATTTTCCCCAGCATTCGCAACTTTATGCAAGGCAAAAAAGTTGGTAATAGTACTTCTTTAGATAGTAGAACAAGAGGAAGTCACAGGGCACTAAGTAGCAGTCGTACAACAGCAAAGTTTTGGTTCTCCAAAAATTCGGACGTTTTTTCTTCAGGTTTTGAATCGTACTTCCGCGAACCTCTGTATTAATTATTATTGTGAACGCCTTTTGCATATATTCAAAACCTTCGCAGTCCCAAAAAAAAACAATTTTAACGGTTTTTTGAAGATAGAGAGCCCTTATGAACACGAGATTTACGCAGATGGCACGCGCGCGCACGATTGCATGAAAACATCAGGAAATACAAGGGATAATTTTTTCAGCGACAAAATGTAAAACCGAGTTGAGTTTAACTACAGTTTAGAAAAGGAGAAGAAAATTCTTCAGCAACTTCGATGACTTTCGGGCGTTTCAAATTTCGCGCCCAAGAGATGTAAGTAGTTCGGCAGGGCTTACACAGATGGCGCCACGCAATCTCGATTTTGTAATTCTTCTCGAAAATAATTTGGTTTTAATAGAATTTTTTTTGTTCGAAACGAACGAAATTCAAATTTCATTCTACTTTCATACATTCAGTTTTTCTTAGCAAACTTTTGTTTTCGGTTATCTTTCCTTTTCCTTCAATTTCTTTAACTTCAATTGTTCCTTTTTTTTTAAATTTTTTAATTTTGATTGCCTTTAAAGAAAATATTGCAAATATTAAAAGAATTCTTTTTCACTTTTGAGTTTTCTTTTTGCGACGGCGATTTGTTTTCGAGTTATACAGTTAGACAGTGCCCTGGAGAGTAGGCAACTTAGATAACTCTCGAGACCTATTTGGACAGGCCCACCAGGCGAAACGCTAAAGATGGCAGCACGTCTCGAGGAGGCGTGGCATCTTATTTAAACGAAAATGTTATCGACATCGACGTAATTTTAGAACTGTAGCAGTATAGCTGGCGGGATCCTGGGACGCTTCAATGGCCTGTCCAAACGAAGTGACCACCCATGTTT
This sequence comes from Dorcus parallelipipedus, assembly GCA_958336345.1. NCBI lineage: Eukaryota > Metazoa > Arthropoda > Insecta > Coleoptera > Lucanidae > Dorcus > Dorcus parallelipipedus. The sequence continues at coordinate 1,747,361 of OY284477.1, read as the reverse complement.
AGGGGGGTTATCTTTTGTGCCGAAGAAGTAATTCAGGGGTGGCTTTTTGTGCAGACGAAGTAACCCCATTGGTTCTCTTGTAGATGAAGAATTGTCGACATCGACGTAATTTTAAAACGGTAGCAGTATAGCTGGCGGGATCCTGCGACGCTTCGATGGCCTGTCCAACCGAAGTGACCACCCATGTTTAGGGGGGTTGTCTTTTGTGCCGAAGAAGTAATTTAGGGGTGGTTTCTTTGTGCAGACGAAGTAACCCCATTGGTTCTCTTGTAGCTGAAGAATTGTCAACATCGACGTAATTTTAAAACGGTAGCAGTATAGCTGGCGGGATCCTGGGACGCTTCAATGGCCTGTCCAACCGAAGTGACCACCCATGTTTAGGGGAGTTGTCTTTTGTGCCGAAGAAGTAATTTAGGGGTGGTTTCTTTGTGCAGACGAAGTAAACCCATTGGTTCTGTTGTAGCTGAAGAATTGTCGACATCGACGTAGTTTTACCAGAGGTGGTTGGCAATGACCAGAGGTGGTCGCAGAAGAACTTAGATAACTCTCGAGACCTATTTGGACAGGCCCACAAGGCGAAACGCTAAAGATGGCAGCACGTCTCAAGGGGGGCGTGGCATCTTACTTAAACGAAAATGTCCCCCAAATCTTTCTGGGTTTGGCTTTCAGGAATGACATAGACACACTTCGCAATGTAATAATAATTTAATAATATTTATAAATATAATACTGATCGTGTATACGTACGTATAATATCATAAATAGTCTTCAGTCAGTTTTCATAAACGTAAAGCTAATAAATAAATAAATATTTCAAGTACAACATAGGAATGTAGAGTTCAATAAATTAAGACTTCACATCTAATAGTCGTTAACGAATCGTTCGTCGGTGTAACAATAATTTTTCTTGCTGCCTATTTGCATACTGTTATTTCCTCGTCGATGACGTAGTCCACGCAGTTAACCCTGCAGCACCAATGGAACTTGCAGATCTTGTCGGTCCGCTTCACGAAGGTCTTGTCGTACCCCCTGCCGCAGCAAAGGGTGCCGCAGTTATCCGGGCCCGGACTGGTGAGGTTGCACCTCCTTCCGGCGGTGCCGGCGATGTTCAGGCTCTCGTCCGGTTCGCAGAAATTCGGAGATCTTTGGTAGTACAGGAGGTTTTGGGAGAGTTCCTTCCGCTTTCTGCCTTTGGCGAACAGGTCGGCGTATTTCATCCTTCGACGTTTCCTTTCTGATCGTAATCTGAAACAAAAAAACAGCATAAAATCCCATTTAGGGGCGCCTTTGGTCCTCCCGGTCGAATGTATTGATTTTTCGAAAGGGTTTTGTGATTGGTCGGTTCGGGTTTGGTTCGTGCCTGGTATTCTTTGCTATTTTGTTGTTCCTTTAAGTGGGAACTCGTGTGGGAAGCCGAACGGAGATTTAATCCGTGCTCTGGAACGAGGCACTCTACGTGTACCGCTTTTCGAAGCCTGGCGGATGCGAAGCAGCGAGATTTAATCCGTGATCTGGAACGAGGCACTCTACGTGTACCGAAAGCATCCCTTTCCTTTCCGTTCAGGAATTCTTGGGACATGTTTTGCACTGCTGTCCAGTTCTCCTCCGTGGCCACCATCAATTTAATCAGGTTGTCTCGCCTATAATACTGGTTCTTTTGCGTCTGTTTTCTTTCTGGTAGGTTAAGTCAAAGAAGGCGTTTTCCGCATTGTCCATAGAAGTTTGACAGTAGACTCATGTCTATGTTGTTCAAAAGAACCGTGTCCTGTTAGAATCTGTGTCAGATGGTACGTAACCTTTCCGTGCTACCTTCTGAACCAGATTTCCAGATTCGGAATTAGTCTCTTGGTCCATAGGGCTGCTTCGCAGTTCGCCCACTGCTCTTTCCCACGCCAGGAGGTCAATTGGGATCAACCCTAGTGCTCTAACTCTGTAGCCACTGTTCTCTAAACTCAATGGACTCTTTGGCATCTCAACATCATCTGTCTGTATTTTTGTATGATGCCATGTAGAAGCTGCGTAAAATACTCTGCTTTCGGAACTACCGTGCGTCCTAGGCACGTCCTAGTCTTCCTAACGCGGTTGCAGCCACCTGCTCTTTTTATTACGTATTTACCCAAGGACAAATTTTTGTCCGGTTTTTGCAGCCTGGCGGATGCGAAGTAGCGAGATTTAATCCGTGATCTGGAACGAGGCACTCTACGTGCACTTACGTTAATTTCTCCTCCCACGATCTTGCTGTTGCTGACAGGTAGATAGTAAATACTGTCGGGAACTGAACAGTACAGTTGGCGTTCTTCTTGTGGCTGCTGCCGCTCCTTGAGAACTGAACAGGTTATGAGTCCATTCAAAAACGGTTTTAATATTGGATTTGGTTATCTAAGAAAGGACACCTATTGCCTATGCGACGTTGTGAATACAGAAATCAAGATTCTGAAAACTAAAGTCCTTTTTTGGCGATGCAATATTTTCAACCAATGTATTGAAATAATTATTTCGACTGCGATTACAACTATCGTCAAATGTCTGTCAAGTTTCACTTATCGTATGGATTGTGAATTAAATTGGACAATTATCCGCTGAGCGGCATCGCTGGGATGAATTGTCGAGGATGTAGCAAAGAAACATTTCTTCACGCACTATCCTACCAAGAACGTTCCAAACAAGTTCAAATAATTTCAAATATGATGTCATTGTTTCAACGCGAAAATGACAATGTTTGAAAATATTGCATCGCCAAAAAACGACTTAAGTTGGTCAAAACTTGCACTGATCAAGTCGTTGCTAGCTGAGTTCGGCAATGCGCTTTTTAATCAGCTGATCATAGAGTGCTCCACATGAGTAAACTTAATGAGGAACGATTTCGAGCAATGGAGTGTAGATTCTCTCAGTGAAGCCAAATTACCTAACAAAAAATCTAATGTCTAGTAATAATCGAAAAAAATGTTGCTTAAATTGATTTGAACTGTGGCTGGGAACTGCCTCTGTTGTAAAATAATTCACTTTTAGAAATTGGTTGTATTCATCATCGTCAAACATTATTCCTTGAAATTATTTATACTCATTATAATGTTGAGGTTCGTCTTAATGTCTTAATTTCATTATTTTACACAGTACAACACTAAGGCCCGGTTTTTCGATCACAGTTTAACTTTAATCTTCCGATTATTCCCATTGCTCCTATAGGAAGAAGATTAAAGTTAAACTGTGATTGAAAAACCGGACCTTAAACGTTTAAATCAGACAACGATTATTCTTAGTTCTTAAACTTGACAATATCTAAATCTAAGAGCTCATCCAAAATATCCGAACTGAGCGAGCGCGATCTTTTTCATCTGATCTGTATTTGCCGAACGCTTCAGAACTGTCGAAGTAGTAAGCTCGACTTTTCATTACCGAACGATTCTGAGGTGATTGATGAAAAAGATTGCATTGCCGAACACAGTTGCTATTGAGCAAGTCAAAGGTGACTTGAACAAAAAGCAATTTACATCAAAGAAAGGCAACGGTTTCTGTGAACTTAAGAAGAAATGCCCAAAGAAGTCCATTATACTCGTAGCTGGATTTTCAAAAAGATCTGCCAACCCTCAATACCACAAACAATGTTGTCTATTATTCATAGACGTCAATTGAACTTTATTAGCTTTGACATTCATATTCTGAGTAATCTGGATGTTTTACACAGGCCTAAGGACGAGTCAGTTGTCAAGAAAGGGATTTGATGAGGTTTGTTCAAAGATGGTTCACTTTTCCAACAATATTCTGTCTCCTGAAAGTCGTAGAACTACATAATCTGCGACTCCTGTGAAGAGCAAAATAAGAACTTCTCACTGTTCAGGTTTCTTCATTAAATGGAGACTGAAAAGAAAAGTTTTGAACAAATAACCTTTGCTTTCCCCATTCGAGGAAATTCCTACGTGGAATTCGATCACGACATGAGCTACGTAGAGCAGAAGGCACACAGAGAGAAATGACAAAGTGAAATTTTCTACAATTATACGTAAAAAGGAGTTGTAGATATGTTTAACACAATTGTAGAGATTTTTTCAAAAAATTCAGATTTATTTCCTCCTCTGCTTGATAAATGTTTACATATGTTTGTAGTAAAATTATTACTCAATTTTGGAGTAAAGAAGTAAACAGACTTTTGTACTACAATAAATTCCTACTGGCGTGGAGAGAAAAACCGTGCATAGTTTATTGTAAAAAATCTACAATGGAAGGAAAGATATACCAATATTGCGTGAAAACGTTTTCTATGTTTTGAAAATATCGAAATTACTAACCCGCTAGAAAAAAATACTATTGAATGTGTCAACAGTTAACTGTTTGTATAGGATGAAAGTGGGGTACGAATCACCATCATTTCCAAGAGCAATGGAAAATTTAAATTTGTATTCTGAGGATATGCGGTATTTATAAGCTGAACGAAAGATTTTTTTTAATCTTTCATAAAGAAATAAATTTGTAAATAGTAAAGAAAAATTTAGAGTAATGCATTATTTATGTTTCACAGAATTTGTTTGCATTATTATTAAAATTCAAGTCTGTTTATCAGATCAATTCCCATGGAACGACAAGAAGAACACCAGCAGCCATGAGGAAGTTCTTTTGTAGGAACGCGATACAACCAGAAATCAGAAGAAGTTCCTTTAGGTTTACAAAGGAAAGTGACCAGCAGTCCCTTTAATTTAACAATGAAACCAGCGATGGAAAAAAATATTTACCGGTTTTGTTTCCGTCGTTTTCCATTGCCGACATTGGACTGGTCGATGAGGATCGCCGCGGCGAATTTCTGTTTCAGTTCGAAGCCCACCTTGCGGAAACTGGGGACGGTTTTCCAGCAGGTCTTGATCTCGCAGCTGCCGGAAAGGCCGTGGCATTTACACGCCACCTGGACGTTGTTTTTCACAACCTAAGGAAAACAAGAACACTCTAAGTCCCATAGGTGACGTTTATAAAAGTCACTCTAATCTTAAGCTTTTCTATTTTTGTTTTTCTTGTTAAAAATGTCTAATTGTAGGCGTAGAGCTGCAACAGCGGTAGAACAATCGAAACAGCAACTGCCCGGGGGGATGTGAAGTAGAACAGTAAAAACAAAAAATATCGGATTTTGAATTGGGGTGTTGGGTATCGTCCAGGAAGAATAGATATTAAAAATGTGTGTACATCCAAGGGTGGATGATGTAAAACGTGATTCAGTTTCTCGCCGCGCTTCGCCTAAGTGTGCGTCCGCCGCACAGTGTTCAATTCGACCAACCTAGAGGGACAAAATTGCAATTTTCAACTTTCTTCAATTTGAATGAAAAATACCTTTTACGATGTCATAATAATCAGTGATTAATGAGTAGTAGAAAAAAAAATTAAGAGTGCGTATGTCTCTTGAAAACAATAGCCGAAACTTACCACACACTTGTCACTTTACAGCAAAACTGTTTCTATTTGTTTTCGGTTTTCTAAGTTTTTGCGTTTATTAATATTATCCCTGGAATTTAGAATTGTTTTTGCAATGGAATCTAGTTCTACAGGTATTTTTCTATTCATTCTTGCTAATAATAGGAAATATGTATTAATTTTCTTTAAAGGAATACATTAAAACGTGACCAGGATGTTTCGTTTCTTGGGCATGAAAACATTTTACTTTTGCTTGCTAATATTTTGTGTCACACGTAGTAACCATATAAAATATTTTTTTAAGCAATCTATTATTTATCTTCTTTTAAGTAGACATAATCATTTAATGCGATTTCATGCGATTACTGAAATACATCTTTTTTCTCGGAATAGGAACCTCAATTACTCGAAGAGAGATCTTTGAATTATGGCGCACAAACATAAGTTTGAACACATTTTTGATTTTTTAAAGAATATCTTGAAATTTGAAGATGACGAGAATAAATTGAAGCGTTTAAATTTTTTTTTAAAAAACGAATGCGAAAAAATTCGTCGTATGTGGGTAAGACATCACAGACGTTTGGACATATTTTTAAAATCATGTGATACATGGTTGAATGAAACTATAGATTTTGCCGGTGTATTTAAAGTAAAAACAACGACACTCAAGGTTGGTCGCCCAACTAAGCCTTTTCAAGAAAGCTCATCAAAATCCAAACGAAGAAAAATTCAAACTTTGGTGAAGACATATCAAAAAGAAGAATTGGCATTTGCAGCTGCAGTAAGTGTCCGAGCCGAAGGAAAACGCGATGGGGCAAACATAATACAAGAAGTGTCATCATCTTCACCCAGAAGAGCCACAAATCTGAAAAAAGCAAGTCGCGTGTTTTTAACGTCACCACCATCAGAGCAACGTCCCTACTCACCTGAAGAAGCCTTAGCTCTATTCATTGCAAATACATTTACAGTCGCGCAGTATAAAGCTATACAACAAGAAGCTTTGGAGAGAGGTTTTAATTTATATCCTTCTTATGACCGGATCCTTTCAGAAAAAAAAAAGTGTTATCCATCAGAGGAAACAATTGCCATTACGGACATATCAGCGGAAGTAAAACTGCAATCACTTTTGGACCATACAGTTAACAGAATATGTCAAAATATTCTTAAAGATTATTTTTTAATAGCTGATGTAAGTAACCCGTATACATTTATTTATAAGTGGGGGTGCGATGGTTCATCTGGTCACAGCATTTATAAACAGAAATTTGAAAGCTATGATTCTACGGACGAATATATGTTTGCTATCTCGATGGTACCACTACGACTCATTGCAAATGACAAAAAAATCATTTGGCAAAATCCGCGCCCTTCCTCACCAAGGTTTTGTAGAATGATTAAATTTGTATACAAAAAAGAAACAAAGGAAGTGATAGAAGAAGAATGTAATTTAATAAAATTTGAAATTGCCAATCTATCCCCAACTATTCTTAACATCGACAATAAAATAATTACTATTGAACACAATTTAATACTATCGATGATAGACGGGAAAATATGCAACATATTGTCAGATACCAACTGCACGCAAAAGTGTTACATATGTAAGGCAAGTCCAAAAGAGATGAATTCCCTCAAGAGTACAAGGACACCTGATAATGATATGTTGCAGTTTGGCATTTCGAGCTTACATGCTTATATTCGTACAATGGAATGCTTATTAAATGTAGCTTATAGACTAAAAATTAAACAGTGGCAAGTTCGAGGAAAGGAAAATAAAGAAATAGTTTTAAAAACAAAAGAGGAAATAAGAGATTGGATTAATAATTGATAAAGTTAAACCTGGATTTGGGACGAGCAACGATGGCAATACTGCACGACGTTTTTTCAACAACTACAAAGATTCTGCGAAAGTAACCTCTCTTGATGAAAATTTAATTTATAAATTAAGCATTATTTTAAGATGCATTGCTTCTGGATATGAAATTAATGTGGAAAAATTTCAATTGTACGCTACCGAAACAAAAAAGTTATATCTTCATCTTTATTCATGGTATAATATGTCTGCCACACTCCACAAAATTTTAACACACGGAGGCGATATTATAAACTCATGCATAATACCTATTGGTCAAATGTCAGAGGAGGCATCAGAAGCCAAAAATAAAGAGATAAGAAAGATAAGACAAGGCCATACTTTAAAAACTTCGCGCAAAACAACAAATTTTGACTTATTTAAATATTTGCTGGTTTCTTCAGATCCGCATATAAGTCTATTGAGAAAGTTGCCAAGTAAAGAAAAACATTCTTACGATAAAGACCTTTTAATGTTGTTAAAATAAGACATCTATTTGTGTATTGTAATCATTGAATTATAAGTACAGAGTAATGATAATGTTTATTTAATGTTATAATAATTTGTTTATTTAATGTTTCTTTGCAAAATCCTTAGTCAATTTTTAATTTTAAAAAGACACATTTTAGGCAACCCTAACTTTTCCATGCAGATTTTGATCGTCCTTCTTGTCAGCAAAATGGTTATATAAAAAATTAGTACCTTACACAAATATTTCGAAAAGAATAGACATTATAATTTAAAAATAAAATTTAATTTTATTTTATTTTAATGATAATCTTGAAATTGAAAACAAAAACAGATAAAAATTCACGAAAGTAGTGAAGGTGTTCCTCATGAATCAATAAATTGTTCTGATTTTCATTGCAGCTTAGCATAAATTTTTCACAAAATTCCAGACGAAGGTCTGGACCATGTCTATTTTCTTTTCGAAAAACTTGTGAAAGGTACTATTTTTATATCACCATTTAACTGACGATCAAAAAAAAGTTAGGGTTATCATTCCGTCACAGCGGAAAAAAAAAATGCCGATCGAGAAAAGATTTTCGCACTAAAATGTGTCTTTTTAAAATTAAAAATCGACCTGTTTCAAGATTTTGCAAAAAACATTATATAAACAAATAAGCTTGGTGCGGGACTTCATCACCACGCTGTATAATAAATATTTAAATACTTCAAATGTTTATTTTTATCTATTTTCGCACTTAAATACCCTCTTGCATAATGTTTTGTATCGCAGAAGACACATAGAAATTTTGTGCATCTAGATTGGTCGAATCGAACACTGTGCGCCGTAACGTTTAGATTTTCTTAATCTTTTGTAGACCCAGAAACGAAGCTTCATGGCTTCAAAGAAGTTTGCAGGTTGAAGATTCCTGACCAATAATTGTTAAAGTCGAAAATTTTTAGCAAGGATTTAAACCAATTCCAACTGACCATCAGCTGCTTTGTCCTCTCGCATAAGCCGGTCAATTTGCTTTTAGTGTTGTGACTTGGCTGACTTTGATTTTTTGAAAACTGATGGGTTGCATCCATCATGGATTGATGTATCAACGCGGAGGAACTGGAAACCCCCCCAAAAAAAAACCAAATTGATTATTTTATCTTTGCAGGTAAGAAGCTTTTTTACAGACGCTGTAAGTGGTTTATCATAGACTTTGCATCCACTTAAACAAGAAGGTGTAGAGAAAAAGACAACATGAAAGGAACACGCACATATTGATGGCCTATGAAATACGATCGAAAAACCCTAGAAGAAAAAATAAACATAAGTTCTTGCCTCGTGGCTATTTTGTTGTTCCCTTAAGTAGTGTGTACTGGTGTGGGAAGCTGAACGGAGATTTAATCCGTGATCTGGAATGAGGCACTCTACGTGCATCCGTTTTGCGAAGCCTGGCGGGTGCGAAGTAGCGAGATTTAATACGTGATCTGGAACGAGGCACTCTTGCGAAGCCTGGCGGATGCGAAATAGCGAGATTTAATCCGTGATCTGGAACGAGGCACTCTACGTGCACCTGTTTTGTAAAGCCTGACGTGTGCGAAGTAGCGAAATTTAATCCGTGATCTGGAATGAGGCACTTTACGTGTACCGAAAGCATCCGCTTTTCGAAGCCTGGCGGATGCGAAGCAACCATGTAATAATTTCTATGAGCAAAGTCTTGTACGATTTAGCTCGTAACCGTGTTCTTTCTTTTGTTATTTAGGCTTTTCTCGACAAAAAAATTGAGGAAAACCCTTTATTACATTTTTTAAGTGGCTTTTTGTTACCGAACTCTTTTCCAAAACTTACGATCTTTTAAGATTTTGGATTTTTGTGAATTTGTGGTTTCCCTCACGTCCAAGAACTTTTCCGAAAACCGGATGCCACAGCGGACGTTTCGCTTCTTGCAGGCATAGTAACCATGGAACAAACCAAATTATTTCTTTTTTTCGTTTTTTCTTTGTTTTGAATATGGTAATATTTAAATTATTATCGTTTTTTTTTGTTGAGTTATTGTTCACGTCTTTTTCTTTCGTTTAATGAACTAATAGTCGCGAAATTGCTGAATTTGTTACTGAATTAATATACATGTATTTAATGTTATTTTCAACGCAACAAAAAAATAAAAATATTTCTCTAGTGGCTTAGGTTTGGTACGTATTACGCGGTTTGCCTCTCTGCCGAAGGCCTATTTCTTTATTAAGGCAGTGAGGTATTCAACAGATGGCACGGATTTAACTAAGAAATATTTAGCAGAGAAACAAACCACATTACAAACATTATTCGCCCGATCTCACAGTGTTCGATTCGACCAATCTAGATGGACAAAATTTCTATGTGTCTTCTGCGATACAAAACATTATGCAAGAGGGTATTTAAGTGCGAAAATAGATAAAAATAAACATTTGAAGTATTTAAATATTTATTATACAGCGTGGTGATGAAGTCCCGCACCAAGCTTATTTGTTTATATAATGTTTTTTGCAAAATCTTGAAACAGGTCGATTTTTAATTTTAAAAAGACACATTTTAGTGCGAAAATCTTTTCTCGATCGGCATTTTTTTTTCCGCTGTGACGTCATCATTAATTTTTGTAAATGATAACCCTAACTTTTTTTTGATCGTCAGTTAAATGGTGATATAAAAATAGTACCTTTCACAAGTTTTTCGAAAAGAAAATAGACATGGTCCAGACCTTCGTCTGGAATTTTGTGAAAAATTTATGCTAAGCTGCAATGAAAATCAGAACAATTTATTGATTCATGAGGAACACCTTCACTACTTTCGTGAATTTTTATCTGTTTTTGTTTTCAATTTCAAGATTATCATTAAAATAAAATAAAATTAAATTGTATTTTTAAATTATAATGTCTATTCTTTTCGAAATATTTGTGTAAGGTACTAATTTTTTATATAACCATTTTGCTGACAAGAAGGACGATCAAAATCTGCATGGAAATGTTAGGGTTGCCTAAAATGTGTCTTTTTAAAATTAAAAATTGACTAAGGATTTTGCAAAGAAACATTAAATAAACAAATTATTATAACATTAAATAAACATTATCATTACTCTGTACTTATAATTCAATGATTACAATACACAAATAGATGTCTTATTTTAACAACATTAAAAGGTCTTTATCGTAAGAATGTTTTTCTTTACTTGGCAACTTTCTCAATAGACTTATATGCGGATCTGAAGAAACCAGCAAATATTTAAATAAGTCAAAATTTGTTGTTTTGCGTGAAGTTTTTAAAGTATGGCCTTGTCTTATCTTTCTTATCTCTTTATTTTTGGCTTCTGATGCCTCCTCTGACATTTGACCAATAGGTATTATGCATGAGTTTATAATATCGCCTCCGTGTGTTAAAATTTTGTGGAGTGTGGCAGACATATTATACCATGAATAAAGATGAAGATATAACTTTTTTGTTTCGGTAGCGTACAATTGAAATTTTTCCACATTAATTTCATATCCAGAAGCAATGCATCTTAAAATAATGCTTAATTTATAAATTAAATTTTCATCAAGAGAGGTTACTTTCGCAGAATCTTTGTAGTTGTTGAAAAAACGTCGTGCAGTATTGCCATCGTTGCTCGTCCCAAATCCAGGTTTAACTTTATCAATTATTAATCCAATCTCTTATTTCCTCTTTTGTTTTTAAAACTATTTCTTTATTTTCCTTTCCTCGAACTTGCCACTGTTTAATTTTTAGTCTATAAGCTACATTTAATAAGCATTCCATTGTACGAATATAAGCATGTAAGCTCGAAATGCCAAACTGCAACATATCATTATCAGGTGTCCTTGTACTCTTGAGGGAATTCATCTCTTTTGGACTTGCCTTACATATGTAATACTTTTGCGTGCAGTTGGTATCTGACAATATGTTGCATATTTTCCCGTCTATCATCGATAGTATTAAATTGTGTTCAATAGTAATTATTTTATTGTCGATGTTAAGAATAGTTGGGGATAGATTGGCAATTTCAAATTTTATTAAATTACATTCTTCTTCTATCACTTCCTTTGTTTCTTTTTTGTATACAAATTTAATCATTCTACAAAACCTTGGTGAGGAAGGGCGCGGATTTTGCCAAATGATTTTTTTGTCATTTGCAATGAGTCGTAGTGGTACCATCGAGATAGCAAACATATATTCGTCCGTAGAATCATAGCTTTCAAATTTCTGTTTATAAATGCTGTGACCAGATGAACCATCGCACCCCCACTTATAAATAAATGTATACGGGTTCCTTACATCAGCTATTAAAAAATAATCTTTAAGAATATTTTGACATATTCTGTTAACTGTATGGTCCAAAAGTGATTGCAGTTTTACTTCCGCTGATATGTCCGTAATGGCAATTGTTTCCTCTGATGGATAACACTTTTTTTTTCTGAAAGGATCCGGTCATAAGAAGGATATAAATTAAAACCTCTCTGCGCGACTGTAAATTTATTTGCAATGAATAGAGCTAAGGCTTCTTCAGGTGAGTAGGGACGTTGCTCTGATGGTGGTGACGTTAAAAACACGCGACTTGCTTTTTTCAGATTTGTGGCTCTTCTTGGTGAAGATGATGACACTTCTTGTATTATGTTTGCCCCATCGCGTTTTCCTTCAGCTCGGACACTTACTGCAGCTGCAAATGCCAATTCTTCTTTTTGATATGTCTTCACCAAAGTTTGAATTTTTCTTCGTTTGGATTTTGATGAGCTTTCTTGAAAAGGCTTAGTTGGGCGACCAACCTTGAGTGTCGTTGTTTTTACTTTAAATACACCGGCAAAATCTATAGTTTCATTCAACCATGTATCACATGATTTTAAAAATATGTCCAAACGTCTGTGATGTCTTACCCACATACGACGAATTTTTTCGCATTCGTTTTTTAAAAAAAAATTTAAACGCTTCAATTTATTCTCGTCATCTTCTTCAAATTTGAAGATATTCTTTAAAAAATCAAAAATGCGTTCAAACTTATGTTTACGTACGCTTGTGCGCCATAATTCAAAGATCTCTCTTCGAGTAATTGAGGTTCCTATTCCGAGAAAAAAGATGTATTTCAGTAATCGCATGAAATCGCATTAAATGATTATGTCTACTTAAAAGAAGATAAATAATAGATTGCTTAAAAAAATATTTTATATGGTTACTACGTGTGACACAAAATATTAGCAAGCAAAAGTAAAATGTTTTCATGCCCAAGAAACGAAACATCCTGGTCACGTTTTAATGTATTCCTTTAAAGAAAATTAATACATATTTCCTATTATTAGCAAGAATGAATAGAAAAATACCTGTAGAACTAGATTCCATTGCAAAAACAATTCTAAATTCCAGGGATAATATTAATAAACGCAAAAACTTAGAAAACCGAAAACAAATAGAAACAGTTTTGCTGTAAAGTGACAAGTGTGTGGTAAGTTTCGGCTATTGTTTTCAAGAGACATACGCACTCTTAATTTTTTTTTCTACTACTCATTAATCACTGATTATTATGACATCGTAAAAGGTATTTTTCATTCAAATTGAAGAAAGTTGAAAATTGCAATTTTGTCCCTCTAGGTTGGTCGAATTGAACACTGTGGATCTGTTAGGTTAGGGCTAGGACTAGGACAGTCCAGAATATTTCTTTGATTAATTAAGTGGTTAGTGTCTGTGATGTGGCTGTGACTAGCGAGACTTTTAGTAAACTGATGACTAGTGACCTCTAGTGAGCTAGTGCAGAAGCCAATTGTATATCGTGCAGTTTAAGTCCTTGCTAAATTAGCAGAGAAACAAACCGCGCGTATCGGAGAAAATTTTCACCTTTTGCTGAACCAGTTCAGAATTTAGCGAGAAGACAAACCATGAGACATACATCAAAGTTAAGAACCAATTAGCAGAGAGACAAACAAGACATCAACAAGTCAAATTGTGTCTCGCTTTTCGAAAAGTTGTAAGTTTCACATTTATGCACTGTTTTGAACACGTGAGAATGATGTCCTTGATGCACTGAATTTGAAGTTCTTTTGGGCACGAGTGTCATGGTTACGTTGGGGATGATGAAAGCAAAAACGAATCTAGGACTGGGATCAGCAAAGACTTGACGATATCAAATTGTGGTGTACTTTCAGTCCGTCTTCATTACAACACATCTCTTTCATAGTGAAAGCAGAAATGCACCTGGGACTGGGAGTCGTGTACGTTAGAAGACATCAAATTGTGTTTCACTTTCGGAAGACGGAAACAGAGCGAAGCCTGGCGGGTGCGAAGTAGCGAGATTTAATCCGTGATCGGGAACGAGGCACTCTACGTGTACCGAAAGCATCCGCTTTTCGAAGCAACCATGTAATAATTTCTATGAGCAAAGTCTTGTGCGATTTAGCTCGTAACCGTGTTCTTTCTTTTGTTATTTAGGCTTTTCTCGACAAAAAAATTGAGGAAAACCCTTTATTAAATTTTTTAAGTGCCCTTTTATTACCGAACTCTTTTCCGAAACTTACGATCTTTTAAGATTTTGGATTTTTGTGAATTTGTGGAAATTTACCAATCGTCCGACGTGGTTGTTGCGCAGGTTGATCTTGGAGTGGAGGTCGTTGGCGGTTTCCCTCACGTCCAAGAACTTTTCCGAAAACCGGACGCCATAGCGGACGTTGTGGGAACATCCGCCCCATTTCCAGCTCGCCTGGGCAGGTGCACCCTTTCTGTTCGTCCTTGGGGCGCAGTTGCAGTTGACGAGCTTGCCTTGGCTGCAGGCTTTCGCCACTGCGATTGCGACTCCTGCGGATGAAATCGCGTAAGCGAATGCAGTTTCCTTGTAACCTGCAATGATACGAATTTTATGTATTACAGAAAAAAAAAGGTGTGTTACTAGTCAGTCAACATCAAACCTAGTATGTGCATGCATCTTCAATCGAATAGTAATGTGGATGGACTTGCGATTTAATTTCTTTGGAAATGTTAAGTAGGCGGTGGGACGTTTCCTTTAGCGGGTGAAATTAGATAATCAGTGCCGGTGGTCGCGATAGCAGAAACGTCGCGTCGGACGGTTTCTCTCGCCGCGCCTGCTTATATGGCAGCACCGTAATATTCGATATGTAGGCTCGCAATTTAGTTTCGATTTGCTGGCACGTCACGAGCGCTCGAAGATTGTCGCAAAAAAAGCGCAGGCCGCATATGGATCGCGTCGAATCCTTTCAGGTGCTTACGAATTGCGCATTACGGCCGAGTGATTTAAGGAATTCAATCATACCCTCGTTTTTGCGTCCGCCTCGTCTTATTTATATGTCGCATTATAAGTATTTCGCACTTTTTCGGAGCTGCGCTTATTTGGAGTGCTCGCAGATATTTTAATTGGATCGCTCCAGATCGGCTGAACGCATCTATAATAAACACCTCGCGGTTAGTCCCCGAAAATAATTCGGCAAGTTTTTGCCGCCTCTTCGTTTTCAATCACGAATTAGTCGCCCCTTTTTTTGCTTTTCTATTATTGATGATTGATGATAAATGAAGGAATAATAATTGGTGTCACACTCAATCAATTTCAGTGTTGACTGGACGTGAGTGAATATTTATTGTAACTCCGCCGTCTGACAATGTTATCAGTCGAGGATATTTAACAAAAAAAAAACTATCCGACAAATAATAATAATAATGTAACCTCACTATTCCCCTAGAAGATAGATTTGTAAAGGTGTGTTTGCACTGTATAACAAATTATAAAATTATGTGTTACATGACAATGTCTTACAACTTGTTAAAAAATTTAATAAAAAATCGATATTTTATAATTGTTTTTTTACACATTTACATATTTCCCAGCCAGTGTCGGTAAAGATCAAAGAAAATGTGTGTAATCAAATTAATTAAGTGCGCGAAGACCTGGCCTGTCATCCGAACAAAGTTTTTTAAAACTGTCGTCAGTTCTTAGTTCTCGAGTCACAAAGTCATCACGTTCCAGATCATTCAAAAGATCAGTCCCACTGTATTTATTTCTGGCGATTGGAGATGGTCGAACCCAGAATCGTCCTTTATCCCTTTTTTTCCGGGTTTTGAGCAACAATGCGGTAATTGCAGCTACAAGGAGAACCTCCTCGTCAGATACCATAATGCATATTGCTATGACGTATTACCACTGGTTATATGTGAGACTTTTGATGTGTCAAAAGTTTATCTTTTAACTATTTCATTAGTCTTGTGGTTTACTTAGTAGCAATTTTTCTTTTTATAATTATCTTTTGTATGTAAATAAAGTGGGACTATGTAGAAAGAGCAGCAGTAGAGATAAATAAAAATGCTAGACTTATGTTCAAACTTTTTTATTTTATTCAAATTTTTAAATGTTTTATAAAAACAATGATGTTAATAACAATAGTATCGATAACGATTATTAATTCAAATATATTTCTTTTATTTTTATTTCAAATATCATATCTTTTTAAATAAATTTTATCTATTATTTTATTATTTATTATAAATTGTATAAATCAGTCAATCAATAATAAGTGTTAACTGTAATAAGCTAATCGCTCAATGATAAGTGTTTATTTGATGACTGTAATAAGTTATTCACTCAATGATACGTGTTCATATAATAAATGTAATAAGCTAATCGCTCAATGTTAATTACTTTTTGTGTGGAGGAAGTTAAATTGTCTAGAGTTAATCACTCCGTGATGATTGTCAGATGAATGAGTATTTAAGTAATAAGCTAATCGCTCAATGATAAGTGTAATAACTGTAATAAGCTAATCGCTCAATGATAAGTGTAATAACTGTAATAAGCTAATCGCTCAATGATACGTGTTCATATAATAAATGTAATGAGCTAATCGCTCAATGTTAATTACTTTTTGTGAAGGAAGTTTGATTGTCTAGAGTTAATCACTCCGTGAGGGTTGTCAGATGAATGAGAGCGAACGTCAGTTCGAAGTGCTTTATATAGGCTCCTCCCCACTACGTCGGTGCTAGTTTTTTATTTTTGAAAAGCCAATGATTTATTTTATTTTTCCTTTGATTTTTATTCCATAAATTTTCAGTGAATCTTTTGTCCGTTTGTTTCGTCAATCATAAAATAATTTTCTATTTAAGGTTTCATAATAAAATACTTTAACTTTGCCTTTGATTTTCTTAAATTTGAATCTAAAAATAGGGGTTCGAGGCTAAATGACGTTATTTGTCACAACGACGTACATGTTTGTGTCACTGATTGTCAAATTATGTGGTTTTTTCATCATTTTGAACAAATTTCAGTAAGTTAAAACATTAGATTAAACTATTACTCAATATCAAACTTTAATTATTTTAAACATAACAAAATATTAATTAATAAAACCTAATTTTATTGCCTCGTGTTTTTTTATTCTTAAATTTGTTCCGTTTGGCAATTTAACTAAAAACTTTCTCAATCGGCCGTTTCTATGCCTGAACTTCATATCATTTCCCTCTTTTTTATGAGTCGACATGACAGCTGTCATCGGAACATTATCCTGGACCTTCAATACCGGCACATCAAGACTACGTCCAGAAACGTTCTGCTGCGCATCTTGTTTCCTGTCTGCCAACTCCCTAGCCTGTTCCTCGAGCCAGTTACAGAAGCTTCTTATATTATTGTCAACCCATGCTTCTTGTTTAGGTGAATTTAACAACAAAATTGAAGCCTCTGGATCAGACACTGTAAGATATAATTTAATTAGGATAATTTTTAATATATACTTAAATTGCCCCTCTGTTTCTGTTTTAGTTTAAGTTTTTCATCTAATGTTCGTGTTGGAAGTAAGAAAAATGGTATTCTTAAGGAATTTCTGTATGGTTCAAAGAATACACATAAAATTAAGGTATGTTACATTTTATTTGTAAAATAAATATTTAGATCTTTGTTTTATTGTTGTAGTTGAAGAATTTCCTTTGTATGTGAAGATTGGAAGTAACTCTCTGCTTATTTGAAGAATCCGAAAACTGTGTGACCTTGTGAACATGACATTATGTTATATAATTTAATGTAGAAGAGTTTTAGTTAATGTTTTACAACAAATGTCGTGTAACAGGCATACTGCAAGTTATAAAATAACACTGTTATGTTTACATGTTTTGTTACATAGTGTAAACGCACCTTAAGAAAAGCCTAAACTTGAAGGTGTACTACATTGACAAGCATGGAAAACTGAACACTATTTTTTCCTAGATAGTATCCGGCTTTAAATGACAGTTCTAATGACATAGGTTATAATCAGAGGCGGCTTTAATATTTGCGAGGCCCCAGCCGTGAGATTTATTTAGGGGCATTTGAGTAAGGAACTTGAGTAACGATGGCAACACTGATTTCTCGTGTCCGCAAACTTACTTTAAAAATACATAGGCCAGGTTGCATAAAGGATTTAAGTCAGGATTAAATTATGTGATAATTAATGATTAACTCTGTGATAATTATGTGTTTTGTTTGTCATATCTGTTTTAATTTATTGTTTATATTATTTGTTACACATTTACATTTTCATTATATTTTTTGACAATGTCGAAGTTTCTTGTGAAACACATGACAAATAAATTGAATTGAAATTGAAATTTAAGCCAACATCAGAATGTGATATACAAGATGATGTGTGTCATGAGAATGTCACTATCTAACTTAGATTTAAATTTAATCCCGGCTTAAATCTTTTATGCAACCCCCCATAGTTACACGTGGTGTCCGTTTTAAATCGTGACGCCTTCAAAATTGAAAGTAGGCAACCCATTCTACTCCCGTGCTTCTAAAGTGCATACATTATGAAAACACGAAGTTATTTCTGATTTGATTGCCGGGCTGCCTTTTCCAAAACCTTTAGGCATCACGGTTTAAAATAGGCATCCTGTATAATGGGAATGCGTTCCACAATTTTCTATTAAAATGACCCTTGAGTATATTTTTAAAACTTATCTATTGCCGACGTGCCACCTTGTTGACTGACTTTTATGGACAACTAAATAACCAGTAAAACTGTCCAAACAAAAAAACAAATTAAACTTATTGCCAAATTAATTAACTGAACCGAAAACTGAATTGAAAAGGTTTACTTGCGGAGAACTTCCAAAAAGGTCACCGAGGTTTTATCACTTCAATTAGACATGCGTTACCCTACCCGTCTACACAGTCCTACTTGAAAAAGAATTAATGGTTTCGTAGACAAATACCAAATTGAAAGATAATTTTGCCTAATGAAACGACCCTTGAATGATGGCCCTGTCTTTATTGGACACCTTCATAAGTAATAGAAAAGAGTGGCTAAAAGCTCCCGCGTTGTGTTTCTGTCAACGCCAATAGATGGTGCGTTCGATCAAATCGTTTATTTTTTTCAGATTTTACCGTGCGTCTCATAAATCCACAAATCTTCACTCGAAGCTCTTTTTGGAACGCTTTCACACGAGCGATTAGTGACGCCATCGCGCAAGCAACAAAGTCCGACGACCTCCTCCCATTTGGTTTTCGAGCGCCGGAGTTTACAGGACATAAAATTAAAGTTTAAAGTCCACGTAATATTTCTTTATTGCGTTAAATTCTCAACGCTTAAAAAATTCCCAGCTTTGTTAGCGAGTCCTCCGCTCCAGCTGCGAGTAAACGCGATGCCCATTAAAGCTTCCTCGAAATATACGGCGGCGTGTAATTTCGATGATTTCGTTTTTAATAATTTGGTTTTTTGCTTGCCCCCCCAGGAACCATCCTTTCACGTACACGTGAGCTTTCGATTAATTAATTTGCTACGTTCAAATCTTAAGTTCATTTGTTCGTCGAAAGTGAGAGGTAATTGCGCAGCAATTAAAATAATTATATGCAACATTAGCGAGCAATTTACGTTTCGATATAATTTTTAAACCATCGCTGATTATATAATAAGTTTCGCTTGATTACGAAAACTGTGAGTTTCATGTTGAATTTTTTTATTTTAAATAAAAGAATCCTTTATTGTAAACAGACAAGTTTGGAACAACTGCAAGGCAAGCATCTCCGTTTCGTTGTTAATCGCGACGAAACAGCAAAACCGATCGATTTCGGCGTGGAGACGTTTCAATTTGCAACAAAACTCGAACCGCTCACGAAAGGATTGGTCACGTGCGGTATTGTTCCGAGAAAGAGCGCTTTTTGTCCTTAAAATACGCGCGCACCTCTGCGAGGCAATTTTCAACTTGAAAGGGTGAATCCCTTTTGTTATTTTCGCAGAGCGTCACGGCGTAATTTCATAAACGAAATTTAAGCCGCGCGTACACTTTGCATCCTTTGGAATCGAGTCGGCTTAGTCCAATTTCAGAAACTATAACGTAAAGTAACCCAAGCAACACCATTTCGGTTTATATACGACGGACCAATGGTAATGATATATAGAATACCAAAAATATTCTGCCTCTTACTTGTCACTGACAAGATGACAAGCTTCTGCTGACGTAAACGTATCAGCTGTGCCCGAGCTAGCAACAGTGACGAAAGGGGCGGGTTAATCAAGGGCGCCAGCTAAACGTAATCGATCAGTCGACGTCTCCAATCGATCAAATCGGGCAGAAAATGAATCAATAATAATCAGAGGCGAGGCTTTACTCACTGGTGTGCGTGAAAGTTTAAACAAGAACACACAACATAAATTATAAACGTTTAATTAAACAAATCAAACAAACAACACGTTACACAATTACAAGAGGTTGCTTATTCAATAATAAAGCGATTTGCCCGTTATTTCAATCCGCACAAAGAAGCCTTAATTCGCTCTTAAAAATGCATGCGCAATAAATTTAAATGGTTACCTCCCGACCGATATCTGTCAGTGTACCGTCTATGCCGTGAAGTTGGCTGTCACCACGAGCCGGTAACTGGTTTGGCTAGGGGAAACGTTGGCAGCAAGATGGCGGACCCACGTTACTCGCAGAACGGCAGACTACAGCTGGAGTTCGTCGTGGCACCAAAACTCAATACAAACGAGAAACCCTCGCGTGCGGGGATTACATAAGCCTGCGCT
Organism: Dorcus parallelipipedus; assembly: GCA_958336345.1. Classification (NCBI taxonomy): domain Eukaryota; kingdom Metazoa; phylum Arthropoda; class Insecta; order Coleoptera; family Lucanidae; genus Dorcus; species Dorcus parallelipipedus. Next base: position 1,726,666 of record OY284477.1, on the reverse strand, counting down.
AAAACTTGCGCCCAAACAGAAAAGCCTACATAGAAGAAATGATTTTTGTTAGCGGTCATGTTGGCTGGTTCATCGGCGTATGTCTTCGTATTTTCCATGAGAGAACTGGAGTCCCCGGCTTGGCAAGGGGATTAAAAGAACGAACCCCAAGGATGTTCGGTGGTGTCAATGAATCTTCCGGCACAGCCGCAAATGAGTTATTCCTCACAACACACGTAAATCACGTCTAACTGGCACGATGTTCCGAACAAGAAAGAACGCGACCAGATTGAAGATGGAGAAGGTCGCTAAGACGCGCGAAAATTACCGACGCGACGGTAACCAATGATGGCCTACCGGGTAGTCACATGGTGCCTTCGCAGCCTATGGGTGTTGAGCGTTCGCATCACGCAACTTTCCCCTATAACGATGTAAATGACGAGAGGGCACAGTGTAGCCAACTGTGTTAAAACGCAGTTGAATGTTAATGTATCGCCACGATGTTTTGGCGGGAGATTTGAACGTAACAATTCGTATTTTAATGGTACTAGTTACCCTAGGACACAAGTTAATTAAACGTTTTCATTAAAATGTCGCGACTTGCAAAACACTTTTATCAAATTATTAAATGCCAACTCATCATGTTGGCGTAGGCCCTTAACTTAACTTTTTCTCATTTAAAAATTTAAAACATCTCAAAAAGTATAATAAATGTTTATATGTAACATGTTCAAAATATTTATCGAGATTGGGGTCTTGTGACCCTTGTTACAATGTAAACTTTTCATAAAACTACTAACGTTGTATAGTCGTCCTAGTTTGGTAGCGGTTTTATGGCCTTGCCAAAAAAGAGCGACAGAAAGGCGACCGCAGGCCAGTCTCTTTGAAGCAGTTTTTTTTATAGCAAGAACATAAAACCGATACAAAACTTGGACGACTATATCACTAAGGCCCAATTGTACAATGTCAGTTTAAATTTAAGCCCATAACAACAATTATTGCAACAATTGTTGTTGACGGTTTCAGCTCTGTTAAGTTAAGCTGGAATTATACCACTGGACCTAAACGAGATGTGAGCTTAAAATATGAGTAACTTACGAGATGTCGCGACCATAACGAAAATTGTAACATATTTCATTGATTTTGTAAGATTGTCTCCTAGAGCGTCATCTCTCGTTCAAAATGAGTAGCTTCTGACACGAGAATACATCTAAGGTTCTAAAGACTTCTCCTAAACATTAATTTTACTGAACGGAACAAAAGAGAATCTACGGGAGGACGAAGAAACCGATGCCTTAACCTAAATTGTGATGCCTGTGATTGATTTTGAGAAATTGTCTTCTAGAGCGCCATCTCTTCCCAGAAACCGATAGTTTCTGATGCGGAGGCATACTTTAGGTTTTTAGGTTCTCCTAAATACTAATTTTACAGAACAAAACAAAAGAAAACCGACTGGAAGACGCGAAAACAGACGCGTTAACTTAAATTTTTGAAAATCGTTTTCTCGAGCGCCATCTCATGCCAAAAACTAGTAGTTCCTGAAGCGGAGGTGTAGTTAAGGTTTTTGGGCTTCTCTGAAATATTGATTTGTCGAAACAAAACAAAAGAAAGTCGACGAGAACCCATGTCTTAACCTAAAGTGTAACGTCCCTGTTGGTTTTGTAAAATTGTCTGCTAGAGCGTCATCTCTTACTAACAATTTGATCTACTATCAACGATATCAGCTCGTCTGTATTGATCTCGATTAATAAAAAACTATTTCAGTTTCCTTAGGATCAGCCAGAGTCTATAGATCCTGGAGGCAGCTAAAGTTTAGACAATGAATACTTTGAAAGATCGACAATGCCAGCTCGTCTCTGTCGATCTTAATGAATTTGAACTTCTTCAGGATCAATCAGTGTCTATATACCCTACAGGCAGCTAGACCACCCATAGATGGACAACAACTCTTGAAGATCCAGAAGAAGATTTTATTATCAACAACACCAGCTCGTCTCAGTTACAAAAACTATTTGAGCTTCTACCGGATTGGCCAGACTCTACAGATTCTATAGCAGCTAGACACGTAGACAACGACTCTGGAAGATCCGGCGCGGCGGAAGGAGATGCTCTCCTCGTAGTGTCAACGATCCAACTCGTCTCTATTAATCTTAATTACAAAAACCATGTGCTTCTTCAGGATCCGATTAGAACATGTCACCAGATTTACTTTTAACTTGACTGCCTCAACCTTACCTTGACCCGATGAAAAGTCTGCGCTGTATCTTTCCCCTCGGCTAGCAACAGTGAGAAGGGGGTGGGTCAATTACGATGTTCAAAATTAAGGGCGCCAGGACGGACGGTACCCAGCTGGATAGACGAAAGACCTCGTCGGCGTTCCCGGACCGATTTGGTCGTGCGGAGGGCCAGAATACAACTCGAGGCTACGCTTGACTCGCTGGTACGTGAAGGAAGGGTAACGTAAACACGCACTTTGTTGTTTAATAAACAGTCGAGTAAATGCAGGATATAAGTTACACGAGGATAAGCGTATGCTTGTTCAAAACAAAGTTCAACCAAAGATAAATTACGATAAATCTAAAGTTAACAGCTTATTTATTCTATGAAATAAACCTGTGCACTTGGCCGAAATTTACTTTCCGAAAAGGCACGCCTAAGCCGTTCAACGGTTCAGAATTTAAAATAAAACAAATAAATAAACTCGCGAATTCAGTCAAAGCACAGTCGATAACGTCAGTTTACTTGTCTACGGGATTAAGGGGTGAAGTTGGTAGTTACAGCGCCACCTGCTGGTTGTATCCAACGCCGGTGAGCTGAATTGGACCGGAGGAACCACGTTCTCCGTAGGCTCGAAATGACGCAAAGGAAAAACGCTCAGGAGCGAATGGAAGTCGACTCGGCTTGAGTCAAACTCAAAAGGGTACAGTAAATCGGGAGCTAAAACTAGAGCTTGAACTAGCCGTAAAACTAAAACTGAAACTAGACGTAAAAGCCTCTGTAGAAAGAAAGAAAGAAAGAAAGAAGAGGTCGTTAGCGTCCAAACTGGCGTCAGACAATTCGCTCATTTTTACCTGAGTTTTGTAGTTTGCAATAGTTCGGCGGTGTGCTAGGGAAATTTTTAATTTTTGGTAGCGATAAACATACAACACAGAACCATGTTCAGACGAGAAATAAATCGAGGCCGAGGGCACGAAAGCTAAACGGAGGACCCTGAAGATGAACGTTTGCCATAAGCAGTATCCAATAGCTATCAAGGCTATGATCACGCGGTGCCCTCTAACAAATAAGAATCGTGAGAGGCAAAGAGGAGCGGGGTTGCCAAGCGGACTCGAGACGCGGTAGGCGATGCTTTGTTGCCACGCTTTTCCGTTACCGAATTTCAAAACGTAACAAACAAACACAACGATTCCGGAAGATCCGAAAGAAGATTCTACTATTCCTTATTGACTTTAATTACGAAAACTATTTGAGCTTATTCAAGATCAATAAGAGTCTATAATAAGAGTCTAATAAGAGTCGTAGCTCAGTATAACAAAACATTTATTAACAATTAATTACAACTACAATCACTTACGTCTTATTTTGGAAACGTACAGACAAACAGACACTCTGATTAGATGGTACACTAATGGCGCGAACGTTCCGTTTGCCGCGTATTTATGGGGTATCTTGTTCCGGGGTTGCCTTGACATTTGTCTTAGGATGTGCACACGGCACGACATTTGTCTTCAGATTTGCACACGGCACACGAATGAATCACACGCCTTGACATTTGCATTCGCAGGTGTAGATTTGCAACGCGGGTGAGTCGTACGTTACATAATTGCAAATGAGTCATTCTTATGTTTATGTTTGGCTCGACTGATTTTCAGCTGCAGATTCTTTGGTGGTCTTCTCGTCCTAATTACATTATCATAGATAACGACTCAGGAAGATCAGGAAAAAGTTCTACTATCAACAATACCAGCTCTTCTATTGGTTTTAATTACAAAAACTACGTTACGTCGCGTAAAGAATCAATAATTGTCATGCTTGTTACGTATCAATCGCAAGCGTAACAATTGTTTCAATCATTATCTATCAATAATTGATGACATTAACGGATCGAAAAAGTTCAAACAATTGTTAGTGTACCCTCCAGTGTATCTAGGACGCAAGTCGCATGTTTGTCACTCGCGTTTTATTTTAACTTAATTTGCACCTCGCTCATCTGTGTCAAGAAGTCTTGTTTTTATATTGTTTCCATGACAACGGGCGCACTTTTCATATCCGACTTAAAAGTGAGATTAAAAGAGATGCACTGGAGGCTACAGTTCTCAAGTAATACTTTTCACTTTGAGGTTAAATAATGTAAATGAAGTTAATCTTTTTAATGTGCCGATCGCGTAGATCTGAGTTAAGAAAGTATACGACGAAATGACGTGAGGCCGTACCTTAGGAAATTTGAAATTTAAAACGACGCGATTTAGAAACATGTCGAGTATAGAGTTACGCGGGAAAAAGCTTCGCTCTTATCTCCACTGACGCCGGCGGAAACCGCTGAATCAACAGTTCAATCAATCAATCAAATCTTTAATTGTAATAAAGATTACAATAAACGTCAATTAATTCATTGGAGTATATGTATACAGAAAAGTAATATTACAATAATAGTAGTCGTCATCACAGTGTAACATATAAGTGTATATAACAATGGACAATATGGTATAACAAGAATAACATACAATCATTGGCGAAAATTATATAAAGTGTGTACTTTTAGTAGCGGATAAAAATTCATCTATCGAGTAGAATGAGTTTTTTAATAAAAAATCTTTAATGTATATATTAAATTGCTTACTATTTTTTTGTTTTATATGTAGTGGCAATGTATTATACAGTTTCGGTCCCCAATAATCGATACTTCGCTGAGTGCGTGTCAGTCGATGAAGTGGAGTCTGAAGTGCCATTCGTTGTCTTGTATTGTACAAATGATTTTCTCCGTTTGTTGTAAATTTATGACGTCTGGAGTGAACATATTTTAGACATGTAAGTATGTATATCCCTGGAATGGTAAGTATTTTTTCAATTTTAAATGCTTCTCTGCAGCTTTCATTTTGCCTTAGTCCACATAAGGCCCTAATCGCTTTCTTTTGCAGCAAGAAAACTCTGGTCGCTTGGCTGGATATACCCCAGAAGATGATGCCATAGGTGGCCCTGCTATGGAAGTTTGCGTAGTAGGACATGCGAACTACTTGATATGTTGCGATTCGTTTTAGACGACGTATACTGTACACGAAAGACGTTAATGATTTACAATTCAATTGACTGTCTATCAATAAGCCGAGGAATTTTACGCACTGATTATCTGTTGTTGGTTTTACACTAAATTTTATTTGTTGTGTTTTTTCTATATTTAATAATAGTCATCCACACAATTGCATTTTCCAAAGTACAACGCATCTTTTCTTCTAACTTGTCCTCACTTTCACTTTTGTTTAGGAACGTAGTGTCATTCGCGAATAAGCAAACACTATCTGCGTTTACGCTTTTTACAAGATCGTTTATATATATTGAAAATAGTACAGGCCCCAGGATGGATCCTTGCGGGACGCCATGAAGTATCCTGTCGGTGGAAGATTTTTCGTTGTTCCATTCAACTATTTGAGTACGACCCTGGAGATACGATGTCAAAATTTGTAGTGATACACCCCTAATTCCGTAGTAGTGAAGTTTATTCATCAGTGTCTGGTGGTTCACCGTGTCAAATGATTTTGACAAGTCACAACAAGCAACTTGCACTTCTTTACGTGTATCTAATGCCTCTATTATTTCGGAGAGTATGTCGATCATTGCTGTTACGGTCGACCTGTTCTTCCGGTATCCATGTTGGTTCGTACTTAACAAATTGTTGATTTCCATAAATTCAATAAGTCTGCTTTTTATTACTGTTTCATAGACTTTTGACACAGCTGGCAGCACTGAAATTGGTCTGTAACTATTGCATTCATTATCTGGACCTTTTTTATATACAGGCACTACCCTAGCGACTGTCCATTTATTGGGAAAAACTCCTTCGGCGATACATTTGTTTAATACTAATGTTTGTGGTATGGATATTTCATCCGTTATTTGCTTTAGAATACTGACGGAGAAACCATATGTGTCAACGGAAGATTTGTTTTTAAGATTTTGAATTATAGTTTCTGTTTCGCTTTCCTTTACTGGATAAAAGTAACTATAAAGAATGCGAGATGTTTATGTTATTTTTGTTCAAATAATGTTGGGGATCATTCTTTTCTTGAGTGGTAAAATCAGTCTCTTTTATAGTAGTTATGCCTATTTCGTGAAAAAATTTACGAAACTTCTCAGCTGTTAAATCACCATTTTGAGTTTTTTTGTTCTTTCTCCCATTCTCCCAATTGATCACATCCCACATTTCCTTTTGAACATTTTCGGCTTGCATGATACGATTTTCATAATGCATTCGTTTCTCCCGTTCCAATAATTCATAAAATTGGATTTTGGACCGTTTGTACTGATCGTAATCTTCTTGTTTTTTTTGTACAAGTTGCTCTTACTCCGAGGGCATGTAGAATGTTATTCATAAGACGTAGATCTTCTGTTATGTAGTTAACAACATGTTTGTTCTTATTCGAATGAATTATTTTCTCTTTCAGGGGAAACGCTTGGTTAAATAGAATTATGAGACTATCATGAAAGTATTGAGATGATTGAATTGCATTTTTTTGTTTTAAAGGTTCCCAGTTATGCAACTGCAACAGTTGTTTGAAGTAAGAAATGTTGTTGCTATTTGTTTCTCGTACGGTAATGGTTTTTTTGGGATCTGATACAGTTTCTTGTTTGTGTATCAATATTTGTGCACAATGATCGGACATATTGCTGTGTTATTTTCTTTTCAAGGAGTAATTAAATTTTAAATGAAAAGGATACACACGTTGAATTTGTTTTATTTTGATGAATGATTTTTCTTTTGGCTTTTGGTGCCACATTTCTATCATGTTTATATAAAAGGGTCCCTTAGAGTTCTGAAAATTAAATTTTCATTAAGATTTTTCTTGTACTTATATCTCTATTTTGTTAAATGCAGAGTTTACATAACCTGGAAGACGGTCCCTTGAGTCTCGACTCCCCGAACGCAGCCATTTGGTTGAAAGGAAAGTTCCGTGAGCTTTTTGGGGAAGACTCTGATACCGAGGCCACGCCTGATGTCCTTCCACCACCTCTTAGGCCTGTGTTATCGATGCCTGAGGTCCAAAACGCATCGGTCAGGGAGGTTGGGTTGCCAGATCTTGAAACCCCTGCCCCTCAGCAGATGGAGGCTGCTGAGTTCGAGGAAGCAGTCAAAAAGCTTCCTCGTGAGTTCCTTAAGGATCGAAGAGGCAACAAGCGCCGATATCTGTTGCACCTCCCTGATGGGGCGAAGGTGAAGATGCTGAAGGTGGAGGCACTTCGACTGGGGCTAATTGGCTGGCCTAGGAAAAGCTAATTTAATTTCCATACTTTTGCATTGTTTAAAATCACATTTTTTAAGTTAATTTTGACGAATTTTTAATTTTAATTTTGTATTTTAAGGTTAAGTTTCTTTTGGGACATGTTTTTGTAAGCTTATTTCCCTATATAAGTGGGACATTTTGCCAGTAGAATTAAGTCTTCTTTGGTCAGTGATTGTGGTAACATCTTCTAGAATGGTGTTTTAAAACCTGAAAAACCTAAAAAAACTGTTTTAAAATTTATTAATATTATTGTTGTTGATTTTGATTTAAACACACATTTATGTATTTAACGTATCATATACAGAGAGGATTTTCATCCAACCTGATATGATTGGATTTGTTGTTAACAAGGACGACATGGAATAATTACATGCCGCCTTTTGATGACGAAGTTAAATTGTGTTATCACAAACACATTTTTGTATTTAACGTTATCATATTCAGAGAAGATGTTTTTATCTAACTTGATATGGTTAAGATTTGTTGTCGGCAAATACAAAATGGAATAAATACATAGAGTATTTGTTATAACAGATCCAAAATACACACTGAATTTCAAAAAACCACAATTTGTTTATTAAATAATAATTTAACACAACACACATTTCATTCAACGATTTTTAGAATTTTTGGGGACACGGAACTAGGTATTATTTACCTTAGCGGTCACTGAAAATAACAAACCTGTTTGTTCATGATGAATGTGAGGTAGAGTTTACTAACTTCAATTCGTCGTGGCAAATTAGATTATAATTTTATGTATTTTTATGTGTATATCGTTATTTTGACATTTTATGTGTAACTTCAATACTACCAACTAAATATATTTTGTCACTAAGATATTTGATTTTTACTTACCCCAGTTACCACTTTGCTCGTAAATCTGGACAAAACAATTCAATAAATGTTTACAGAGTTTCAATGCTATTTTAAATTACTTCATTGCGTAGGAACCCCGTGTAATGTTGTAACTTATTTAATAATTCAATCAATAGGCCCTGAGATCAAAATTATTTCTAAAAGGTTATATGCTAAATATCACAGCAATATGTAGATTAATAGTTTCTGCTTCGCATTCTTCTGGCGGTATATTAGTAAAAATGTTATCTATACATACAACTACAACTATTTATTGTAATCCTTGAAGGGTCTCCAAATACTTTTTGTAGACGATAAGTCTCAAATAAATCCTGCATTTGATCCTTTTGCCTTGATTCTTGCAAAAAAATTATATTAAAGTCGCCTGCAATAAATATTCTTCTATATTCTTCCATGTCATTTATACTTTGTAATTTGATACTCTAAGTTCGATACTTTTCTTGCGGAATCATGAAGTGGAGAAGAGAGAAGCTTAGCTTGCTTGCGTTGCACGAAAAAAATTATAATAGATAATAAAAGCCACACCTATCTGCCATCTCGCGGAAGCCAGTTTTCGGTTAGGAGCTTCGCGCGGGACAGAAATTTCAAATTTAATAGGCTCACGTCTGAAATTTCTTGAAATTAGTATTTACTAGGTAAAACCCAGGGGGAAAAGAAAGAGAGAGACATGAAGTACGAACAATTCATCTTCGTTTGGCATACGTAATGGTCGGGTGCCTCTGCCCGCGACTACTCGAGATTTACAACCTCGCTCGGCGCGCTGAATTATAAAACGGTAGGAATACCCTATATAGTATTCGTCCTCAAAATTTTTATCTCTCCCTCATACCTTGTTTGTAGTAGCTGCGTTCCGTGCCCCCCCGCCCCCCCAAATTTATGCACCTTGTACGTCCACCTTATTTGCGACCCGTGCATATCATCGCGCGTCGCTTTCTTCACTGTCGAGTTTACATGAAGCTGGCGATGACCGCGGCGATGTCACCACCGTGAAAACGTTTGAATTCTTTTCCAGGACCGTCACTTTTGATTGGATGAATGGGAAGCTCAGCGGAAATATATTAATTTTTCTGTGCACAACGTCGCCGTGCTAACCGTGACATGCTAATGCGAGCACTTCTTCGCCGTGCTCGCCGATACACTTGCTACAACATTTTAAAATGTTTAATCAAGCATCAACTTGAACTTTGATTAAATGGTGTCGCACTAAGCTACGTCTTAAGTTTCGCTTGGATTTCTCTTGTTAAAAAAAAAAGCTGTTGCATGTGTTTGTTTAATACATTTTTGTTGAGCACTTGTCGGTGTGATCTTGTCGGTGTGAGATGCGCTTGGCAAGTGGCACCCGTGAAAACCGAAAGTGCTGGAAACATTTTAACACAATGTGTAAATTGGTCGCGGCGGCGTTTATTAAGTGAAGTGAATTATACGCGGAGACATCGGCTATTGCGTCGTAAAGCCCGGAACGGCCATTATTAGAGCGTAATGTGAATCTCGTATGCACAAAGTGGCGAAGCTATTAAAAACGTTTTAAGGCGCAACGGTCGTAGCTCATATGCTAAACGCACTAATTAACGATTGAATAAACAAGCTTGAAAGCATCGCCCGATGCTTTTAACACCGAATAATTTTGCATAAATCTCCGGAGGCCGCTTTAACGACCCACCACTAAGAGACCGTTTAAAATATTGTCGTCCATAAACCGTCGATATTTCAGATAAATAGCATGTGCGTACCTTTTTTGAAGATCGTACTAGTATAAGGATTGCCGGATTTCGTGGTCAAGGACGAACAGTTCCAGCGATGCCCCAAGAATTGATGCTGACATTCCTTGATCGCCTCGGCGATGCCCGCAAGTGCTTCCTTGGTGACGTTCGGCTTCTTCAGGCATACGTCCATTTGCTTTTTCGTTAGTCCCGGCGTCGTCCTGCATACCGTCCTGTCCAGCAGGGAAGAGAACGAGTAAATATGTTTCTGACTGCCCGAGGAGATCTTCCCCGTTGCCCTAAAAACAAAAAAATAAAATAAATAAGCAGGACGATTCAATCCTCTTGTTTTTCGATTTTATTAAATTCCTCGGGCAGAAACAAATTTAACCGGAATTCCGACGCTCTGAAATTTAAAGCATGTGGACGCGCGCGTGGGAAAACGGCCCTAACATATTTAAAACAAATCACCCGCCGCTCTTTGTTCCACCAATTAACTCCGGATATTTCCCTTCTCGTTTTTAACCATCGAAAGAGTAGCAGCAGCAGCAGCAGCACAAAGCAGAAAACATCTGACTGACGTTATCGGACGCATCGGCCTCGTCGTGAATTTATTTTGGGGAAATTAAGAAGGACAAGTGGCTTGACGTATGACGGGGTATTAGATTGAAACGGGATGGTACGTTGATGGGCTTGATTGAATCCCTGTTATACAGAGAGAGCAAAGAAGCTCATATCTTACAATTCCACCCCGTAATTGGGGTGAAGTTTTCAAATAAAATGTGGGTCTATTTAAAATGGACGAATCGGAAGTATTGATTTTGTAATAATTGGTCTTGTGTGGAGGTTCATGCCTTCCTGTTCTATCTGAAAACGTGGTGCCTCCTCCAGTTGTTAGCTGTTTCTTTGCAAGAACACCTCTTATGAATTTTTCAGTTTCACCATGGGCGTTTATAAAACATGATTTACATACATTTGCTTCTAAGTTGTACTTACACGAACATGTGATAATGTACAAATGATAATGACATTATACTTCAAGCTGATAGTATGAATGGAGAAACGTCAAAAAATATAGAGACAAATCTGGAAATATGGTAGATTTCAAAAGTTCTGGTGACTCTCTTTTCAATCTTTCTCTCCATTCCGAATTGGGCCTTGGCATTCAAATTCCGCTTACCTTCTCTGTCCGTAGCTGTTCTCTTCCAAATCCTTTTCAACTTTTTCTCATTTTCTTTTTCTAGGTCTACCTTCACGCATTGGCCTTTTCCTTTTAGCTCGTCAACTGTATTTAGAGTTGTTCCTGTTCTGTTACATCCCGAATCCCTTGCAAATTCATCGCTACTTGCTTCCAATAGTCTTTTGCCTTTGAACCTTGCCTGCCGTTTACCTTTTATTCACTTGTTTTGCTACACCCTAACTAACATCAACTTTCGCTTGCAAGTCTTCCCTATCCCTCTACTGCCAAACTCCCATATTTTTGTGCTCTTTTTATCATTTTCTTGGTCTGTTTATTAAAGGTTGATGAGTTACTCAACTTCTGGGATTTAACTTACCTTATCTTCTTCATCAGCTCCAAAAAAACTACTTATCCAAATATATTTATAATATTTATCCAAATAAGAGAGCAGAACGAAGTAACAAAGCATCCATTATTTTCTTCTTATTTTCTTTTTCCAAAGCGATAATTTAATTTGGAATTAAAGAACCTTGTGGTGGAGATACGGTATTATTTATTGATCCTTTCCATTTCCACCTTAATTTTGAGAGGTACTAAGACATAATCACCTTATCAAGAAAGAATATACAATAAAATGAAGTAAAAGAGATGGAAATTTATTTTGAACTTGGCTTCCAGTGTATTCGAATAAACAATGTGATTTGTATTGTCCTTAACCCAATACATCGCTTGCTTCGTCCCATCTTCATCTACCTTGCGTCAAAATCAGTCAATTACCTCAAATCCCCTTTATATTACTTCACGTTCTCGTTAGAGGACGTTCTCTGCTTCTTTTTCCTCACTTTCCAAAACTGCCAGTCTTTACACGTCTATCATTTTATATTACGCCAATAACACCTGACCACTTCTTCTTTTATAATCTGTACCTCAACAGTTTTTGTGCAAACCTTGCTCTTCTTTTGTTACATCCTTGTAATATATTTTGCTTCCTTTACTTCATCTTCTGGCTTCATCCAATTGCGTCTTTGTGTCCTTTAACCTTCTTGTTAGAGAACGTTTTCTACCTCCCTTTTCTCATTTTCCATAGCTACCAACCAACCTAGAATTTCTTTTACTTTTTATCCACTTATTTTGCTACACCCTAAATGGAAAGCCTTAGAAGTCGCTTAGAAGTCTTCCGTATCCTTCCGCTGCCAAACTCGAAAATTTTTATCCTCTTTTTATCTTTTTCTTGGTCTGCCTTCGGCTCTTACTCTCTGCTCATTTATTTTGTTGCATTTGTTTAGAATTTATGTTCTGCTACATCTCTAATTCTTGTAAGTCTTTCGTCCTTTTCCAAACCCTTTTCCACTGCTCTCTCTATCTTTTTCTAGATTTGCCTTCAAGTCTTTTACTTCGTCAGATTTATTTACAATTCCTATTCTTTTATATCCCAAATAGAGGACCTTATTCTTCATAAATTCTCGCTTCTTCTGGATTGTTTCCTTCACATATTTCCCTAGGTGGCCTTTGAAGCTTGCTCACTGTCGGTTTTGCTACACCCTAAAATGGGAAGGCTTAGTCTCCATTAAGTTTCGCTTGCAAATCTTCCGTATCCCTCGCTGCCAACTACGTTTTTTTTTGTCTTCAATTAGTCTTTTTCTTTTTCTTTTTTTTTCTTTTTCTTTCCGTGGCTTTAGGTCCAGAGTTGATCAATGACGCTCTTATCGTATTCAGCTAATTGCCAATATTCATTAAAAATTGCTTTCCGATCGTCTTCCTTCAGTTTCACAATACATTTCATGCGGCAATTCTTCAGAGGCTTCATTGCTTTTGCTCTTATTATTTTTCATGTTGCAGTAGTATAACTTTTCCCAGTATTTTTCTCTGTCCGTAACTTTTGAGACCAACATTTAGGAACTGGGTTATTTTCTCTGTCATCTCCACTTTTTCATCATTTTTATTATTGTCGTGACTATACGTGTCTGAATCGCTGTCACTGGTACTGAGTACAAAACTAACGACATTGTGAAATTAAGTGTAGAAGAAAAACGGAATTTATCGGAGTTGCATACACAGTGTCGGGTTATTTTCAAGAGTTTGTTGAAGATAAAAACTGTCGTACTCACGTATAAATTGTCACAGGATCACATAGAATTCTTTTTTAGTAGGAGTACTCTGGGTATGAATTGTTATTCATACCCTTATATACTCCTTATAATGCTAAAAAAAGTATTCCATGTAATTAACACAGAAATCGGGGCATCTAGCTGAGCTAGTGTTATAGCGTTGGATGCAACATCCATTTTATATTGCAAAGTAGAAATAGCCTCACTCGAAATAACCATGGTGAGAATGCCTATGAAAACGAAGAAAATATGACATTGTTACGGGTGAAAAATTTATTTAAATGATTTTCAGTATTGCGGGTTACCCTGTATTGCGTGGGAACACGAAAAGAACGTTTTGCCTACGTGTTCTTCTTCAGGTTTCAACATATTGCATCAGAAAACAAAAGCCTACGTCTCACGGTAATGTTTTATCTCTCTCATACCCCGCCGTAAGTCGACTGTCTTCTTTTACCAACCTCCTGTCGCTCTCCATGCGCGACTGAAATCTGTGAAATCCGCCAGAACTTAGACAGAACGTTTGGGGTGTACATCGTTTTGTTTGCGTTTGTGTCTGCTTTTGAAGAGTTCTTCATGCTGAAATTGCCTAGGTACATTATGTACGGTAAACAAGATACCCGATTTTGAAATTGTCACCCCCTGCATCTACAAGCATTGGTAATGCTTCTCGAAATCTATTCCCGACCAAATTCGATTAGATAAACATGGCCACTACTTTTGGCGTGATTCAAACTGTAACGCATGCTTTTCTCTTCTTACTCAGGCTTATCTACATTTAAGTTATTCATAATATTTTTCCGAACACCCTGTATTAGCGTGGCAATCTAACGCCCAGTCTTGGCCTACGTGCCGGTCGTCATATTTCACAATGTTGTGCAATATTGCATCAGATAAGATTATGCGTTATTATTTAGTCATACAGTATATCTCCATTTCACTCTGCTTCCTAGTTAAATCTGTTTTCAATCGTAACAACTTCTGTCCGAACTTGTGGTAGGGGAAGAACGCGGCGGTCGCTCGCGGTCAGTATGTTTTCAAAGCTACCAACGTACGGCTCGTTTCTTCATGATTTTTATTCTTGTACTCCCTGTCACGAGTTTATGTGAAGGAAGACGGAACCGGAATTACTCCGAGATTTGTTATAATCGTACGTGGAGAGAATCTTAAGCTCGTCGTCATGCAGCTTTTCCGAGCCTGTCTTCGTAATAAGGAACAAGTATGTCTTGTGGCCATGTTGCGACCGTGACGAATTGTAACGTGTACTTTTCTTCCATTAGGCTTTAAGTTCAGTGCCATAGCTTCAAGTGGTACTTGTAGAGGCAGTGTAGTAGCTTGGGTGGGTCATATCGCCATCCCCTTGGTGCAAGTAAAGGCCGGATTTGGCTCTCGCAACGTTTGAGCCCCGAAACCCGACTTCCCCCCCGTCTGCGAAAGTAGGTTCGACATGCAAGACGACGCTACTCTTGGCGGCATAACCACAACATCGACTTGTTCCGCTAACCACCGACAGAGGACGCTCCGACAATGTTGACAGACAGTTGTTCGACATTGACGCTGAAGGTGGGGATTTAATTACCAAGATCGGAATTTCTCTAATTATTATTATTATTATTATTTCATTTATGTTGATTCACATTACCGCGGTGTAGCTTTTATTTACCGTTCTTTTAATAATAAAGTTAAATTCGTTAATCGCCCTTCGCACTATTTGTGACCGGGGAACAGTCGGATTGAAATTAGCGTGTTGTTTATTTAACCACACCTCATGGGACCTCTTGCAGGGCCGAACTTGTATATTTGTAGTATTTCTTTTTCATTATCTAATATCTGTTTCGTGTCTGTTTCGTTTGCATTTTTACTACTTGTAGCAGATTCTTCAAACTCTGGACCTAACAAAAGGATATTTGACTGATTCATTTGCTTTTGGTTATTTGAATCATTTAGAACATAATATTCTGCAATAATAACATCTTCGGAATTATTAACATTAATACTATCTGCTCCATGTTCATTATCTAATGCTTCAGTATTATAGGTGAATGCTTCATTTTTGTTGCTGCTTATATAACTACCTGCATATAACTAGCATAATCAAGCTCTAAGATATTAGTTTCCATATCGAGTTTATAGACTTTAGTAACTACTACTCTGTACTGTATCTAAAAAAGTAAAAACCAAATTAAGATAGCAAAATTAATACAGTTTACTTTTTTTTTTAAAGTCAGGTAAGAAAATATTAATAAATTTATCTGGTATTGCACTACCAATGCATGACGGACCGGACGTTTGTTGGAAACTGTAAGCGGCGGAGTTCGGAAATTGAATCAATGAGGGCGCCGCGTGAGCCATTGTAAATTAGAACAACCGGCACAGATACCACATCCCTCCCTCTACCGTTCAGATGCATTCAAGTTAGGAGCGCATATCAATTCGGATTACTGTAAATGTTTAGCTTTCATCACTTTCTGATATAAAGCAAATTCGATGACTTTAAAACTTGTAATTGACAAGAAGTTGACGCTTTAGATGTGCATCATGCGAAAGTATCGAGTGTTCATTTGAAATGTTCATCAAGAAGCCTTTGAATTTTTCACAACGTTGTGAAGCAGGTCTTAAATTAGATTTTTGCGAAATGTCACTTTAGGTTATGTCACGTTAGGTTATGAGCAAACATTATAATTGTTTGACAATTGTCAAACATCAAATATCAATGTTCACGTTTTCACATATCTTTTTCGCTCCATTTCTTTCGTCACGAAATCAAAATCAACTTGATGAACTTTTCAATTGAATACATGTTATAAGTAGAATTATTAGTTGACTGAAAAAAACCTCACCTGTCAATAATGACCATGACAATAGAATGTAATTAGGATATGGATTTCGTTAAAGACAACTTTTTATAACAAAAAATTAAGAAAAAAAGAAACAATAATTAAGACAGATACACTGATTGCCAAATTCATTTTTAAGAAAGTAATCTGTGATACTTTTTTCTTTTGCTGAGATCATCCAAAATCCTGTAAGCTTTTAAAGTTAAAAATTCTAAAGGTGATATTATACAGGTTGACTGACAATCGTTCCGCTGGAAGAAAAAAAAACGCGTAACAGAATGGATGTCACACATTGCGAAAAATATGTTTAAAAAACAGTTGTTTACAATAATTCATTGAAGGACGAAATGAAATGTATTTGTATGAGATATTGAACAGCGCCATCCATTGCAGTTTTTTTTTTTTATAATCTGTTGACCAAGTGGGAGGCAAATAATTCTTTGATTTGTTACTGTTTGTTTCAATTTCTTTTTTTTTTTAATTTGTGAACCTGCTGAATTGTGCTCTAAAATCGATTGTCGTTTGTTTTTATTTTTTAAAATATTATTGTATATTTTTAAAAATTTCGTTCATTTGCTTTCTTTGTTTTGTCACCTTTCCTCCCAAACAGTTTTTTTTTCTTTTTAATTTATTAATTCACTGAATTGTGCTGTAAAATCGATTGTCTTTTGTTTTTATTATTATTTCTTTTTTATTTTATTATTTATTTTTTGAATTTTTGATTTGTTTCCTTTGGTTTATCATCGTTGTCTTGAAATTGTTTTTCTTTATGCATCATTAACTGAATTGAGCTGTAAAATCGACCGTCTTTCGTTTGTTTTCTTTAACGTATTTTTAATAATTTTTTTTTACAATTAAAGCTGGTTCTTGTCCGATGAAAATTGTATCACAAACTCTTTTAATAAACGTACTGATTTTGCAAATTTAAACGATACATTTTGTAGTTAATAATAATAATAATAATAATCTTTATTGTCCAATAGGAAAACCCAGAAGGACACAATATAAGAATCGACTTAATAAATAGTACATTAGAAAGTAACACATATTAAACTAGATATAACATAATATAAAAAATGTGTACAGGAATATTTAACAACGGTGAATAATAACAATGAATCATAATAAAGAACATATTAAAAATTATCATAAGGAACACCTTAAATAAATAACTACGCATTAACCATGGCTTTAATAATAGCTCCTAAAGAATCATAAGAAAAATCAACTGTTAGGCTAATTTTGTTGATTAGAGAACACATTCTATAAAATGGTGATTTAATTAATAAATTCGTATTCGGATTAGGCAAGTAAAAAATCTCACATGACCTAGAATTATATGACGGTACTTTAAATGTCAAACAACTCAGAAGCTTAGGACAATTAATGTTATTGTTTAGCAATTTATAAATAAATTTAAGGTTGGCAATATTACGTCGGGATTCAAGTGTATGGAGATGAAATCTTTCCAAGAGAACATTATGGTTAATACCCTGGGGAGGAAACGAACCATCCAACTTCCAACACAGGTATTTAAGAAACTTTCTTTGGATGTTTTCGAGCGCATTTATATGAATATTATAGTAAGGACTCCAAACAGGTGATGCATACTCAAGTTTTGCTCGAACAATTGATTCATAAAGCCTTCACAATGAGAGAGGGTTTGAGAAAAATTTTGTATTTCGATATATGAATCCTAGTTTTTTGTGACAAGAAGAAATAACGGTGCAAATATGTTCGTTAAAAGTTAAGTGTGAATCTAAAATAACACCAAGGTCAGAATGAGAATTAACCCTAGCTACTACTTCCTGGTCAAGCGAATAATTAAAGTAAAAAGGATTTTTTTTCTTGGTGGAAGACATGACTTTGCATTTTGCAAGATTTAAAGACAATTTATTCTCATGACACCAAAATGCCACAGCACAAAAGTCTTTCTGTAAGGATAGGCTGTCGTGGATGGAAAAAATATTGTTACATAATTTAAGATCGTCAGCAAAAAGAAGTTTATGTTCTGAAATGTTCATTGTAAGGTCATTAATAAAGATGTTAAGTAGTTGAGGACCAAGGACGGATCCTTGAGGAACTCCCGAAGTTGCTGTATAAACAAATGACTCAAAACCGTTAATTTCAACAAATTGTTTCCGATCAAATAGATAGGATTTAAGAAGGCAAATAGTTGAAAGATCAAAACCAAAATAATGTAGTTTAGATATCATAAGCGAATGATCAAGCTTATCAAAAGCCTTTGCCATATCAGTATAAATAACATCAACTTGTAAATTATTATCCATGCTGTGAGACATGTAATCAGTGATGACTATAAGATTTGAAACCGTTGATCGTTTACTTACAAATCCATGTTGATCAAATGAAAGACGGCTGTGAGTTTGATTACATATAGAGTGATATACAACATATTCAAAAATTTTACTGAAATTAGAGATGATAGCAATGGATCGGTAATTTTTAATATTTGATCGATCACTATTTTTAAATACTGGTGTAATTTTTGAAATTTTCCATTGAGTAGGAAAGACGGATGAGCTTAAACATAAATTGAACACCTTTACCAACGGTAGAGCAAGAATTCTGGAGCAGTCTTTTATAAAGAAACTTGGGATGCCATCTGGACCAGATGTTAATTTATTCTGTAGCTTACTAATAGCCTTTAGGACATCATTCTCGTTAATTAACGGTAGAGAAATAGTTGGAAGATGTAAGTGGGACGTTAAATTATCTTGAGCAATAGACGAAGGGGTAAAAACACTTTGAAAGTAAGTAGCAAAGGAATTAACTATGTCTTGAGAATTGTCTAATTGTTTATCATTAAGAACCATAAGTCCAGGAATTCTGGAAGAGGTGGTCTTAGAATGAATAAAAGTCCAAAACGATTGAGGATTATTAATAACTCCTGATTCAACCTCTGTTATGTAATTAGAATGTGCAACACGTATTTGATCCTTGATAGATTTTCGCAAGATTTTGAATTGTTTCAAATGAAAGTCGGAATGAGAACGCTTAAATTTTTTTCAAGTTTGATGTTTTAGTTTGATATCACTAATTATTTGTTTAGTGAACCAACAAGGATATTTGTAGTTTCTGCCCTTATACAGAGGAACAAATTGGTCGATTTTAGAATACAAGATTCGATAAAAGTGTTCAACTGCTTCATTTACATTCAAGGAGTCATCTACACTTGACTAATCTGTATGCAATATTGCTTCATACAGACCAACAAAATCTGCTTTGCGAAAATTGTATTTCCTTTTATTAGAAATTGAATTAAAATTATCTATAGATTCAGGCACTGTGAGGGTCAGTGTTACATTTAAAGCAGGATGATGCCTGTCTTCAGTTAACCATGGTAAATCATCATGAGAAACGCTGCAAGATAAGTTGGTGAAAACCAGATCTAATGTTCGGTTGATATTATTACGTACACCATTAAATTGAGACAATTCAAAAAAAGCCATAAAGTTCATGAGAATGTCAGATTTACTATCAGAGTCAGAGCCAGGATGATGATCGCATATATTAGGTGCATTGAAATCACCAAAGAAAATGACTTTCTCACCAATTATCAAATCAAATGTAGTTTTCTCGATTTCTTAAATAGAATATAGATCTGTCAATTTTTTAACATTTATAATGTTCAAATTATTTTTAGATTAAAAAAAAAAAATCAAGTTACTTTTCAGTTTCCGTTGACAACCTTGTTTATTTTGACAACATGTTTATATTTTTCACTTCTGACGAAGCTGTCGAACGACTGCGAAACGTTAAGTGTTTATGCGCCATTTAGTGTCGTTTAAAAGAGTTTGTGATACAATTTTTTTTTAAATTTATCGGTACATCTTATCTTGACGCATTTTGGATAGTCATAATTAATTATATTATCTGCTAGTCATGGGAATATAAAAATTGCAGTCGCCAAATTAAAAATTAAAGATCTTATTCAAAAATCGACCAAATGGCGATAAATTACCTAATTCGGCAATCCTGCGTGGAACGTGTTTATTGGTTAATTTTATTTATTCTTTTCTTATTCACTCGATGATGACATACACCCAAAAAGGGTGAGAGGGTTGAGGAAAAATAACTTAATAATTTATCCAATAAATGTCCCATTTTAAAAACGTTGTTAATGTAAAATTTTTGGGCTAAATAAAAACGTAAATGTTTTCAAATTAGTCGAAGTAAAAACGCGGAGTCCGGAGACTTCCTTTTTGCATTAAATCCAGAATAAATCGGATTGAAATTTCCTCTCCCTTCGTGGGATGATTGTAACTCTTTCGTTTCGATTTCCTTTCACCTCCCTTTTAAATTTTAGCACTTCCTTACGTGATTGTATCAATGGGTCGTAAAGTGCGCAAACATCGAAAGTCAACAAAGACCCACGCTCCCATTACCCTTTAAAAAAAAAGCGCTCTCGATTTACTCACCAGGATATCCTCGTTACGATCAACAGCAAACACGGAAAAGGATAAAACAGCATTCTTCACGCATCGCACTCGGCCCGCTTGTGTTATCCTGTGAATATCCTTTCGCGCACTCCGCGGCACTTTACATTTTCGCACGTTTTCCCCCGTTTTCCCGCGTTTCCGATCCAGCCGCGGATTAAACTCCGAAAACCGAAGGCACCATCGTATTTTCCGGGTGGTGTCGAATTAGCCGGAAGTAGAGTCAGCGGCGGCAGCGTCGGTACGATAATAAAAGCAACTCGATGAGACAGCGGAACTACTTTGTCGGGGAAGAGTAATCACTGCAGGAATGGGAATGAAGATGTGTATATGGGGTGGACCAGCGTAGACCGTGGGGTGCCTGGGAGAGGGGTGCATTCACCTGGGGGAGGAGACACCGTCAAAGCGAGTGGGGGCTACTAATTACCAGGCCTCATTGATTACGCCGCCGACAATCGTACTCATCCTGTAGAGAGTGTGGAGCACCTCACTGACATACCGAAGCTACTTAACGTGCTTTTTATGTCCTTGTTAATGCAGGGGCAGGGGGCGAGGAAATTTTTCCCTGTATGCCCTTCGCAATAGCCAAACTTACGGACAACTTTAAAAATAACGTTTCGCAGTATACACTTCAATGTATTTTTACTTATGGTATTTTCGTTTTCTTTTAACTGTCCACGACTGTACAGTAGATACAATTCATAGCTTCAAGAAGTAAACTCCCTGGAAAATAAGCTGGGGACTTCGACAAATCAGAATCGCTAGAACAAATCATGTAGTTATACTATACTAGCAAGAGACAGCGTCGCTTTAAGAAATGGCAGTTTGACAGATGTCAATGTCTGAAATAAAATATGAAGGGCTGAACACACAGTGGTTTTCTTTTAACTTCACAAGCGTCACTTTAGCAAGTAGCAATTTGACACATGTCAGTGTGTGGAATAAAATATGAAAGATATCTTTCGGACTTGAAATCTACATGACGTGCGATTGCTTTAATAGATAGACAGGGGCTTGACTAGTTTTTTTTTCCAACTTCCAACCATCAGGCTTCACGAACATAACTTTAACAAATAGAAATTTGACAGGTGTCAGTGCTTAACATAAAAGTTGAAAGACATCATCCGGATTTGAAATCTGCGTGACATGCGGCCGCTTTAGTCATTGGTTTCACTAAAAGTTTCTCTTTTTAACTCTACGGGCGTCGCTTTAACAAGCAACATTTTGACAGGTGTCAGTGTTTGTGATAAAATACGAAGTACTTCGTCCGGGCTTAAAATTTGCATGACGAGTAACTGTTTTAGCAGAAAATGGTTTCACTAAAAACATCACTTGTGACAGGTGTCAGTATCTGAAATAAATTATGGAAGGCATCGTCTCATTTCGAATCTACATACATAACAAGCGCCTGCTTTAATCAGGGGTGCTCCGGCGCTCATTTGTTATCAGAACAAAAAAGTGAGTATGTCCGAAACAACCACGTCCTCAAACAATTGAAGTCCGCCAATTCTCCTGGCCTGATGATCTAAAGGTTCTAGGTTCGAACCCCATAGAACCCCAAGTATTAAAAAAAATGCCAACCACAACAATAATAACCCTACTTCAAGGTGAGGTCCTTCGAAGGTGGCAGCGGTCAATTCGCTACTGAATTTAAAGTAGATGTAACGCAAATCATAAGGAATGATTTGATCTACACTTGCAGAATTAAAGCGCAGATCAATCTACAACAAGCAGGCTTTTACAGTGATCTACAAAAAGAATGCAATTTTTCGAGCGCAATGCAACCATCGTCAGAACTAAGTCACGCATTCAAATTGTGATGATGTAGATCTTCTACAAGAACGACTGATGACTAATTGAAACTGTTGTCTCAGAACCAAACGATCTAATCAAGATCTACCCTGGTGTAGATGATCTACAAGAACTACTTTCAAGATCAATTCGGTGTAGATTTTTGAAGTATGATTGCAGTTCGATTTGTAGCACATTAAACAGTTCAGGGTTAATCTACTTGGGTGGCATCAAAAATATCACGCAAAAATTTTTAATCCACATAGAATATTACTGATCTACTGCAGTGTTAGTTATTATCTGATTACGTATAATAATTACTTCGTAAGATTAATAAAACGTATGAGAAATTTATCGCAGAGTGGATGTAACATTACTGCGTACATATTCTGATCTACCCGGAGAATCAAAGTAGATCGAATTACAACTACGTACGTAAAGAAAGATGTAGCCTAACCAACTCACCGATATTAATTGATTTGGAAATCAATTGATTTGTCCTCATTTAATCTGCATAGAATATTATAATCTACTGTCGTTGTTTAGTGATGATTCGCATTATATTGTAGAGGGCAGCGCACATAATATAATCAGTTAATTTACAAGTTACAAATATTACTTAGTCAACTTTTCATCTACTATTTGTTTTCGAACATAACGATCCACTAAGATTAATCTACTTACGTGTAATAATATCGAAACTTAGACGTAGACGTAGCATTAATGCGGGCTTTAAAACATGTCTGCTATTCGGAGAATGAAAGTAGATCGATCACATCCAAACACAATTACATAAAACAAGAAGTAGCACAACAAATTCGCCAAGATCAATCTACTCAGGTGAGTAAAGCATAAAACGTCGACTTAATAAAAAAATGTAGTTTAATCTACATAGAAAAATTCTGGTCTACTATAGCATCCAACACGTTAATAATTTTTTTCCTACTTAATATGAGGTCAAGGCAAGTCTACTTTCTTGATCTACCATCCAGGAAATGAAAGTAGATCAATCTACTATACATAGAACAAATACATAGTACAACAAACTCACTAAGATCCATGTACTTGGGGAACCGATTAATCTGCATAGAATAATACAGCAATACTAATATTAATATTAATAGTACTAATGAAACTTCTTTACGTAATGAGGAGCTTGAAGAAATAGAAAACGATATTTTATTTGATACACTATGTTTGTATCTTACACATTATATACGGTTTTGTTCGCAGCGGTGTTGCCGCTTTTTTGACACTAAATTTCAGGTGCACTTTTGGCGTTTTATTTCTTTTTATTTTACTATTGCTAATCTTATGTCAGAAGAAAAATGATAAAGGTGAGTGACAGAAGCGGGTGCTGCCAACGTAATGACAATTTAATACGGCGCGGCGCTCATTAAAAATCACACTGTATATGATTATGAACTGAAATAAAGTACTTCCTAATTTTCGTACATTTTAATTTGGCTGTGCCGGTTTTTGCGATCTTCATCGTCAAGAATTAATAAAAAATTGAGATCAACTGTCATCGAAGAGAAGACGGAGGAATAAATTAAAATATACAAAAAATAGGAAGCACTTTGTTTCAATAAATTTTGTTATGCGGTCGATTATTTTTATTTTATTGTCTTTTTTTGCAGAAAGAAGTCAAATTCTATTTAATTTTCGTTTTCTTTTGTAATTTTGAAGAGAGAACTCATCTAAAGTAGCATCCACACAGTGCGTTTCCGCCGCAAGTCGCAATGCGATCGGTTAAAGTCTTTGTTTGTTATGTTCTCGGTACGAAAAAAAAGAACAAAAACGTCACGGGGCAACAATTCTCGTTTTCTTTTGTAATTTTGAAAAGAAAACTCATCTACGTGATCTAAAGTAGCATCCAGACAGTGCGTTTCAGCCGCAAGTCGCAGAGCGATCGGTTCAAGTCGAATAAAAATGTGGACGTCGCTGGCGTTGCAATAAAAATTGTAGTTAGATTTATACTGCCGTCGCATGCCTCTTCTATTAATTCTTCAACTATGTAGTACGCGACAGACATAATAAAGAAACTCGTATTTTGTAAAAACAATGCAAAACCGAGGGAGCCAAAACCACCGACTCATTGAAGACAATACATCAAAATACAGGGTGTAATCGAATAAGTTTTACTTACTATGACCACTATTGATACACAAGAGAGACATACTTATGGGGCAAAGGTCACTGATTGTCCCGAGAGAATCTAAGTTTGCTTTTTACTAAAAACGTTTGAGAGGGACCAGTCCCTCTGGCATTTAAATCGCATCCAGATGCGATTTAAATGCCCCAACTGAACGAGGTTTACTATTACGTGCATTAACCCCGAAGATGTAATACAATAAACGGTGAGGCAGGTCATAGAATAAGGAGATTAACAGTTGGTGAGACGTAAGCAATAAAAAAATAACGATGAAACCTTTACTTTCTAACTTCTCCTTCTCGTATTTAAGCAATAGGAATGCTCAAAATAATTCTTACATATTAATAATAATTTATTTACTTAATTGATCAACTTAGGCCCGGTTTATCAATCAAAACTTGACTTTAACTTTCAGTTTGTTCCCGTAGTAACAACTGGGAAGACAAATTTTGTTATGGCAATTAATTGATTGGTGATTGATAAACCGGACCTTAAGGAATTAAATTGAAACAGTAGTCATGAATCGTACCTACCTAACGATAAGTAAAAAGTTACATAATAATTAATTCAATTCAAGGTCACATGCTAGAAGTACTATTGCAAAAAAGACACGTCGAACTCGTCACCCATTAATTTATGATTTTATTGCTTTATTACGTTCAGGCTACATTCAAAGAAATAAGCAAATGCATCGGTTGTATTTAATTCATTTTCTTCTCTGAGTATGCAGGTCACTCGGTGCAGTCATACAAACTTACTAGTAACATTTTGTAAGAACAATGCAAAACCGAGGGAGCCATCTTTTGTCTACAACTTAAAATTATCTTTCTTCATCGTCTTCTCTTCACTGCAAAATCATCCTATTTTCAAGGTGACTTAAATTAAAAGAAAAATTCAATCGTTACAGCGCCATCTGTTGGTTGACGAAATTATTTTGGAAGAGTATTTTTTGCTGTACAATAAATAATTCACAGAAAATATAGTTTACTTACAAATGTGTTACAGCGAGAAGGAAGTTCGCTTACAAAAATACGTAATGTACATACATTTATACGTATAATACAAAATGAGAGCGCCATCTTTTGGACAACAACCACAGTTAGTTACCTGGATTTTTATACAATAACAATTTTTTTTTATTACAAGTTCTTATCTTCTTTATTCTGTCTGCATATAGACGTAAGATTTGCTTACAGTACAAACAATTTATAACAGCAGTACAAAAACGGGAGCGCCATCTTTTGGCCACAATATTAAATCAGTAATGGAATTTTTTATTATTAAAGAAAGCACCTGTCCCCCTTCACTACAAAATCATCAAATTCTCAGGGATTTAATAATGAACGGGGCGCAAATTAAAAAAGCGCCATCTCTTAATCAGCGACATTATTTTAGGTTATTTCGTCAAGCTTTCAGGCAGAATTTTCGAGACTACTGTGAAATTATTTATTAAAAAACAGCGCTTGCTTGTTAATAATTTACAATTACGATATAAAATGAGAGCGCCATCTTTTGGCCAACGACAACGACGCAAATTTATTACCTCGATTCTTCTGTATGGAAATTTCATTACGAAATCATCTCTTCTCAAGTATCAAGAGAACTTTAATAATGAAGGCAGCTCAAATTAAGAACACGAAGCGACAGAGCGCCATCTTTTGATCAGCGACGTTGTTTTAGGTTATTTCGTCAAACTTTAAACACCATAAAGTATTTTTTTCTAAATTAATTTACGGTCATAATACAAAAAGAGAGCGCCATCTTTTGGCTTTCAGCGCAAGCTCATCACCTTCCTAGTATCTTATGAAATGATTTTTTTTTGTATCCAAAATTCTCACCTCCTTTACTTTGCATTTAATCGTAGGATTTGCTTACAACAATACGTACAAACAATTTGTAATAAAAATATAAAAATGGGAGCGCCATCTTTCGGCTACAATTTGCTACTATTAACGGACTTACCTAGTTTTTTTTTCTTCTTCTTGGATTCAAAAACAAGAACTGAATCGGTGAAGGTGAAATACCGTCGATATCCGTGGCGTAGCTCAAATAAAAGAGAGTAAGAAAGTATAGAGCGCCATCTATCGGTCAGCGACAATATTTTAGATGTTTTCGCCTAAATTTGAGACAGAATTCCGAGAAACTGTTAAAATACTTCTAAAAAGAAGCGATTGCTTACCAATCCTTTTTATTTACGATACAAAATGAGAGCGCCACAATTTTTTTCATTTCATAAAATGAAAATGACAAAATTCAGTCCTTAACAAAAAATAGTGTACAAATGGTGTTGGCTGTCGGACGCTTACAATAAATCTCTGGGAAACTATCATATAGAAAACTGTAAGTCGCAAGAAATACATAAAAAAAAAAATAATAAATATGACGGGTTGCTTTGGTAAGCGTCCGATTTCTCATCGTTCTCACAAGTGATCGTCTAAAAGCGGGCCTACATTCTCTTCGCGAGTTTCCACGACCGCATTGCGACTTGCGGCCGAAACGCAATATGTGGATGCACCTTAAGGAATAAAACGCTTGCGTGAAAAACAAATCTAAATGGGTAGTCGCAGTTCATGCGACGCAACAGAACGAAGTTGTGAACTTGCTAATGGAGGGTAAAAGTATCTTCTCTCTTTATTACTCTCTGCGCATTCCATACCCTTCTTTATTGCTATTTATTATTGCTGACCAGCATGTATACAATGAGACTGTCAATCTCAATGAAAATGAAAGAATCTGGAAGTTCTGTCTTTAACTACTAAAGACTTCTTTGTTATTTTGATAATTTTTTTGGTTATTCTGAATTTTATTCAATTGTTCCTTATGGGTGTTGATGCTGGCGTTGTCTCGTTACTGTAGCCAAAAGCTCGTTTTACGCACCTTCCCTTGAATTGCTAAAAACGTTTGTATATGTATATGTATTTATTTGCACACTAATTTATTATTATGGCCCGTTTTCACGCTCAAGCAATTTGCGCAAATGGATTTGTTCAAACATTGGCGCATGCAAATTTGTTTGCGCAAATGCATGGGCAAATACATGCAGTTTACCAAACTTTTCGGCTTGTGCAAGCAAAAAAAAAATACGTTCAAATGCAACGACTTCCTTGTGGGAATTTGTGTGCACAAGCAGATTTGCGCAAATTGCATGAGCGTGAAAACGGACCTTTAGGCATTGTTACGGACACGCTGAGTAAATCCGTTGTAAATAATTTCTAGCTTTAGGGTCACCCTGTTTGACCTTTGGCACTTGAACTTGTAAACGACGCGACGCTTAGGACGGTAAACAACCCCGGACAACCCCTTTCCCTTTGTAACGAGACTGTTCTATGTTGAAAGATATAGGGATATATTAAAGGGTTGTCATTGGCCAATGGACCTCTCCCCCACCCGCGAACCGTTCGCGTCGCACGCCGACCCGATTGAGATTCCCTCAGGCTCGTGACCGTTCGCTTGGCAAACAGACCGCACGGAGAGTTATTCTCGCTTTTGTGTAAACTTTCATTAAACGGTCTTTGTTTTGTCCCATACAACAACTCCGGAAAAATCTGCGCAACTTTTTCCAAAAAACGTTTGAGAAGCATTGGATGTGATTCAAATGTCCGCCCCAGCTGTGCGAAGCTTACTATTAAGGAAACCTTCAAGTTAAATTAACAACTGACGTTTTAACAATTGATAGTCAATTAACAAACAAACAAACAAACAATAAACGTTAAAAAAAACGAAAAAGTTAGTTAAAAGACAACGCAAACCTCAAGAGATCACATCGATGATGACATGTATACCTATTTACATGGAAGCTCAATAGATGGCGCCACTGATAATACGGCGCAATTACATGTAATGAATGTATACATGTAAATGAATGTAACATAATGAATGAAGATAAGTAACATTTGCTAATTATAATTAATAAATGTTATGTTCATTTTTCTTTTCTTTAAAGGCAATGAACATAACAATTGTTAACAATTAACAATTCATTGTCTTTTAATTTTTAATGTTCATTACCTTTAAAGAAAAAAAAAACGAACAGCATTAGTTAATAGACAATGAAGAATTAAAAAGAGGGAGTTGTTGATGAGACGAATCACGAGTGCTTGTACGAAAGCTCGATAGATGGCGGTATTGATAATGCAGTCTGAACGACAATCAACAAATGTTTTCATAACAATTTTCGTTGACTTTTAAGTGAAGCGTCAGTTGAATGCTCAATAGATGGCGCCATTGATAACACAACGTGATTAACAGACGGATAATTTGTGTGGTTAACGATTAATAATAATAATAATAATTGTTGTTATTTTCACTGCCTTTAAAGGAAGAAAAAGAAACGAAAAATATTAGTTAATGAACAACTCAAAAGAGGGCGTTGATGATGGGACGATTGCTTGCACAGAAATTCAATAGTTGGCGTTGTTCACAACACAATATGATTAATGGATGGCGCTGCTGGTATTTGTGTGATTAACAATTTACAAATGTTGTTATTTTCATTGCCTTTAAAACAAAACCAACCTTAGTTAATAATAGGCAATGAAGAATTGAAAAGAGAGCGTTGCTGATGAGACGATGAGTCACGAGTGCTTGTACGAAAGCTCGACAGATGGCGCTATTCATAATACTATCCGAACGACAATCGACAAATGTTTCTATAACAATTTTCGTTGTCTTTTAAGAGAAACGTCGTTTAAAATCTCAATAGATGGCGCCGTTGATAACACAGTGTGCTATAAACGAATCCTTTCACGGAAGCTCGATGGATGGCGCTGTTGTTAATTTATTTAAAGCTAATGACAATTAATAAGAAGTGCTGCGACGACAATTTCAGTTAAAAGCTCAACGTCATCGTCAGTTAATAGCTCAAGAGATGGCGTCGTTAGTAACACAATGTGATTAACAACAAGAAAAAGAAGAAATTAAGAACGTTAGCTAAATGGAGACGCAAAACTTAGAAGAACAAGAAAGGATAGTCGCAGAACCTGCAAGATAACAATTTAAAAAAAAAATGGAATTTCTCGAAAACAACGAAGCCCAGGAATTCTTTTTTTTATTCATAACAAATGCTAACTAAAAAAAAAACATTTTGGGACAGTATGGAAACAAAAGTGGAGAAAACAAAAGGCAATCGGCTATCTGCAAATAAATGAAAAAATGACAGCTTATGAAAAACGTAAAAAATCGAACGGAAACCGTATCGCTTAATTTTCTGTTCGTTTCGTTTCTAAAAATGAAATGAAAATTGATATGATAAAAACAAAAGACGATCGAAGTGAGCAAAACATGTTAGGATGGTACGGTGAAAAAATTGGAGAAAACAAAAGACTATCAACTAACTGCAAATATCCACTGAAGACACAATAATCTGAGAGAAATTTGTTTTCGTTTAATTTTCGTTCTTTCTGTTTCTGAAAACGAAATAAAAACAAAATTTTTTGCTGTTTTTGTTTCCAGAAATGAAATACAAACAAAAGACGATCGAAATGAACAAAACATTTTAGGATGTAGTGCGGTGAATAGATTGGAGAAAAAGAGAAACCCGAATGAACAAACGACGACTCCTTAAAAACCCAAAAACCGAGTGGAAATTGTTTCCGTTTTAATTTTCGCTCCTTTTGTTTCCAAGACAGAAAAACTGTAATAAAAACAAAAGACAATCGGAATGTCCGGTGTGAACCATATAAAAGAAGGCCGCTTTCATAACAAGGCATTATTTTATTTCCTTGTCATTGTTTCATTTTACATTTTATGTTTCGTTTTTCCTCGTGCTTATATTTACGTCTTCAAGCGTATGTATTACCAAATGCCTTGATATTAAGATTTATTATTATTTATTATTATTATTGTTGTAAATAAAAATACTTCCTGGAAAGAAGGGAAATTAAAAATCTCTCCGCTGGCTCATAGAAGACGCCGTAATTTGGAATAACATCATTATTTTTAAATTTGATGTGTTAAGATATTAACTATCGTAGTCCGCCGAGAGATGGCGCTTTAATTCCTTCCACACTGTCTATCTCTCTCTTGTTGTTTGTAATTTTATGGGCTGACAATAATGTACTTTCTCCACTGGCACATACATGTCGCTGAAATTCCGCATAAAATGATAGCTTTTAAGAAAAATTCAGAAACGCACATATGCAGGACGTTTCAGAAAAATAACTGCGATTAGCTTCCGTTGTCTACCGAGAGATGGCGCTTTAATCATTCCACACGCTGACGCACATACGCCACTCTTGTTTAGGGCGAAAAGAAATCTTTGTAATTTTATTTAGTTTCCCTTCTGGCGCTAGCCTGGCGCTGTAATCTTTTAAATTTTATTTTAAAAATATATACAGGGGTGTTTCAGAATAATATAAATTGCAACTCACCACACATCAGCATGTCAGCCGTCAAATACTCGGATTAGACCATGACTGCGCATTTAAAAACGATTAAATAAGTTTAATTTCGATTTTACTTTGTCCCCCAACGCGCTCCCCCTATAATTAACCCTAAAAACAATTGAACCCCTCGGGGAAAATCCTTAAGTTGACAAGACTGGTTACGCTGTAAAGCTGTAAAAGTTGTGCTGGCAATGCAACAGAACTTGGATTGCCGTTAACTTAAGGGGCTGTTCGAAACAGAGGACGACGGAAGCGAAACAAAAGACGATCAGCTCTTGAAAACCGAAAAAACGATTATCTGAAACTACTTGGATCATTCGTGAAACAACAAACAAAAGTCGATCAGCTCTCGAAGGGCGAAAGAGCGTTTACATTTTTGCAAAACGAAAAATATTTGATTTTTATTTTAACGCTCTTGTTTGAATGTATCTCTTTCGTTAAAAAAAACAAAAAAACGAAAAACAAAACAAAAGGTAAAAGAAGGTTCCGATATTGGTGCAATAAATGAATAAACCCGCAGCAGTAATACAATAGATGTTGAGGCAGGTCATCTGTGACTTCCGTACGAAAGAATACGGAGATTAACAATTAGTAATACGTAAGTATTAAAAAGATAATGATGAAACGTTTACATTCTAATTTTTTATTGGTATGTCAGTAATAATAGAAACGCACGAAATAATTCTTATATGATTGTATTAAAGCAAACGGTAATCACGTATTATATCTAAAAATAAGTAAAAAAAATTGGATAATAATTCAGCATAGATCACGTTCTAAAAGTATTATTGGAACAAAAAGCACGCCGAACTCGTCATCCCCTAATTTTATTACTTTATTACGTTCAGACTGCACAAACAAAACTCAGTATCAATAAGTGATACTTAGGCCCAGTTGTACAATGCCAGTTTAAATTTAAGCTGAAGCCTAAACGCATAACAACGATTATTTCAACAATTGTTGAGCTTTGGCTCAAAGTTAAATTCTGTCTTGTACAACTGGGCCTTAATAAGTAATTGATTACAGCCTGTGTAGTGGTTGGATTCCAAGCGCGAATTCGATTCGAACATGAAGGAAAATAAATAAATAAGCTGATTAATTAAAACAGAAACTTACTTCCTGCAAGTCAAGGCGCTTTGTCGTGTTTAGTATGTCGGAAATCAATTGGCGTTTTTCGAGGAACTAAAGGTCGGCCGTATCGATGACAAAGGGGACCATAAACGGCATTAAGGAACGTACGTGTTTCTGCAGCGAGTCCTTCTAACGACATCAATCATTCGCTGTCACGCGTGGCGCTAATTTTTCCCGGTTTGTTTTGACATTGCCCGTCCAACTTCATCTCCCGACGCGAGTAACACAACCGTATAAATTAAACGTGACGATTTACAGATGGCGAAGAGTAACTTGAGCAACGATGAATCCTCGAAAAGTACGATAATTACGAGATCGGGAGGTGAGTATGTTGTGATCGCATCATAGTGGGCTGTCAAATAAAAAAATAAGTTCTAACTCTAAGAACGTTATGATTTAGATAATGGTACCTTGAGAATTAGATAAGCGCGCCAGGCGGCGCTGAACGCAGAGATGTGCATGGCGCCTATATTAAAGAAATCTTTGGTAAGACACAATTTTTTAAGTGAAGTTGAAAAAATTAATTTAAAATCCCTAGTTGTCACCTTTGGAACAAGAACAAATCAAGAAAGTTTCTAGATAATCCGCTAGATGTCCGCAAGCAGGAGAATCATTAAGGCATGAAATTTAAGTAACATTTAAGGTTCCTCAAAACATATCTATCTTCATTGTTTTCAAACGTGCGAGGTACTTTGACTTTTTTCCAATATTCTATTGAAGATGCCTTCTTAATTACTCGAGAGATGGCGCTGTGAGTCCCTCATTGTGTTTAAAAAAAAATTATTGCTGAATCGGTCTTTCAACTAAAATTTATTTACTTTCTAAGCGAAGTTGAAAAAATTAGTTTATAATTTAAGATGTCATTGCTGGTAATTGAAAAGTCAAAAAAAAAAAAACTTTTACATCGTCCGGCGTTGCATAATCTGACGAGGAGGTTTTCATAATTATCCACGAGATGGCGTATCAAAATTAAAGTATTGCGTTAGCAGTGCTTTCATTTCTTGCCTCAAGTTTTCTCAATTTTTTCGAAAATTATTTGAATCACCCGTTATGTCCTCGATTTTAAAGGGCCACTCCGGTCCTGAACTAAATTTAATGAAAAGATTCAGCGCGGCTTCAATTTTAAATTTTTATAACCTCAAGTAGCATGTTAAAATATCGACAATTTTAAAATAAACAATCGATTTTAACACAGATTTTAGAATTCTTTTTTTTTGTAACTCAATAATTCATTTGTTTTTTTTATAACCCTTTCAATCCAGTAAATCATGGAAGAGGTTGCGAATAAGTTATTTCCTGAAATAATTAAAGGGATATGTTAGCGTATTAATAATAATTAAATTAATGTGAGATAAACACTAACACAAATATTTTTAAGGCAGAAAAAATTTTCCGCCGCAATCGAGAATCGAACCCGAATCTTTTGGTTTCATGTCGAACGCTCTTAACCATTGAGCTAATGCGACACCGAGCTCGAGAAACGTCTAATAGAAATTAGGCCCTCGAACCAA
Organism: Dorcus parallelipipedus; assembly: GCA_958336345.1. Lineage (NCBI taxonomy): Eukaryota > Metazoa > Arthropoda > Insecta > Coleoptera > Lucanidae > Dorcus > Dorcus parallelipipedus. The sequence continues at coordinate 1,693,059 of OY284477.1, read as the reverse complement.
AAGACTCGAGTTCGATTCTCGATTGCGGCGGAAAACTTTTTCTGCCTTAAAAATATTTGTGTTAGTGTTTATCTCACATTAATTTAAGTTATTTCCTTTTGTGATTTCCTTCGTCGTAAGTGTTGATAGATAAAAGAACTGACAGTTTTGGCATTCGTAGTTGTGTAAATGTAAATGCAAGACCGGGTGTATACAAATTGTTTTTTTTTTCTGCCAAAATTTACGAATATCAAGTGTTTTCATTTTTCTTAATTTTCGTTTGAATCCTGCTCTCATTGTGTTAAAGAGCCACTCCGGTCCTGCACTAAATTCATTGCGTGTTCAGCATCACTTTTATTATAAATTATTTTTGTCACGAGCAGCACGACAATTAGTTCTAAAGTAAACATCGACAACTAACTTTAAAATAAACAACTGAATTTAATTTTTTTGTCATAGCTTTCTTAGTTCAGCTCATTGTAATCGTCAGTCTTTGAGAAGTTCTAAAAAAATGGTTTCTATTTTTTGTGGTTTTATTTCACGTGCTTAAAACAAAATTTGACAGTTTTGACATTCGCGCTTATATTGTCGCGAATGCAGAGCCGGCTTTAATCTGAACGTAATGAAGTAATAAAATCATATTAAGGAATGATGAGTATCTGATTATCCAACAACGCTTTTAGAATGTAGAGGTCACATTCTAAAAGCGTTGTTGGATAATAATTGAATTAATTATTATTATCTATTTTTTTACTTCTTGTTAAGTATGATGTATGATCAGTGTTTTAATTTAATTTCTTAAGTTAATTAAATAATGAAATATGTAAGAATGATTTTATGCATTTCTAATATTTCTATTACCTAAATACTACTAAAAATTATAATGTAAATAATTTTTTTATTGCCTACGTATCACTAACTACTAATCTCCGTATTCTTTCGTACGAAAGTCATAAATAATCGCGAAATTTGAAAACCAAACATCATAAAGCATTTTGTAATTTCGGATGATTCTCCAGAAGAATTTTCATGTGTTTTGAACCACGCCACCTACTGTCGCTTTCTCTGGCGTTGTAGCATTTCAAGCGTGAAATTTGAAAATCGTTCATTTTTTTTATTAAATAACTCGTTTCTCGCGATTTTTTCTTTACTTTCCTTTCCTCTTCTGTTTATGTTTTTATTTGCACTACGTCAGAGAATGTTCGATCTTCTTTTGTTTCCGAAACGTCTTAGCCTAACCATAATTCGAAGTCATTTGTTTTTCTTTTCGTCGAAATATCATTTCTATCCATCGTTACATTTTTTTTTTGTTTTCATTTTGTCAATTATGTAATTTTTGGAATAACTCGTTTCACGTTATTTTCCTTTTTTGTCCATTTACGTTTCTTGTCTTTATGTTTCGTCTTTTAACCACCGGCGAAGATTCTTTGTCAAAATTTCACGACGGAGCAGAATGGCATCTGTTAAAAAAATCTCTTGACCTGCAGGAAGTCGAGCAACGTAAATTACCGTCACAATATAATCAAACGACTTCGATCACCATGAAAGAACGGTCCGTCTAGAGCGTCATCTATCGACGTTAACGGAAAACCACCACATCTTGCTCTAGCCTCCCCCTGAATTCACAAACTCTGCCGTTTCTGAGTCCACAAAGCTATTTCCATTCCAAGTTACTTCTTCTCTTTCTCTTGCCCTCTGGTTACTTCCATGCATACCTAATATTATCTATTGTCCTTTACAAATGGATCTCATTGTCTTGAATATTCTAGAATGCTCACGAAGCTACCGGCATTCTGTTTCCTGTTTATCTGGCGGTTTATTCACCAGGATGTAACAAGTAGGGACGGGCAGAGTAGGCTTTAACAGGCCATTTAGGCTTCAGATTAGTTTCGTTTGACTTCCCTACAATCGCCTTTCAGTTCTTGGTTCCTTTTTCTTCCAAATCCGTCTCTTACTTGGTCCTCGCCTTTTTCCTTTTTTTATCCAATATTTTTAACTGTTTACCTTTACAACTGGAATCCTTCGTCTTGAATGTTCTAGAATATCAGCGAAGCTTCCGAAATATAGCGGCAAGTGACTCTTTCTTATTCTCCTGGTGGTCTATTCACCAAAGAATAAATTAAACATTCTAAAATCTTTGTATACACATGAAGTTCTATTTAAATCCCAGCTTGGTGATCTTCCTCTATTCGCCTATCATCCCTACAAGCAAGCGCTTTCCAGTTCTTGATTCTACTTTCTTCTAAATTGGCCCAGGACATTTCTTAACTGGTCCTTCCATTTTTCTCTTTCCATATCAGGTTGCCGTCATGCGATATTTTTAACTGTCCTACCGTTATCCATCTTTTACATACAATTGAATTCTTTCATCTTGAATATTCTAGAATGTACGCGAAGCTCCTCGAATATAGCGCCAATTATAAGTGAGCTACTGTTTTGCTGGTGGTCCATTCGCCGGGGTGAGTAGAGTGAGGAGACCCATAACTCAGTGATCATCCTCTATTCGTCTGCCTTCCATACAGTTCTTGATTCAATTTTTTTTTTCTAAATCCTCTTCATTTCCTTCTTGGTCTTCCAAGGGATCCTTATCAATGTCTGCTCTTTGCGATTCGGTCTCTTCGTCTTGAATATTCCAGAACGCCCGCGAAGCTACTGGAATGTGGAATATGTATATAGGTCAGTGCTCTCTTTTTCTTGCAGTTCCCTTCCAGTGCTTCATTCTCTCTTTTTTTTTTCTTCTAAACCTGCCTCACTTCATTTCGTTCTTTTTTTCTTTTTTCATCTGTTTACTGCATCCATGCGATACAATTTTTCCTCCACATGTTTATCTTGTTTCTTCACCTCTTTAATTTCTTCGTCTTTATCTGCTGTTTTACTTTCTTCTACCAGTCTTTGCTTTGGATCGATTTCTTTTTCTTTAAATTTCTTTTTCTTCTCTTCGAGTTTCGTTACTGTTCTATCTTCGACCTTTTTAACCTCTTCATCTTTAACAGTTACGATTTCTACTAAGAGCTCTTTCTTAGGCTTATTCTCTCCGGAATAATTTCCTTTATCTTGTGATTTTATCTCTACTTTAATTATTGCTTTAGGTTCATTTTCAAGGTCTCCGAATGTAGGTGTCTCGTCCGAGACGTCTTTACATCGGCAATCGTTACTACTTCCGGTTTTTATCCTTCTGTAGTTTTTCCTTCGAGAACTGGCTTGGAATCTGCTGTTTTAACATTTTCTTTGAGTTCTTTTCTTTCACCTTCCTCTTTAATTTCCTCTGTATCAACTTCAACTTGGACTTGTTTTTCTGTCCTCCCTTTTGAGGGAGATCTCCCTCTGAGATCTGCTTCGCCCACCTTAATTACATCCTCCGTTTCTACTTTCTTTAAATCTGCATCTTCTTGTCATGTCTTTTCTGGTTTTTCTGTTTCTGTGGGAGTTCTCTTTTTGTTTCAACTTTTTTTCTTCGGCAACTTTTTCTTCAATCTTTGCTTCTTCGATTTTTTTTTCTCGTCGGACTTTACAATAATTTCTTGTTCTATATCGACTTCCTTCTTGACTTCTTCTGTCTTTGATCTGGCGTCAACATGATTTCCTTTCCAATTTCTTCTATTTTTTGTTACGGTTCGTTTTCGCCTTAACGATTTTATTTTAGGGAATGTTAAAATTTTGTCTTCATTTAATGGTCTATTTGATAACAAACTCTAAACTTCTGTTTTGGCTTCACTGATCGCTCGTTTATCACTTATCGTCACGTTTCTTCCTTTAACACGTCGTACAGGGCAGTTTGACGTTGTACGAGACAGTTTCACGTTGTACGAGGCAGTTTCACGTCATACGAGGCAGTTTCACGTTGTACGAGGCAGTTTCATGTCATACGAAGCAGTTTCACGTTATGCGAGGCAAATGGTAGCAGGAGATAGGCAGTAAACATAAAAGCCGTACGAGAGTCATCTAGTTCTACTACCATCAAACACCGCGAAAGTTCGGACGTGCACTTATTTGAATCTATGAAAAATTGCGATCGTAAAGCGCCCATGAACGATTTCACTCAAGTGCGCGCCATCTTTGAACCATCGGCGAAAGTTTGTTTTTCAAAATTTCATGTCGGCGGAGGGTGGCATTTGTTAAAAAATGTTTTTGACCTGCAGGTAATCGAACAAGACAATAAACCGCCACAAAACTATGAACGAACAGTTCGTGTAGAGTGCCATCTGTGGAGCGTCAACGAAAACTTCCGCATTTCGCTCTGACCCCTCTGAAGTCGCAAACTCTACCGTTTTTTAATTCACAGAGCTACGAGAAATTGCGGTTGTAAAGCGCGCACGATTGAATTCACTCAAGCGCGCCATCTCTTATCCACCGGCGAAAGATTCTTTTTCGAAATTTCATGACGGCGCGCCGGAGGGCGGCATTTGCTTAAAAACAACTTTCAACCTGCAGGAAATCACGTGAGTCGGCCACAACTTAATAAAAACTGATTCGGCGGTAGTCGTGAAAGAGCAGTTCATGTAGAGCGCCACCTATCGATCTGTAACGATAACCTCCACATTTTGACCTCTCTGAATTCGCAAGCTCTTTCGCATTTAATTTTTTTGAATGTCGTCAAGACTTGCGGCGTAAAAGCGCTCATGAATGATTTCAATCAAGTGCGCGCCATCTTTGAACCACCGGCGAAAGTTTATTTTTCAAAATTTCATGTCGGCGGAGGGTAGAATTTGTTAAAGAATGTTTTCGACCTGCAGGTAATCGAACAAGACAATAAACCGCCGCAAAACTATGAACGAACAGTTCGCGTATAGTGCCATCTGTGGAGCGTTAACGAAAACTTCCGCATTTCGCTCCGACCCCTCCGAAGTCGCCTACTCTACCGTTTCTTAATTCACAGAGCTACGAGAAATTGCGGTTGTAAAGCGTGCACGATTGAATTCACACAAGCGCGCCATCTCTTATCCACCGGCGAAAGATTCTTCTTCAAAATTTCACGACGGCGCAATTTAATTAAAACTTGCGAGTTTTTGGGCGAACGAATCTTTTTTTAAAATGCGTCTCGTTTCAAACAGAAAAACAAAAGAAGATCGAGAGGGGCCTTTTTAATTTTAATTTTAATTTAATTAATAACAAGAAAACAAAAGAAGATCGGGGGCACATTTTTTAGCTTCAATCAAATTAACATTTGCGATTTTTTGACGGGCGAATTTTTTTTTAAAAAACGCGTCTCATTTCACACGAGAAAACAAAATAACACCGGGGGCGGGCGGGGGGGGGGTAGCAATTTCAATTTTAATTTTAGTCAGAAAAACAAAAGACGATCGGGGGCTTTTTTTCCGATTCAATTTAAATAATATTTGCGAATTTTTGACGAGCGAAAAAATTCCTTAAAAAATGAGTCACATTTCACACAAGAAAACAAAAGCATACCGGGAAAGGTATTAAATTAAAATTTCAAAAATGCGTCTCTTTCAAACGGAAAAACGAATAAGATCGCGGGGGTCCTTCTTAATTTAAATTTAATTAACATTTGCGATTGTTTCGAGCGAAAACGTTCAAATTTAAATTTTAATTTAAATAATATTTTTTGACGAACGAAAACATTACTTAAAGATGCGTCTCATATCAAGCAAAACAAAAAACAAAAGAATGTCGGGAGGGTGGCTTTTAATTTAAATTAAAAGCGCCTCTCATTCAAACGAGAAACGAAATGAGATCGACGGGGTGCTTTTTAATTTTAATTTAATTAATAGGAGTACTTGCGAATCTTCGACGAACGGAAACATTATTTAAAAATGCGTCTCATACCGAACAGGAAGACAAAAGAATATCGGGAGGGAGGGCTCTTAATTAAATTAAAATTAAATTAAAATTTTAAAAATGCGTCTCATTCGAACGGGAAACGAAATAAAAGTCGCGAGGGTCCTTTTTTTAATTTTAATTTAATTTTTTACGAGTGAAAAAATTCTTTCAAGTTTTTTATTTTAATTTAGTTAATGTTTCCTAAGTTCGCGTCTCATTCAAAACAAAAGAAGATCGGGCGGGGGAACTTTTTAAATTTAATTTAATTAATATACACATGCGAGTTTTGAGGAGCGAAAGTGCGTCCCACTGCAAACAGGAAAACAAAAGAACATCTAGAATCGCTAGTTAATTTTAATTTAATAAATATTTGCCAGTTTGCGACGGGAGAAAAAATTCGAAAAATTCGTCCTAGTTCAAACAGGAAAACTAAAGAAGATCGGGGGGGTCTGCTTCTTAATTTTGATTTAATTAATATTTGCTATTTTGACAAACGAAAAAATCCTTAAGAATTTTCATTCATTCACTTCACAAAATGGGTCTCCCTCGTTGTGATTGGTTATCTAATCCGAAAATAGATTCTGTTTTCGGTTCGTGTGCTCCATTCACTTCACAAATGGGCCTCCCTCGTTGCGATTGCTTATCTAATGTGAAAATAGATTCCGCTTTCGGTTCGTGTGCTCTGTTCCCTTCGCAAAATGGGCCTCATTATTGTGATTGGTTATCTAATCCTAAAAACAGATCCTGTTTTCGGTTCGTGTGCTCCATTCACTTCACAAATGGGCCTCCCTCGTTGTAATTGGTTATCTAATCCGAAAATGGGCTCTGTTTTCGGATCGTGTGCTCCATTCACTTCCCAAATGGGCCTCCCTCGTTGCGATTGCTTATCTAATGTGAAAATAGATTCCGCTTTCGGTTCGTGTGCTCTGTTCCCTTCGCAAAATGGGCCTCATTATTGTGATTGGTTATCTAATCCTAAAAACAGATCCTGTTTTCGGTTCGTGTGCTCCATTCACTTCACAAATGGGCCTCCCTCGTTGTAATTGGTTATCTAATCCGAAAATGGGCTCTGTTTTCGGATCGTGTGCTCCATTCACTTCCCAAATGGGCCTCCCTCGTTGCGATTGCTTATCTAATGTGAAAATAGATTCCGCTTTCGGTTCGTGTGCTCTGTTCCCTTCGCAAAATGGGCCTCATTATTGTGATTGGTTATCTAATCCTAAAAGCAGATCCTGTTTTCGGTTCGTGTGCTCCATTCACTTCACAAATGGGCCTCCCTCGTTGTAATTGGTTATCTAATCCGAAAATAGGCTCTGTTTTCGGATCGTGTGCTCCATTCACTTTACAAATGGGCCTCCCTCGTTGTGATTGCTTATCTAATGTGAAAATAGATTCCGCTTTCGGTTCGTGTGCTCTGTTCCCTTCGCAAAATGGGCCTCATTATTGTGATTGGTTATCTAATCCTAAAAACAGATCCTGTTTTCGGTTCGTGTGCTCCATTCACTTCACAAATGGGCCTCCCTCGTTGTAATTGGTTATCTAATCCGAAAATGGGCTCTGTTTTCGGATCGTGTGCTCCATTCACTTCACAAATGGGCCTCCCTCGTTGCGATTGCTTATCTAATGTGAAAGTAGATTCCGCTTTCGGTTCGTGTGCTCTGTTCCCTTCGCAAAATGGGCCTCATTATTGTGATTGGTTATCTAATCCTAAAAGCAGATCCTGTTTTCGGTTCGTGTGCTCCATTCACTTCACAAATGGGCCTCCCTCGTTGTAATTGGTTATCTAATCCGAAAATAGATTCTGTTTTCGGATCGTGTGCTCCATTCACTTCCCAAATGGGCCTCCCTCGTTGCGATTGCTTATCTAATGTGAAAATAGATTCCGCTTTCGGTTCGTGTGCTCTGTTCCCTTCGCAAAATGGGCCTCATTATTGTGATTGGTTATCTAATCCTAAAAGCAGATCCTGTTTTCGGTTCGTGTGCTCCATTCACTTCACAAATGGGCCTCCCTCGTTGTAATTGGTTATCTAATCCGAAAATAGATTCTGTTTTCGGTTCGTGTGCTCCATTCACTTCCCAAATGGGCCTCCCTCGTTGTGATTGCTTATCTAATGTGAAAATAGATTCCGCTTTCGGTTCGTGTGCTCTGTTCCCTTCGCAAAATGGGCCTCATTATTGTGATTGGTTATCTAATCCTAAAAACAGATCCTGTTTTCGGTTCGTGTGCTCCATTCACTTCACAAATGGGCCTCCCTCGTTGTAATTGGTTATCTAATCCGAAAATGGGCTCTGTTTTCGGATCGTGTGCTCCATTCACTTCCCAAATGGGCCTCCCTCGTTGCGATTGCTTATCTAATGTGAAAATAGATTCCGCTTTCGGTTCGTGTGCTCTGTTCCCTTCGCAAAATGGGCCTCATTATTGTGATTGGTTATCTAATCCTAAAAGCAGATCCTGTTTTCGGTTCGTGTGCTCCATTCACTTCACAAATGGGCCTCCCTCGTTGTAATTGGTTATCTAATCCGAAAATAGGCTCTGTTTTCGGATCGTGTGCTCCATTCACTTTACAAATGGGCCTCCCTCGTTGCGATTGCTTATCTAATGTGAAAATAGATTCCGCTTTCGGTTCGTGTGCTCTGTTCCCTTCGCAAAATGGGCCTCATTATTGTGATTGGTTATCTAATCCTAAAAACAGATCCTGTTTTCGGTTCGTGTGCTCCATTCACTTCACAAATGGGCCTCCCTCGTTGTAATTGGTTATCTAATCCGAAAATGGGCTCTGTTTTCGGATCGTGTGCTCCATTCACTTCACAAATGGGCCTCCCTCGTTGCGATTGCTTATCTAATGTGAAAGTAGATTCCGCTTTCGGTTCGTGTGCTCTGTTCCCTTCGCAAAATGGGCCTCATTATTGTGATTGGTTATCTAATCCTAAAAGCAGATCCTGTTTTCGGTTCGTGTGCTCCATTCACTTCACAAATGGGCCTCCCTCGTTGTGATTGGTTATCTAATCCGAAAATAGATTCTGTTTTCGGTTCGTGTGCTCCATTCACTTCACAAATGGGCCTCCCTCGTTGCGATTGCTTATCTAATGTGAAAATAGATTCCGCTTTCGGTTCGTGTGCTCTGTTCCCTTCGCAAAATGGGCCTCATTATTGTGATTGGTTATCTAATCCTAAAAGCAGATCCTGTTTTCGGTTCGTGTGCTCCATTCACTTCACAAATGGGCCTCCCTCGTTGTAATTGGTTATCTAATCCGAAAATAGATTCTGTTTTCGGTTCGTGTGCTCCATTCACTTCCCAAATGGGCCTCCCTCGTTGTGATTGCTTATCTAATGTGAAAATAGATTCCGCCTTCGGTTCGTGTGCTCTGTTCCCTTCGCAAAATGGGCCTCATTATTGTGATTGGTTATCTAATCCTAAAAACAGATCCTGTTTTCGGTTCGTGTGCTCCATTCACTTCACAATTGGGCCTCCCTCGTTGTAATTGGTTATCTAATCCGAAAATGGGCTCTGTTTTCGGATCGTGTGCTCCATTCACTTTACAAATGGGCCGCCCTCGTTGTGATTTGTTATCTAATCCAAAAATAAACCGGAGGGCGGCATTTGTTTAAAAACAACTTTCAACCTGCAGGAAATCACATGAGTCGGCCACAACTTAAACTGATAAAAACTGATTCGGCGGTAGTCGTGAAAGAGCAGTTCATGTAGAGCGCCATCTATCGATCTGTAACGATAACCTCCACATTTTGACCTCTCTGAATTCGCAAGCCCCTTCGCATTTAATTTTTTTGAATGTCGTCAAGACTTGCGTCGTAAAGCGTCCGTGATTGAATTCACTCAAGTGTGCCATCTCTTAGCCACCGGCGAAAGATTCTTTCAAAATTTCATAACGGCGCGCCGGACGGTAGTGTTTGTTAAGAACAAAAAACCTTTCAACTTGCAGGCAATGTGGCAAGACGGCCACAGATGTATTATTTAAAATATTCACATTCGTTTTAATTTCTTGGCTTTAAGGAACGTGAGATTAGAAACTCGGCCGTCTGTCATAATCGTAGCAGTAGTTTCAGTTTAAATTATAAACACTGCTCCTGACAGGAGTAATTTCTATAATCAAATGAAATTCGAACAGAATCGACGTGTATTCGTTAATTAATCGACTGGCGGCCGCTTCCTTTCTCGGGGCTTTTAGAAATCGCTTCGAAACCTCAACAGCGTAATTTGCACTTCCTTCTAATAAGAAGAAGAAGAAGTAGGGGCCAATTAACTACAGACGTTAAAAAATGAAACAGAAAACACATTAGGACGCTGTTACTGTGAAGTACAAATAAGCTGTGCACAAATCAGGCCCCCCTCACTATTCTTTTTTGTGAATTAAATCCGTCAATTGGTAACATAGAGCGGCGCAACATTTTTTTCATACTTCCTCTAACATTTTAAACTTTTCCGGCGTTATTATTAACCTTTGCCTCCATACGTATACGTCATAACTTACAATAATGAAACTTATTCGATTGCACGCTGTATAAGTATACCTATTCATTTCGATCCTTCTCCTTTTCTTCATAATTCTTCGTAGATAAGTTTTACATGTGAAATGTAAAATTTTGTTTTTCAAGGCAAAAGACGAGTTCATAAGCGCACGGCAAAAAAAAAGGGGACGGGAGGAGAAATCGCCGGACCGTTGCGAAATTCAACAGTTTACCTCTAATAATAGCCCCTGTGTGGGGTCTCGTTGATAGTTCAGTTACTAAAAGTCGCCACCATAACTAATACCGCCGCTCGAAACCATAGCTTCACGCCGTACCTTAACAAAATTACTTTTCCCAATTTCAGAGGTGTATATTTATGGCACCTCTTGTCTGTTTGTTTGTCGTTAGAACCCCCATGCTGACGTGCGAACGCTTTTGTTTTCCATTCCGTGTTTTTTCTTCATTTTCTAACATTTTCAGCCACGCACGGGGCGATTTTTTACCATCTCGAACAATGTACAGGGTGAATCCGGAATAGTTTACGTGAAAGCAAATAATTCCTTCATTTTTTATCATTTTCAGCCACATACAGGGTGCTTTTCTACCATTCTTTACCATAGTTTACGTGAAAGCAAATATTTTTCCTGACGCTCGTGCATTTCCACTCAAGTTGGGTTTGTTGTATTGTTATAGACATCACCTTGAAAGCTAAACTCTAAATGAGAACGTCCAAAGTTCCAAATTGTGGATAAGAACACCCCCCGCCCACGTAGGCCACTTGCCAATAAATAATTTTCGAAAACGGGAACGTCTGAAATTCCTGGTCCTTGGAGGTACGGTAGATCAAAGAATGACCCCAGGAGGGTGGTCTTGACAAGTCCATAGAATAAAGAATTGCGCTCAGTACTTGAGGGCTAAACCAAAATGGTTTCTAAATCACCCCCGGCTGCTTTTGGGTAGTTCTTAATTATCTTAAGTGAATTTGACGTGTTCGTTTGGGGCGAAGTTTGAAACTTGGTTGCAAATTGTCTTCGTCTTCTCCTTCTTCCTCCCTCAATTTGGCTTATCAGGAGTCACAGTTAGGTTTCCTCAGACGCTTGTACCTTCCTCCCTTTCTTTCCGGTTCCACCCAGTTTATTCTTTTCTTCTTAATCTTCCTGCCCCCAGTATTTTTCTACCCAGCTCTACCCCATCCTTACCAATTCACATCAGTTTAGTCGTTTCCTTATGGCGAACAGGCCCCCGGCCATCGTCGGGGATTTGATCGGCTTCGCAAAGTCCTCCTCTTTGCTTAGAGTACCTACATATTATAATTTTATCAGCGTAAAACACACAGAGTGGAAACCGATTTGTGTGACAAGACAGTTTGCATAACGGTCAAGACAAAGACACAAAAAGCACGAATTCTAGGTTTACAATTTTTGAACGCAACATCCTGTATATGTATTATTGAATTTTATTTATTATTGAATACGTCTGGCAGTAGTCGCCTTTAATTTGTTCTTTATGCTGTCTTGAATTGAAACACAACCTATTGTCTCTTTTGTTTTTGAAATCAGAGGAAACACTGGTATATGAAAGTTGTGCATAATTTTCCGTACTTTCGAATGCCGTTTACGAAAAAACAATTGAGCAACGCGTTTGCGAGTTTTTGAGCGAAGTTATCATTTTTTTAATGGAACACCCGGTATATTATTGCATTTTTGAATTCTACGGTAAATTCTAGCCTGAAATGATGGGTCGCATCATGGGTCTACGACGAACGGTTTTCGAGTTGCAATTTTTTTATGACGTCGCACAGCTCGAAAACCGCCCGTCCTAGACCCACGATGCGACCCATCATTTCAGGCTAGAATTTACCGTAGAATCCAAAAACACGACAATATTTGGGGTATCCTATTGAAAAAAACGTAACTTCGGTGCGTAATTTAAAGACGCGACGTTCAATTGCTTTTTAGTGGACAGTGCTCGAATCAGATAAAACATGATGTGAAAATTGTGCACAATTTTCCATACTTTCGAATGCCGTTTACGAAAAAACAATCGAGCAACTCGTTTGCGAGTTTCGGAGCGAAGTTGTCATTTTTTTATGGAGCATCCGGTATATGATTGCATTTTTGAATTCGAATTCGAATTCTAGGTTTACAATTTTTTAACGCAACATCCTGTATATGTATTATTGAATTTTATTTATTATTGAATACGTCTGGTAGTAGTCGCCTTTAATTTGTTTTTTATGCTGTCTTGAATTGAAACACAACCTATTTTCTCTTTTGTTTTTGAAATCAGAGGAAACACTGGTATATGAAAGTTGTTCATAATTTTCCGTGCTTTCGAATGCCGTTTACGAAAAAACAATTGAGCAACGCGTTTGCGAGTTTTTGAGCGAAGTTATCACTTTTTTAATGGAACACCCGGTATATTATTGCATTTTTGAATTCTACGGTGAATTCTAGCCTGAAATGATGGGTCGCATCGTGGGTCTACGACGAACGGTTTTCGAGTTGCAATTTTTTTATGACGTCGCACAGCTCGAAAACCGCCCGTCCTAGACCCACGATGCGACCCATCATTTCAGGCTAGAATTTACCGTAGAATTCAAAAATGTAATAATATGGGGGTGATTCTATTGAAAAATTGTAACTTCGATGCGTAACTCGAAGATGCGACGTTGTTTTTTTGGTAGACAGCGCTCGAATGTACGCAAACATTTTCTTTGGGAGTGGCCGTCCTTCACAAAAAGTTGGAATGATTATGGCCCTATTTTAGTTTTTTAGGCCCAGCTTAACTTTAAACCAAAACTTAAACCTTTAACGACAGTTGCAGAAATAATAGTCGTTATCATTGCCTTGTTTTATTTGTTTATCTTAGAGTCTCCTAGACGCATCCTCACCAGTTTGTAGAGATGGAGGGTTCTTATATTACGCACCGACTGTTTCCCGCTCGCCATTTACTTACCGCCTTCTTCTTTCTGCAATTCGTCCTTCAGTGCATTTCTTCAATCCTCTTGCCTTCAGTACTTTGATCTTTAAGTCTTCCAGACGCATCCTTACCAGTTCATATCAGTTTAGTCGTTGGTTCTCGATGGCACATCGAGGGCCAACGAAAAATTGATGAAGAGAAAGTCTTTTTTTTATTTTCTTTGTTTTGGCCCTATTATTATTCCGTGCCCTTTCGCACAACAATGAACAACCGTTTAACGAGAAATTACACGGAAGCGAGAATAATTCTAGATGCGGTGTGGATGCAAGGCGAGCGGTCACACGACTGGCGAAATTTTTAATCGGGTCGGCGTTCGACGTGAACGGACGGCGGCCAATGACAAGCCTTTAATACATCCCACTTTCGACATGGGACAGTCTCGTTACAAAAGAAAGGGATTGTTTAGCGTTCCATGCGTCGCGTCATTTTAGGACTAGTCCATGTTCCAAAGGTTAAACTGCAGCGCAATTACACTTTCGCTAAGATACAGGGTGACCCGAAAGCTAACGAATATTCTCACTGTAGCAACATTAACTCTCAAATTGAGACTTGAACTTAAAGCTTGGAAACATATTAGGCCTAACTCACGCGTACCAATTTTGTTGCGATTTTTGTGTGGTTTTGTGCAGTTGTAAAAAGTGATCGATAATGATCCTGTCTAGAACCTAGGTATGGAGATATATTCGTTTAGCAAAAAGTTAAAGGAGAGGTAAATTTAAATATTTTTCATGAAATTTCTGAACGCTACGAAATACTGAAATATTTCGGCTTTACAACACTAGAGTAGCTACCGCAAGATGGCAGATGGATGCGGTTATTTTTCGCGTGCAATCAAATTAAAAACTCCCCGAAGAAGCTTCGCTTTGAAACGAGTGGATTCTGGAATACAATTCTCTTTCAGTAGCGTCTTATGATAACCATTTGGAGAAGAAGAAGAAGAAGAAGCTTCGCTTTGTAGAGATTGAGGTATGCAGTCTATATGGCCTTTTAAATCTGGTTGTTTCGATTTGGAGATGTTTTGGATCTCTCCAAATATGGATGGATCTATTGGACATCATGGCGATCAAATTCTCACAAATGGTCAATCCAAACTCACTATTTGGTTGCGCGTTGATCTATTTCTAGTTTGGCTTCGTAACTTCCTTTTTGGTAGTGAACCTGATTTGAGTTAAAAGCTTTGTGCGAATACTTACTACATTGGAAATAGGCTCTTCGAGCTAAAGAAGCTTCTTCTCTTCCGTCACTCGGTACATAATTGGCATTTTGGTAGCTTCTCGTCATAACCAAGACATGGAAGTATGAGGTTGTTTAAACTCGAATGCTTTCGAGCTTCCTTCTTCTTTTCTTCTTATTACTCGCTTCGATCCAGATTATTATGTATCACAAAATCTTTAAACCGGACACTAAATCTCGCACTATATACTTAACGTTTCACCGTCGTTCGACAGCTTCGTCAGAAGTGAAAAATATAAGTATAATATAAAAATATATAAGTATATAGTGCGAGATTTAGTGTCCGGTTTAAAGATTTTGTGATACAAATTTCATCGGACAAGAACCAACTTTAAATACAGATTATTATGGGCTAAAAATTATCCAGGACAAAATTATACCGGTCGTTGTTGTAATGTGAGAAAATAAGTAATGCAGAAGAGATGGCCCCTTGTTTTCCGTACCCGTAACCGTAACTTCAATTATCTGTGCCATTTGTTCTCATTCATTGAATTTCCATGATCTCAACCGGTATATCCGAGAATGGGTAGAGGTAGAGAATTTTTACCGTAAGAAGTACACTATGATCTCAACCGGTATATCCGAGAATGGGTAGAGGTAGAGATTTTTTACCGTAAGAAGTACACAATGCGCAAAAAGGAGATTTCGTCAGGTGAATCCACATTCAAAAGTATAGGGGAGGTTGGAATACAGTAGCCTAGCAGCCACACGAAGTTCACCACTCCTCAGTGGGTTTTATTTGTTACCTGTCTGTTCCCACGCCACTGATCGTCAGATGTTCGCAGTCCGCCGGTTAGATTTCGATGAGCCATCATGTACTTCTTATACTTATAAACGGAAATATAGAACACTGCTTTGAGGAAGTTAGAAGACATGAATGTTCGGGAGTAATATATCAGATGAAGGCGAGGAAGAATCAGAAATAGAAAAAAAATAGAGTATGAGTCAGAATTATGGATAATGATTAAACAAACAATAGAGAGACCTGAAGAGATGGGAAGGAAGAGGAATTGACGGTGGAGTTAAAGATAACAAAAGAGGAGAAGGACCATTAAGGGAATAGAAGGTGCCAACAATAACGTTATACAAGACTACTACCTCCAGCAAAATCCTTCGATTCTTTAGTTTAGCTTTAGTCCAAGAATGTTCTAAGCTTTAGTCCAAGAATGTTCTAAGCTTTAGTCCAAGAATACTCTAAACCCTAGTCCAAGAAAGCCCTAATTATTTGTCAGAATCACATTGAAACACATGAACGATGAAATTTCATTGACTTACTTCATTTTCCGGGACCAACAGATGTTAGATGTAATTATGGATTCAATTCTCTTGTTACGGGTGAAAATTTATTTTCTAACTTTCGAACTCACCCTGCATATTGACGAAAGTGTAACTACGCCGAAAGTTCAACCTCGTAACTTGGACTGGTCCTAAAATCTCGCATTAAAGCGTTATACGAGTCTGAACGACCCTATTCTTTTAAAATGAGACTGGCCCATGTCGAGAGTAGGAAAGCATTACAGGCCTGTCATTGGCCAATAGATCTATCCCCCCTTTCCCGCGAACCGTTCGCATTGATCGACGCTTCGAGCACAGTCTATATACTCTTTTCACTGATGCTACTATCGCGTTCAAAATACTTGGAAACTCGTGAAAGAATGCGCAGTAGTCTCACTGCTTCTGTTCGTGGTTTGGTTTACCGGCTTGTTTCGTGCAACTGCAAACACTGCAAAATTTTAAATTTAAATTGTTTGTGCCACGTAAGAATCAACTCGCAGAAGTATGCGCAGTGGTTACATTAAAGACAGAAACATCAAAGGTACCGACACCAAGTGAAAAGGCTGTAGAGACTGTGCTTCGAGATTCCTTTCAGTCAATGTGACTACTCGGTTGCAAACAGATCGTACGGAGAGTTCCTCTCAATTTGTGGAAACTTTTCATTAAACGGGGTTGTTTTGAAAGTGAAAAAAGTAAACGGGCTTTTGGGCTCGAATGTGACATTGTTTGTGACAAAAACGGAAGCCTTCGAGGCTTGTCTAAGCCTGTTCCGTTGTATCTACGGCAGGTATGATTTTTTTAGAGTTACTCATGCGACGATCGGTTCGTATTTTGTGTTCTCTTTTATCTAGGCTTTTATTCTTGATTTGATATACTCTCAATTGGTTCCCCCCATTTATACCGAACGTTTCACGCAATTCCGGAGAGTAAAGGCTGTTTTACATTATACTTTTTTCGTCTAGAAACTTGAACAAGTTTGAATACTAGAATCTAGTATCTAAATTCAAGGTTGTTTTAAATATTAGTTCATAAACCGATCGCTGGCGTCGCAGTGGGGAAAATTTAAACGTGGAACAAAACTGCCAACATACAAAATTAAAGAGAAGTTAAATGCTCAAAAATGAATTTTTATAAAAGAAACCAAACCAGATTTCAGAAAATTTCAAAAATTCTGCATATTTATTAAGTCATCAGGGTTCAAATGGGGAGATGGTTAAGCTTTAGGGCAAAACCGAGTACCATACAAAAGGCAAAAGGAGGAGAGGTCGTCCAAAGGGAAAATGGTTGGAAGCAGTTTCAGATAAATTAGAGTAAGAAAAAAATGGAGAAAGAAACCAATGAAGATAGGCAAGAGGAAACATAAACCTAGAAGAGTTGGGCTTTTCTTATTTTCTTTGTTTGGGCCGCCCTAGAGCTCTTTTATTATTATTCCGCGTCCTTTTGCACAACAATTAACAATCGGGCAACAATACCCGTTTCTTAAAGCAGGTTCTTGTCCGATGAAACTTGTATTACAAAATCTTTTAAACGTTTTAGTTTAAAAGTTTTTGTAATACCCGTTTCCTTTTTAACTCAGAAACAAACACCGTTTAATGAAAGTTTACACAAAAGCGAGAATAATTCTCGATGCGGCCTGAATGCCAGGCGAGCAGTCACACGACTGGCGAAATTTTCAATCGGGTCGGCGTGCGGCGCGAACGGTTCGCGGGTGGGGGAGAGGTCCATTGACAAATGACAAGCCTTTAATGCACCTCGCTTTCGACATGAGACAACAGAAAGGGGTTGTCCGGGGTTGTTTAGCGTTGTAAGCGTCGTTTTATGACCAGGCCAAGTTCCAAAGGTCAAACTGCGGCGCAATTACGCTTCCGCTAAGATACAGGGTGACCCGAAAGCTAACGAATTTTCTCACCATAACAACATTAACTGACACGTACCACTTTTGTTGCGATTTGTGTGTGGTTTTGTGTAGTCATTGTGTGGTTCCTTGTGATCGACATCATTATCAAATGGAGCAGGTGATACCGTCGACGATTAATCACACAAAAATTCCATCAAAGTAGTACGTGCGAATTAAGCCTTAATCAGCTTTGGTCTTCGTTCTTTCTTGCGCGTTAGCGACCAACTTATTAGTGTTAGTAATTATTGCCACGTTAATTTTTCGCGGTTTTTCCGCACCTAACGAGATACACAGATAAATGGTCGTGTTTGTTCTGACTTTTTTGTTCATCGGAAAGATTACCTAACTGTGTAATGGCAGCGCTCGTCCTGTTTTATGGCAATACGTGTGCGCTCGTTGCGCAACAAAAAAGTTAAGCAACTCTGTTTGCTGAGATAACGTCGCCTTCATTGTGCGCGCGTCGTTAATTTCTTTCTTGTTTGCGGACTTGACCAAATGAAAAAATCTCCGGGCGGCTGTGAACTAAAGCCCGCCACACACTCAGCGGTGGATCAGAATTCCGTTGGCTGTCAAACCGAGCTACGTATTTTCTTGGCAAGTCCTTGCAAATCACTTGGTCTAGTAATAATTTGCTGCAGGGTGATACTATCGAAATTAAATCAGATAAGGTTGCCATGTCAACCGAGTTTGGTGTCAAGCCAGTTTGGTGAAAGATGAAAATCGTCGTGGCGCCAAATTTGAAATCTCATTACAATTTAGTGCTTCGTGCGGCCCAAAATTATTCACTGGAGATAGAGTCGAGTTTAAAAAGAAATGAAACCAACGTCGGTCTCCATGGCAATTGTATTTGTCGCCATGGCATCATCCTGCCTTGCCTTCAAATGAATTCCTCATTTTGAAGGACCAAAAAAAATCCGACTGACAAGAAGTATCCTGTACTTACAAGGCTGAGACGTTGAGAATGAATCCACTGCGTATGATATTTCGTCAATGTAGGTGGTGTAGCATTTTAATACTCTCTCGAGAAAAAAAATTTGATTGAAAATGACTCTACTTATTATGATTAGGTTTTTTTTTCTCCTGTGCAGGAGGCAATTACCTCCATAACTCCGGTGGACTTTTTTTCTCTCTTGCGTTACAACTATCATCGAAATGCTGACAATGATACGCCAAACATTTTGGGTCCCGCCGCCTCGCCACGGTCAGGATCCGTGGGCGGACCCAATGTTCGAGGCGGGGCGACTTTATATAAACCTCCCAACACGTACCTATATAATAAAATCACATAGAGACAGAGTATCACATTACTTGGGTGTCCCGTTGGCTTTTACGATTGGATTTCTTTTACTGTCCACACAATAAAGTTTATCATCGATAAAGTTGCGCTACCGCTCGTAAATTACGGTACGACTTCACTTAATAAAGATAATTAGTATAAAATTACAACAAACAAACAAAAAAAAACCTGCCTCCTGAAGATTCTCTATTTTTTTTTTCTCAGGCGTACTATAATGTTCATATTATTATACTATCGGATCGGCCACGTGCATAAAATGAAGCCTTCAACTTAAAGCATCGTGCATTCAATTAAATTCCTAATTAATTAATGTATGCTTTCTTTTCCTAAAGGTTTGCAAACACTATGACATTGTCGACCAATTTTTTTTCTCGAGACTGTACGTCATCCAACCGGTTGAGAATGAGATATTATAAAGCGCTGCTACTGATCTTCATCAGCCTGATCGCTTGTGATTAGATAATGAACGCAACTCAAAAGTGACGTTTTACTGCCACTGACAGAACTTAAAACACACATTTCCTAATCTAATCCAGTAGTGGCGCCATCTGTTGACATAAAAAAAAGGTAGCGCCGTCATCCAGCGTAGAATAGAATTGTTTCGTCTTCCCGTTTCTGTCGTTTCGTGTTTAATTCATTCGTTTACGTTCGGTTTCATCTTTTTATTCAAATTTTCACGAGCAGTAGTAAATAAAAAAATATAGTGGCGCCACCTGTTAAAGTGGGAAAGCTAACACCAGCACTCGCCGGAGAGCAATTACTTCTTCAAAAATCACCATTTTACTTCATATCGTTTCATATTTCAAATTCGTTTGTTTTCGTCCGATTGAATTATCTATTGAATGGTCAAAGTAGTCAAATTAGTGGCGCCATCTGTTGAGAAATCAAACAAAAACTAGCATCGCCGTCCAACGTAGAGGAGAAGAATTGTTTCATCTTTCGTTTTTTGTCGTTTTGTTTTTAATTCATTCGTTTGCGTTCGGTTTTATCTTTTTATTCAAATTTTCACGAGCAGTAGTAAATAAAAAAAATATAGTGGCGCCACCTGTTAAAGTGGGGAAAGCTAACACCAGCACCCGCTGGAGAGCAATTACTTCTTCAAAAATCACTATTTTACTTTATATCGTTTCATATTTCAAATTCGTTTGTTTTCGTCCGATTGAATTGTCTATTGAATTGTCAAAGTAGTCAAATTAGTGGCGCCATCTGTTGAAATCAAACAAAAACTAGCATCGCCGTCCAACGCAGAGCAGAAGAATTGTTTCATCTTTCGTTTTTGTCGTTTTGTTTTTAATTCATTCGTTTACGTTCGGTTTTATCTTTTTATTCAAATTTTCATGAGCAGTAGTAAATAAAAAAATATAGTGGCGCCACCTGTTAAAGTGGGAAAGCCAACACCAGCACTCGTTGGAGAGCAATTACTTCTTCAAAAATCACCATTTTACTTTATATCGTTTCATATTTCAAATTCGTTTGTTTTTGTCCGATTGAATTGTCTATTGAATGGTCAAAGTAGTCAAATTAGTGGCGCCATCTGTTGAGAAATCAAACAAAAACTAGCAACGCCGTCCAACGTAGAGCAGAAGAATTGTTTCATCTTTCGTTTTTGTCGTTTTGTTTTTAATTCATTCGTTTGCGTTCGGTTTTATCTTTTTATTCAAATTTTCATGAGCAGTAGTAAATAAAAAAATATAGTGGCGCCACCTGTTAAAGTGGGAAAGCTAACACCAGCACTCGCTGGAGAGCAATTACTTCTTCAAAAATCACCATTTTACTTTATATCGTTTCATATTTCAAATTCGTTTGTTTTCGTCCGATTGAATTGTCTATTGAATTGTCAAAGTAGTCAAATTAGTGGCGCCATCTGTTGAAATCAAACAAAAACTAGCATCGCCGTCCAACGTAGAGGAGAAGAATTGTTTCATCTTTCGTTTTTTGTCGTTTTGTTTTTAATTCATTCGTTTGCGTTCGGTTTTATCTTTTTATTCAAATTTTCATGAGCAGCAGTAAATAAAAAAATATAGTGGCGCCACCTGTTAAAGTGGGAAAGCTAACACCAGCACTCGCCGGAGAGCAATTACTTCTTCAAACATCACCATTTTACTTTATATCGTTTCATATTTCAAATTCGTTTGTTTTTGTCCGATTGAATTGTCTATTGAATTGTCAAAGTAGTCAAATTAGTGTCGCCATCTGTTGAGAAATCAAACAAAAACTAGCATCGCCGTCCAACGTAGAGCAAAAGAATTGTTTCCTCTTTCATTTTTTGTCGTTTTGTTTTTAATTCATTCGTTTACGTTCGGTTTCATTTTTTTTATTCAAATTTCCACGAGCACGTGGTAAAAGAAACATAGTGGCGCCATCTGTTGAAGTGGAAAAGTGGCACTCCTTGCAGAACAATAATTATTCCCCCGAAAATCATTGCTTTTTACTTTATGTCGTCTCATATTTGAAATTCATTTGTTTCTGTCCGATTTTGCCTGCCTAGGCAATAAAATTTTATGCGTTGTTGACAATTGAGAAACGCTTTGACTTCATGGACAGTAGAAATGCTTTTACAGTGAAACTCGGTTGCTTAGGAAGCACGTGGAAGTTTGACAGTGCCTTTAAAGACTAGATTTTACTGACAGTTAAAAAGCGCCTTGATTGCCTAGGCAAAGCAGCTTGACTGAGCTTTGTTGACAATTGAGGGACACTGACTGGTCAGTCAGTAGAAATGCTTTTACCGCGAAGCCTGGCCAGTAACGACTCTTTTTATAATGTAGCCTGACTGAGACTTGATTGACCATTTAGAAACCTTTTGATTGCCTAGGCAGTAGACTGAAACTCTGATTGCCTAGGCTGCTTAGTAAGTAAGACAGTGAGCTTAGCTTTAAATATAGATTTTACAATGGGGCTTAACCTAAGTCTCTAAATTTTCTACTTACTTGACGAGAAACACTTCGATAGCCTAGGCAGTAGTTCAAAATATTTTTATAATGCAGCTTGACTGAGACTAAACGTTGGACTTAATTGACAATCCAGAAACACTTTAATTGCTTCGACTCTTACGAAGAAGACGGCTGAGATTGCCCAGGCAGGCCGAGATCTTGATTTTCTAGGCAGTAAAAAGATTTTTACGGTGGAATTTGAAAGTAACTTTAAATACTATTTAATTGACAGTTCAAGAGCTGACCAGGCAGCTCGACCAGCTCTCTAAGTTTTAAACTTGATTGCCTACGCAGCAATAAATACTTTCATAACGCGGCTTGACTGAGACCAAACGTTAGATTTCGTTGACAATTGAGAAACACTTGCCTAGGCAGTAGATATGCGTCTACAGTGAAATTTGCTTAGGCACTAAAATAAAGCTTGACTGAGATTAAAATACTTCTACAGCGGACTTTAAATATTAGATTTTTTTTGCAATTAAAAAGTACTTGGATTGCTTAGGCAATAAAAAGTACTTTTACAGTGTAGCTTGACTTTGATACTTTATTTAGCATTTTAGAAACACTGTGATTGCCTAGGGCCTAGGTAATAGAAACGCTTTTAGAGCGAAGCTAGGCTAAGATCCTGAGTGCCTGGGTAGTAAAATACTTTTATAATTGAACTCGAGAGTCCCTTTAAATAAGATGGATTTTAATAGCAGCGCTTTAGTTACCTAGGCAATAAAAATACTTTTATAATGTAACTTAACTAGGATTCTAAATTTTAGACTTGTGACGTTTGATTGCCTAGGGAGTAGATATGCTTCTTGCCCGGGCACTAAAGTAAAGCTTGCCAGAGACAATGATTGCCTAAGGCAGTTAAAATAGTTTCAGCTTAACTCAGACTCTAAATTTCATTCTTCATTTATTATTGAAAAACACTGTGATCGGCTAGGCAGTAAAATGCTTTTAGAGCGAAGCTAGGCTAAGTCCTGAGTGCTTCGGTACTCGAGAGTCTCTTTAAATGAAATAGATTTTAAAAGAAGCGCTTCAGTTACCTGGGCAATAAAAATACTTTTATAATATAACTTGACTAGGATTCTAAATTTTAGACTTGTGACGTTTGATTGCCTAGGGAGTAGATATGCTTCTGCAGTGAAATTTGCCCGGGCACTAAAGTAAAGCTTGCCAGAGACAATGATTGCCTAAGGCCGTTAAAATAGTTTCAACTTAACTCAGACTCTAAATTTCACTCTTCATTTATTATTGAAAAACACTGTGATTGGCTAGGCAGTAAAATGCTTTTAGAGCGAAGCTAGGCTAAGTCCTGAGTGTTTCGGTACTCGAGAGTCTCTTTAAATGAAATAGATTTTAAAAAAAGCGCTTTAGTTACCTGGGCAATAAAAATACTTTTATAATGTAACTTGACTAGGATTCTAAATTTTAGACTTGTGACGTTTGAGAAACACTTTGGTTGCCTAGGCGCTAAAATGAAGCTTGCCAGAGACCATTAGTGCCTAGGCAATTAAAATATTTTTGCAGCGGAGCTTGACAGGAACATGCTTCAATTTTTTACAATTAAAAAGTACTTGGAGAGCTTAGGCACAAAAATACTTTTACAGTGTAGCTTAAGTAAGACTCTACATTTTATACATACTGATCCTCTATTGAATATTCAAAGTAGTAAGGTTAGTGGCGTCATCTGTTGTAATTAAAAAAAAAAAAACTAGCATCGCCATCCAACGTAAAGTAGAAGAATTATTTCACCTTCCAGTTTTTGTCGTTCACTCCAGTTATTTCTTTGTTCAAGTTTTCATGCAGTAATGAAAAAATAGTTGCGCCATCTAACTGT
Organism: Dorcus parallelipipedus; assembly: GCA_958336345.1. Classification (NCBI taxonomy): domain Eukaryota; kingdom Metazoa; phylum Arthropoda; class Insecta; order Coleoptera; family Lucanidae; genus Dorcus; species Dorcus parallelipipedus. The sequence continues at coordinate 1,669,386 of OY284477.1, read as the reverse complement.
TGAAGCGGAAAAGTTAACACCGGCACTCATTGCAGAGCAATTATTTCTTCAAAAATCATTAAATTTTATCATTCACCTATATTGTCATATTTTAAAATCATTTGTTTCTGTTCGATCTTATCCTCTATTGAATTGTCAAAGTAGTCAAATTAGTTGCGCCATCTGTTGACTATATATTTAAAAAAAACTAGCATCGTCATCCAACGTAAACTAGAGGAATTATTTCATCTTCCAGCTTTTGTCGTTTTGTGCTCAACTCATTGGTTTACGTTCGATTTTATCTTTTTCTTCAAATTTTCATTAGTAGTGAAAAAACAGTGGCGCCATCTGTTGAAGTGGACACTTATTGGAGGGCAATTATTCCTTCAAAAATAATTATTTCTTACTTTACATAGGTATCGTTTCATATGTATTTCAAATTCTTTTTTTTTTGTCCGATCTTATCCTCTACTGAATTTTCAAAGTAGTCAGATGAGTGGCGCCATCTGTTGAAATTAAAGAAAAAGAACTAGCATCGCCATCCAACGTAGAGCAGTTTTTATCGGTTCATGTTTCATTCTTTGCGTTCGACTTTATCTTTTCATTCAAATTGAATGTTCATCAGGAGTAGTGAAAAAATAGTGGCGCCATCTGTTGAAGTGGACTGTCACTCATTATTCCTTCAACCCCCAATTATTACGCGAAGTTAAAATAAGATGACAATACTCCGATAGTGCTCCAGAGCAGCGAATCGAAAACGCTCTCGCTTTATATCGTTTCATGTTTAAATTCATTTGTTTCTGTCCGATCTTATCCTGTATTGGATTGTCATAGTAGTCGAATTAGTGGCGCCATCTGTTGAAATTTGAAAATAAAGAAACTAGCATCGCCATCCGACGCAGAGTAGAAGAATGATTTCATTTTCCAGTTTTTGTCGTTTCGTTCGTTTACGTTCGATTTTATGGAAAAAAAAAAACTTTCAAATTTCCATGTGCGGTAACAAGAAAAAATAGTGGCGCCATCTGTTGTGAGAAAGTGAACTGAAGAGCCTATCAATGGCACCTTGACGCAGCCGTCCAATTATTTCTTTGTACTAACGTAACTGCGCATTTACATGCAATTTACAATTACATTTGCGCAATGTAAACCTCACTTTAATATAATTTAATATCCGTATATGCAAGACGTCATTAGTAATTTGACGTTTAATGCAATCAAATATTTATTTTGTCAGAAATATAACCAAACTTGTCTAAATAAATCCTCGTCCGGATTTTATTGTCAGCTACTATACTTTACACATTTTTTATGTGACGTCATGATCAGATAATACATACATCAGGGTTGCGTTCTCAAACTGTAGCTCCGAGCGAGCGTCCTGGCGTGTAATCGCGTCTTTCTCACTCAAGATTCTTAATACATTTTGCGTCTCGCTCATCTGTTTCAAGACGACTCGTTTCTACAATATTTCCACGACAACGGATGCACTTTTCACGTCCTACTTGCAAGCAGGGCGTGAAAAGTACGCCCGTTGTCATGGAAATAATGTTAACACCAGTCGTTTTGAAACGGACGAGCGAGACGCAAAATATGTTTAAAAATCGTGAGTGAGAAAGATGCGATTACATGCCCCAAATGCTCTCCACGGTATAGTTTATGAACGCAAGCCAGATAATATGACACTGACAGTTATTGACAATTGACCTATCACTCTTGCGACAGCATAAACAAAAGGCAGTTGCGACACTCATACCTATTGCGACACTGATACCTATTGATTTTCGCGTATATATTCAGTTTCTTTTTCTATAATACCTGTCACCTGAATGTTAGGCAATTACAAAAATATCTGCTCTACGTTTAGTGAGAAAAGCAGGGTTCCAACAGAAACCCTAGAACTTTGAGAGTGACAGGTATTATAGAAAAAGAAAACTGTATTGTAGGTATCAAACAATATGGCGGTCGAATTTGACACTGACGTTTGAGTGTCGCTACCGCTTGATTCTTATACAGTGCGCGTAGCCAACTTTATATAAAAAAATCACAATTCAAAAATTTAAAAGAATTGGCCTACCACAAGAGCGCAACTTGTTTTGTTTGAGAACCTCTGTTGGTTCGTGGGATACGTCGGTGGTTTTTTCATAAACACATCGTAGAAAAAAAAAAACTAAATTCGCGGTCACTCGGTTAATGTCGCTGTCGCCCATAAGCAATTTAATAACGGAAGAAAATTCTAAATATCCACTCGCGTTGATTACTGAATCAATTAATCAATTACGTATTGTGACAAGATGCAAGTAAATTTATGCATTGAATTTATTTAGCAAACTTAAGATAAGAGAAAATGCAACTCGTCGACGTAAACAACGGAACCTTGACACCTGCGTGAAAAAACCTTGAACACGTTGGAACGGATTTAAATTATTTCGTTGTCTATCGTACCTTTCCGTTTCGTGAGAATTCGGAATTGCTCGAGTTACACTTCCTATAAAAACCCCGCGATCTGCATATAAAGATAAGATCATAATCAGTTGTCATAACAGTATGTAATTTCTTGTAATTTAGTTTGTGTTGTGAACTAAGAATGTGAGTACCTATTATAAGTTAAACTTGTATAATTATGTTCGCCTTTATTTAGTTATGTTTAATATAATATTTAAGCTACGCTATGCCCCTTGTTTCGATTTATACCGTAACAGTATTGTTAATACAGTTTATAACTGTTGCTCGATAAAACTACAGCAATTTACATCAATAAAACAGAGCATTGTAATCCTCGAGTATCTCTTTGGACCATGATATTCCATAACTTGTAAACAAATACACTAAGCGATTTGATTTGTCGACGATTGAAAAAATAAATGAATGTTATTAGTAAGTTTGTATGACTGCACCGAGTGACCTGCATACTCAGAAAAGAAAATGCGATGCATTTGCTTATTTCTTTGAATGTAGCCTGAACGTAATAAAGCAATAAAATCATAAATTAATGGGTGACGAGTTCGACGTGTCTTTTTTGCAAAAATACTTCTAGCATGTGACCTTGATTTGATTGAATTATTATCTAAGTTTTTACTTGTCGTTAGCTGCGATTCATGATTACTGTTTTAATTTAATTCCTTAAGGTCCGGTTTATCAATCACCGGTTAACTCTAACCTTCAGTTAATTGCCATAACAAAATTTGTCTTCCCAGTTATTACTATGGGAACAAACTGAAAGTTAAAGTCAACTTTCGATTGATCAAGTTGATCAATTAGGGAAATAAATTATCATTAATATGTAAGAATTATTTTGAGCATTCCGATTGCTTAAATACGAGAAGGAGAAGTTAGAAAGTAAATGTTTCATCGTTATTTTTTTATTGCTTACGTCTCACCAACTGTTAATCTCCTTATTCTATGACCTGCCTCACCGTTTATTGTATTACATCTTCGGGGTTAATGCACGTAATAGTAAACCTCGTTCAGTTGGGGCATTTAAATCGCATCCAGATGCAATTTAAATGCCAGAGCTCAAACGTTTTTAGTAAAACGTAAACTTAGATTCTTTCGGGACAATCAGTGACCTTTGCCCCATAAGTATGTCTCTGTTGTGTATCAACAGTGGTCGTAGTAAGTAAAACTTGTTCGATTACACCCTGTATTTTGATGTATTGTCTTCAATGAGTCGGTGGTTTTGGCTCCCTCGGTTTTGCATTGTTTTTACAAAATACGAGTTATTTTATTATGTCTGTCGCGTACTACATAGTTGAAGAATTAACAGAAGAGGCATGCGACGGCAGTATAAATCTAACTACAATTTTTATTGCAACGCCAGCAACGTCCACGTTTTTATTCGACTTGAACCGATCGCACTGCGACTTGCGGCTGAAACGCACTGTCTGGATGCTACTTTAGATCACGTAGATGAGTTTTCTTTTCAAAGTTACAAAAGAAAACGAGAATTGTTGCCCCGTGGCGTTTTTGTTCTTTTTTTCGTACCGAGAACATAACAAACAAAGACTTTAACCGATCGCATTGCGACTTGCGGCGGAAACGCACTGTCTGGATGCTACTTTAGATGAGTTTTCTCTTCAAAATTACAAAAGAAAACGAAAATTGATTTGAATTTTATTTCTTTCTGCAAAAAAAGACGATAAAATAAAAATAATCGACTGCATGACAAAATTCATTGAAACAAAGTGCTTCCTATTTTTTGTATATTTTAATTTATTCCTCCATCTTCTCTTCGATGACAGTTGATCTCAATTTTTTATTAATTCTTGACGATGAAGATCACAAAAACCGGCAGCCAAATTAAAATGTACGAAAATTAGGAAGTACTTTATTTCAGTTCATAATCATATACAGTGTGATTTTTAATGAGCGCCGCGCCGTATTAAATTGTTATTACGTTGGCAGCACGCGCTTCTGTCACTCACCTTTATCATTTTTCTTCTGACATAAGATTAGCAATAGTAAAATAAAAAGAAATAAAACGCCGAAAGTGCACCTGCAATTTGGTGTCAAAATCGGCAACACCGCTGCGAATAAAACCGTATATAATGTGTAAGATACAAACATAATGTATCAAATAAAATATCGTTTTCTATTTCTTCAAGCTCCTCATTACGTAAAGAAGTTTCATTAGTACTATTAATATTAATATTAGTATTGCTGTATTATTCTATGCAGATTAATCGGTTCCCCAAGTACATGGATCTTAGTGAGTTTGTTGTACTATGTGTTTGATCTATGTATAGTAGATTGACCTACTTTTATTTCCTGGATGGTAGATCAAGAAAGTAGACTTGCCTTGATACTCATGTTAAGTAGGAAAAAAATTATTAACGTGTTGAATGCTATAGTAAACCGGAATTTTTCTATGTAGATTAAACTACATTTTTTTATTAAGTCGACGTTTTATGCTTTACTCACCTGCGTAGATTGATCTTGGCGAATTTGTTGTGCTACTTCTTGTTTTATGTAATTGTGTTTGTACTTTCATTCTCCGAATAGCAGACATGTTTTAAAGTCCGCATTAATGCTACATCTACTCTAAGTTTCGATATTATTACACACAGTAAGTAGATTAATCTTAGTGGATCGTTATGTTCGAAAACAAATGGTAGATGAAAAGTTGAAGTTTCTATGAAGACTAAGTAATATTTGTAACTTGTAAATTAACTGATTATATTATGTGCGCTGCCCTCTACAATATAATGAGAATCATCACTAAACAACCACAGTAGATTATAATATTCCATGCAGATTAAATGAGGACAAGTCAATTGATTTCCAAATCAATTAATATCGGTGAGTCGGTTAGGCTACATCTTTCTTTACGTACATAGTTGTAATTCGATCTACTTTGATTCTCCGGGTAGTACAGAATATGTACACAGTAATGTTACATCCACTCATATTACTTTTGCGATAAATTTACGAAGTAATTATTATACGTAATCAGATAGGTCCAATCAGTGACCTTTGCCCCATAAGTATGTCTCTCTTGTGTATCAATAGTGCTCATAGTAAGTAAAACTTATTCGATTACACCCTGTATTTTGATGTATTGTCTTCAATGAGTTAACATCAATGTCGGTGGTTTTTTCTTTTTCATTTCGGAATATACAAACAAATATACAATAAATTTCTTAAATTAATTAAGCGATTTGGTTTCAGGGTTCGTTGCTTTTAGTTCCAAACTAACGCGCGATTTTTCGGCATCCCCCCGCGCGCCGAGCTTCGATTTGTTCAAGCTCACACACACACACACGCTCTCCGAGTTTTAATTAAGCTTCGCAGGGAAAACACAAACAATGCCTGTTATGCAAGATTATAAATTCCGGAGAAATAAGCAATGCAAAACGACGACGCGCAGACCAGAACGTGGAATGCAATATCGAGAGGAAAATGTAATTAAGCTTTTTGTGCTTGCTCGGCCTGCGAGATATTATTAAAATACTTTTGAAGTATTAAAGAGGCCTTTCTATCAGCGCTGCAGTTTTTTTTTCTTTCCCCGACGTTGCCGTCCTTGCCGAAATTAAAATTGAAACAATAATAATTAAGCACGCCCGGGTTTTCAAATCTGCGGAGGATGCAACCATGTATCATCAACTGTTTCGTTGCTTGCATACAGGCAACACATACTCTACCTAATATTAGTTAATAAAGCTGAAAATTTAAAACGTCGAATTATATTATAAAGTAACAAACAGACAGCGTTTGTCTTTGTAATAAAAAAAATTCCGATATCATTCTTGCTATACAACATCACATAGATTGTGGTAACTTCGACAAAAATAAAAGCTCCGCACTGAGGAGGCAATTTTTTTAAGAAACTGGAACATAGTTATTGTCGCCTCATAGGGCGAAATGAAAAAGAGTTATTAAAAGTGGCAAAACGAATGATAGAAATGGTATAGCGAATTAATCAAAGCGAACAGTTTTAAGGTGCAACTCTATCGAACACGTTTTTCGCGAAACGGTCCTTCAGGTGCCTGAAGGTCAGGCGCTCTGGTGATACCTTTTCTATTCAAAATAAATCCTTACGTCTCCGTTACTATTTCCATGTAGAATCGTCACTAATTTGTCATCGTCGACTAGACCATGTAGCAGTCAGTGACTTAACGAAGTGAGTTTGCGACTTTAAAATCGAGTTACTTTAAAATCGAGTTACCCCCGTCGCATTCTTATTTCAATAAATTGAAAATATTTCACAATGTAATTACACGCATGCGAGCCCGCCGCATCCGATTCCATTAATCAAGTTACCTTAATTAGACGCTTTACGCTGCAGAATTTAATCTAACAGCACCGGCCGATAGGTAATTAAGTCGGACTAATAACCAAGTTAAACGTACAAGGTACATAACTAATTGATCTAAATAAGGCGTTCGTCAGTTGTTGATTGAAATAATTAAGCCGTCCAGAGCTCGGAGAGCGGAGCCGTCCGCCCGCCCGTCCGTCCGTCCGTTCGGACACATCACAGGAGGCGGTGTCGGAGTGTGAGAAACCGCATATTACTATAAAAATCGCCGCGGCGCGGCGCAGCGGTCAGAAAAGTTAATTAACGGTGTAATGCTGCCGTCTCGAAGAACGTCGACTCAAAATTCCTCTCTGCCCAATCCCTTCCTCACTTTGTTCACCTGAATTTATACTATTCGTCTTTCTGGTACTTCTATATTTTCCGGTACGATCTCCTTTAGGTCTTCCTGCGCCTTTTGCCAATCATTTCTTTCTGGGACGTTCTATTTGTCTTTCATCTTCACTCCTTCGACTTACCAACTCTGCCCGCAGATTTCCTTTAGATTGTCTTTCACCCTTTGCAACCATTTCTTTCCGGGTCGTCCTTCTTTTCTTTCGTTTTGACTTCTTGCCATTCCAGATTTTGTACGGCGATCTCCTGCCCACCGATTTCCTTTAGGTCTTCCTTCATCCTTTTCTGGGGCGCCCTTCTTGTCTTTAATTTTGGGTTCTTGCCATTCCCGATTCTGTTCGCCAATCTCCTCCTGCCCAATTCGGTCCACCGATTTACTTTAGATCTTGCTTCATCCTTTTCTGGGGCGTCCTTCTTGTCTTTAATTTTGAGTTCTTGCCATTCCCGATTCTGTACGCCAATCTCCTCCTGCCCAATTCGGTCCACCGATTTCCTTTAGATCTTGCTTCATCCTTCGCAACCATTCCTAGGTCTAGGTCGTCCTTCTTACCTTTAATTTTGACTTCTTGCTATACCCGATTCCGTACACCGATCTCCTTTATATTTTCCTTCGTTCTTTTCTGGGTCGTTGTATCTTCACTTCCGAATAAGGCTCTCTCCAATTTCCCATTCACTATATTAATCTTCTTTAGATCTTCCTTCGCCTTTTCCAATCCCAATCATTGCTTTTTGGGTTGTTACACCTTCACTTGCGAATACGCTGATCCTCTTTAGATCTTCCTTCACCCTTTTCGACCACATCTTTCATTTTACAAACAAATTACTAAAAGACCCACCGTCTTTAGATATAAATGGAAACAACGACAGGTACTTAGGCATAACTCTGGACGCAAAACTTAGGTGGAAAGAGCATGTTAAGAAGAAAATTAGGCTTGAAATATGGACAGCACTGTTGGGGCTGATTGGAAGAAACTCCAAACTTTCAATATCCAGTATCCAATCAGATCTTGAAGCCAGTATGGCATCCAGTTTTGGGGCTGCGCCAATGATTCCAACATTAAGCGCATTCAAACATTTCAGAATAAAGTGTTACGCAACATAGCATGTTCGAAATTCCGATCTTCATAGAGACCTCCGGATTCCAACCGTTAAGGAAGAAATCAAAAGGTTTGCTGGAAGGCATGAAGCTAGGCTTCACCTTCACGCTAATGCAGAGGCTCTTCAACTGCTGGACAACCAACACCATTCCCGAAGACTGAAGAGGAGAAAACCAGCTGATCTTGTCTAGTGTGTTGCGCACAAAAGCAGAGCACAGTGCGTGGAGTGGAGTGTAAATACTCTAGAAGACATCAATGGATAGACTTTAGCCGATAAGTACATAGCTTAAGATTTGTGAGACAAAACTTAATGATTAGTCTCAAAGACTGGTGCTATGATTAAAAAAAATCGTTCTGGATCGTCCTCTCCGTTTCGTACTTTCACTTCCACCCGTCTGTCTTCATGTATTCTTTACGTACACCCCAAACCATTTGGCATTTGTTACTTGGGTAATCGTGTGCATTCCATAAATTTCTTCAACTGCTTGACTGCACCAAACACTTCGTTCTCCACCTTCCAAGTTTATCTTCTTCCTTCTCATTGATGATCCATGCTTCGCAGGCTTGGGTTTATTTTGGTCTAGATTCTATCTTGACCTTGCCGTCAGAACTAGATCTTCAGCGTACGCTAAACATTAATGTCGGTTGTTGCACATTAGTCGTGTCGTCTTTCCCTCAGAACCAGTTCTGGTACTAAGATAAATGGTGTCGTAGAAAGCGAGTCGCCTTGCCTTAGCTCATTTTCAACTCTAAATTCTTTTGATACTTACCCCTCCCCCCGTTCCCAAGTGATAATTGTCATCTGTATCAACGCTGCTGCCCTTTCGATGCCTTGTAGGGTAGTTTTCTTTTGATGGAATCGTAGGTTTTTCTTGTAATCGATGTATCATATCAGCTGGAGACTTCCCTCTTTTAAAACCTCCCTGGTATTTTCCCACCACTCTTTTTTGATAGCTATTTAGACGGGTATCCCAAAGAATCCCGCCAGCACTTTATACGATAATCATAATAGGAAGGCAACTCCTTTTTCTTATCCCTTTTTCATGTAGGGCCTTTGCCTAGTCAAATTCCTACTAATTCCTTTCTTGATTTTGCCTTTCTCCGAGAATTATTTCTAGGATTAAATTGAATAGTGTTGTGGCCTTGCCTTAGCCCATTTTCAGCTTTAAATTCTTTTGATACTTCTCACCTAACACAATTTGATCGCACGTGTGATTCATTGTCATCTGCATCAATGCTCCTGGGTAGAGTATTCTTCTTTCGATGGGGTGGTAGGCTTTTTTGTAATCCATGAAACGAGCAACCTTAGAGTTCGTAGAGAGCTCTTTTAAAACCCCCTATTACTCCTTTTTGATAGCTATTTAGACCTTGAAGAATTCCCACCAGCAATTTATACGTTACGTCTAGGAGGACAATCCCTCTCTAGTTTCTTATCCTTTTTTTAAACACGGGGCGTATTAGAGCCTTTGCCCAGTCGCTTGGCTTAGTCTTCAAGTCCTGCTTCTTTAAAACTTCTCCTGCACTCTTTTAGTCCTTAATAGCTTCATACATTCCTTCTTGAAGCGTTGCCTTTTCTATTACTCCATTTTGTTCTTCCATCTCTACATTTCCATTGTGCTGGTCTTCTTCTTCGTTATCTTCTTCTCCTTGCATTGGGTTTAGAAGCTCTTCAAAACATTCCTTCTCCCTTCTCTCGTCTTCCGATATAAGGTAAGTTCCTAATTCTCCTGTTTTCAGCAGTTCCTATCTTCTTTCTACATATTTGTTTCACTCTTCCACGAATCTCATTGTCGTCCTGCTGGTGAGTCCTCCATCGAACCTGTAGACCTTCTTGTTGTTACAGTTGCTACGGTCCAAATTTCATTCTTCAACATTTTCAAACCTATTTTAAGATTCGGTTGATGACTAACGTTTTATACCCTCTAGGCATTCTCTTTTGTTTTGTTAAGTTGACTTTGGTAATTTTTTATAACAGTTGGGAACACTGTAATGGAATTGTTGATTACGATACAGGGTGACTGTTAATTTTATCACAATACAAGGTCGCTGTCAATTGTACATGTCATGCGGGTATAAACCAGTGTGAATTTCAGTTACTTTTAACACCGTGTGTAGTCCTAGCGGTGCCATGATGCCACGCTAGGTGGCGCCATCTTTAAATCCAGGTTTTAAGCTACCGACAATCTATTTGCAGCTCACCCCGTGTCCACTGAGCGGGGGAGTTTTTTAACATCGATGATTTTTCTTTTTATACAGGGTCAAACAGGTTCAAACTGCGTTCATTAGATTCTTACTTTCGCAAGTTCGGAATTATTTGGTTCATCAAGAAATGGTCACTGTCTGCTTGTGAATAGGCACTTCTACAATTCCTTACTTCTTCACCCGTGCTTTGTCTCTATTATTTTCCATTGGGTGCCATCCATGCCTGCTGTGGTCAAAATTAGTGCCTTTCGATTTTAAAATTTCTTGGATTTTCAGCTGATGGGCCAAACGAATGGAAATTTTAGAGAAAAATATAGATAAGTGGAACTTTTTAAATTCTGTAATGGTGGGCGCACACTTAGGCGAAGCGCAGTAGGACTGCGTAAAAAAAATTGCCCAGCTTCGCCACGATCAGCACAATATGTGATAGTTACGTTAAAGTTCTTAGTGTGATTTTTATAGAACTAGTTTTGCAAGAGCTACATCTATTAAGTTTAGGTATCGGTGCCAATTTGTAATTGAAAGCGATGACTTACAATCATCATTGGTCTAGATTCTATCTTGATCTTGCCGTCAAAATTAAATCTTTGGCGTACGCTGAACATTGATGTTGGTTGTTGTACATTAGTCGTTCGTTTTCAATCAGCTTTCCCTCAGAACTAGTTCTGATACTAAGATGAATGGTGTCGTAGAAAGCAGGTCGCCTTGATATGTTGCTTTTATGTCACCTTTTCCATCTCTACATCTCCATCGTGTTGATCTACTTCGTCGTCCATTGAATTGTTGGTTTTTCTGTTTCGTGAAATATTGTTACTCCATCTATCTCTACGCCTTCATTGTGCTCATCTTCTTTATTGACTCCTTCTTCCATTGATATGCTGTTATTCAATCTATCTCTACATCTTCAGTGTACTGGTCTTCTTCTTCTTCCTTCGATACGTTGTTACTTCATCTATCTATACATTGGTCTTCTTCGTAAACTTTTTCTTCTTCCATCTTCTTACATCTTCATTGTGCTTTCATTGTGCTTTTGTGCTGGCCTTTTTCGTTAACTTCTTCTTTGATTGGGTTTAGAAGCTCCGCAAGCATGTCAATTTCAGCCTCGTTGGCCCTTCTTTCGCCTTCCGGTATGAGATTCTGCTTAGAGGTTGCACTTTGCCTTTTTATTTTTGTTGCCTGATATAAGTTCCTCGTTCCTTTATTTTTATACGATCCTTCTATTTTCAGTAGTTCCTAAACGTAGCTTAATCCTACGTATTTGTTTTGCTTTTTTTTTCTTAGTTTTTCAAAATGTTACGGTTTTAATCGAAACAAGGGGCATAGGCTTAAATAATATGTACATACGAGATTGAACATAAATAAATAAAGTCAAACATAATTATACGAAGTTTAACTTATACGATTGGTCACACTTTACAAGAGAAGAGCTTACATGCCCTGATAGAGGCTGAGAGATATAAGAAGTCCACGATCGGATTAAGTAACGCAACGTTGCTAGGATGAAATGGCACTATTCCTAAGAATTCGGAGAATATGTTTACCTCGTATCTTTATCTTACAGACAAGTAAAACAGAGTGTAAAACAAAGGCTTGGCCTCCCGGGACGAGGCTATGTCTATACCAGAGTCGGTACTTAATCCGATCGTGGACTTATATCTCCATTCACGATACGTTTACGAGGACATTGAAATAAATTTCGTCACGTCCGAATTGATGAAAATGAAATTTGCCGACCGACTTATATCGTCCCCGATCATGGGTTAGGATAATACAGGCACAAAATAAGATAAAAGGTATAACTTTGGTTTTTAGTACGGCTACGGAAGTAATCTTTTTATCTGACGTATGCGACAGTCATATGAGGGGCGAGGGGGGGATTATGTTTTGAGTTATAACTGTCGACGTTATCGCACAATATTTATTAAACCTGAACCGTAATTTATCTTGCTAAGTTACAGTCAGATATTCAGATTTACATGTAAATTAGTATAAGTAATAGGTAATACAAATTATTATTTATTATATTTAGAATAATTATGTCCCCGCCATTAAAGTTTTACGCTAGCACCATCGGAAGACTAAGTTCTTGGACTCAAAAACTGCAGAGAGTGAATTGAAATTCAAGTCAAATCAAATCCTTTAAAGATCGAACAATGAAGAAAGCATCGAGATAAACATACCAGATGAAGAAGTAGCCTGGGCCCAACACGTTCAGAACAAATTAAATTAGATAGAGTTTTCTAAACAAAGTAGGAGTTAAAAAATGGGTTAAAATCCAATGAAAATTATAAAAATAGAAACAGATTTCTCAGTGGGAAAAAGGGAATGAATGTAATGAGATAAAAGATAAAAATTGTCAACACAAGTATTTAAAGAAATTATGTATTCCATCAAACTGAAATGACATAAAGGGGAAATCGAATAAAACATATTTAGGAAATAAATTGAATGGAATAGTTCAAGATAGTTGCCGATGATATTATGCTTAAACAACAAAGAGACCAAGAAGAAAGAATCTTCAACACAAATATCAGGGAATTCACGTATCACGTGGACTTTTTTTTTACAAAATCATGTGCGTTCACAAGTTACTCAGTGTAAATTGCCTTTGAAGTCTCTGCCGAATTTTTGCTTTAACTCCTTAATTAAAAAGAAATTTATTAATTATACGAATTTGAAACATTGTTGGACTCCGTGGCTAATAAAACTGACAACATTAGATCTGTTCGTTTGTTCTGCACTTTCTACACTTTTAACGCCTCTACTCTATTTTTCTCACTCCTATTTTACATTATATTATATACATCTCACTCTCTCAAGAACTGCTGGTGCAATTGTATAATATGATGTCAGCTAATATGTCTACCACGATGAATGCACAACCATTTCGCAATAGCTCATTAATTGCGCTTAAAAAAATAAAATGCAAATCAAATTTTAACCGCCCTCGTAAAATCCTGAAATACGGATCCGACTTTCGTTTACAAAAGGTCAGCATTTCTAATTAGTTTGAAACTGTCAAATATATTCGCCCGTCGAATTAATCACCGCTTTCAAGAACTGCATTAAATATGAAACTTAGATCGGCGCATGCTTCCGATAGTCTCGGACTAGTCAGAAGCTTCTGACGAAAGTCAACGTAATTTTCTAGCCTCGTACAACATAAGGTTGCTTAATTTAAAAGTAAATCGAATAAAATTCTTGCAAAAACCGAAATTGCTTGGCAGCATCTGTAAAATTTTGTATTTTGTTGTTTATTTAAGTCTTCTCTTGTTGCTTGCCGACGACAAGAATTATTTTCAATTTAAATTGCGTTGCAGTTCGGCCATTTTTAAAAAAAAGCTAAATCCTGTGGCACCATCTATACAAATTTTGTCGAAACTACGATTTTTCGGCGCGAGATTTGAAATTCGTAAAAAACTAATTTGAATCCTGCGACGCCACCTATGTTAATCTTATCGGACTACAATTTCTTCTGGCCCAAGTTTAATTTGAAGCAAAAAACGAAATTGTGCGGCGCAGTCTATTTCTGTATTTTGTTGTTTTTTATTTAAATCTTCTTTTGCTCGTCAACGAAATACACAATTTTTCAAAATTAAATTACGCTAAGATTTGACCATTAAAACAAATATCTACCTACATATGTAAAACTTGTCAGACTTCCGGCGCGAAATTTGAAATTTATTTTTCTCAGTAATTTCTATCGCCTCCCGCACGTTGAAACTTACAACAAAAGTTGAAATTGCGTAGTGCCATCTATGTATTTCCTGCATTCTGTTTTGTTTAAATCTTACACTGTTTGCTTGCCAACGATGTGTTCTACAAAAAAAAAAAAAAAAATCGAATCCTGTAGTGCCATCTATGTTAATCTTATCGGATTACGTTTTGTTCTGGCCCAAGATTTGAAATTGAATTTAAAACAAAAATCGAAATTGTGTGGCGCCGCCTATTTCTGAGTTTTGTTGTTTGTTTAAATCTTCTTCCTTGCATGCTTGCTTGGCAACGAAACACACTTTTAATTTAAATTAAAAAAGATCGAAACCGTGTGGAAACTTATCGGACTACGATTTTATTCCGGCGCCAAATTTGAAATTTATTTTTCTTAGGCCCAGTTTTACAATCGTGGAATAACTGTTCGCCGGAAATCCTTTAATGTTTCTTCATGCCTACGTCACGTTATTCTAGATACAATGCTTATCCGACGATTGTAAAATCGGGCGTTAGTAATTTTGGCACTGATTAAGTCTGAGCTGCGGCGCCAACGTTGTTGTTAACTAACTGATTTTAATACAAATTAAAATACGTTAAAAATACGGTCGAATGACTTGAAAGAGTCGAAACGAAGATTTCTTTCTTGTGGGGGACACATGAAGCCAATAGTGAATCCATAAACACATTAAATAATCGTATCCACAACTAAGTCCGTGCTAATTGCGACATGCTAATGCGAATCGCTTCTTCGCCGTGCTCGCCTGTGACTCGCTAATGATGGACTTCTCACTTTCTACATCATTTTTAAACCATCGAGTTATGAGCTTATATAAAATCATTGATTGTGATTTATTTGACCTTGAAGAATTTTGGGTTAATTCCATATTTGGAGCGACATACGCGTTCGTTGGTCCAGCAAGTTGCACAAAGGCGACGTTTCTGGATAAGGTTAAAGGGAAATTAAACCATCGTTTGACTGCGAGGAATTGGCCAGTGAAACCTTCGAGGAACATTAGGAGGAGACAACTGGTCTATCTACCAGACGGAAGACGGGTCGGACTGAAGAGGTCGTAGGTAGAAGACGTCCAGGTGGACTACGAATGGCCCTTAAAAGTATATTTCAAATTATGAAAAAGTCAAGATAAATCGTGGGGATTTGTTGGGATAATTTTTGATCGAAATTTGAATATTTCTGTTTAGTATGTGTTAGAAATGTTCGTTATACTTACAAAACGTATACATCATAAGAAAATTATTGTTATGTGTCTGTAAGGATGTGCCTTCCTAAACGTTGGTTTTCATTTGAAAAAAAAAAAAGAAATTCCAACGCTGCGGCACCAAATATGGGAGCGGCCGATTTTTATTATTGAAAGTTTGAAGTAGAATAAAATTCCACTTATCTGTAATTTACTATTCAAGCAGGTAGCGTTTTTTAAATGCTCAAATTAAGAGGAAGGCTATTGTTAGTGTAAATTAATAAATATTAGATTCAAAGTTTATTGGTTCACAGCCATTTTATTTTATTTTGTCAATTTGTTATACAAACTGTGACATTCGTTTAACGTTTTCGAGTATTAAATTATACTCATCTTCAGAACTAAAATTAAATTACAGTTACAATAGTTAACATTAATAACAATTTACGAAAATACAACATACCAAAGTTACAATCACAGCACGTGCTTGTGTTGAGTGGCCCGGCTGCGACCGAACTGAAGTCACACCCTCACTGTTTGCAGTTTGATGTTTTGTTTTGGCGGGAATTTTTGAATTGTAGATTATAGGTAAGTATGCTCTGCTCAGGTTTTCGGTATCCGTTCTTCTGTTAATACTATTCTTGTTTTCCTGTATAATTGCACACATTTCAAGTATGTTTCGTTTTAGGTAATTTTTTTCGTTGAAAATAATTTTAGGATTTTTGATATCCGTTTTGTGATTTAGTGTTAAAACATGGTTTGACAGCGCTGTGCAGTCAATTTTGTTGGTGTTGATGCTGTATTGATGTTGATACATTCTTTTTTCTAAGCTGTTTTTGGTTTGTCCTATATACGTTTTATCACAATCAAGGCAAGTGATTTTATAAATTACACAATTTAATACTCGAAAACGTTAAACGAATGTCACAGTTTGTATAACAAATTGACAAAATAAAATAAAATGGCTGTGAACCAATAAACTTTGAATCTATTACACAACCAGGCAAGAACCTGAGCACAATTAAACTCTACTCCTGGAGGAATTTGGATTATCAATCATCATGAAATTACCATCGACATTTATGCAACAAATCAACACCAACTACGGATACAGTACGATGAAAGCACTCAAGACCATCTCGAAGACGAACAAACAACTTGCAAACACCAAGAACAGAAGACTATTTTTAGAAGCATGCAGAAGAAAACAGTTGACTCCAAAATGTATGTTAATAAGGTTAGATAAGAATAAGTTTAAACATCTACCCGACGATCAAGTTAAAACAGCTTTAAACAATTTTCAAAAAAAGATCCTCAATCTAGAGATTAAACATGCCCATATAAGTCTAAAAAGACTCAATTATACTAAATGTCAAAATGAAAATCTGATTAAAAGTAAGTTACCAATAGATGTTTATAACAAGTTCATTAATTTAGAAAACAAGAAAATGCAAAATCTTTTTATCAAAACCAAACAAAAACAAATTAATAAAATCAAAAATTTAGAAATAACACAATCAAATCAATATCCAAACAAAACAAAAAAAGACACAATCTTCTCAAAAAACAACCATAAAGAGAAACAAGAAGATGATAGGAATGAACAATGGCTAGTCAACCTTACTGATAAGCATATACCAAAAGACATTTATGATATTCTAAGTTTAGGCCCAAAATTTGTATTCAAACATGATGACCAGGCTAAGGCTGAACTGATACCAACTCTCATTGCGGAAGTTGAAAGTTGTATCACTGAAATCAATGATATAGACAAAATAAATATAAGATCGTCTTTATGCAATAATTTTAATAAAGTCAATAAGACAGGTTTTCCTAACAACACGAACAACCTATCCAAAACAAATAAAAATAACTTAACTAAAACAAAAAAATTTTTGAAAGAAAACAATGATTTATTCATAGCAAATGCTGACAAAGGCAACGTAACCGTAATATTAGAAAAACAAGAATACATGAATAAAATGAATTCATTGCTACAAGACAATAATACCTACAATCTTTTAAACAAAGATCCCACAACCACTCTACAAAATAAAACAAACAAACTACTCACAAACTGGTACAATAAAGGTTTCCTAGATAAAGTAGAATTAAACAAAATAAAAAACAACAACAGTATCTCCCCGAGACTGTACGGACAAATTAAAATTCATAAGGAAGACAATCCTATCAGACCTATAGTATCCACCATAGATTCTCCTACATATTCTCTAGCAAAATTTTATTGCAATATTCTAAAAAATCTAACTCAAACCATCGAATCCAATGTCAAAGATTCTTTCAGTTTCGTTCAACAAATCAACAATTTAACAATCCCTCCAAACAACACTATGGTCTCTTTTGATGTAGTCTCCCTGTTTACAAATGTACCTGTGGACTTAACTCTAAACATCATCGAAAATAGGTGGGATGAACTAAAAAATCATACAACTCTCGATAAAGCAGAATTTTTCAAAGGTCTTAACCTAATAGTCAATAACTTGTCATTTCAATTTGACAATAAGTTCTATCTACAAAAACAAGGCCTTCCCATGGGATCCCCTCTCAGCCCATTATTAGCGGACATCACCCTAGACTATGTCGAAACAACGGTATTAAAAAATCTAAATACCAAACCGTTCCTGTATAAACGTTATGTTGATGACATTTTCTTAATTTTACCAAACAATCAAATAGATAATTTTTTACAAAGTTTTAATAGTTTCCACGAAAAAATAAAATTCACTATAGAATTAGAAAAAGACAACAAATTAAACTTCTTAGATATTACTCTACACAAAACTCAAAACAATAAGATTATAACCAACTGGTACAGGAAAAGTACATGGAGTGGCCGATATTTAAACTATTTATCAAACCACCCGAAAAGTCACAAAATCTCAGTAATTACTTCCTTGACCGACAGAGCCATTTCACTTTCTCATCAAAGTTTTCATCAAGAAAATATCAACTTAATAAAAACAATATTAGTAAAAAACAATTACCCAGCAAATTTAATAAACAAAGTAATTAAAAACAGAATATCAAAAATCAATAATAATAGATACAATAATAATAAATCACAAAATACACAAAACAAAACAAAATTTGTATCACTTACTTACATACCTAAAATTTCTGAAGCCATTAAAAGAATACTAAAACCTTTCGACATCAATATAGTTTTCAAACCGAAAAATCTCAGCTACAAATTCACCTCCAATCTTAAAGATAAAATACCGCTCCAAAAAAAGCATGGTGTAATTTATAAAATCAATTGCCTTGATTGTGATAAAACGTATATAGGACAAACCAAAAACAGCTTAGAAAAAAGAATGTATCAACATCAATACAGCATCAACACCAACAAAATTGACTGCACAGCGCTGTCAAACCATGTTTTAACACTAAATCACAAAACGGATATCAAAAATCCTAAAATTATTTTCAACGAAAAAAATTACCTAAAACGAAACATACTTGAAATGTGTGCAATCATACAGGAAAACAAGAATAGTATTAACAGAAGAACGGATACCGAAAACCTGAGCAGAGCATACTTACCTATAATCTACAATTCAAAAATTCCCGCCAAAACAAAACATCAAACTGCAAACAGTGAGGGTGTGACTTCAGTTCGGTCGCAGCCGGGCCACTCAACACAAGCACGTGCTGTGATTGTAACTTTGGTATGTTGTATTTTCGTAAATTGTTATTAATGTTAACTATTGTAACTGTAATTTAATTTTAGTTCTGAAGATGAGTATAATTTAATACTCGAAAACGTTAAACGAATGTCACAGTTTGTATAACAAATTGACAAAATAAAATAAAATGGCTGTGAACCAATAATCTTTGAATCTAATATTTATTAATTTACACTAACAATAGCCTTCCTCTTAATTTGAGCATTTAAAAAACGCTACCTGCTTGAATAGCAAATTACAGATAAGTGGAATTTTATCTAACTTCAAACTTTCAATAATAAAAATCGGCCGCTCCCATATTTGGTGCCGCAGCGTTTTTTTTTCAAATGAAAACCAACGTTTAGGAAGGCAACTAAACTTTGAATCTATTACACAACCAGCCAAGAACCTGAGCACAATTAATAAATATTTAAATACATTTTAATAAATATTTCACATATTTAAATGCATTAAAAATCAGAATAATTTTGGAGAAATAGAATTTCGCTGCCACCAGGTAATTATTGGGGAATTACCAACCCTATTTAATTGAATAATTAACAACTCTTTCAACTCTCGAAGGCTTTCGAAGACGCGATGATCTTGAACTTAGAACCGTACAAATAAATAAAATCCCTCGTGTGCTACAATGAATTTATTGAGCACTAATTTAAATTGATACAGAAAGAAAAATAAACAAGTACAAAAAATATATGAATCAGCCTATAACTAGTTCTTGATCTCTCGGATTTGGGAAATTACGGGGTTTATACATATACAGTTTGGAACTCGAACAATTCCGAGTATTGACGACGAGGAAAAACTGTACGTTTATTGTTTCAAATTGTAAAGCTTGTCGCACACTTGGGCGAAGCGCAACGAGAAATTTGCACAACTTCGTCGCGACCAACACTAAATAATACAGAAACGATTCGATATTGAAAGAAAAATAGATTAAATATAAAATTAGACTTGATTTCAAGTTGTCTGTTAAATTAGAGTAATTTGCAATTGAAAGAGACGACTGACAATTCGATTCGGTTTCTAACTGACGTCGGCGATTTTTTTACGCGCTTTTACATGGCTTTATGGCTGCGGCAAAAAACGAATTACCAGACCGCACAAACGCTTTCAGCTCTGCACTAAAATCTAATTAGTCGGACGCGCTCCGGAGGTGACCACAGACAACAGAGTCTGACCTCATTAGTTGAGACTTGAGACTCACGCTCAGTTTCGACTTACGAAGTTGTAAAAGAAGCGTGATTACAAAATACTTGCGATTATTTCACAAATCGTAAGTGGGTATCTTCATCTGCACGCGTGACTGAAATATTAAGATGTATGTATACGTTGTCATGACCAATTAAATCCGAAATTGAACGACGCCAAAGTTGATTTGATAAAAGAAAATGGGAGACGATCACCTTCTAATGTGGTTTCGTATTTAACACTTATCCGAGCATGTGAAATTCCGCTCGGCATGAGAACCCCGGTCTTTATCACGGTTTATTATTAATAAATTAGTCATCGCGGGAGAAGAAGGCAGTTCTCACGCACGTCCGTGCGCTTTAAAAGCAAAAGGGCCCCGAACAATGGCACTTTTGACAAGTCCACGCCCGAAATTCTCCGTTCTCCATTAGCCGATCGCGCGTCTGATTCCCAACTGTTAATAAATTACTTGCAATTTTGCTCGGATAATTGCCTGAGAATGTTCCCCGACGTTCAAGAGACGTATAAATATTTTATTCTTCCTTCTTTTTTTTTCTTTTGGGCACCGACTAAATCCCTCAGCCGTTTGCTACAAGCTACAAGCACCACAACTTATACTAATAAATCAAAATTGCGTTTCCTATTTTAATCTCTAAAAGCGCAAGTCATTTTCCAACCTGATCAAAAGCAGCGAATTTCGTCCGAAAAACTGAGACGAATTAATTTCGCGTAATTAACGTTTACGAGCGCTCTCGATCCGAGGATGGAGGGGTCGGATCGGGCGGCGCGATCGTTAAGTGTACTTCGGGCTTAATGACAATATCGAAATTTTCAATAAATGATAATTTTTATACGACTGCCTCGGGGGGGTTTAAAAAAGTTAATTTACGGGCCTCCGTGTGAGGTCCGAATTCCAGATGCGGCGGTACCGCCCTCGGACACCTCTTGCCCAACATGGGAATCATCACGACACCCGAATACCTTTATTATCTCGCCCGTATTAGCTGCGCTATTTTCCCCGCCGGCTTTAATAGGACCTAATGGTCGACATTCGATTACGAATTTAGTTATTATCGAAAACCATCTCTCAACTTTGTTTCGAAATCATTCACTCATTAATAGGGAACTTTGAGTATTACAGTTGATGAATGAATTGTGTGTGTGTGTTTTGTCTTTTTGTAAAGATTTTCGCCTTGGCGAAAATTTTCTTCTACGCCTCTGACCCTCTCTTTTCGTCTTTCCAAGTCTGGCTAATCTATAAAGTCAGGATAATTTCCCTCGTCTGATACGCTGCATCACAAACGAAGGCACTTACCCTTTTGCATTGCATTTTCACAGGCGTGCCGCAGGATGGTGTTCCAAGACCTATTCTATACCTCATCTATCTGATACTGTAACTAAGATAAGAGCACCAACAAAGATGCATAGCGAAAATGCAGTCGGCCATAACGTAAACATGGAGAGATAACATAAACAAAAGTTGCCTTCGTCGAAATTATGTAACGTATGACTCATCCGAGATGCAGCTGCAGGAAACGGACCACCTGCACAGAGGGTCGTGTGCAAAAACTATGATTCATCTACAGGAATTACACGTATGTACAACTTTCAAGGCAACAATTGACGTCACAAAACCCCTATAAAAAGCCGCTAGCGCAAACGCTAAAGAGAGTATTAGAACCAATCTCTTCAGAGTGTCATGTAGACTAGTTGTCTTTTAGTGCAATACACGACGTAAGTAAATTGTAATCATTGTTAATTAATTAGTTAATAATAAATGTTTTGTTTTATTAAGCTACGTCCCTAATTTCATGTTACTTCAAAGATTACCGTAACAATACTTACAGTCCTGCAAGTTGTAGACTTCAAGCAGTTTTAACCTTCACTTCTTGAAACTTAGGTGCATTTTCCTCCGTTTATTTGGCGGGAAAAGAAATGAGAGTTGCCATTCAAAGAAATAAAAAAAAAAAACTGCTTCGTTTATACATCAGGTAAGGCGATTCAATAAATTTCCATTCTGTGTTGGCCGTGGAAAAGAAGTCACGTCTTTGATTAAACCTAAATTATACGCGAGTATAAAATGATCAACGGATTGACCGCGTACGTTCAAATTCCATGGCCTGCCTAGATTGGACACTTTATTTACAAACAGAAGTTTCCGGACACCTTCAAAAAGTGCACTTCCCCTGGGATGCGACGCACTTATTTAGGCGAAATCGAAACTTTTCCCCTTTCTCTTGCGGTGTCATTTACGAGTTCGTAAATAAAAATCTTTGCAGGGGAGGACCTTCCAACGTCCTTCATGATTTCCTTTGTTTTTTTTGAGGGGTTCGCCTAATTAACATTCGAAGGCGCAGGCGTCAAAAGAATGTCGTAGCGGTGGCCGTTTCTAAACTGAGGATTTACATAAGGGTAGATTTTTTAAAAGTAAAATAATTACGCTGCCACCAACACCACCGGAGTTTTAAGGGACACCCTTGTATTGCCTTAAGTTACTTAAGTATGATTTCATTTTCGGAGGATTAAGTTCTTGGACTCAAAGCTATACCAAAATTTAAAAAAAAAGTGAAAGAATAATAGCAAGGACATTAATCGAACGATTAATTAGTAAACTCTATACAATGGGGGTCGTGAGGATACAAATTACTTCTACCCTTAGGAAGGACGAAACGCAGTAGCAGGTTCTAGTTGAGCCTCCAGAGAGTCTAAGGGGACATAAACAGCATTTCTCTGCAAGATCTACCCCAGGGAAAAAAAAAAACTAACCTCGAAGATCGCGGTGAGCATTTCGGAACTAAATAAAACGCACCCGCTTTCAGAAAGGGTTCAGTGGACATTTCCGAGAGGTGCTGTCCTCTGGTCGGGTCCCCTTTCGGTCCCGTTCAATTAGATCACTGGGGTGACTTAAGTTGCCTACCCCCATGGGGTAGTAACCAGGCATTTTGACTTAGTACTTTGACTAGGGACTTTCCACTCAAGTCCCTTGTCACAGGGGAAAGTTTACGTTACGATTTGATTTCTTTCGTGAATTCGTCTGAGGAGGTGTTTCCATTTCAATTTAATAATTGATTTATAGTTTAAATTTTCAGCTGTTTAGAATATCTTTAACTTCTATCATCAGTAGAGGCCGGATTTTAGGTGAAATGCCTTTGTTTAGTTCTTAAGGTTTTAAAGATTTCGACTGTTTCGAGTTATTTGACTCTGTTTCTAATGAAACTAAGAGACATTTCGAGATATGTAAATTATGATCGACTAGACTCGAGGAGATGGGTATGGGTCGTACGTAATCCCAAAAGTACAGGGACAGAATTTACTGATAAAATAAAATTCACCAATTCAGCAGTCAATCAATCAATCCATCAAAGTCAACGTAATTTTTCTAACCTCAGGCAACAGAGGGTTGCTTAATTTACAAGTAAATTGCAATATCGCAATATTCCAACCTTGATTACAACAGCTGTCGAAACGTCGTCGATATCCAACGACTATCGAATTCGGCGGAGGGCCGCTGAAGCCAAGAAGGCGTGTCGCTATTCCCAGCCCCCTCTTTCGACGAAAGTCACCAACAGCGATTGGGTGAATTCAAGTCCGGACAGAATGTAACCGTCGTCGTTGCCGAACAGATCTTGCGATAACTTCAAGATGATTGGCCCCAGATATCACCACGAAGATTTGGATAACCAAAGGGGGACGATCGTAACACTCATACTAGACGTACTAATAATAATGTTAACAGCAACGCCAGAAATCCAGAAATAGAAGAAAAAAACCTAAATAAGAGAAAAAAACATGCGTTACGGTCTGAACCACGTCATATTTACCCTAATCTCAATTTGCCGGGATTAGACTTCGACAAGCAGGGGATGACACTTTCAAAATCCGGAAACTTGTTTACCGTTCATTTCCAACCCAGACATTTTCGGCCTATTGAATCCCTTAAAAAAAAGATCACATCATGACGTGTACCTCATGCGTTCTAACGAAGAAATGGCAAGACGTGCGACGCTTCTAAAGATGGACGGGCAACATGAAGAAGACAGTTGACTCGCATGGAAAATGTGGGAGACGAAAACAATTCCGTGTTGCGTAGTGTAGGCTCTTGCTTAAATGCGCGCAAATTAAACGCGCATGGCAAATAACGATCTTTTTGTGTTCCTGCGCAATACAGGGTGATTTGAAAAACAGAAAAGGATCTTAACGGAATCTTCACCCGTAACAATCTTTAAGGAATCTTTTAAACCTTAAGGTATTTTACCTAAAATCCGGCCCCTAATCATCAGAAAGCCTAAATTAAGACTCCCCCTCCGCTTGTAACCAACGTACTTCCCCCCCCCCCCTCATTTAATACAGAGAAAAGCGGCAATGGATGCCGCCCTCGCCTGGAACTTGTCTTTTGGAACGTGACGGTTCTTCCCCATACAGTTTCCATATGTGCATGTATGGTTGCCTAACTAACTGGCACGTCTGTTTGATAAAACGTACAGAATAAGATGTACTTAAAGCATTTAATAAAATAAAGGACCCTCTTCAAAGTAGTTTCTCTTACACCCTGAAATGTTTGAGAGTTTCTCGATTGTGGTTCAATAAGTCTCAAAAAGCATCATTAAGAAAGAAGGAGAAGAAGAAGAAGAAGAAGAAGAAAACGAAATCTAAAGGCGAATATTTTTTGGAAATAGAAAGAGGATAGTACCGGGTGATCTTTTAAATTCTTTATCAAATCTTGCCGTGCAATTTGAACGGCATGTCTAAGTGAAAAGTGCGTCACTGCACTCCTTCGTGCCGTTTTACGGTAAAGCAAAGACAGGCCGTCCAAATTCCACGGCAGGACTTGATAAAAAATTTTAAAAATCACTCGGTATTCTGACACACACTGAAATTCTCGGGTATTTCTCGCATAGATGGATACAAATTGTCCAAATTGGTAACTAAATATGTAGTTTCTTGTCCAAAGTGGTAACTAAATCTGTATTTTCTTGTCCAAAGTGGTAACTAAATATGTAGTTAAAGCGAAAATAAATGAAATAGTTGGGAGCACTGATTTTAGTGGTAGAAGCCTTGAATAACATCGAAGGCACAAATTAATTATCTTATTATCTCAACGCCTGAACGGTCCAGTAACGCCTGAACAGTCCGGTGGTAAGGGACCTGCCTTGCAACCGCATGGTTGTCGGTTCGAACCGCACTCGGGATTTTTCTCGGGGGTGGTCGGTATCGACTTCAGGCACCCTTCAGTGTTGGGGATAAAATTCGACATTGCTTCCCCTTAAACGGCGAGGAAGTTAGAAGTAAACGAAGCAATGGATGTCCTGACAAGTCTTTGACCTAGGACCCCGTTGGGCAACCACCACAGATAAATAAAAAGAAAGTATAATTATCACTGTCATCTTAATTGAAGAATTCTCCAGAAATTATTTAATAATCTTCAGCGTTTTTATCTACTAGTAAAGAATAAACAGGAGGGAGTCATACTACAAAAACATTTCCAAAAAGTGGCCGCTTCCTGAAAATTTTTCCAAAATTTCAAATCCCGTGAAGTGCCCGCTTCACGAAATCTCCAATTAAATCTCAAATTTTGGAGATTTTTAGAATTGAGATCAAGGGGATTAGGAGGGCAATTTCAACATAAAAAATTAAGAAGATTACAGTGTTTGTTGTCCAAAGTGGTAACTAAATATGTGGTTTCTTGTCCAAAGTGGTAACTGAATTTTTAGTTACGTTGATTGTTAAAATGAATGAAATAGTTAGGAGCGCTGATTATAGTGGTAAAATCCTTGAATAACACTAGAGGCACAAATTAATTATCTTATATAATTATCACTGACATCTTAATTGGAGAATTCTCCAGAAATTATGTAGTCCGACTCGGCTTTTCTTTTTCCCTATTCATCACGACTACAAACAGCTATGGAGGCTCTTCATACATTCAGCGTTTTTATCTACCAGTAAAGAATAAACAGGAGGGAGTTATACTAACAGTGTTTGTTGTCCAAAGTGGTAACTAAATGTGTAGTTTCTTGTTCAAGGTGGTAACTAAATGTGTAGTTCCTTGTCCAATGTGGTAACTAAATACATAGTTTCTTGTTCAAAGTGGTAACTAAATATGTGGTTGGAGCAAAAATGAAGAAATAGTTGGGAGCGCTGATTTTATTGATGAAAGCCTTGAATAGCACCAAAGGCACAAATTAATTACTGGAACGCCACTGACATCTTAATTGAAGAATTCTCCGGAAATTATTTAATAATCTTCAGCGTTTTTATCTGTTGGTAAAGAATAAACAGGAGGGAGTCATACTAACAGTGTTTGTTGTCTAAAGTGGTAACTAAACGTTCAGTTTCTTGTCCAAAGTGGTAACTAAATTTGTAGTTACGTTGATAGTCGAAATGAATGAAATAGTTGGCAGCGCTGATTTTAGTGGTAAACACCGAAGACACAAATACTTATTAGAACGTCAATGACAACTTATGAATAATTAATTGTTAATGCTTGGTGCGTGTCATTCTAATCTGAATATTCTGCAAAATGAAAAAGGTACTAAGAAAGTGGTGCCAACTATTTCATTCATTTTGGTTCTCAACGTGTTACCTTGGTGTCATATTTTGTAGGGTAAGTTTATTGGTGCTAATTAAACAGAGAAGGCCGTATTTGCTGATTACAGACTGTAACAAAACTGTCTGCTTTTATTAAAAAATAAATAAAAAAAGTTCTTCTTTCTTGAATTTTGAATCGGACAGCCTAGAGGCTCAAATAAATTCTCTAGAAACAAGAGATGAACTCAAATGTCGAAGAACAATGGCATCATCGACGCCAGTGGTGCCAAAAGGCGTTCGCAAAAAGTTTAAAAGCTTAAATAATCACAATTTTCGGGTATTTCTCGCTATGCAACATTATAATTCAAATGAGCTACAGACAGTATCGATGAAGAAAAATGAGAAGAAAAGAAATCTAAAGCCTCTTGCTCCTGCAAAGGATGACTTGGTGGATACGGATAGAGGAAGAAGCCATCAGAGAAAAGAAAAACACTCGTTCAAATGATTTACCGCGCCGATCAAAAATAAGAAGAAGAAGAAGAAGAAGAAGAAGAAGAAGAAGAAATTGAAAAGCGTCAGGAAGAAGTATCCCATAATTTTTACTAAGAACTATCAACTGGGAATTCGAATTTAGTAATGAATTGCCCAAATCACTTTCGTCATAAAAAAAGAATAAGAAAAGACAAGGGAAACGTATAGGCGAAAAGTCTTTCACAGTTTTCACTTCCAATCGTTGACAAAATTAAAGGACAAAATGAATTAAAAAAATCATCATGGAGTTTCCCAAGAGCTCATGTACGGCTTCGCTGGAATAAAATCCTAGGTCCACCGAACGAGTTTTGGGGTATTTTTAACTCCGTCCCAAGCTTGGGATAACTTCAAAACCCAGGTAAATCTAAGCGAATTGTCTGACTCCATTTTCGACGCTAACGGACTTTCCTTCTCTCTCTTTAGGCTTCCAGTTCTAGTTTTAGTTCCAGTTGTAGTTTCCGTTTCGAGTTTTGACTCACAATCAGTTCGAGTCGTTCTCCACTCATATACGAGCGTTTTGTGCTACTGCGAGCCTTCCAGGGACTCAGTTCAGCCATCTTACGGGCCTCTAACGAAAACTAGATCTGCCCTGCAAAACCTGTTTGATCCGGCTCGCTGGAATAAAATCCTAGGACCACCGAACGAGTTTTGGGGTATTTTTAACTCCTTCCCAAGCTTGGGATAATTTAAAAACCCAGGTAAAAATTAAGCGAATTGTCTGACGCCATTTTCGACGCTAACGGACTTTCCTTCTCTCTCCTCAGGCTTCCAGTTCTAGTTTTAGTTCCAGTTGTAGTTTCCGTTTCGAGTTTTGACTCACAATCAGTTCGAGTCGTTCTCCATTCATACACGAGCGTTTTGTGCTACTGCGAGCCTTCGAGGGACTCAGTTCAGGCATTTTACGGGCCCCTAACGACAAGTAGATCTGCCCTGCAAAACCCATTTGATCTAGCTCACCGGTGTTGGAAACAACCAACAGGTGGCGTCGTGACTGCCAACTTCATACCACTACTCTACCACTAAGTTGACATACTGTGCCCTGACGGTAATTTCGTGAGTTATTTACTTGCATTTCTTGAACTTCAAATTTTTGACCGGTTTATGCATGCCTTATCGAAGAGCGAATTTTGGCTAAATGCATTGTCATGTTTACAATTATATAACGTTAATGTAAGCAAAGGTAATTACCATGTACTTACTGCGTATCTGAGTAAATTTGTTTTGAATGATCAACTGTTTAACTTAGCGTAAAGCTGGGTGCACATTGGCCGCACCGCATCTGTATTGCAACGTTGCAATCCAGGTTCGCTGAAAATAAAAGTTAATGCACCTCGAACGCACCAATGCGCACCTCGCACGAACCATTGGTACGTTCGAAGTGCATTAACTTTTATTTTCAGCGAACCTGGATTGCAACGTTGCAATACAGGTGCGGTGCGGCCACTGTGTACCCAGCTTTACGTGTCGCCCGCATATTTCGTTAGTTTGTTAATTAATTAAACTTTAATCACCTTTTTACTTGTGTGTTTGTGTCAACTACTTTCACGTACCAGTGAGTTAAGCCAAGCCTCTTGTTTTGTTTTGGCCTTCTGCACGACCAAGACGGTTCGGGGACGCCGCGCGCGTATTGCAACGTTGCAATACAGGTGCGGTGCGGCCTCTGTGTACCCAGCTTTATATGTCGCCCGCACATTTCGTTAGTTTGTTAATTAATTAAACTTTAATCGCCTTTTTACTTGTGTGTTTGTGTCACCTACTTTCACGTACCGGTGAGTTAAGACAAGCCTCTTGTTTTGCTTTGGCCTTCTGCACGACCAAGACGGTTCGAGGACGCCGCGCGCCTATTGCAACGTTGCAATACAGGTGCGGTGCGGCCTCTGTGTACCCAGCTTTAGGTGTCGCCCGCACATTTCGTTAGTTTGTTAATTAATTAAACTTTAATCACCTTTTTACTAGTGTGTTTGTGTCACCTACTTTCACGTACCGGTGAGTTAAGACAAGCCTCTTGTTTTGTTTTGGCCTTCTGCACGACCAAGACGGTTCGGGGACGCCGCGCGCGTATTGCAACGTTGCAATACAGGTGCGGTGCGGCCACTGTGTACCCAGCTTTACGTGTCGCCCGCATATTACGTTAGTTTGTTAATTAATTAAACTTTAATCACCTTTACTTGTGTGTTTGTGTCACCTACTTTCACGTACCAGTGAGTTAAGCCAAGCCTCTTGTTTTGTTTTGGCCTTCTGCACGACCAAGACGGTTCGGGGACGCCGCGCGCCGTCGAGGTCATTATAAATCAGCCGGGGGGTTTATTGTCCGACTTGGCGCCCTTAATTAATAACATCTTAATTACCCCACCCCCTTCTCACTGCTGCTAGCCGAGGGGAAAGATACAGCGCAGACTTGTCCTCTGGTCGAGGTAAGTTTTAAGGCATCAGTTTAGAGTTTATTTGGTGACAGATTTCTTTCGTACAACTAGCGTAAGTAACTCAGCTGAGTTCGAACACGATTTTAGTTAACCTTGGCCTGCTTTGGAAGCAGTTCGGTGATTAAGATAGACCCCAGGAGACCTAACGCTCTTCTTCAGACCGTCGAGATCCTCACCGAGGAAATTTCGACAGTAGTAGTCCACAAGAAAATATATTCATCTGTTATCCTTAACAATGTTTTTTCTAAAGTATTTGAAAAAGCAATGCTAGCTAGACTATTAAACTTTTTTGATGATAACAAAATAATCAATAAAAACCAATTCGGTTTCAGAAAAGGCCTGTCTACCAATGATGCCTTATGTTTGGCTTATAATGCTATCTTGCGGAACATTGAACAAAGAGAAAAAGTAGTAGGAATCTATTTTGATTTAACAAAAGCCTTTGATACTGTGCATCATGATTTGCTCCTTTATAAATTATGTCAATATGGGGTGCGTGGCTTTGCCCTTGATTGGATCAATAGCTTCCTAAGTAATCGCTTGCAATCTGTTACTTGGTCAGGTGCGGTATCTGAGACTGTTGAAATTCGCCATGGGGTTCCGCAAGGTAGCATCCTTGGACCCTTCCTTTTTATTACTTACATTAACGACTTAAACAATTTCATTAAATTAGGTGACAACATATATTATGCGGATGACACGTCTTCCATTATTCATTATAGAACTGATGAACAGTTATTACAAAAATTAAACTCTGTACTTACGAATATGACTGATTGGTGCCGTTGCAACAATTTATCATTAAACGTTCACAAAACAGTTGTGATACCATATTCACTGAATTCTTCTAATTTTAAACTGAAAGATTTAAATATTGATATACGGGTTGATAATCAAGTAAAATTCTTAGGACTGACCTTCGACTCTAACCTTACACGGAACAATCACTGCCTTATATTGTCGAAGGCATTAAACTCTGCATGTTTTATGTTTAGAAAGTTGAATGGCAGTTTGTCTTTGGTGATTCTCAAAATGTTTTATTTCGGGTATGTACAGTCGAAATTAAACTATGGTATTCTCTTCCTCCTCTAATTCACTCTTCATGATTCAAAAGCGTATAATAAGAGCTATTGTAAAAGTCAGTACTCTAACAAGCTGTAAAATGTTTTTTATCTAATTAAAAATTCTAACTCTGCCTTCTCTGTTTATTTTCAATTGTCTTCTCTACGCTAGGAATAATGATAATGGCTGTCTATTAACTAAAGAATCTGAAATTAGAAACTATAATACTCGTTCTCTTTTGAAGCAAACTTTTTATCTACCCCAGCACGGTACTGCTAAATTCCATAACAGTGTATTTTACTTATCTATTAAACTTTATAATCACCCTCCCATTGAGGTGAGGCTTCTGTCTTCAACAGAGATCTTCAAAAAAGAAGTTAAGTGTTATCTTGAGAGAAGTGCTTTTTATTCTGTTGGTGAATTTCTCTCAACAAAATTTAAAAACTGATTCTGAAAATGATGCGTTAGGTGATCTCTAAATCTTTGTAATTTTGTGTAATTATGTTTTGTATATATGTATGTATTTGTTAAGCTTATTGACCATTCCCTTATCGGAAAATTTTGTTGCGTTAGGTAGGCACTTTCGAATTATTAATTAATTATTTATCTCATGAATTATACTGACAATTGCTAACATCTACGCAGATCTTATGGCAATAAACTCTTATTATTATTAAAAAAAAGTACAATTTTCCTAGAATTGTTTACGCCAAATGTAAGACTCCCAAGACGGCTTAGATTTACCTGCGCAAGACGATATTTTCTTTTCCAATTTTCTTTGAATTGTTTACGACGCCAAATACAAGACGCATTTAATACTTTCGCTATAATTGCTCAATAGCGGTGCTTTCCGTAAATATTTTACGTTTTTTTTTCCTTCGTTTAATTATTTATTGGTTTTATTCCAAGCGTAACCTAAACTTCTCGTTTTCAGAGGAACTTAAACAGAATCTCTCGGTTTCCTTTTTTTTTTAATTGCGAGAACTCCTGGAAATTTGCGCAACTGAAATCGCCCGAAGCTGGATCATTACGCCCACAGGGAATCGTATAATAATCTCTTGTATATTATTTCAGTCTGGCAGTAAGCCTTGGATCGATGACTGACGCGATCAGTTCGCGCTTTCGATTTATTATTCCGCCAGTGATCGGGCACGTCAACGTGCGCTCCGTGACACGCACACACACACACACACGCCGAACGCTTATTTAGAAAAGAAAACAAAGCCTCCACTTTATTGTTTACGATTTTTATATCGACGCTGACAACCTATTTGTTATTTCTACCGTGGTCTTACGAAACGCTGCGCGTTGCAATTCCAACTGGGATTAAAACCAGAAAACGGGGACTTTGTGAACACCTGTATATACGCGAAAATTATCTTCAAAATCTGTTTTCTTTTTGACGATGAAAGTGCTTCAATCTTAGATAATTGAATACAAACGATAGCTACAATTCCCATTTAATTTAACGCGGAGCGTCCGTGTTTTTAAATGTGTAGATGTGGTTGCCTAAGTAACTGGAATCAATGGCTTCGTTCAGATGACGGAAAATATCATAAACGGTTTACGATTTTTCATCTGAACGTTTACGCTCCAAGGATCGGGATGAAACATGTTTAAGTAGCGGACGCCATTTTTTGGAGCGATTCGATTTTACGCTACCCTAGCGAAAACATGTTTAAAAACATGGCGTCTACAAAATCTGTACAATAAACGGAGTACAATATGAAGTGTTTGGTGACAGAGAAGTTCATGAACGATTAAGCAGTTTATTAATTCTCATTTCGAGGTCGTTCATTTCTGCTCCGCAAATTTTGCATGGGTTCCCAGAGGTTTATTGCGTCCAAAATAATTATTGTTGAATTCATTTTTATTTAATTTAGTTCGAAATGCTTCTTAGACAAGACTTACACACTAGGCACTAGGATATTTATATTTAATAAAACGGTTTACGCTACCGATCGTTCAACTAAAAACTATATAAGCAGCGTAAACTGTTTATGATTGATCATAAACTGTTTACGATATTTTCTTCATCTGAACGAAGCCAATGAAAGAGCGAGAGGCTCTCATTAAATTAATAGAAATCTTGTTAATAACTCATAACCCTTTACTGCCACGTGGTAATAGAAACTGGATAACGGTTTCTATAAAACTAGCAACAGCGTTTGGGCGTCCTCCATGCCAGTTAGTTAGGCAACCAAACCTACACGTTTAGATCCCCTGCATTCAATCTATTGGGAAATTGAACCAGATTGTCCTTGGCCGTTCTATTTTGATTCTGGCGATAAATACGTAGTGTTCAGACAATACCACGTGGTAATTACAAGTACTCACGCATTAAAAACTAATTGTAAGTCGCTTTTCAGCGACCAGCTGGTAATCCCGTTTCCACTTTTTTCTCGCTCCCGGCCCTGATGCGCACGGCGAAAACAAGTGAACGGCTGCGAACGCGGCCGTAAATATTTCAGGCGGCCGCGGATCTGTCCCAGAACCCGTTCCGCTTATTTGAAAAATGCTGCTTTATCAGAAATTACGGCAGGAAGATATTGGCCGGGCGCAATTATAATTCCTGGCGATTGTGCGTCCCGGTTCGACGGTGATTATATTGTAAGTAATTGACAGGCCGATCGAATTCTTTATCTCTTTTGTTCGGAACACTCTAAATGGTTAATTATTTTTATTTCGCCTTATTTTTTCCGCGCACAATATAATGGGCAAAAAGCTGGATCATTTCTTTTCAGGACCCACAAACGCTTTGGCTCGTTTATCATGACATGAGCATAGAGTTGCGTGTAATTCCTGCGAATCCCTTCTGTATGCAGGCGAGGACGTGCGCTTATTTTTAGCCAGAATTCCGATAGCCTCCGCCTATTAGATTAGACAGACAGCCTTCGGAGTTATTCCTCGAAGATTCCGTGAAAATCGTCGGATTCGCCGTGCGTCCAGCCTTGGCCTTGACTCTGCGTATTTCATGAAACGCCCTCGACAAGAATGCGAATTGGCGTTCGAACATAATGAAAAACAAAAAAAAAAACACCGACATTCTTCGGCTATTAATAATAAATTCGTTCAACGCACTCATTAGGCGAGCCGGCCAGGTATCTCTCCCCCTTTGAATGCCCCCCGTCGCATGTAAATCACGGGAACCACCGAAAACCTTTTGCGTATACAGCGCGTGATCGAATAAGTTTCGCTTACTACAACCGACATGACCTAAACACGAATAATATAAAGAAAACAAAAAATAATCCATGAATCAAGCCGGCCAGGTATCTCTCCCCCTTTGAATGCTCCCCGTCGCATGTAAATCACGGGAACCACCGAAAACCTTTTGCGTATACAGCGCGTGATCGAATAAGTTTCGCTTACTACAACCGACATTACCTAAACACGAATAATATAAAGAAAACAAAAAATAATCCATGAATCAAGCCGGCCAGGTATCTCTCCCCCTTTGAATGCCCCCCGTCGCATGTAAATCACGGGAACCACCGAAAACCTTTTGCGTATACAGCGCGTGATCGAATAAGTTTCGCTTACTACAACCAACATTACCTAAACACGAATAATATAAAGAAAACAAAAAATAATCGATGAATCAAAGATCGCCGAAAACGTTGAGAAGAAGAAGAAGAAATTAATCTAAATACGTCAGCAGGTGCACTTTCGTCGATCGAAACAAGGGCAAAGCTTCAAAACGTAACACTATCGATAGAATAATTAAAAAACAAAACGATAAGTAGCACAAAATCGTATCAAAGTATCAAAAATGTTGAAAAAAAAGTAAATCTAAAGACAACTGCAGGTGCCGATTCGTCGATCGAAACAAGAAGAAAGCGAAACAAAATACTAACGATCGATGAAGAAAATCGGAAAGAAAAACTAAGCGCAAATCATTACCTAACGGGAATAATTAAAAAAAGAACAAAAATAATAATAATTCGTTAGTTTTTAAACTTCGGCTATCTTTTGTTTTTGTTCCTTCTTTTGACGGAGAAAGAATTGAAATTTGTTCTTCAGAATCGATAGTTTCTGTTTTTATTTGTCTTTTTTTTCCCTCAGGTGAAACTGGTTCTTTATTATCATCGATTTTGTCGCTCTAACTTATTTCATGATTTTTTATTTTGATTTCTGAACATAACTTTCTATTCTTGTCCGTTCTCGGGGTTCAGTTTCCTTTTTTGCAATATGAAAACTGGCCCCTCACTCAAAATACTGACTCTCCTTGAGATAAGCCACCACTAAGATACGTTAAAATAAATAATCCGCGCGATAGAAAAGTCTTGGCGCGTGTCCCACACTTTTTAAGACTACTGAACAAAATGCCTGGTTACTACCCTATAGGGTAGTGTCACGATTCGATTTTATTCTTCTTCAAATTTTCCAACCATTTGTCTACTACTTTCGGATTCGGTTGATCACTATTATTTTGTACTTTAGGAATCCTTCGTCTTGTTAGGTTGTTGCTTGTTACGGTGAGAAATTTCATTGCAAATAATTAGCTAGCTTTCGAGTCACCCTGTATGCTGACGAGAGTGTAATTACGCAGAAGTTTGACCTTTGGATCTTGGACTATTCCAAATAGTCCGCTTTAGAACGCTAAACAAGCCTCGGCGACCCTATTCTTTGATCCCATGTCGAAAGTGGGATTTAATTTGGTTGCGGCGAGTCTAGGCCTCCTTCAAGGCCTCTCCAAGCTTGTTCAAGCGTATTAAGCGGCAGGTATGTTTTAGAGTCACAGGGCTGGTTATCGTCTGGACTATTAACTGGAGGGTGATGTCTCTGGTAACGTAGTAACGGATGTCGAACAGGGGGTTGATATAGGAGCTGTCTCAGCGTATTTTGCTTCTGCTTGAGTTCCACTTCTTCTCTTGTTCAACGGCTGGCTCTGGAGCGTTGCCCTCGATAAGAGGTGTGTCTGTAGGTACTTTCGACAGTAAGATGCAAAGTATGGAAGATGGAAGAGTATGTGTATTATTCTCCTGACAATTAATGCACGGGAGGCTTCCCAGTAAACATAAAACATCCCTGTGACGTCATGGGAAATGGAAAAGAAGTCACACTTGTAACATTTCTTCGTGATATGAATCTGATATTCCAGCAATCGCTTCTGTAGGAATAAAATTGAAAAACAGGACCAGAACACCTGCACAGTGAGGTAGAAGTAATAATAATAATAATAATGTAATATGCACGTTGTACTTATAATTAATTTTGCTAATATGTTGTAAATTTTGGTCACAAAAGACGGGCATTAAATGTGGAAATGACATTAAATTGAGCAATTTCTTACATTAGGGTGTTTTAGGTAGGTTCTTTTGTTTACTGGGTTTGGATGTGCTTCCGACAATGGTTTGCACGAAAGAGTGTGTGCATTGCTCCTGACAATTAATACGCGGGATGATTTGGATGTGTCTCCGGCAATTATTTGCACAGAAGGGGTCATGTGTGTGGCTCCTGACAGTTAATGCATGGGAGGCTTCGAATGAGTGTTCTCAACACTTGAATACGCAGGATCAACTGAAGCTAAAGCGGTCTGTGCTCTCGCTTTCATAGGGGTTGTTCGTAGCGGGGGTGAATTAATTCTGCTTTATTGGTCTAAGAGTGTAAATAAACGAATCGCCGATGATCAAAACACTGTATCTCATTCGTCGGGGGGTAGTCTTTTTGTGTTTACCCTGGAGGTTGTCTCAGCGACAAAATGTGAAAATGCGATCTTATTTGCGGGCCAATCATGATCGAATGCTGTTAATTTATCAATTAATTTTGTTAAATTATAATTTAAGTTACAATTAAGAACCACCATTTTTTTTGTGTGTTCAAAAGTTCGTCGATTTTTGTTTTCCATAAATAATTGTAAGTTTAACTTTTATATTAAAATATATATCTTGGATTAATCAGATATAAACACATGCACAATACATTTTTTTATTTTTTGCACGAACATAGAGACGGCCAGAATAAAATAATGAATGCTTTCTCATTACATCACCTACATTTTTGCATGAACAGAATGATTTTATCGCAGAGGACATCTTCGGCGGAACTGCCCCACATGAAATCCGTGTGATTAAAATTTTCGGAGGGCACCTCGAACAACCTAATCAAATTCGGCAGTTTCTCCCGGAGCGCCTCGCAATCCTGTTAAGTGAAAATAAAAATAAAATGTTTCGTTCGGCGCTGCCGAATGATTTACCTCCTTTGTTACCAGAAAGTCTCCGATTCCGTAGTAGATGGCCGTCGGGGCCGTCACTTTTTCAATGTCGTAATCCAAGGGTGAATCTCTGCCGTATTTCAGGAGGTTCTTTTCAGTTCCGAACGAAACAGGCCGGAAGTGATCTGCAGAAGACGATGTTTATAAAAATTGAAGCAAAATCGATTCGATGTGGCTTACTGGTGGTGAGTATTTGATGTAAGTGAATTACTGTGAGGAAAGACGTTCCGGAAGGAAAATACTTGAGAGCTCTATTTAAGATTAAAAAATATATACCTATAATTAAACCAGAGCACTCGTACAACAGCGTAATAAAAAAAAGTTTTGTTGTTAAATATTAGGAGTATTTAAGAAAAGCAAGCAAAGGAAATGCGGTATATTACAGGGTATTACTAAACTAGGAATCCTTCGTCTTGTTAGGTTGTTGCTTGTTACAGTGAGAAATTTCATTGCAAATAATTAGCTAGCTTTCGAGTCGCCCTGTATGCTGACGAGAGTGTAATTACGCAGAAGTTTGACCTTTGAATCTTGGACTGTTCCAAACAGTCCGCTTTAGAACGCTAAACAAGCCTCGGCAACCCTATTCTTTGATCCCATGTCGAAAGTAGGATTTAATTTGGTTGCGGCGAGTCTAGGCCTCCTTCAAGGCCTCTCCAAGCTTGTTCTGTCGTATTAAGCGGCAGGTATGTTTTAGAGTCACAGGCCTCTCCAAGCTTGTTCAGTCGTATTAAGCGGCAGGTATGTTTTAGAAGAGAGAATTAATTAATTGATTAATTAATTTAACGGGATGCGGTCTGATTGGACGTTAACAAGGATATCTCCCTTGTTTAAAACTCAATATTTCGATTTTATTTAAATCTTCATCAGGAGAAACTACAAATAATACAAGAAGTCACTCTAAGTTTAAAGCAAAAATAAATTACTTACAAACTGGAAGCTTATGAATTGGTTAACAAACTTGAAGATGAACATAACACAATTAATTACATTTTAAAATTGTATAAAACGTTAAATGAACCGGACAAAACACGTGTATAATTACAAAATGGTGATTGGAGCAAAGTTCAAATTTTTGACAAGAATGTAACCTACATTTAGTTCCAAATAAAGTTACTAACATTTGTTATTTAAAATATTGGTATAAACATTACTTATATTCTCTATATCAGTTCTATAGTTAATCGATTGTTGATTTTTCTGAATATATATCATTTCTAGAAAAAGTCTATTTTTTAAACTTTTTTCAAATGTTAAAATTTTTGTATTTTCAAAATCAAATTGATGATCATTATTAATAGAGTGTGTGGCCAAAGCACAAGCCACCTTTCTTGTCTTAACATCACTTTTATGTTTGGCAATCCGATTCTTTAACCATTGATTTGTCTGGCCAATGTAATTTTTTTGGCAATGATTACAAGGAATCGAGTAGACTAAGCCACTGTTAAAACCAAAGGGTATCTTGTCTTTGGTTGTTGAGAACAATTTATGAATAGAGAAGTTATTATATTGTACAATATTCAAAAATTGACAATCTTTGAAAACATTAATGATCCTATTGCTTAAACATTGTACGTGAGTTAATTTTTTGAATTTTTTGTTATTTTCATTCAAACGAGGTGATTGGGGTTGTTGATTCTGGTTAATTAATTTAGTTACCATAAATTTGGGAAAACCGTTATTGACGAATAATTTGGATAATTTAGTTAAATTATCATTTAGGAAATCAGGGTGTGAGATGTATTTTATCCTGTTGCTCATGGACACGATAACATTAAACTTTTGTTTGATGTTATGACAAGAATGAAAATTAATGTATCTGCCTGATGCTGTAGGTTTCTGATACCAGTCTAAACGAATGTTTTGATCTTCCATTCTTATAACTTTAGTATCCAAAAAAGGGACACTATTGTCTTTCTCAATTTCTACCGTGAATTGAAGGTGTTGACTGAAATTATTGAAAGTTTCTAAAACATTCTCTATCTGATTTTCAGGAACTGATGTGATCACATCAACCTGTTCATGACAATCAGGGCTAAAATTGGGCTTATAGGATTCCCCATGGGCATACCAAATTTTTGTAAGTAAAATTGATTGTTAAAAGAGAAATAGTTGTTATCTACAATGAAATTTAAGTAATTTTAAAAACTGTTCACAAGTGAGGTTACAATGATATTTAATTCTGTTCCAATCTTCTGTGATGATATCAATAACAACATTTATTGGTATATTAGTAAACAATGAGATCACATCCAGAGAAATCAGTACATAGTTATCAGGAAGAGTCATATTTTTCATTTTGTCAACAAAGGCAAAAGTATCTTTAATATTGTAATCTGTTTTTGAACTGAAGGCTTTATTTAAGATATTAGCTAAAAACTTGGCTGCATTATAAGTGGTGGAGCCAAAGCTACTTACAATTTGTCTTAGGGGAGTATCAGTCTTATGTATCTTTGGGAGGCAGTAGAGCTTTGGACAAATTGGCCTCTCCAAGCTTGTTCAGTCGTATTAAGCGGCAGGTATGTTTTAGAGTCACAGGCCTCTCCAAGCTTGTTCAGTCGTATTAAGCGGCAGGTACGTTTTAGAGTCACACTTGGCGGCGGTCGGTTCGTAATCCGTGTTACCTGTCTTTTTTTTTTTGGAGATTACTATTTGGTTCTTCTTCCCTCCCCCCTTTAATTCCGGACGTTAATTAAGAGATTTTAGTGTCGTTTGTGAGAGAAGTTTCTTAGTTTCCAACGCTTCATTGCGGGTGATTACGCGAGGATCGGAACGCCACATTTCTTTTGTCGGCTCGCCGATAGAGATCAGTGGGGTACGTCTTTTTCGAATCGCTATCGAGTTTCTCTTATATTTGTGTTTTTTCCGTTGGCACGTTCCGTGGGTTAGGATCATCCCCTGTTAGGATTACCCCCCCCCCTACTCCCGGGATGAGTTTTACTGCTGATGCCATCGTATCTCGAGATCCAGTCTACTTTGACATCGCGTTCGCAGAGGAGGGCCCCTGTTTGTAGCTGCCGAAACTCATAGGGCATGTTCCGAGGGCTGCACCCCTTTCGTGATCGAACACACTAGCACGTTCCGTGGGTTAGGATCATCCCTTGTTAGGATTACCCCTCCCCCCCTACTCCCGGGATGAGTTTTACTGCTGATGCCATCGTATCTTGAGATCCAGTCTACTTTGACATCGCGTTCGCAGAGGAGGGCCCCTGTTTGTAGCTGTCGAACCTCATAGGGCATGTTCCGAGGGCTGCACCCCTTTCGTGATCGAACACACTTGTAGATTGGTGGAGATCCTGTTGGTATCGTTAAAGTCGTACGCGTTAATTTTAGGTACAGTTGTGGACAGAAGATTTCGGATGCCACTGTCACTCATCTGACGCATACATGTAGAAATTCCTTAACTTTTACGTCAGTGGAATGACAGTGACATCCGAAATTTTTTGTACTTATCTGTGCCTCCTAATACGTAATTGCCCGACGAAGATTTCAACTTAATGCTAAGGTTTGCGAATGAATGTTGTTTTTCGAAGGTCAAAAATTTCTTGTATGTATACGTGCGAACCAGAAAGGATGTCCTGTCTGTGTTTTCCACAGGTTTTATATTGTGTGTATAGATTTTTGAATTGTAATAAACGAGCCGTACCTCCGCTTCGTGTGTTTGTCTGGTTTTGATTGCAATGCAGGGTGACCGTCAAATTTATACGT
Source organism: Dorcus parallelipipedus (assembly GCA_958336345.1). Taxonomy (NCBI): domain Eukaryota; kingdom Metazoa; phylum Arthropoda; class Insecta; order Coleoptera; family Lucanidae; genus Dorcus; species Dorcus parallelipipedus. Next base: position 1,628,699 of record OY284477.1, on the reverse strand, counting down.
TAAGCGGATATGAACTTGTGGAAATTTCTGTTACTTTCAACACCGTGTGTAGGCCTAGCGGCCTAGCGGTTTGGACTTTGCGCTAGGTGGTGCCCTTTTTATAGTCAGGGTCGTTAGGTGACGCCCTTTTTGCATTTAGCTTTAAGCTAGCCTACCTCGCCTCCACTAAACCGGGCACATTTCCAAGTAGAGTTTTTAACATCGACGATTTCCCCCAACATTCGCAACTTTATACAGGGTCAAACACGTAAGACGAAAAAGTAGGTAGCAGTGGGCGACTCAAGTCATTTCAGTGACCTAATTAAACGGAACTGAAAGGGTGCCCGACTAGAGGAAAGCACCTCTCGAAAACAATAGTTTAAGAGTAAGACAGAAGGAGGAGCATAAAGAATAAAAGTAAAAATGGGATATTAAGAAGTCACTTTGAAAGGAAAAGAGATAAGAAGGAGAAAGTCCGCAACTTAAAACAACGGGAGCCTCGTATTCGACGCACAAATGTTACTGTGAACAACCGAAAATGTAAATGTAAATAAAAATGAAGAACATCCTTTAGACATATTCACGAAAGAACTACAAACGTTGATAGTAACGTAAACTATCTCGGAAGATAACGGGCTCGAGCGGAAAGTTCCTGACTCTCCTTAACATAAGTGGCCATTAAGATACGGTCAAATAAATAAGCCGTGCGACAAAGAACCGTTTATGAGGGCACGGTTTTTAATATAAACAATGGGATTGCGTGACGAGAAAAAATTCAAAATGTTTTAATGTTCACCGAACCCGTTCTGAAAGCGGGAGTGTTTTACTTGGTTCTGAAATGTCTTCCGAACATTTAGTTTTTGTTTCTGAGTGTCTTTGTCCTAACGGCGGGAAAAATTTGTGTCTCCAAAGACCCGCCATTGCATGCAGGGTTTCTAATTCACTTTCTATAGCTTTTGAGTCCAAGAACTTAGTCCTCGGAAAAAATGAAATCATTGTTACAGCGGAGGAAAAATTCGTTGCAAATAATTTCTAGTTTTCGGGTCACCCTGTATTTAGGCGGAAGACTTCTAATTAAAATAAACAAGCTTGGATGATTCAGAAAGCTTCCCTCTATAGACCTGGGCGCAGCGAAGCAAGCATAAAGAATGTAACTTCCTAACTTTTGACTCTAACCATTCTTAATTTTTTTCTTAAATATTGCCATGAACGCGGTGCCTGTGCCACCTGTTGGTGGTCGGTGGAAGGTAGGCGAGAGGGGTACCAAGTCGCCCGTGGAGTGATAAGGAGTAGAGTTGTGCTTGGACTGGGCGACCTGGTAGACCTCTTCACCGAGCTGGGGCGAATAAAGGGGTTTAAGTGAACGTGCCGTCTCCATTACTACCCCTCAACTACCCCCACAGCAAAGCGAAGGAGAAGGTAAGTCAAGCCCTTTCATAACTCCCACAAGGTACTTCGAGCTAGCGAGTACTCTTCCTGGAGGGATACGACCCCCATTTACGAATCCTCCCAAGGGTACGTAACAATATCATCCCTCTATGGGAGAACATTAATGTTTCAATAAGCGAAACAAAACAGTACAGGGCATAGCTTCGCTCTACAGACCTTGGACACAGTGAAGTTATCACTAATAAACATAGCTTCTGTCCATTGACAGTCCATTGAGTTTTTTTTTTTTGTAACATGAAATCTTTCCGCTGACATGAACAAGTTTGAACGTGTCAGAGAACTTCACTCTACAGATTTGGGCACGGCGAAGCAAATGTATTTCTCGACTCTCACCATATTCAAATGTAACTATTTTTTATTAAACGCATTCCTCTGTGGAGGTTTCATATAAAAAAGTTTAGAAAACTCAGGACATAGCTTCGCTCTGTAGACTGTAGGGCACGGTGAAGTTACCGATGATGACGGTTGGACGGTTCTCGAAGTAGAGTTTTTTTTCGTAACGTGAACCCCACATTGAAATAAACAAGTCTGGGTATTAAATGACCTGCATTAAATTTTAGTTTTTTTTTATTAGCCAGCTATTTATTCCACCATTATTTGTCGCTTCATGTCTTTACTCTCTCTATAAAGGGCTCTTATCTACTACAAAGCATAAATGCACTGTCGTAATCCACTTTGTTTCCGAATTTGTTCCATTTTAAACTAAAATTAAGAAATTTTTTTCCTCCCGACTAAGAATGCAATAAAAACGTAAATAAGATTTCACTTTTTATCAACAGATGGCGTTTAAGATCTCTGTGGGGTATATTCTTCACTCCCTCAAACCTTCCAAATGTTCTAAGCGTAAGCTATTGTAATTTATTAGATTTATCAGTTTCGATAAGTATCTTTCAGTATTTCGTCAAGAGTATCTCGATATTAACAAAAAGGAGCTTCAACCGTTTGACAAGAGATTGCGCTTTACGCCTTCTGCTGCGAAACATGTGAATACCGTCGAATTTTTTTAAATTTTAGTTTAGAAATAGAACTAATTGAAAAACAACCGAAAAATTCTTCCTTCTGATTAAATTGGATGTGTACCTAAGGATTACTATAGAAAAAATTGAACGTCGGTAAATTGAAGAGAATATCATTACAAAGCCATCATCGGATGGTGGTGGGAACTTCAACAGCTTTGTGAAAAACGAGAAAAAAAAAAGAAATAGCTTCAGCGACATGTGCGCCGTCTTTTTAAAAATGATAGACATTTCTTGACTATAACTAAAATTATGTTGTCAGAAATCGACTTGCGAGATATTCTGGAATTACAATGTTGCAAGAAATGTTACATAGCGCCATCTCTTATTTTGCAGAAAAATTTCCGCATTTATTATAAATGAGCTTTTCGACAAGCGGCAACGCATTTACCGCCCAAGTTAAAAGCCTACCACAAAGTTGCAGGAAATAATTTAAGGCGCCATCTATCGGCGAAAGTAGAAAGTTTTTTTTTCTACATTTTCTTAGCGCAAGCAAAAATAAATAATTTTGTTAATAATCTGTGGAAGCAAATGTTTTTCTCAAATGGAACACATCCACAATTACTTTATAGTCGTGATGAATTGAAGCGCCATCTATCGCCCAACGGCTAAAGTTTGTTTTCTAGAGTAGGCAAAATAAAAAGTATTATAAATCTTAGCTCTAAACAATCGTTCTTTTGAGAAAGAAAGTAAAAATCCAAAGCCATCTCTTGGACGACAGCTGAAACATAATTTCGCTAGAAAGATACCGGATTGTAGGGATCGATTCATAGTGCCATCTATTGACGTGTAAGAATGATTTTTCCAAGAACAATAAAAATTAATTCGGACTGTAATTATTGAGGAATCTTTGAAATTTGGCATTTTTTCAAAACACACTACTCGAATCGAATTCAATTACTTGTTGTTTCCGAGTTTACATTTTTTTGGACGAACCACGTACATTGCAAATTTTCTAGAGCCAGAAAATAAATAAATAACTCGTAAAGTCGCGGTGCGCCATCTCTTGGACGGCAGCTAAAACGATTTCGTCAAAAAATATTGGATTGTAGGGAATGTTTCACAGTGCCATCTATCGACTTACGAGGAATGATTTTTCCGCAACTAACAAGACAAAACGATACATCTATGGATTTTAACAAAGAGTAATTAGCAGTGCCATCTATTAAATAATTTAATAATAATAAATTATTTAGTGTAGTGACCTTGACACACCGCCAAACTTCGTATTTAATTCTGGTCGCTACTAATCAGGAAGCTTCACCCTATAGAGCTGGGCACGGCGAAGCAAACATACCGAATGAAACTTTCTGGTTTTCGACAAACTTGCTTATGAATAGGAGTACATACATACTTTATTGAAATGAAAAAGTTTTAGAAGCGGATGCCCTAGGACTTGGCTTGGGGAAGGCGAAGCCAACGGTCACAGCAGTAACGGTTTTCGAAATATAACCATGGGTCTCGAGGTATGACCAAAAAAGTCCACGAATGGGCCCTTCTTTAAAGGAAATAAATCTTAAAAGGTCAGGGCACAGCTTCATACTATAGGACTGAGCAAGGCGAAGCTAAAGTCGACATTTCTTGAAGTAGTATAATTTTTTGTGATTTATTGAAGCATACTAATTTGGAAAGCTGATGGCTTCGCGCCGTAAAGCTGGGCTTGGCGAAGCCAATCGTAAAAATGGAAACTTCCCATCTACGATGGTTCTCATGTTACTTTAATGAATTAGATTGCCAATTATTATGATCTATTATCCATTTTATTGTTGCAATATTTTCCATCTTGCATCTAGTGTGGTGAAAATTCTCGACGTTCGAACGTGAACGTGCATTAAATTCGTAGTTAGGAAGGGGCTGCTGGGAGGCAAGTCGGTTGTTTAATGAAGCCATCAGCTGGCCTGTAATCAAGACGCCGACCTTCGGCATCCCCGATGCCGAAAGTGCCAAAACACGGCAGAGTCTACCCTGTTATTAGACCAGTTTCGACTTAATCGACTGGAAAATATGGGGGTTATGTTTTCGTCAGTTTCGTAAAACCGCACTGTGAGAACGAGAAACAAAAATAACCGACGACGAGTCCAGTTTCGGACGCATCTTTCAAACGTACCCGATTCGTGCTTTCATTTCTTCTATTGGGCCTAAAAAAAAATTGTTTTCGTAACTTGAAGCTCTCTTTTACTTCAAACAACTGTTTTCAAACGAGACCAGGAACTTAGAATTCGTTTAATTCCATTGACATTAACATTTAAAATCGTTTTGTTGAAGTACAGTTTGGCGCTCTTGCAGCAAATAGAAATATATCGGAGTCAATACGTATTGAAATATACGAAGAAGAAAAAAAGAATTTCAAATTTCAACGATGTGGAAAAAAAACAGAGAGAGAAAAAGAAAGGATAAAACTAGAAATAGAGGAGAAATGAAATGAGTAGATTCTGCATTCTTTTTTCTCAATTAAAAGCAAATAAATTAAAATAAACCAAAAGAAGACCGACTGTGTAACATATATTTACAAAAATGACCTTGAACCTTTTGCTCAAAGAAAAATGAAAGATTGCAAGAAAGAAGAACAGAAATCGTGAATCAGAAATCAAGAAATAAAACAATGCGACAAAATCGACAACAATAAAAAGAACCAAAGCAAAAAAGTTGCAGCTCAAAGACAAAAAAAAACAAAAGAGACAAAAAACGATCGAATATGACGTAAAACAAAAGACGATCGATTGCGTGACGCATAAGAGAACCTTCTGCACAAGAAAGAAAGAAAGAAATCAAAGCCGAAAAACCAAGGAAAAAAACTGAAACAAAATGGAGGACAACAAAGCTCGCTAATGTCACCTGGAAAAAGGAACAAAAGACGATCGATTATGAAGAGCGAATTTAAACTTTTTGTCAGAAAAACAAGAGATTACCGGAAATGCAGAAAATGCGGAAATCAAACGAACTAACGTAAGTCGAGGTTCTTTCTGTTATTAATGTATTTTCCATTAAAGAAACCTAAAAAAACAAAAAAGAAAAGCAAAGGCACAAAATGGAAGACA